>CM069140.1:39377499-40577499 GCA_035221665.1 Okamejei kenojei
AAATTATATTTTATCCTTTTTCCTAACTATCTTTAGCTGCTGATTCTCTCTCCTGCTTGTGTACTTACTTAACTTCTCCCCTTACACATTCTGACTGTTATTGACATGAACTAGTAAAGACCCCGTCACCTGAAGCCCTTCTTATCTTCATACTTTCAACTTCCTCTGCTGCATCCTATCAATCCTTAAGTCCAGCAAAGAAAAAATATCCAAGGTCTCTCCTCACCTAGTTCTTAACCAATGTCTTCTTCTATATTTGTTCCCATCTCCCCCACACCTTCTTCAAACTCACTTTGTTCACAATATCAAACTTTGTGCTCAAGGGCCAATATCCACTATATCATCCCATATAACACTCATTTCACCTTTGCCCATTGCCTGACATTGTTAATTGTTTGTTAGTTTGCTTCCCTTCAAATTTATAGTCATAATCAGCACAGAGACAGGTCCTTCGACCCAACTTGTCCATGCTGACCAATATGCCCATTTATGATAGTCCAACCAGCCCATGTTTGGCTCGTATCCCTCTAACCTCTTATCTAAATGTCTTTTAAATGTTGTTATAGTACCCGTGTCAATGACCTCCTCTGGCAGCTAATTCCATGTACTCACCACCTTGAGTAAAAATGTTCCCCTCTCACCTTAAACCTATGTCTCCTAGTTTTTGATTCTCCTATTCTGGGTAAAGGACAGCATATGTAGTCTATCTATTCCCCTTGTGATCACCTCTCATCCTCCTGAGCACTAAGGAATAAAATCCTAGCCTGCTCAACCTCTCCATAAAGCTCAGGTCCGCAAGTCCTGGTATTCTCATAAATCTTCTCTGCACTCTTTCCACCTTAATGATATCCTTCCTGTAGCAGAATGCAAAATGGAACATAATGCTCCAAATGTGGCCCCATCAATGTGTTGTACAACTCCAACGTAATATCCCAACTTTCATACTCAATACCCAGACATCGAAAGTCAATGGTCAAAAACCTTCTTGACCACCCCATCTACTTGTGGTACCACTTTCAGGGAGCTATTTACCTGCACTCCTAGATCCCTCAATTTTTATAACAGTCCCCATGACCCTGCCATTGAATATGAAGGTACTGCCTCGTTTGTCTCTCCAAAATGCAACACCAATATGTCTCCAAGACTTTCCGTACAAGTTACTTCTGTATTACACCTTGCAGTCACCAGTTTCAAGGTGTGCACTGGATGCCGAATGTTGTCAGATAACTTTTCATTGTTGGGTTGGCAGTGGAGAAGTACTAGCTTGAAATTCCTGGGTGTGAACATCTTGGATGACCTGTCCTGGGCCCAGCACATAGACGTAATCATGAAGAAGGGGCATCTGCACCTCTATTTCTTAGAAGTTTAAAGAGATTCAGCTTATCACCGAATACTGTTAACACATTTCTACAGATGCACTGCAGAAATGAATTACATCGCGGCCTGGTACGACAATTCCAACGTATAGGAAAGTAAGAGGCTGCAGAGAATGGTGGACTCGGCCTGTTCAATCATGGGCACAGCCCTCCCCACCATCAAAAGTATCTACACGAGTCACTGCTTCAAGAAGGCGTCATCTATCTTCAGAGGTCCCACCATCTGGCCATGCCCTCCTCTCGCTGCTACTATCAGGTAGGAGGTACAGAAGCCCAAGGTCCCACACCACCAGTATTATTGCACAGTTTTTCGGTTCACTATCCTGCATAATTTGCAAAACCTAAATATCATTTGTATGTTTGTGTGTTGTCAGAGTCTTTGTACTTGTTCATTTTACCTCACCATATTTGTGCAAATGACAATAAACCTGACTTTATTCACCTCAAGATGCTTTAAAAAAAAGGATGCTATACAAGGCACGTTGCTCAGTCATTGAACATTGTGCCCTGGAGTCAGGTTCTCCATAGTCAGAGTCACATGACTGTCATTCATTTGTAAATTATGCTTTTTGTGGTTTTATTATGATAACACCACAGTAAGAATGTACAGCCTGTGCATACAAGATATGACAGAGGACCGGGATGGTAGAAGAGATACATGTTAATTGAATTGTGAAACAGGATGAAATTGAACAATGTTTCCTGGGAACGGAAGAAAAACGAGCAGCAAGGGGTAAGGGAAAGCCTGAGAACTGCGAGCATTGTTGTAGATGGGAGAGCAAGTAAGTTTTATCTCAGTGAGACAATAGCGGTGATGTCACAGTGGCTTCCTCCCTGAAGGGTACACTACAGAGGGAATCCTGACGCAAAAAAATTGCTGACCTGCAAACTATGTTAGATGAGAATTAAAAAAAGCCAAAGTGATATGTACCAGAGCTGTCAACATTGGGTGAGAGTTGGGAGTGAGAAATTGTGAGAGACCAAGCCCGAGGGCACATAGCACCCCAATCAGTACCCCATTCCTGCCTTCCCCAATATCCCCTGACTCCGCTATTTTTAAGAGCCCTATCTAGCTCTCTCTTGAAAGCATCCAGAGAACCTGCCTCCACCGCCCTCTGAGGCAGAGAATTCCACAGACTCACCACTCTCTGTGAGAAACTGTGTTTCCTTGTCTCCGTTCTAAATGGCTTACTCCTTACTGTGGCCCCTGGTTCTGGACCAGACCAAGGTATTCCAGACTTTGACTCTGGATGCACACTTGTCCTTGCTCCTAGCCCCTCTGCACTGACAATATCTGGCCCATATCTGACTCCCTGGACTTAACCTATTAAGTTCAAGTCCTCAAGTGCTAATGCGGTAATCTTTTATGGGGCACTTCACGGACCAAATTTTGTATAACAAAATTTGCTACATCCATTGGCTTCCTTGTTATCTAGCATGCTAGTTACTTTGTCAAAGAAGTCATCAATTGGTTGAACACAATTTTTCATCCATAAAATTATACTCACTTAGCTGTATAAGTAACAAACTGTACATTTCCTAACAAACTAAATTTCCTTTTTTTTGTTAAATATTTTTATTGTAGAAACATATTGATGAAAAATACATTATTTTACATTAATGAAAATACATTAGATACTTTCATGATATTAATATTAATATTAATATTAAAATTTAAGACTTTATGCTTCTATACACTTTTAAATTTTTTTTATAAAGTAAGAAAAGATAGAGAGAAATAATATAGAAAATATGAAAGCGAATGGAGTGTTAATCATTAATCCGTCATTGGAGATATAAGCATGATTTATTATGTATACTTCTTCATCTATTCTATTATTCAGGCCTCAGTCAAGCCCTCGCACTGAGCCATTTTGACCCTGTAAATATTCAATATATGGAGACCATATCCCTCTGAAGAGATCTAACCTGTCCATTAGAACAAGCCTCAATCTCTCCAGATGAAGTGTCTCCGACATTTCTGTATTCCACATTTTGATTGTGGGGGATGTAGGGCCTTTCCAAAATTTTAATATTAATTTTTTCCCAATTATTAAACCATAATCAATAAAGATTCTTTGATTTGTTGTTATTAATTGGTCTGTTTCCAGTATTCCTAGTATTATTAACTTTGAATCAGGGGTTAAAAATTATATTAACAACATTCGAAATTATCCTAAATATTTCTATCCAGAATTTTGTAATTTTTACACAGTTTGTAAATGAATGTGACAGATTAGCTTCTAAATGTTGACATTTATCACATATGGGAGATACTTTTGGAAAGATGTTATGTAGTTTGGATTTTGAATAATGTAGTCTATGTAGTATTTTAAACTGTATAAGAGAGTGTTTAGCGTTTAACGAACAATGGTGTATATGTTGTAAACTTTCGTCCCATACTTCTGATCTAATAATTTGGCCTAGTTCATTTTCCCAAGATTGTCTATATATTTCTGTTGATGGGACATCACTTTCCAATAAGATGTTATATATATATGAAATCATTTTTTCTGTATTTGGATGTTTATTTAAGCATTCATCTAAAATTTCTATCTTTCTATTTCTAAGTTCCTGAGTATTTGCTTTAACATAGTCTCTGATTTGTAAATATCTAAAATAATCTTTAGAGTGTAGTCCATAAATTTGTTGTAAATCTTGAAATGAAAGGAAAGAGTTTTCCTTATAGAGATCACCCATCTTAATAATTCCCTTGTTTTTCCATTGTAAAAAGGCTTTATCCATCATTGAAGGTTTAAATGTAACGTTGTTTACAATGGTAAGAGATAGTGGTATAGATTTTAGTTTTAATGTTTTCTTTATTTGTTTCCAAATACGTATTCCACTTTCTATTGGGTTTTCACTATAGATTTTCTTAGCTAAATTAATATTAGCAAATATTATAGAACTAATTTCAAAAGGAGAACAATCTTCTTTTTCCATATTTAACCAAGTTGGTTGGTTATCTGTTTCTTCTAACCAAAAATGCATATTTTTAATATTAACTGCCCAGTAATAAAACATAAAATTTGGTAGTGCTAAACCTCCATTTATTTTTGATTTACATAAATGTTTTTTATTTATTCTTTGGCTCTTATAATCCTAAATGAAGTTAGTGATTAGGGAGTCCACCTTTTTAAAGGAATTTTTAGGGAGATATATCGGAATTAATTGGAAAAGATATAATAATTGTGCAAGAAAAATCATTTTTATTATATTAATTTTACCTAACATTGAAAGAGGTAGGGTTTTCCAATATAAAATATTCTTATTTAATTTATTCAATAATAGTGGGAAGTTAGATTTAAATAAAGAATCAAATCTTTTTGTTACGAAAATTCCAAGATATTTAATTTTTTCATTTGTTATCTTAAAAGGGAATTGTTGTAATATGTGTAAGTTATGTACCGTTATTGGCATAAGTTCACTTTTATTCCAATGGATACTATATCCTGAGAAGGATATTCAGTTATTAATTTTAACAAATTTCGGATACTAGTTTCTGGTTTTGTGATGTAAAGTAATACATCATCCGCATATAAGGAGATTTTATTTTTAGTGTCTCTAGTATCGTATACCATATATTTCCGGATGTAATCTCACCCTCTGAGCTAGCGGTTCTATTGCAAGTGCAAACAATAGGGGGGGGATAGAGGGCAACCTTGTCTCCAGCCTCGAGATAAATTGAATTTAGTTGATAACATTCGGTTTGTTGTTATTCTTGCTGTCGGATTTGTATATAACAATTTGATCCAGGTAATAAACTTCTCTCCCAGTTTGAAAGCTTCCATAACCGAAAACAAATAAGGCCATTCCACTTGATCGAAGGCTTTCTCTGCATCTAACGAGATAACTACTAGATCTTTTTGAATACCTCTTTTTGAATATATAATGAATATTTGAAAAGAGGTATGATATTCATATAATGAATGAATCTCAGATTATATGAGGAATATCGTTTTGGTATAAATCCTGTTTGATCGGGGTGAATTAATTCATTAACAACTGTGCTTAGCCTTTGTGCTAATAGTTTTGGTTAATATCTTTTGATCAGTATTTAAAAGAGCTATTGCTCTAAATGATCCTGGTTCATCCAGGTCTTTATTTTATTTTGGGTATAATAGTGTTATAGTAGATTCATTTAACGTTTCTGGTAGTTTTGCTGTGTGTGTGTGTGTGTGTGTGTATGTGTGTGTGTTGTGTGTGTGTGTATGTGTGTGTGTGTGTGTGTGTGTGTGTGTGTGTGTGTGTGTGTGTATATATTCATATAATGATTTCAGACGTGGTACAATCTGATCATAAAATATTTTATAAAATTCCGAGCCAATACCTTCTGGTCCCGGTGTTTTACCATTTTTTAATGATCTAATAGATTCTTGGATTTCTTTTATTGAGATATCAGCATTTAGTAATTCTCTATTTTGTAAATCCAACCCTTTCAGGTTACATTTTTTTTTTAAATGCTTCTATTCCTATTTTATTTTCTGTTGTTTTAGCAGTGTATAAGTTTTTATAATATTGCATAAATCTTTCATTAATATCTTTAGGTTGTATTAGCAGTTCGCCATTATGTGATTTAATCCTATGGATTATTTTTTCGGCTTCCATTTTCCTTAGTTGGCGAGCCAATAGTTTGAGGTTTATCTCCGAATTCAAACTGTAATTGTTTAGTATGTTGATAAAGTTTTACAACTTGATCTGTATATATTTTATTTAATTTATATTTCAATGCTGCAATTTTATTATGTAATATTATAGATGGATTCGCTGCATTCTGTATATCTAATTGTTTAATCTCCTTTTCCAAATCTTGTTGATCCTTACGATTCTTTTTATTATAAAATGCTTGGGAGGAAATCATGATTCCCCGGAGATATGCTTTAAATGTTTCCCATAATAAGGAGCAGGATATTTCCGGTTTATCATTTGTTTCGAAAAAAATCTTAATTTGTGCTGTGATATATTCCTGAGTAATTTTATTTTTTTTTAATTTGTGGGTTAAATCTCCACTGTCCTGATTTTTCTGTTTTACCATTTATTTTAATCTTAAATGTTAACGGTGCATGATCTGAAATTATAATATTGTGATATTTGGATTTATAAGTGAGTGAGATAAGTTTGGCATCCACCAAAAAATAATATATTCTTGAGTAGGTTTTATGTACTGACGAATAAAAGGAGTATTCTCATCCGGTAGGGTTTTCTACTCTCCAAACATCTTTGATATTAGTGGTTTCCATATATGCATTTAATAAGTCACTATAATGTGATTTAGTTTTCCTTTGCCTTGTAGATCTGTCTAAGTAAGGGTCTAGTGTACGGTTAAAATCTCCTCCAATTATTAGATTGTATTGTGTTAATTCCGGGATATTGTTAAATAATTTCTTGAAAACAATGGACTATCAAAGTTTGGTCCATATACATTAACAAAAATCATTTTTTGTGTATTTAATTCTCCTATCACAATGATGTATCTGCCATCTTTATCAGTTACAGTTGATGTATGTTTAAATAAAAACCTTTACGAAATAATATTGCTACGCCTCTTGATTTATGCGTAAAAGAAGAATGGTACATTTTATCTATCCATTTAGCTTTCAACCTATATTCAGCATCTTTTTTTAAATGGGTTTCTTGAATGAAAATTACGTCAGCTTTAATTGCTTTTAAATGTGCAAATACTTTTCCTCTCTTAATCGGTTCATTAATACCTTTAACATTCCAACTACAAAACATTATTCCCTCATTCCCCATATTCATTTTTGAGTCTTGCATCTTTTGTCTATGGAGGCCTACAATAGAGTTTATGGTTCAGCCCGACAGACCCGACCTTACAACCGAACATCGAATAGATGAATTTTAAGTCTCGTGAATGTCTCTCACGTATATATCTCCTTTGGTCCAATGTATAACTCCATTCAAACTGAAAAAAACAATAGTAGATTATAAAAAAGAGCAAAGGATAGATTAAGAAGTTAGTATTGTGCATAAAGAAAGGAAAAACTACATCTAGAATTGTTGCAGATAGTGCTAGCCATACTAGCATGGCTAACCATCTACCGACTTCCGTCGTTGATGTTAGTAACTTAACCAGCTCACAGGTTTTTGGAATTATTATTCCATAATAATATTTTACCAGGGGTATAACATTAAAAAAGAAATGGAAAAAGGCAAAAAGAAAAAAAATATTCAAATTATAATTAAAGATATAGAAATACATATTTAAAACTTATTTAAAAATCTAATGAATATAAAAAAAAGGAACAAAAGAAAAAACCATAAAACAAAAGGAAAACAAGAAGTAAAAATGAAAACTGCTGGTGTAAAAGAAAAATCTCCAAATGAAATCCATCCCTATATTTGACTCTATTCATTCCAACATAGATAAACATTAATTATTAGTGATAGTGATTAATTTTAATTAGTAAGAGTGATACTGATAAAGATACCACGGTGTGACTTTAATATGTGTTATTTATTTATATTAGTAGTGTGATTATACTAATTATTAGTATCCACGTGAGGTTTTCCAATCCACTTCTTTCTCCAGCTTCCATCCAACGTTGTCCAATTCCGTCCAGTCCTGCGTTGTCTTGTGAAGTCTTGCAGAGTCTTGAGGATTCTTGTAAAGTCCGTAAAAGTCAGTATATTCGATAGTAGGTGCTTCTCAGGTCCTGATCTGCCGGGCAAAGTCCAGTGCTTCTGTTGGGTTGGAAAATAAATATTCCTTGTTGTTGAAAGTAACTCTTAGAGTAGCTGGATAATTCAAGCCGTATCTCAAATTTTCCACTCCCCTAAGACTTTTAGCCTCATTAAATGCTTTCTGTTTCCTGGAAACTTCTGCTGGGTAATCTCGGTAGATACTGATCCGTTGTCCTTCGAATTCCAGGTTTCTGTTTCTCGAGGTTTTTCGCATTATCTCGTCCAAGACGTAGTCATATTGTAGCTTTATAATCATTTGTCTTGGGGGGCGTTTAGTCTTGTCTGACGTCTCCTAACTCTATGAGCACGGGCTAATAAAGGCTTTTGTTCCAGAGATAAAACGTGTTGCAGTAGGTTCGCAGTAAATTCTCGAGAATCTTCATCTTTCTCTCGTCCTTCGGGAATACCTGCGATTCTTAGGTTTTGTCTTCTCTGGCGACCTTCTAGCTCAGTACATTTCTCGGTTATTTTAGTCAGTAAATCCGTTAGACGTTCATTTTCTGTAACTAGCTTTGCTGTAGTCGCAGCACTTGTATCAGCTAGTTCTTCAAGGCTTTTTATACCAGCCGTCTGTTGGTCCAGTACCTTCTCCATAGGATTCAGCCTTTTTTCAAAGTCATTTTTGACCTTTTCAATTTTATCATTCATCTCCTTTGTCATTTCGTTCATCATTTCTGTAATTTCTTTCTTCAGATCTTCCGATATTTTCTTAGTCTTATTATTAATATTTGAATTTGTTTCCAGTTGAAATTCTTTCATTTGATTATTCATCTGGTTTATTTCTTCCTTTAAACCAGCAATCTCACGTGAAATAAAGGTTTTCAGTTCTTCACTTTCAGTTTTTTTCCCTGTTCTTTTCGATACATCTTCCTGGGATGAGGTCCTACTTGAGTCCGAGGCTTCAGTCAGGCCTTCTGCCGGTCTCTGCCTGGTTGGTCGACTTTTCGGTAGGGCTGCGCGTTGTAGACATAACTAGTCGCGCGCCTGATGACGTCACTCACAACAATCGGTGCAGAAACGGCAGGCAGCAAGCAGCAGGCAGGTCCGTTAATCCCCCGTTTTTTTTCACGGAGCTGGCTGGCGTTATCCTCTAGCCCTCCATAGCGCCACCGGAACAAAAATAAATTTCCTAACCTACTGCCCTGAAGTCATTTCCACCCTCAATATTTTCAGTATTTTGCTGTCTTCCTCTCAGCTTGCACTTTTCCAAAATGCAATGTCCAATAACTATATATTTAAGCATTATTATTCTATTAAATGTGATCTTGAGAGCACATAATATTTTCTGTGATATTCATATCACAACAATGATAAAAAGATCTTTGTTTTAATTGCACCTACCAACATGCATACATTATATTACAGTTAATGTGTTCCGCGGGCAAATTTTTGTTCCAATGCACCCCATTCCCAATTACTTTTACATTGAAGTGATTGAAATCCAAGTGAAGTTTAAATGGCATCAGAAAAATAAAACCTCCGAAATGGATGATATTCATTACGTGTTTGGTTGGAGTCAGTATCAGCACAATTAGAATATTAAACATTGAATCTTCAGATGTCCTGGTTCATGCTAAAACTAAAGACAAATAATAATCTCCTCACACATTCCCCTGCAAGTATCTCTGTCACTCCTTTACACTATGCCCCTTCTTTGATCAAGCTCTTAAACATCGCATCTGAATCAGTTTCCATCCGATTACACTCTTCAAAGATGTTCATCTACATGCTCAATTAATAAAACAACAAGATTGGGGACATTTCTATTCAACCTGTCAAAGGTATCTGGGGGGGGGGGGGGGGGGTTAAGAAATAGTCAGTGAGGTAAACAAACATAATAGTTGAGTGAAAATGACAATAGTGCTACCTTCCCAATATTTAACTGAAGATAATAATGGGTTATCAGGGCTGTATGTTGTGACAGACAGCCGGACATCATGCATGTCATTTTAATATTACACTTATCCCATCCCCCTGGATATTCCGGATTAGTAAATCAAGTTTTTGTCAACTAATTACAAATCAGTCTAATTACAAATCACTAACATTAGCCAACTCCGAAACATGAAGTTAAAACCGAAAACCGAAACAGGCAGGGAAATTTAGAGTTTGTTACTTATACAGCTGAGTGAGTATACTTTTATGGATGAGAAATTGTGTTCAACCAATTGATGACTTCTTTGACAAAGTAACTAGCATGCTAGATAACAAGGAAGCCAATGGATGTAGCAAATTTTGTTATACAAAATTTGGTCCGTGAAGTGCTCCATAAAAGATTACCGCACTAGATAAGCACTTGTGGACTTGAACGTAATAGGTTAAGTCCAGGGAAACATGAAGCGCTGAGCATTGGGATCCAGACATCACGGACAACTTGCCTCAGTTCCCCGCTCACATATGGCAGTGCTGTCTGAACCAGGGCTACGGTGCGTTTTTGAAAGTGGGGGGGCTGAGCGATTACTGATCACTCGCCTTGGGGGTACCCGGCAAGGGAGTGGAGCAAACGAGTGGGGGGAGGGTGTGGGAGGGGCGTGTCCCCCTTCCCACGGTAGGCTACGTTTAAAAATGTTGATGTATTAAAATCATGTTTTAGTGCACTGTAGAAGTATGATTTCAATGTTTTTTTTAAAAGAGGTAAATTTTTCACGGTGGTGGGTGTATGGAACAAGCTGCCAGAGGAGGTAGTTGAGGCAGGGACTATCCCAACATTTAAGGAACAGTTAGACTGATACATAGATAAGACAGGTTTGGAGGGATATGTACCAAAAGCAGGTAGCGTAGCTGGGACATGTTGGCGGGTGTGGGCAAGATGGGCCGAAGGGCCTGTTTTCACACTGTATCACTCTATGACTACATTATACCTCCACCATGCATGAATGCTTCAAAATCAAGTTGTCGAGTTTTATTGCCATATACTCAACCTCAGAAACATAGAAAATAGGTGCGGGAATAGTACCTCTTTCCTGTTTTTTCCCCCCATATCCCGTGATTTCGCGAGCCCCAAGAGCTAAATGCAACTCTTGAAAACATCCAGTGAATTGTCTTCTACTGCCTTCTCTGGCAGAGAATTCCACAGATTAACAACTCTCTGGGTGTAGAAAGTTTGTCCTCATCTGAGTCCTAACTGGCCTACCCTTTAATCTTAAACTGTGACCCCTGGTTCTGAAGTCCCCCAACATCGGGAAAATCTTTCCTGCAGTTACAGTAAGTGAAAATCTAGTAGGCAAGCAGGATGCTTTCTCCAACCACCCCCATTTGAAGGCCACGGTCTTCCACCGTTTCTACCGAGTGCTTGGTACCTACTTCCAGCAGGCACTGGTTGTCCTCCAGGATGCATCGAGGTGCAGCCCTCACTTAGGGCGACTACAAGCGACAGTGGCAACAATTTTTGCTGCTGGAGGTTGTCGCGAGGTGTCGTAGGTGAATGCTAGTAAAACTAGACCCTAACAGTCGCCTAAAGAGTCGCCTCAGTCCGACAGGCCCATATGTTCGTGGGAATAGTGTAGATCAGGGAGCCACGACCAGCTACATCACTCATTGTCCAGCCCACTCTCCAAGACGTTGATAGACACAAAAAGCCGGAGTGACAGCCAATTTCCTCTCTGTGTCTGTGGACCAACTCCAAGCACCAGAGGCCCATTGATCTGCGGCGCAGCTCGATATGTGATTGGCTTTGTGGAGAACAGAACGAGATGTCACCGTGTCCCGGCACTCGGCCCAACACAGCTCTGCTAGCCGTACAGGGTTCAGTTTTGTGTTTTAGGGCGGAAACAGGTCCTTCGGCCCACCGAGTCTGCACCGACCAGCGATCCCCGCACATTAACACTATCCTACACACACACACGCACTAGGGACAATTTACACTTATACCAAGCCAATTAACCAGACCTTCAGTCTGAAGAAGAGTCTCGACCCGAAACGTCACCCATTCCTTCCCTCCAGAGATGTTGCCTGATCCGCTGAGTTACTCCAGCACTTTGTGTCTATTGGTTTAAACCAGCATCTGCAGTTCCTTCCTACATGTCTACATGTCCAAATGCCGTTTAAATGTCATTGTGGTAATTTCAAGTGTAGAATGAAGACAAGAGTGTTTAGTTGTCACGTGCAGCAACATCAGAACAATGACATTCTCAGTTGCTGCACCCAACAGGCCTGTTAAAGCAACAACACACAGATACATGTAAATAGATTAATTTAGTTTGCTATTGCCACCTGTAGCGAGGTACATGGACAAGCTTTTGTTGCATGATATCCAGTAAATGCAAGCAAGCCGCTTACAATGTACAGATAAAGGAGAACGGGCGCAACATATATAATCAATGATACAATGGATTAATAAACAGTAATATTGGGTGATCATCCCAGCATATCAGCGGAGACCCAAGTATTAGCATTATAATTAATGCCCCGCAGCGCCAGAGACCAGGGTTCAATCCAGGTCTCGGGTGCTGTCTGTGTGGAGTTTGCACGTTCTCCCCATAACCGCATGGGTTTCCTCTGGGTGCTCCGGTTTCCTCCCACATCCCAAAGATGTGCGGGTTTGTGGGTTAATTGTCCCTCTGTAAATTGTCCCCTAGTGTGTAGTGAGTGGATGAGAACATGGGATAACATAGAACCAGTGTGAATGGTTGATCGATGGTCGGCATGGACTCGAGGGGCTGAAGGGCCTGTTTCCACACTATCTTAGAATTAATTTTTATTTTTATATTTAAAAAAATATATTTTTATTTGATAGAGGTAAATACATCAGTGTACATCACATATATATTGTTACAATCATTGTTCCCCATAATTTTATGGTTTTTAAGGAAAAAGAATAGAAACAAAGAGGGTAAAGTAGGTGAAGAGTTGTGAAAGTGAAAGAGCGTGCCAAAGGGAGGAAAACAAACCCTTGTTCAAAGTATTAGAGAAAGGGGATTAAGAGATAGACCCTAGAAAAGAAAAAGAAAAGAGAAAAATAAAAAAGCCAGTTACTATATTATATATCACGCAAAAGGAATCTACCAACTCGATAGTTTTTCTTCCCCCCCCCCCCACCAAGACCCGAGGTACTCTTGCACCCTCTCTTTGTAGCAATTCTATAAATGCAGACCACGTCTGATAGAAACGATCTGATTTTCCTGCCAGGTGGAGTCTCATATCTTCCAGATGTAGTGTTTCAAACAGTTGAAATCCACATATTCAATGTTGGTACAGGAGCATTTTTCTAGAATTTTAAGATTAGCTTTTTTCCAATTAAGCCGTAACCAAATAGATTCTTTTGATACACAATTAATTCCAAACTACCTTCTGTCATTCCAAAAACAATCCATTCTGGCTTTGGTGTCATTTTTACTTTAAACAGTTCTCTCTGTGTGTCTGTGTCTGTGTCTGTGTCTGTGTCTGTGTCTGTGTGTATAGCTGATTCCGTCTTTGTATTCATTGCTTCATCTAGTAAGTCTGCAGACAATCACATATTTGGAAATATTTAAAATACTGAATGTTACCCAGATTGTATTTTAGTTGTAATTGTTTAAATGATAGTAGTTTTCCCGTTTCATACAAATCTCCCAAAGTTTTAATTCCTGCTCTTTTCCATTGTATAATTACTTTATCTATAATTGAGGGTTTAAAGAGAGGGTTTTTAGTGATAGGAGAGATAAGTTTCTTAATTTTAAGTTGTATTTTATTTGTTTCCGAATTCTGATTGTACTATGCATAATTGGGTTTTTGTTGTAGTTTGTATTATTCACCGTCATTGGCGAGAGAAGGACTGCACCAATATTAAAAGGGGATCAATCCTCTTTCTCCATAATGATCCACTCTGGTTGTTGAGGAGAGTTATCCAACAATTGAATCATATTTCTAATATTTACCGACCAATAATAATAATAATAAATGAAATTACGAAGTGCTAATCCCCCTACTACTTTGGGTTTATTCAGGTGTGGTCTTTGTATTCTATTATATAATTAATTATATTATGAATTAATTATAATATTGAACAAATCTAGACTTACCTATCAGATTTGAACATGAACAATATTATCCCAAGGTTGCAGAGTATTTGAATGGCATTTACTGCATAACCTCTGAGGTTATTCTTTGTAAAGTGAAGGGCAAAGTTCATCTCTACAAGTTTCATTTTCTGAAGTTAATTGGTAGTTTATATTTACCATCTTGCCTTTGCTTATTTGTTCCCCCAATACATGAATCCAAGACTTACATTTAAAGATGAACAAATTATCAATTTATAGACAAATCAACTAATTTCTCCAATTGAGTATGAATATTAATTTCTTTAACATCCCCTCTCTCTCTCCATCCCTCCCCCACCCAAGTGGTACTAGCTTCAAAGTCGTCTGGTTGGGTCTCATTGTGCGAGAAGGAACTGCAGATTCTGGTTTAAACCGAAGAGAGACACAAAAAGCTGAGGCAACTTAGCGGGACAGGTAGCATCTCTGGAGAGAAGGAATGGGTGATGTTTCCGGTCGAGACCCTTCTAAAGGTTTCGGGTCAAGACCCTTAGAAGAGTCACAACCAAAAACGTCACCCATTCCTTCTCTCCAGAGATGCTGCCTGATCCATGCCGGTCACCAGGGCGAATTCGGCACAGAGACTAACGGCAGCGGTGCAACGCTTACGTCGCCTCCGACTCTTGCACTGAGGCTGCTCCATGGCCAGAGCTGCAGCGACGACTCGCCAGCCCGGCAAACCCTCGCCAGCCCCGGCTCCCTGTCCGCATCTGTTGCCGCTGCTGCTTCCATCCCTCCCTCAGCTCCGGCTCTCCCACACCCGCAGCCCATGCAGTTGATATGAGTTTTGAAATTCTCGTTGATCACAGAATTTCTCACGACAGAGTGTATAGTACACAGCCCTGCCATTAAGTACTATAGACACTTAATTATTTTAATTAATTATTTAATCTGCCAATTTAATTTATTCTTTCACACAAGTTTTAATAACTACATGAATTGTATTCTGAAATGCAAATACATAGATGGTGGCCAAGGTTAAATACAATATTTGTAACAGCTTTAAGAAATTGGGATTTAAAAAATATATAAAACCATACTTGCAGAATGAAGTAGATATGATTTTTTGTTAACGTAAATGAAACTAAGTTACACTCCGCAAATGTCGTTCTGCAGCAATTTACTGATTACTCGAACGATATGACGGAGTCCTGATAATGGCCACCTTATTCCCAGCTCTATTTATTAGGTTAATCGTCATTGATTTTACTAAGAGAGACTTCCTGGTGAAGTCTATTATCAAGAAAGATACCAAGGCATGTGTGGCAAACCAATTGTTAAAACAATTCCGTGAAACGATTCTTGGCATGAAGCTACGGTTTCACTTTAGACTGGATAAACAGGATTGTTCTCATTTTATAGAGATCTGCTTAAAATTAAATCTTAACTTCAGAGTCATTGATATAGAACACCTCACAACATAGTTCATGAAGCTATAACTAAGCAACATATTAAATGAAATCAGGCTTCAGAATTATTCTGTGGAACAGAAGGCCAACGCCATATAAATGAAATGTGATAAGTGATCGGAGTAGGCAGCACAGGTGGTGTGAAGGACACAGGTCGTGATTGGTTTGATGAAAACATTTTTTGTAGAGATTGGCACATAAAGGCAATGTTAGAAGCACAAGGACAGTATTGATGGGGAGGGTTATGAGGAAATAATTACTTGTGAACACACTGTGTGGAGCGAGCACAAGCTCAAATATAGCCAGGAGTGGAAGAGGGCGAACAGGTGGCCAATTAATCCAGTGAAAGCAATGAGAAGAGCAGAGATTAAATGTGAAATCTCTGCTGGGGGGGGGGGGCATCTCAGAGAACAAGAGTCCTAATACTAGCCAGAATGTTGTCTATTATGATCTTTAGGTTAAAATTAAAACATTTAAAAAAACTCTATGAGGTGTGTGTTTTTTTTTCCAGTTCAACTTCTCTCATTTGATCAGCCAAAGCAATTTTAAAATCCACTCAGTTGATTGCAACCATAAACAGGTAACATTAACCCGAAGGCTTTGTTCCTCGCTACAAATCTAGGCATTTCAAACATTTTCCAACTTATTATACTTTTAGTTTTGCCTCAGCAGTACACTTCAAGTCAAGTCAAGAGAGTTTATTGTCATGTGTCCGTCAGAACAATGAAATTCTTGCTTTGCTTCAGCACAACAGAACATAGTAGGCATTGAATTAATCTTAACGATGGTGCAATCGCCCCCTTTAAGGGATTGCAGCGTTCACAATCCAAGTACGTAGCTGCTAAAATATGTTGGTTTTTTTAATCGACCAACTACCAATGACTCCACTGACTAAAAAAAAAAAATCAGCCGCACATGCCGTTTTTTGTGCCCTTGATAAATTTAAAAGCAGTGTCATATCGCCATACCATTTCACTCGTCCACCACGCCTCATAGATAACGTGCCCCGTGGAGTAAGGCTTGAAATCTGTAACTTGCATTCACAAGATTGATCTAACATATTTTACTGGTATAGCAGCAGTCAGTGAGCAAGTAGGTGAATCAATCTTAAATAGGCCCCATGGTTAACTATTTGGCAGCGACAAAGTGGAGCTTCTCTCATTCCCGTGCTGTTACATGGGCAGCAAGTTCCTGCAGGCTACCTGCAAAGGAAGGAAAGTTGCCCGCACCGGGTCTGTGCGCTAACTGTGGGGCACCGAGTGGTAGAGAGAGGGAAGTAACTGCACTTCGCAACTTCATACAACGCTTACCGTCAGGGCATCCATCAGATGCGGCTGTCCGAGTAACCGGCTCACCTGCGGACTGGCGTTTACAAGCTGCGCTTACCCGACTCTACAAGTCGGGAAAGCTCCTCCCCCTCCAGCCCGTCTATCGGAAGTATCCCAAATAATACGTCCTGCAACTCTCAATCACATTGAGACATGTCCTCTCAAATGTCACTTATTTTTGTCATGTTTCTATTCATGTCACTCTGGAAGATAACCCTTTTCCTGTGGGATCTGAAAGCGCCCATTGCTTTCGCACATATAAGAAATGTTTAGCCATAACTTGCTTTGGCAAAGCGCCCTCGAAGTCCCATTTAATGGCCAGGACTTGACTCTGAGACCTTGCAGGCTGCAAACGACAGGCTCCGACAAGCAGGTTCAACGTATGTGTCATATGGAAGTGAAAATCAAAACTAAAAGGTAGATATTGGAAACCTGAAACAAAAGCCGAAATGTTAGAAACACTTAACAAGTCAAACAATATCTGTGGAAAAATGTCAACATTGCAGGTCTGTGACATTTTATTAGAGATTTAAGCTTAACCATCCATTCAATTATTACACTGCTTCACCCTGTTACAGACATTCATTCCACCCATCACCAACCATTTCAGTTACCTCACCGTTATTAAGAAGGAACAGCAGACGCTGGAAAATAGAAGGTAGACAAAAGTGCTAGAGAAACTCAGCGGGTGTCTGAAGAAGGGTTTCGGCCCGAAACGTTGCCTATTTCCTTCGATCCATAGATGCTGCTGCACCCGCTGAGTTTCTCCAGCACTTTTGTCTACCTTCAGTTACCTCACTGATTTGTATGGGAAGGAACTGCAGATGCTGGTTCAAACCGAAGATAGACACAAAAAAAATCTCGACCCAAAATGTCGTCATACCTTCACTGATTTACTTTTTCTCTTTTTCTGTCTGATAAAAATCCTTGACCTGAAATGCCAACTGTTTCTCCTTCCACAGGTGCTTCTAGACCCGTTACATTTTCTGTTTTCATGTCAAATGATTGTGGCAAACATTTCTGTAGCACTTCATGGATTGTATTGTGACTAATCATTCTCTGTGGCTGCCCAGCTGTGGTATTTATCTATCAGGTCAAAAAGGGGGAGGGGACAAGTTCATTAGAAACCATGGGTGGTCCCTTGCAGTACTCACTGAGCTCCCAGGAGGTTTATAGTGCGACTGCACATTCATCTTCTTAACCCAACAGTCCATTCTGTACTAGTACCTAGAGCCACATTACAGATCAAGGAGAGCATGGGCTGAAAGCAGGGGATGTCAATAGTAGTGGAAGTATGACTCCTTCTTCTTCTTCTTCTTCTTGCGTAGGCGTGCACAGCCTAAAGTTGTAGGTCAACTTGTTCTATTTGATCTTGTTTGTGCACGTCGGGTTGATTGCATTAGTCGAAACAGGGTGGACCATGTGAAGGTTGCAATCTCCCACCCCAGGTGTAATCTAGCTGTTAACCATACAGGAAGCAGTGAATTGTATTCTATGCAATAATTACATAACTGTAGAGAAAAACGCTGGCTTCATTATACTGGACTCTGGTGGCTTGAATAAGTTTGTTTGTAGAATTTCACCCCCAAAAAAGGCATTTTTGGTCTATTTCTGGCAAGCTGTAATACAGAAGGATGGAAAATGCATGCCAACAACAGCAACTGACAGCAGTGTATTTGTTAAATCTTGGCACATTTTCTTTACAATCCTGAGGAAATAACAGCGAGCCAGATTTGTAAGCATGAATATTTAAACTTTTGGATTTTTGCATTTTGCTTTCCTTCCCTCATTTTCCGAATGTACCAGTTGCAACGCAACTGGGCAATCTGCTGGTATGCTGTTGGAGCCTCTCTTGTTATTCTTGCACTTTCACTGCACTGGAAAGTGAGCCAAGGTTTGCTTTCTCCATGAATCCACACACTGTACACTGCTGGCTTTAGTAGGCTTGGACGTACAGGACACAATCAGTACGTTTGCTGAATGCAGACGACTTGCTGCTGACTGACTGACTCCCCACAATTTATTTAACGCAAGGAAGTCTCTGCTCAGGCATTGAATTGTAACTAAGGCAAGCATCACATTGCCCTGTCCACTTAGATCAGCCTTCTAGTTGCATTGAGTGTCTAAGCGTATGCTCCAATTTTTTAATTCAATAATATACTTAATAATAATACTCAAAATAAGTACAATCAGTTTATATTGTTTTCTACATTCACCATAATCATTTCAATACATTCTCTTACTGTACATCGATGCCACTCATGTTCACTAATGTCAACTAATTATCTCCTAGACCCTGGTTCTATCCTACACACCAGGGACAATTTACAATGGCCAATTAACCTACAAACCTGCTCATCTTGCAATCCCACACCTGCAACTCTACCCGCAGCGCCACTGTGCCATTCTCCCTGTGATTGCATAGGTTTTCTCTGGGTGCTCCAGTATTCATGCACACTCCAAAGAATTTCAGATTTGTAAGTTAGTTAGTATGTAGGATAGAACTAGTGTACAGGTGATTGCTGGTCAGAGTGCAATCAGTGGGCTGAAGGGCTTGTTTCCATGCTGTAAATCCAAATGAAACTATTACTTGGCCCATAATCATTTTTTTCCTAGGTAGACACAAAATGCTGGAGTAACTCAACGGATGTGGCAGCATTTTGTGTCTACCTTCGATTTACCAGTATCTGCATTTCTGTTCTTTAACATAATTTTTTCCCTTACAGAATACTTTTCAAGCTCCTTTTTGATTACCTCAATTGAATGTGCCATCACTAATGCTCCTGGAAATGCATTCCAGATCCTATTCACTCACTGTTTTTACCTATAGCTCTGATGCCATTCACGTTTATTCCTTAATTCCAAATTTATTGATCCTTCTGTTTATGTGAATAATTGCTGTCTGTCTATTTTACCACCATCCTTCATGATTTTAAATACCTCCAACACGTCTCCTTGCAACCACTTTGAGTCCAAGGAACACAGCCCCAATATCTTTAGTCGACTCCCATTCAGAGGGTGCAGAACAGATTTACCAGAATACTGAAGATAGACTCTGGAGTAATTCAGCGGGTCAGGCATCATCTCTGGAGAGAAAGGATGGGTGACATTTTGGGTTGAAACACTTCTTCTTTTAATTAAGGCCCAGAGCTGCGGGAGAGTCAGAGCAAGGGGTATTGGTGTTGGTACATTGCAGTCAGTGTGGAACGCAGGGCCCAGACGGAGACCTGCTGTGAGAAGCGTTGGATTGACATGGTAGACTTGACTGTTGATATCTGTAATATGGATTGGGAGGTTGAAAGCCCTCAATGGAGGTGCAGGCAAATTGATGAGTTCACTTGGATTAGAGGGTATTAAGGAGAGGGTTGGACAAACATGTATTATTTCAAGGTTGAGGGAGACTTGATTTATGCAAATGTCAGATGTATATGCAATACACTTATTATTGTATTACATTATTATGCAATACTGTAATACGAGCTTTTTAAATTATTGTCACCTTTGGTATTTCAGCCACGTCCTCTCCCACCTTGAGCATATTTTCTTTTCTCCTCCGCTCACAACTATTTCCTGCTTGCATGCCAATAAAATACTTTTGGATTCCTCTTTTATGCCTCACGTCCACCTTTACTCTGTTATCTCTGCCTCTCTTATATTTATAATATAAAATTATGGGTGGACTATGTAGTGGCCATTTGGCTTGTTTTGTGTGTCATTGATGATGGCATGTGTCTTTACATTTTAGACCACCAGTTATATTGTAGCTGGGATTTATTTATTTATTAATTAAAAAAAATACAAATTATTAGAGGTACAGTAAATTACATCCTGTACAAGTGTACATACCATATATATTATTACAATCATTGTACCCCTTAATTTTTAAGGCTTTTAGAGAAAAGAATAGAAACAGAAAAAGTAGAAAAAGTGAAAAAGTTGTGAAAGTGAAGAAATGTACCAAAGGAAAAGAAAAAAGAGCCCTTGGTCAAGGAGTTAGAGAAAGGAGAATAAGAAATAGACCCTAGAAAAGAGAAGAGAGAGAGAAGAAAAAGGAAAAAGCCAGTTACTTTATTATAAACATCACGCAAAAGGAATTTATCAACTCGACAGTTTTTCATCCCCCTTTACCAAGACCCGACGCCGGTATCTTTTTGAGGTACTCTTGCACCCTATCCTTGTAGTAGATCTATAAATGTAGACCAAGTCTAAAAGAAACAATCTGATTTTCCTGCCAGGTGGAGTCTCATATCTTCCAGATGTAGTGTTTCAACCATAGTTGAAATCCACATATTTGCTGTTGGCATGGGGGCATTTTTCCAGAATTTTAAGATTTGCTTTTTTCCTGTCATTAAGCCGTATTCAAATAGATTCTTTTGAAACTCGTTTAATTCAGGGCTTCCTTCCGTGGTTCCAAAAATAATCCAATATGCCTTTGGTGTCAGTTTTATTTTAAATAATTTTGTGAAGATTTCAAACATTTCATTCCAAAACTTTAATTCCAAAATAATACAAAAGACAAATGAGTGCGCTATAGTAGCTTCTTGAAACTGGCATTTATCACAAATAGGTGGGACGTTGGGAAAAAGTTTACTTATTTTAGTTTTTGAATAGTATAATCTGTGTAAGATTTTAAATTGTATTAAAGTGTGTCTTACGTTAATTGAACATTTATGCAGATTTAATAAGTGTTCTTCCCACCTTTCTTTGGAAATTTTTATACTTAATTATTTTTGCCATTCTATTCTAATACCTTCAGTTGTTGGGATTTCTGCATTTAGAATAATATTATATATATATATATATATATATATGATACTAGATTTGCTGATTCAGCCTTTGTATTCATTAATTCATCCAGTAAATCTGGTGATATATTGTGATATTCTTGTGCATATTTTTTCAGATAGTCACATATTTGGAAATATTTAAAATATTGATTGTTTCCCAAATTGTACTTTAGTTGTAATTGTTTAATTGATAATAATTTTCCCGTGTAGGTGGGATTTATGACGTATTTTAGGGCGTGTTTGGAGCTACGATTCTTGCACAGAAGCTTAGTTTTTAGTTTAGTTTTGGACCAGCATGAAGAAGGCATACCCTTTGACCATGCGAAGTGTAACGGAGACACGAGGAGTTTTCTAACCTTTAAAGCGATATGCTGGAGCTCGATGAAGATTATAGTGTACGAGGCGGAAGAAGGTTGGATGAATACCTTATTGCTTTTCATCAACAATAAAGAATCTATTAATCAAAAGACTGTGTTATGAAGATTTATCTGTGAAGAAGCTCTGAAGGTCTCCGACGGAAAGCTCACATGCGTATAACAACATTCTCCTTAATCATGTCGTCCACTTAGTGGCTAGAGGGAGTAATCTCTTGAACGATATCAAAATCTGCCGCTACAGACAATCAGATCCTTTTTCTCTGGGTCAAAGGCTAGCAGGCATAGCTGTAAGGTCAGAGAGGGAAAGTTTAAGGAAGATGTGCAGGGCAAGTATTCTGCAAAGTGCTGCCAGGGGTGATGGTGGAAGCAGATAAGATGGTGGCATTTAAGAAGCATTTAGATGGGCACATAATCTGTAGGGAATTGAGGGAAATGGATCACATACAGGCAGAAGATATTCATGTTACTTGACATCATGTGCTGTACTGTTCTATGTTATATTCATTGAGACATTTTAGAAAAACTCACTGCATCCTCTCTCAAGCCTTTAAAGTGTGGTGACTAGAACTGGACGCAGTCCTTTGTGGCTGAACCAGAGTTTTATTAAGGCGCCAAATCATCTACTTGTCTACTGCCTAGGTGAGGTCTGCTCTATGATTTATCGCATTGCATGTACTTTCAATGGACCATGCATTGTTGTCCACAGATCTCTTCCTAAATTATATTATAGGTTCTCATTGTTCATATTTCTCAGATTAAATTTCAATAGTCAGCTAACCGTTCATTCCACCAGTCTGTCTCAAGATCCCTGGAATCAATAAATCTCTTCCTCACAGCTCACTGCACATCTAGATGTTGTGTTATATGCCATTTCAGACATGTTGCCTGTACACACAAATCAAAATCTTTAATGAGTTTTTAAAAGAAAGCAGTTAACCCAATAGCAATTCCTGTGGATCTACTGTCACCTACTGTCTGATCACAGCCGTTCACTAATATACTCAGCAAATTTCAATCCATGCTGCTACTACTTTCAGGCTTGATGATCAATCTATTATATTGCTCCTTATCAAATGCATTTTGAAAGTCCATGCACATCACATCAACCACATGTCTATTATCAACTCTCTTTCTTAATTAGGCACATTTTGCCTTTACCAAATCCTTGTTGGCTTTCGCTAATCTCTGCACACTTGTCCAAATGAGCACTCAATCTATCCATGATTATTGGTTTGTCAACATTCCCCACAGCTGATGTTAAACTAACTGTAGTCACTTGGTTTATCCTGTATCCCTTACCAAGGAAACTCTTGCATATTCGCATTCCTCAGTTACTACCTTCACATCTGTAGCTAGTAAGAAGATGATGGCAATGTCCATGCTCACTTTCCTCAGCTCAAAATATCGTGATAAGGTGATTTATCAACAACAAGTTTAGCTATCCTATTGTAGTACTTATTCCTTTTTATTATTTTTTAGCCCATTCAGAATTTCAGTAATAATTTACTTTGCTGACATTGCAGTAAAATTTTATTTGGCAATGACTGATGTAGATTCCTCATTTGGTATCTCAGCCACGTCCTCTCCCTCCTTGAATATATATTTTCTTTACTTCTCTGCTCACAACTGTTTCCTGCTTGCATGCCAATAAAGTAGTTTTGGATTCCTTTTTTTATGCTTCGCATCCACCTTTACTCTGTTATCTCTGTCTCTCTTACTTTCTTTTATGATTCACATCTGAACATTTTGTAATTCGCCTGGTCCACATTTGTGTTAAGAAACAGGCCTCTATCACAGGCTCATTTATTTGCCCTATTTTGCTTTGCCATTCAGGAAGCTCTGGATTTATCTTCCTTGGCCCCCTCTCTTTAATAGGAAGTCTCCAGCAACAGCCCACATAACTCTTGTATTCTTATTCTGGAACGAATGCTACATCTGCTGTCCTCCCATTGGGACCTCTGGGAGCTATAACGTGTCTTCCAATATCAGTTAAGGTGCCTGCCATGGACTCAGCTGAGTGGGTTGATGGAGGATGATCAAGTGGCTCACTTTACAAGGATGTGTTTGAAAGCCTCTGCAATCTTCTGAAGTATGTTCAGCAGCTGTGTTGAATTTCTATCCCTCTGTGTCTTTCCAGGTTAGGATTGCGGATTTGGGCAGCATTTTTGGGGCACACAGACTGAACTTGCCTCGACCAACATATGGCAGCCATCCTCCAGCTGGTGGCCGAGGTCATCCACCAGCTGGCAGCACTGTTGCTTTCCATCAGATTGCAAGTTTCCAAAAGATGATGAGGCCCATATGACATGGAAGGAAGCCACTCGGCCCATCAAGTTAATTCTGACTCTCAAAGAGTATAGAAAATGATGAAGGGTCAGATGACTTGCGTGGCTAAAGTGGTGATGAAGGAGGGAGGACTTTAGATTTCTGGACCACTAGCACTGTTTCTGGGGAGATAGATCTTTTGCAATCGAAATGGGAACAGGTCCAATACTCATGCAAGGAGATTCACTTATGCTGTGGGGAGGTCTTTAATTAATTTGGCAGGGTACTTATAAAGTTAGAGTCAGGCCTGGGAGAAGCTACAGTCAAAAAAAGAAAGAAAACTGTCAGTCTAGCAGATTGAGCAAGCATGGGTGTAATAACGCACATTAGAGGAATGCATGGGCTTTTGCAACACCTTTACGCAAGGAATGATTAATAAGGCAGATAAACAAATTGTTGAACGCCTGGAACTCCTTGGTAGGGTATATCTCGTGAACAGCAGGTTCATAGATCCTGAAAGTGGCAACATGGGTGAAT
The DNA here is from genome assembly GCA_035221665.1 of Okamejei kenojei. Taxonomy (NCBI): domain Eukaryota; kingdom Metazoa; phylum Chordata; class Chondrichthyes; order Rajiformes; family Rajidae; genus Okamejei; species Okamejei kenojei. The sequence continues at coordinate 39,402,295 of CM069140.1, forward strand.
AGAGAAGAAAAGAAGACCTAATGCATGCTTGCCCTAACAAGTTGGGCACAGATTATTTTTAAAAAAAATGGGATGTAGGGTTGCAACAGTACAAACCTCTGGTTTGACTGTAATTGGAGTGCAGTTCTAATCGCTGCACAACAGCATGAATGTGATTGTGCTGCAGAAAGTGCAGAGGTGATTCATCGGGATACTGCTTGGATTGGAGGACATTAGTTATGGAGCTAGATTAGATGAGCTTGGCTTGTTTTGCTGAAGCAAAGGAGCCTGAGGGGTGATCTGAAAGATGTTTATAAATTAATAGGAGGCATAGATAGGGTAGACAGTAAGAATTCTCTTGCCAGGTAAAGGGAATAAAAAATAAGAGGGCTTAGATTTGTGAGACTAAGGACTTTTAATGGGGAACTGAAGAGTAGGATTTTACAATGAAACTGTTGATATTTGGAACACACCTCCAGAAGAGGTGGTGGAAACAAATGCAGTCACTACATTTTGGAGACATAGAGATGCTCTTAAATAGGCAACACGTGAAGGACATGGTCCTAATATCCTAAACGGTGTAAATTGGCAAGAAGGTTGTCATGAACATGTTAGGCCGAATGGTCCATGTTCACCACCTGTACAAATAGAATCTCAGGCTAATAGATATTTATATTATTCTTCACCACAGCTTCCATTGTTTACTTCCCCTATTATATATATGTCCTGATCACTTCTTGTTTTCTGAAAGTCCAGGGTATCAACGTTCATTGTGGTTTTGCAGGATGCATGGAGCATATATACATGTGTCCTCAATGAGTTAACCACCTAATTTCCTGCTTTTGCTAATCAGTTACTCATTGCATCTGTTAGTTTCAGCACTCCATTGATTGAATATTTACTTGATAACATTTCCGTCATTGTATATAGAGTCATAGTCATACAGCACAGAAACAGGCTCTTCAGCCGATATCCCATCTACACTACTCTCACCTGCCCACATTTGGCTCATTTCCCTCTAAACCTTTCCTATCCATGCACCTGTCCAAATGTATTTTAAATGTTGTTATAGTACCAGCCTCAACTACTTCCTCTGGCAGCTTGTTTCATATCCACCATCCTCTGTGTGAAAAAGGTGCCCATCAGTTTCCTAATAAATCTTTCCCCTCTCATTTTAGATTATGTCCTCTGGTTCACGATTCCATAACTCAGGGTAAAGGACTCTGTGCATTTACCCTATTGATTCTCCTCATGATTGCATACACCTCTATAAGATTACCTCTCCTCCTGTACTCCAAGGGATCATGACCCAGCCAACCTAAACTTGCCCTGTAGCTCAGGCCCTCAAGTCCTGACATTACTCAGGTAAATGTTCTCTGCACTCTTTCCAGTTTAGCAACATCCTTCCCATAGCAGGGTGACCAAAACTGACACAATACTCCAAGTGCTTCCTTAACATTGTCTTGTACAACTGTAACATGACACCACAACTTCTATACTCATTACCGTGAATAATGAAGGCCAATGTACCATAAACTTTCTTGACCACCCTATATACAGTACCCCTGACACCACTTTCAGGGAACTATATACCTACACTCCAAGATCCCATTGCTCTACAACACTCTTCAGGGCCCTGCCAGTCACTGTGAAAGTCCTGTCCTGGTTGTCCAAATTGCAGCACCTTGCACTTATCTGCATTAAACTCCATTAACCATTCCTCAGCCCACTTTCCCAGATGATCAAGATCATTATGTAATTTTTGATAACCATCATTGCTATCTATGATACCATCCACATTAGTATCATCTGCAAACTAAACCCCTGTCCCACTTACGTGTCCTTGGCATGCTAATTACACAACCTCGTGGTCGCGTTGAGGCGCGACGGTCCTGCAAAGGTCGCGCGCGATTGCATGCGTCCGCACAGCCGTCTGGAGCAAGTGATGTCATTTGAAGATGGACACAAAATGCAGGAGTAACTCAGCGGGACTGGCAGCATCTCTGGAGAGAAGCAATGGATGATGTTTCAGGGCGAGACCCTTCTTCAGTCTGAAAGAAGGGTCTTGACCCGAAACGTCACACATATTGCTTTTCTCCAGAGATGCTGCCGGTCCTGCTGAGTTACTCCAGCTTTTTGTGTCTATCTTCAATTTTCTTGGCCCCGCTCAGGCATTGGAAGTGGGGGCGGATCCGGACCGCAACAGCCGTGAGCCCCAGGCTGAGTTCGACGATCGTTTGCCTGCTGCAGCTGTTGGACGTGAGACATTGCGTCGCGCCAGGGTATTGGGCCCGTCCCACTTAGGCCGTAAGTTACGTGACAGGACGGTGGCGCGCGAAGATTTAGTTCGCTACAATATTTCGGAGCGCCGTGCAATACCGCGCACAACTCCATACCCCTCCGCGCTTCTCAGTGGGACCAGATCCACGCAGCCACATGTTGCCCGCGTAATTTGCCTGCCAAGGACACATAAGTGGGACAGGGCCTTAACTAATCATGCCTTGTAAACAAAAATGCTGGAGAAACTCAGCGGGTGAGGCAGCATCTATGGAGCGAAGGAATAGGTGACGTTTCGGGTCGAGACCCTTCTTCAGACTGATTTGGGGGTGGGGGCGGGAAGAAAAAAAGAAGAGGCAGAGATAGTAGGCTGTGGGAGAGTGGGGAAGGTGAGGGGAAAGAGGGAGAAAGCAAGGACTACCTGAAATTGGAGAAGTCAATGTTCATACCGCTGGGGTGTAAACTATCCAAGTGAGGTGCTGCTTCTCCAATTTGCTGTGGGACTCACTCTGGCCATGGAGGAGGCCCAGGACAGAAAGGTCGGATTCGGAATGAGAGGGGGAGTTGAAGTGCTGAGCCACCGGAAATCAGGCTGGTTATTGCAAACTGAGTGGAGGTGTTGGGCGAAGCAATCGTTAAGCCTACACTTGGATTCACCGATGTAGAGCAGCTGACACCTAGAGCTGCGGATGCAATAGATGGTTGGAGGAGGTGCAGGTGAACCTCTGTCGCAACTGGAAAGATTGCTTAGGTCCTTGGATGAAATCAAGGGGGGAGGTAAAGCGACAAATGTAGCATTTACTGTGGTTGCAAGGGAAAGTACCAGGGGAGGGGGTTGTTTGGGTGGGAAGGGACGAATTGACCAGGCAGTTACGGTGGTAGCGATCTCTGCGGAAAGTCGAAAGGGGAGGAGATGGCCAGTGGTGGGATCCCATTGGAGGTGCGAAAATGTCGGAGAATTATCTGTTGTATGTGACAGTTGGTAGGGTGGAAGATGAGGACAAGGGGGATTCTGCTGTTATTACGAGTGGGGGGATGGGGAGTGAGAGCAGAGGATTGATTTCTCTCATCCCCCAAGCTTTCTTACTCCCACCTGCCTTGTAATGAACATGCAAGGCCTGAACTCTTGTTACCACCTTTTAAAAGCATCCCACGTTTTCAGACATTCCATTCCTAGACCCAATCATGCCTTGTACATTCTCATCCAAATCATTGATTTAAACCATACACAGTAATGGGCCCAGCACTATCCCTGAAACATCCCGCTTGTCACAGGCCTTCTGTTCAAAAAATAAACTTCCTCCATTAACCTCTGCTTCTTTTGATGAAGCCAATTCTCTATCCAGTCAGCTAGTTCTCCCTGAATCTCACATGATCCAACCTTCCAGAGCAGTCTACTCTGAAGAACCTCAGGAAATGCCTTGCATGTCCATGTAGACATCTATGGCATTGTCCTCATCCACCTTTTTGGTTCCTTCTTCAAAAATCTAAATCAGATTCGTAAGACACAATCTCCCATGTACAAAGATCCTCTAGGAATACACTTGATCCCAGCTGCCCATACCAGTCCAATGCCTCAATTTTTTTTCCTCACCAGGCCCTTAATTTCTCTCATCCTCAAAGCTTTCTTACTCCCACCTGCCTTACCCTAAACATGCAAGCCCTGAACTCTTGTTACCACTTTTTAAAAGCAGCCCACTTTTACAGACATTCCTTTCCCTGCAAACAGCCTACCCCTTGCTAATCATCCTTAGCAACTTCCCATCTAATACATTCAAAGTTGGTTTACCCTAATTCAGAATTTTAATTTCTGTGTGCCGGCTCACTCTTTATCCATAACTATTTTAAAGCTAACAGAAAAGTGGTTGTTGGTCTCAAAAGGCTCACCCTTGGACAGTTCTGTCACTTCCAGTACCAATTTTCTAGGAGTAGATCAAAACTTTGTCCTATCCGTTGTCGAGCTCTCTACAGATTGTCTGAGGAAACTTTCCTGAACATATTTGACAAATTTCCCTCCAAATGCCACAGAGGGCAGTGGAGGCCAATTCACTGTTTTTATTCAAGAGAAAGTTAGATTTAGCGCTAACGGAATCAAGGGATATGGGGAGAAAGCAGGAACGGGATACTGATTTTGGATGATCAGCCATGATCATATTGAATGGTGGTGCTGGCTCAAAGGGCCGAATGGCCTACTCCTGCACCTATTTTCTATGTTTCTATGTTTCTATCATAGCCCTAAGTTGTAGGGTATATTGGGAAATTCCCCAATTATGACATCTCTTTTAGTCTTGAAGTTTGTGGCAATCTCCTGGCATATCTGTTCTTCTAACTCCTGTAGACTATTTGGGGCTATAGTACACTTCCAACAAGGTGACCATCCACTTTATAATTGTCAGCTCTACCCATATAGCCTTACTGGACAAACCATCAGTAACGTAATCACGGACCACTGCCATGATATTCTCCCTGATCAAAAAAGCAACACCCCCTCCTCTTTTACCCGCACCTCCATCTCATCTGTAATATCTGTATGCTGGGACATTTAGCTGTCAGTTCTGTCCCTCTCTTAGTCAGCTTTTCCATAATGACTACAACATCCTAGTCGCACATACCTAGCCCTGAGTTCATCCATCTTACCTGTCATGGTAAGTGTTTAGTGTTTCACTTTTGGCACACAATACTGGGAGAAAATATTATCGTAAATTATGATTTAATATGTAATTAAGGTATATGTTGATTGAAGACTGCTTACACATCTGTCAAAATAATTAAGGTTTTGTTTTTTAAAGCCAAGTTTCAACCTTGAGGAATTACAAGTTGCAGAAGCATTGCACAACAAATGTGTTCATTAAATCATCTTTGCCTCGAAATTCATAATGTAGTCTAAGTGCTTTGTAGTGACAGCATATCATGCTCTGCCACTGCACTTTATATCACTGAAAGCAGTTGAATAAATTTTAGAGGTAGTATAAAAGACACATATGTTATATCAGGTACATTCAGCTCCACCAACTGGGAATGAATTACCGTGCTTCAATTCCTAACATCAGCATCTCTCTCCAGTGCATTTGCTGATCCCACTGCCTCATGTTGGTACTGCCCTGCCATGGATCAAATATATGTTCTTTTTTCAAGATTGCATGAAAAACATCACAGTGTTTACCACAACTGGCCATGGTGATGAGAATCTTATATTAGCATGGAAAGATGAATATCTATTAATAAAACATAAAGGTGCAGGGATATAGGTGATATTTTCAGGGTGGAAAAATTGTATCTAGTAGGGTGCTATTTATATATCTTAGCTACGTATGTTCCAAAGTAATAACTGAAATGAAAGAATAGTGTGTGTTGGATTAATGGGAGGTGGTCTTGGAGGGGAGGATGCTCCTCAAACTGCGGAGCATCCTGGACAATACAGCTCATCCCCTCCATGACACACTGGTCAACCTGAGGAGTATCTTCAGCAACAGACTGGTTCCACCAAGATGCAGGACAGAACGTCACAGACCTTCTTCCCTGGGCTATCAAACTGTACAACTTCTCCCCCTTCTATCGTGGGGTAGACTGAAACTGACTCCACCCCTCCCCCCCACCCCCCAATCTTTACACATCCCCCAAGCCTTTCCACTCGTCGCTTTAATTTCGTGTTTCATATATTTTGTATTTTTATGACTGTTGACAGATAAATTTCCCTGGGATAAATAAAGTTCTACATATCGTATCATATCATATTGTATTTAGGTTTGCTGCTCTTTAAAAAGCTGGGAAGGAAAATGTTTTGTGAAGAGGATAGAATGGAGTGAGCATGAATATGGCAAGCGTAGTGTTACGAAGGGGGTGTGAAGTTAGGAAGAATAGAAAAAATGAATATTTTTTAAATGGAATAATAGCATTGAAAGTTGGTGTTAGAGGAATCTGTGTGTCATTATCATAATCCAAGAAAAATATCATGCAAGTACTACAAATTAAGTAAATGGTCATTATTGCAAAGGGCATGGAGTTTAAGAATAAGAAACTCTTATTCTTATTATGAGAGCTTTAGAAAGATTTCACCTGGACAAGACCCGGTATCCTAATTTCAGGAACAATGGATTTGCCTTAAAAATAGTGCTAAGAAGATTCACTGATTTGATTGCTAGGACTAGAGGATTGTCCTTTGAGATTGTTGTAAATCTGAGTGTAAAGGGATTTCTTCTCCCTGAGAGAGGTTGATCTCATGAATTCGCTGCAGTAGAAAAGGAGAAGAGTAGATTATTAACGAGGAGATAGATGCTTTGAAAGATCAAGGAATTGAAGGGTTTGGTGATCTGGCAAAGGAAACTAGCTGAAGCCTGGGGCAGATCAGCCATGATCATGTTGACTGGTGGAACAGGCCAGTGATGGCTATTCCTGCCCCAGTTTTATCATCTTTTGAAAGATTGAACAGACTTAACCCATATTCTTTTAATTTTATAGAACACTAGACCATTTCTATTTCTAATTTCCTGTGAGTTTGCTTTTACATAGTCTCTAATTTGTAAGTATCTAAAATAATATTTTGAATGTAATCCATAAATTTGTTGTAATTCTTGAAATGAAAGAAAAGAATTTTCCCTGTAGAGATCTCTCGTCTTATTAATTCCTTTATCTTTCCATTGTAAAAAGTCTTTATCCATCATTGAGGGTTTAAATGTAACATTATTTACAATGGTAAGGGCTAGTTGTATACATTCCAATTTTAATGTTTTCTTTATTTGTTTCCAGATACGTATTCCACTTTCTATTATAGGGTTTTCGCTATAGGTTTCTTACCTAAATTAATATTGGCAAATATTATCGAACTAATTTCAAAAGGCGAACAATCTTCTTTTTCCATTTTTCACCAGATTGGTTGTTTATCTGTCTCTACTAACCAAAAATTAATATTTTTAATATTAACTGCCCAATAATAAAACATAAAGTTTGGTAGTGCTAGACCTCCATTTATTTTTGATTTACATAAATGTTTTTTTATTTATTCTATGGCTCTTATAATCCCAGGTAAAATTGGTAACTAAAGAGTCCACCTTCCTAAAGAAATTTTTAGAAAGATATATCGGAATCAATTGGAAAAGATATAGTAATTGCGGAAGAAAAATCATTTTTATTACATTAATTTTACCTAGCATTGAGATGGGTAGAGTTTTCCAATATAATATGTTCTTATTTAAGTTATTCAATAAGAGTGGGAAGTTGGATTTAAATAAAGAATCAAATCTTTTTGTTACATAAATTCCAAGATATTTATGTTTTTCGTTTGTTTTCTTAAAAGGAAATTGTTGTAATATATGTAAGTTATTTACCATTATTGGCATGAGTTCACTTTTATTCCAATTAATACTATATCCTGAAAAAGGTCCAAATTCAGTTATTTTTAAAACATTTTGGATACTAATTTCTGGTTTTGTAATATAAAGTAACACATCATCCGCATATAAGGAGATTTTATTCTCAGTATCTCTGGTATCGTACCCAAATATTTCAGGATGTGATGTCACACATTGAGCTAATGGTTCTATTGCAAGTGCAAATAGAAGTGGGGATAAAGGGCAACCTTGTCTACAGCCTCGAGATAGATTGAATTTAGTTGATAGCATTTGATTTGTTATTATTCTGGCTGTTGGATTAGTGTATAATAATTTGACCCAAGTAATAAACTTCTCTCCCAATTTCCATAACCGAAAACAAGTAAGACCATTCCACCTGGTCGAATGCTTTCTCCGCATCTAAGGAAATAACTACTAGATCCTTATTAATACCTCTTTTCGAGTATATAATATTGAATAAACGTCTCAGGTTATATGAGGACTATCGTTTTGGTATAGATCCTGTTTGATCGGGAAGAATTAATTCATTAATAACTGTACTTAGCCTTTGTGCTAATATTTTGGTTAATATCTTTTGATCAGTATTTAAAAGAGCTATAGCTCTAATTGATCCTGGGTCATCCAGATCTTTGTCTATTTTAGGTATAAGTGTTATAATAGATTAATTTAACATTTCTGGTAGTTTCTACTGAGTATGAATATATTCATAGAGTGTCTTCAAGCATGGTGCAATCAGATCATAAATTTTTTTATAAAATTCCGAGCCAATAACATCTGGTCCCGGTGTTTTACCATTTTTTAATGATCTGATAGATTCTTCGATTTCTTTTACTGAAATTTCAGCATTTAATGATTCTCTATTTTGCGAATCCAACCCATTCAGATTACATTTTTTTAAAAATGCTTCTATTCCTATCCTGTTTTCTGTCGTTTTAGCAGAGTATAATTTTTTATAATATTGCAAAAATCTCTCATTAATATCTTTAGGTTGTACTAAGGGTTCGCCATCATGTGATTTAATCCTATGGATTATTTTTTCTCCCTCCATCTTCCTTAATTGGCGAGCAAATATTTTTTGAGGTTTATCTCCAAATTCAAACTGTAATTGTTTAGTGTATTGATAGAGTTTTACAACTTGATCTGAATATATTTTATTTAATTTATATTTCAGTGCTGTAATTTTATTATGTATTGTTATGGATGGATTAGCTGCATTCTCTGTATCTAGTTGTTTAATCTCTTTTTCCAGTTCTTGTTGATCCCTCCGGTTCTTTTTATTATAAAATGCTTGAGAAGAAATCATAATTCCACGGACATATGCTTTAAAAGTTTCCCATAATAAGGAAGAAGATATTTCCGGTTTATCATTTATTTCAAAAAAAATCTTGATCTGTTCTGTAATATATTCCTGAGTTGTTTTGTTTTTAAAATCTGTGGATTAAATCTCCATTGTCCCCGTTTTTCCATTTTACCATTTATTTTAATCTGAAATGTTAAAGGTGCGTGATCTGAGATTATAATATTATGGTATTTTGAGTTGAAGTGAGATAAGTTTGGCATCGACCAAAAAATAATCTATTCTTGAGTAAGTTTTATGTTCAGGTGAGTAAAAGGAATATTCTCGTCCAGTTGGATTTTCTACTCTCCAAACATCTAATATTAGTAGTTTCCATATATACATTTAATAAGTCACTGGAATGGGATTTAATTTTCCTTTGTCTTGTGGATCTGTCTAAATAAGAATCTAATGTACAATTTAAATCTCCTCCAATTATTAAGTTATGTTGTGTTATTTCCGGAATGTTATTAAATATTTTCTTGAAAAACAATGGACTATCAAAATTTGGTCCATATACATTAACAAAAATCATTTTTTGTGCATTTAATTCTCCTATTACAATAATGTATCTCCCATCGTTATCGGTTATAGTTGATGTATGTTTGAATAAAATGCCTTTACGAAATAATATTGCTACACCTCTTGATTTGTGTGTAAAATAAGAATCATACGTTTTATCTATCCATTTAGCTTTCAACCTATGCTCAGCACCTTTTTTTTAAATGAGTTTCTTGAATGAAAATCACATCAGCTTTAATTGCTTTTAAATGTGCTAATACTTTACCTCTCTTAATTGGTTCATTAATACCTTTAACATTCCAACTGCAAAACGTTATTCCTTCATTCCCCGTATTCATTTTTAAGTCTTGCATCTTTTGTTCTGGGGTCTATAATAGAGCCAATGGTTCAGTTCGACAGACCCGACCTTACACCCGAACTCCGAATAGACAAATTTTACGTCCCTTGAGTGTCTCTCATGTGCATATCTCCTTTGATCCAATATATAACTCCATTCCAACTGAAAATAACAATAATAGTTTATAATATTAAAGAAGAGAGGATAGATTAAGAAATTAGTAATGTGCACAAAGAAGGAAAAAACTACATCCAGTATTGGTGTAGTTAGTGCTAGCCATACTAGCATGGCTAACCATCTACCGACTTCTGTAGTTGATGTTACTAACTTAACCAGCCCCCTGGTTTTTGAAATTATTATTCCATTATGGTATTTTACCGGGGATATTAAATTTAAAATATTTGGGATATAATAGTTGAAAATGTGAGAATACATATATTTAAAACTTATTTAAAAATCTAATTATAAAAAAAAACATACGAAAAGAAAGGAAAATAAAAAATAAAAATGAAAATTACTAGTACAAAAGAAAGGTTTCCAAAGAGGACAAATGAAGTCAGACTTTATATTTAACTCTAATCATTCCAATATAAGTAAACATTAGTCATTAGTAATAATGATTAATTCTGATTATTAAAAATACCACGGTATAATTTTAATATTTATTAGTTATTATATTAGTAGTGTAGTTAGTGTCATAATGATTAACTCTGATTAGTGAAAATACCATGGTATAATTTTTTGTAGTATAGTTATTAGTTATTTGTATTAGTAGTGTAGTTATACTAATTATTAGTATCCATGGGAGGGTTTCCGATCCACATCTTTCTCCAGCTTCCATCCAGTACTATCCAGTTCCATCCAATCCTGCAAAGTCCTGCAAAGTCAGTTTATTCAATGTTGAGGCCTTCTCAAGTCTTAATCTTCCAGGTAAAGTCCAGCGCTTCCACAGGGTTGGAGAAGAAATATTGCTTCTTGTTGAAAGTGACTCTTAGAGTAGCTGGGTAATTCAGGCCATATTTCAAGTTTTCCACCCCCCTCAGGAGACTTTTAGTCTCATTAAACGCTTTTCGCTTCCTGGAGACTTCTGCTGGATAATCTCGATAGATGCTGATCTTGTGTCCTTCAAATCCAAGATTTCTGTTTCTCGATGTTTTTTGCATTATCTCCTCCAAGACATGGTCGTATTGTACTTTTATTATCATTTGTCTTGGGGGAGCATTTGGTCTTGTCTGACGTCTCATCACTCTGTGTGCTCGGGCTAGCAAAGGCTTTTGTTCCAGAGATAAAACATTTTGCAGTAAATTCGCAGTAAATTCTCGGGGATCGTTATCTTTCTCTCCTCCTTCAGGAATACCCGCAATTCTTAGGTTTTGTCTTCTCTGGCGACCTTCCAGTTCAGTACATTTCTCGGTTATTTTGGTCAATAAATCCGTTAGACGTCCATTTTCTGTGATAAGCTTTGCCGTAGTCTGAGCACTTGTATCGGCTAGTTCTTCAAGGCTTTTTATGCCACCCGTCTTTTGGTCCAGTGCCTTCTCCACAGGATTCAGCCTTTCTTCAAAATCAATTTTCACTTTTTTAATCTTATCATTCGTCTCCTTTTTTCATTTCAATCGTCATTTCTGCGATTTCTTTCTTCAAATCATCTGATATTTTCTTTGTCTTAGTATTAATGTTGGTATTAATTTCCAGTTTCAAATCTTTCATTTCAGCATTCATCTGGTTTACCTCTTACTTTAAACCAGCAATTTTGCGTGCAATAAAAGTTTTAAGTTCTTCACTTTCCGATTTTTTCTCCGTTTTTTTCATCACATCTTGGGATAACGTCCTACCTGAGTCCGAGGCTTCAGTCAGGCCTTCCCCCGGTCTCTGCCTTGTAGTTCGACTTTTCGGTTTTTTGGGTGGGCTGCGCTGTGTAGCCATAACAAATCGCGCGCCTGATGACGTCACTCACAGCAATCGGTGCAGAGACACAGGCAGCAGTCAGCAGGTAGGTTCGTTAATCCCCGATTTTTTCCCGTTTTTTTACGAGGAGCTGGCTGGCGTTAACCTCTAGCCCTCCATAGCGCCACCGGAAGTCGTAAAAGTGTAATTTCTAGTGAAATGGAAAAATTCTCGGAGTTTGAGTGTGTGGTTTTGGCGATCCATGAAATCAAAGGGCAAAAATCTGACACAAATAAACACACACACACACACACACAGTTTTAAAAGTATATAGAAGATAGATAGATATATATAGGTAGAACAGTACAGCAAAGGAACAACCCCTATGGCCCACAATGTCTGTGCTGAACATGATACCAAGACCAACCCTTATCTGTCTCACATAATCCATATCCCTCCATTCCCTGCATATCCATGTCAACGTCAAACGTCAAACAAACTTTATTGTAATTTAGAAATACATCGATATATGCAATTCCAAACAAAATTCCGTTGCACTTGGCTCCCCGTGCCACATGATAATAAACAGAAGGATAAAATGGATAAAAGGGTAAAATGGATAAAAGGATAAATAGACAATGGTGGCAGCCTATTATATGGCATTCGGGAGTCTGATGGCTTGTGGGAAGAAGCTGTTGCAGAACCTTGATGTTCTGCTCCTTATGCTACGATATCTTTTGCCTGAGGGCAGCAGAGTGAACAGTCTGTGATGGAGATGTGTGGGGTATTTTATAGTGCTGCTGGCCTTAGACACGCAACGTTTGGTCGCAATATCCCCGATTGAGGGGAGAGAAGTCCCGATGATTTTTTCCGCTGTCCTCACCATTCTCTGCATGGACTTCCAGTCAGAGGCTTCTACAGTCCCCAAACTTGACAGAGATACAGCTGGTCAAAATACTCTCTATGGTGCCCCTGTAGAAAGTGGTGAGGACGGGATGGGGGGGGGGTGAGCTCTTCTCATCCGGCGCAGAAAGTGCAACCGCTGCTGTGCTCTCTTAACTGTTCCAGGTTCACATGGAGTACGGAGGATATAGCGTCCTCTGTGGAGCGGTTTGGCCTGTAAGCAAACTGGTATGGGTCAAGTGTGGAGGCGAGTCTGGAGGTAATATGGTCCCTGACCAGCCTCTCAAAGCACTTCATCATTATGGGAGTGAGTGCTACAGGGTGGTAATCATTGAGACATTGTATATTGGATTTCATGCGTCGAGCTAAAAGTCCCTGAAATGCCAGTATGGCATCTGCCTCCCCAACCATCCCTGGCAGCCTGTTCCAGGCAGTCACTACCCTCTGTGTAATATCTCCTTTAAATTTTACCCCTCTCACCTTAAACCTATGGCCTCGTATTTGACATTTCCATCTGAGAAATAGATTCTGATTGTTTCCCCTTCCTATGCCTACATTAATATTATATACTTCCATCAAGTCTCGCTGCAACTTCTGGCATTCCAAAGAAAACAAACCTCTCCCTGTTGCTAATACCCCTAATTCAGGCATCATTGTGGTAAACCTCCTCTGCACCCTTTCCAAAGCTTCCACATCCGTCCTGTAATGGGCCGATCAGAATTGCATGCAATACTCCAAATGTGGCGTAACCAAAGTCCTACAAAGCTGCATTGTGACTTCCTGACTCTTATGCTCAATGCACTGACCAATGAAGGCATGCTTACCATGGACTTGGATCCCAAGGTCCCTCTGTACATCAATGTTGTTAAGGGTCATAGTATTAATGTATAGTTTCCCCTTACATTCAACCTCTCAAAGTTCAGCACTTCACACTTGCTCAGACCAAACTCCATCTGCCACTGCTCTGCTCATTTTTGTAGCTGATCTATATGCTGCTGCATACTTTGACATCCTTACTCATAGCCCGTGACTCCAGCAATGTTGTTGTCATCTGCAAACTAACTAATCAACCCATCTATTTTAATGTCGAAGTCAATATAACACAATATATCACAAACAAGAGAGCTCCCAGCACATTTGTTTAAAAGAATGAAAGATGATTTCACTGGAATTCACAAGGGTCTGGGGAAGTTGTGTGGATGTTTCTTCTGGTGGAGGTGTAAAGATATTGAGTTGGCCAATGAAATGGGGAGGAGCTTCTCCTGTCAGAGGGATTTGAAACTTTAGGATACTTGGTAATTCTGAAAAGTAATTGAGCATGTTCAAGGCTGAGATAGATACAGTAAATGTTTGGTTGTGGGGCGAATCAAGGGTCCAAAGGACTGAGCAGGGGAGTGGATCCAAAAGCAGATTACCAATGATTGTTATAAGGGCAGGTATACAAAAATGCTGGAGAAACTCAGCGGGTGAGGCAGCATCTATGGAGCGAAGGAAATAGGCAACATTTTGGGCTGAAACCCTTCTTCATACTGATGGTATTGCAGGTTTGGATTTTGCAAGTGAGGGGGAGGGTTAGGGGGTGTTCTGGTCATGTTGGGAATATTTTCTGCATGGTTTATGCTTGCTCCTTATGTTTGAATGTTCTTGTATACATTTGTTGATCTTCATTTGTTTGCCCTGAAGATCTCCAAAACAGTTTTGCATTCACATTTATTTTCCAGAGGAATCTGACAAATCAACAATAGGAGCAGAGCCATTGTTAAAATTGGGGTATTGAAAATACAGCTTAATACTTTTTCCTTAATACTTACAGATTTCCTGAGTTGAAGTCCACTTATGTTTGGTAGACGGGAAATTAAGTTTAAATCAAATTATGCTTATTTAAACTTAAATGCATATTTTAATTTCCCAACACCTGTGCTAGTTCTGCATTGCCTCATTGAGTGCTTGCTGTGGAATAAGCTCTTTATAACAAGGGATTGGTGCAATGGAGTTTGGTTGTGGTTATGGATAGTTTGTTTCCAATTTTAAATCCAGACCAGACCTCAATTCTCACATTCTTGGCTGCTAAAATTTTCCTTTACTGTAATAACAAGTAGGGAAAAGCTTTTGTAAAACAATAGTTGTTTTCATATGAATGGCTTATTTATATCACTAGGATACTGGTTTGTGAGCATTCTTTTTCTCAAAAGTGGCGACAAGGTCAAGTGAACCAATTATTTCTGGTGTGCACCTTTCTCTGGCATGCGACTATAGGTCTGTTTTCAGACTTTACTTGTCTGTGCAGGGTTCTCCTCACTGGATCTAAGTGCCGCTTAGATCAATTGCCAACGGAAGAGTCAGTGGGTCATTGAACACACTGCGAATAATAAAGGGATTCAAAATTAACCATTAAGAAGTTCCTTATCATTAGGACTACCTGAAAACATTGAAAATTCAGTTTTCTTGCCGTTCCATTACAGAGAAGCTGAGGACGAAATTCTACCTAAATTCAATTCAGTCTTTCCATCAAATTGTACCTGTGCAAGTGGTATTGCTGGTGCATGACGCATTAACAAATTGCAGAGTGTTCCTATAAACAGATAAGGGTGAATTCACAAGGTCAGACCAATCAGATATTCACAAGGTAATATCAACATAGTCATAGAGCTGTACAACACAGAAACAGACCCTTCAGCCAACCTTTTCCATGCTGATCGATTTGACATATTGGGCAAATCCCATTTGATTTTTTTACATCTCAATATGGACATCTCACACCTTCCTATACATCAAAGAAGAAGATCCCAGCCCATCCAACCTCTCCCTATAACTCAAGCCTGCTAGCCTAGGTAACATCCTGATGAATCTCTTCTGCACCCTTTCTGAGTGAATGACATTCTTCCTACATCTGGGCAACCAGACCCACATACAGTACTCTAAGCGTGGTCTCACCAACGACTTGTACAGTTACATCATGATGTTCCATTGGTACTCAATAGCCTGCCGAATGAAGGCAGGTGTGTCAAATGCCTTCTTCACGGTACTGTCCACCTGACTCGCCACTTTCAGGGAACCATGCACATTTAGTCCCGGATCTTTCTGCTCTGTAACATTCTCCAGAACTATACTATTACTGTGTAGTCCTGTCCAGCTTTGACATACCTTTGACAAGCTTTTCACTGCACCTCGGCACACGTGACAACAAACTAAACTAACTACCTACCAAAGTGTAATACCTCACAATGTTTAATTCCATTTGTCATTCCTTGGTCTACTTTCCCAATTGATCTCAACCTACATGTCAACTTAGATATCCTTCCTCACTGTCTTTAATACCACCAATTATGGTGTCATCTGTAAATGTATTAATAATATTAACTGCAATGTCATCCAAATTGTTAATGTGTAAAACAAACAGCAGTGGATTCAGCGGCACACCTATTGTCACAGGCATCCAATCAGTAAACAACCTTCCACGATGGTAGAGTTGTTGCCTTTCAGCACTTGCAGTGCCGGAGACCCGGGTTCGATCCAGACTACAGGTTGTATGTTCACAAGGTGACACCATGGGTTTTCTCCGAGATCTTTGATTTCTTCCCACACGCCAAAGACGTACAGGTATGTTGGTAAATTGGCTTGATATATGTGTAAATTGTCCCTAGCATGTAGGATTGTGTTAATGTGCTGGAATAGCTGGTCAGAGCGGACTCGGTGGGCGGAAGAGCTGTATCTGTCTGCGCTGTATCTCTAAAACTAAAACTAAAACAAAATCACAATTAGCTCTTTCCTCCAAGCCCACTATGAATCCAATTGGCTAGCTCTTGGATCCCATGCTACTTAACCTTCCAGCCAAGCCTAGCATGTGGGACCTTGTAACGGCATGGATAGAAGATTGGCTGCCTGGCAGATGCCAAAAAGAGTGGGGGAAAAGGGGTCTTTTCTGGATGGCTGCAGGTGATTAGTGGTGTTCTGCATGGATTAGTGTTGGGTCCGCTACTTTTCACTTTATAGGTTAATGATCTGGATGATGGAATTCATGCCATAGCAAAGTGAAGCATAGTGAAGTATACAGCCATGCACTTTGGTAGGAATAAAGCTGTAGACTATGTTCTAAATGGGGAGAGGATACAGAAATTCCTCTTGCCTGCAGTTCCATTGCCTGGAACTCGACTCTTCTAATCGACTTCTGCCTAATGTCCTCAAGTTCGGCCTTGCCATAATTTAGGATGTTAAATTATGGCCAGTCCTATTCTTCTCTATAAATAATTTAAAACTAATGCAAATATGGTCACCAATTGTTCCATCACTTGCCCCTTGTTCCTTAAGTAGAGTTCAAATGTTGCGCCCTTTCCTATATATTTATGAAGGAGGTTTTCTTAGACACATTTATCAAATTCTACCCTATCCTAGCCCTTTACACTATGTCGTATTTTAGGGAAGTTGGAATCTCCCACTAATACAACCCAATTATTTTTATTGTTATCTACAATTTCCGTAGATAATACATCTGCTCCTCTAATACATCTGCTCCTCTAATTCACACTGATTATTGGGAGGCTTATAATACACTCCCATTAGTGTAATCATCCCTTCTTGTCTCTAGGATCTACCCATATAGCCTCACTGGATGATCCCCCAAGAATATTCTCTCTGTGCATGGTAGTTTGTTTTCCCTGCTGAAAATGGCAAACCCCCCTCCTTCAAAAACATGCATAAAATAATTACATAAGCTAGTTCTGTAGACTAAAATAATATTCATTGCAATTACATACTGTAGCTTCTGCAATCAGCTTCAAGGACTGTCAGCTCTAAATTAACATTGTTTATTCAAATCTAAATGAGGGTGAGAGGACAAAATATTTAATCTTGTTACCAGTGATACTTTAATATCCCAACTGTGGCTGGTCATAACCTCTGAAAAAATTCAATCTGTCATCCAGTGAACCAAGCTGTCATTGTATCTTCTCTCAACAGATCTCATTACATCCATGGCAATCCTTCTGCAGTTATATTGTGATAACAGATGCTGTGGACTTCCTACTCTGCGTATCTTCTTGTGCAGTTATAGAGGGGGCAGTATTCTCTAATGTTCAATAATATTGAAAAAGAAACAGGAATATTTATCTTAGCTCTTTACAGATTTGAAGAGGAAGACCTAGTATTAATATATTTTTAAATGTGATGAAGCAATGTTGATTTCCCTGTAAATTATTTAACCAACTCATTTAATTCTCGCAACCTGAAGCATTGGTCTCCTTCCTCTTCTCTTTTATTCTCAGTAACAACCCAAAATATCCAAATGAGGTTTGGACACGATTTTCACGTCTTGCGTGTTCCTGGGTAAGATGCATATCATTGTGCTAGAACCCTGACTCAATGTGCTCTCTCCTACTTTGTACACATCTCTGATTTCTAAAGGGTTTCAAGGTCAGTTTATTGTCACGTACCAATTAAGTTACAGTGAAACTCACTTACCATACAGCCATACTAAAAAAAGCAACAAGACACATAACGATATAAAAGTTAACATAAACATCCACCACAGCGGATTCCCCACATTCCTCACTGTGAAGGAAGGTAATAAAGTCTAATCTTCTTCCCTCTTTATTCTTCCGCAGTCAGGGGAGTCAAACCATCTGCAATTGGCGCGATCGAAGCTCCCCGCAGCCGACGGGGCGGTCGAAGCTCCTGCGTCTTGGAGCTTCTGCAGTCGGTCCCTAACCAGGGACTGCGAACTCCGAGATGTTAAAGTCTGCAGGCTTTAGTCCGAGGTCGATCCCTGGCAAAGGGGTCGCCAGCTCTGCGATGGTTGGACCTTCCAAAGTCGGTCTCCAGCTTCACGATGTTAGGCTGCAATGCAGACACAGATACGATACGGAAAAAATCACATCTCCATTGAGGTGGGAGATTAAAAAAAGTTTTCCCCACCCTCCACATAAAACAAGCTAAAAAACATGAAAATATACATTAAACACATACTAAAACAACAAAGATGGAAAATAACAAAGACTGTTGGTGAGACAGCCATTGGTGGCATCACCCAGTTTAAGACTTTATCCACCCTTACAGCTCACACAATTTTTGGTGTTCAATTTTGATCATTACTCAGTTTATTCCAATTATGTAATTACTACTTTGAATTCCCTCAAACTCGATGGAAATACTTTTGATGGGTTGCAGCTGCCTGGTATGGCAACTTTAGCTGTCATAGTTTAGTTTAGTTTAGTTTAGTTTTAGCGATACAGTGTGGAAAACAGGCTCTTCAGCACAGCAGGACCACTTCGACCATTTATCATCTGTACACTAGTTCTACGCTATCCCACTTTCACATCCTACACACTAGGAAAATTTACAGAATCCAATGAATCTGTAACCTGCACGTCTTTGTAATGTGGGAGGAAACCGGAGAAACCCAAAGAAAACCCATGTGGTCACTGGGAGAATTATGTACAGATTCCATACAGACAGCACCCTTATCAGGATCAAACCTGGGTCACTGGTGTTATAAGGCAGCAGGTCTACCACTATGCCACTGTGCTGCCCATAGTTCTAGTCTTGACCACCTGAACTTGCAGAGAGTGCTGAACACAGCCCAGTCCATCACTAGCTCCGAATTTCCTTTCATCTAGTCCATCTTCACGTGGCGTTACATCAGAAAGTCTGGAATTATTGTCAGGAATGCCTCCCACCCTGACTATTTCCTTTTCACACTTCTGCCTTTTGGGAGACGTTCAGACTTAAAAACAACTTCTTCTGCATTGCTCTCAAACTCCTGAAACAATCATTTGTTTTGCCCCCAGTTCCCAGAGGTGCTGGCACATACTAACCATATAACCATATAACAATTACAGCACGGAAACAGGCCCTCTCGGCCCTTCCAGTCCGTGCCATACTTCATTCTAATTCATTCGATTATTCCATTCTTTAAATTTTTTTTTTTTTTAATTAAAAAAAAAAATCTATTTATTAGAAGTAATGTACAGTACAGTAGTATAAGCCAAAAATAACATAATACATTTAATGTACCACTTCTTGTTTTAAACTTTAATAATAGGAAAGAAGAAGAAAAATAGAGAAAGTTAGATAAGATAGTAAGTGCGTGAAAAAGTGAAAAGGAAGAGCCCGTAAAGACGTAGAAAGCGAGAAAGAATAAAAAAAAATAAAAAAGGGAAAGAGAAAAAGAGAAAAAAGAAAATATAAGAAAATAAGATAAAATAAAAGGGATGTACCTACTTCATATCTTCACACACCCCCCACCAGGTCCTGAAACTGTTTATTTTCAAAGTTATGTTGCACCTATGCTTGAAATAATCCGATAAATGGAGACCAACTCTTTTGGAATTGGTCTGATTTGCTTGCTAGGACGTATCTCATATCTTCAATGTGTAGCATTTCGGACATATTTGAAATCCACATTTTTACCATTGGTGTGGGAGCGTTTTTCCAGAATTTAATAATGAGTTTTTTTGCCATTATTAAGCCATAATTAATGAAACTCTTTTGGAACGACTTCCATTGTTCCAAAAATAATAAATTCTGTGTTCGATTTCAATTTTATTTTAAATAATTCTGTAAAAATATCAAAGATTTAATTCCAACACTTTTGGATTTTTATGCAAAAAACAAAGGAATGTGCTATAGTTGCATCTTGAGATAGACATTTATCACAAATGGGGGAAACATTTGGAAAGATTTTACTTATTTTAGTTTTCAAATAATATAATCTGTGTAGGATTTTAAATTGGATTAGAATATGTCTTACATCGATCGAGCATTTATGCACATATAGCAAATGTTTATCCCAACTCTCTTTCGAGATTTTTATAGCTAGTTCTTGTTCCCAATCTCTTCTATTTCTATCGGATGATGGTATTTCTATATTTAGGATGATATTATAAAAGTATGATATTAAGTTAGTTGAGTCCGCCTTTCTATTCATAGCTTCGTCTAATAGATCTGGAGTCAAATTTTGGTATTCTTGTGTATATTTTTTCAAATAATCACGGATTTGAAAATATTTAAAATATTGATTACTTCTCAGATTGTATTTAAGTTGTAGCTGTTGGAATGATAAAACATTTGCATTTTTATACATGTCTCCAAACCTTTTAATTCCTATTCTTTCCCAATGTGTAAGTGATTTATCAATAATGGATGGTCTAAACAACGGATTATTAACTATGGGAGAGAGAAGCGATAGAATTCTTAATTTAAGGGTTAATTTTATTTGTTTCCAAATTGTAATAGTACTATGAATAATTGCATTTTTCCTGTATATTGTATTATTCAGTTTTATTGGTGAGAGAAGGATCACTGCTATATTAAAAGGTGAACAATCCTCTCTCTCCATTACTATCCAATCTACCTGTTGGGCAGAATTGTCCAACAGGTGAATTACATTTTTGACATTTGCTGCCCAATAATAATACAAAAAATTAGGGAGTGTTAATCCACCAAATTCTTTAGGTTTGCACAAATGTCGTCTTTGAATTCTATGGGATTCGTAGTCCCATATAAAATTTGTGATATCAGAATGCAGTTTATTAAACAACTTTTTAGGTAAGTATATTGGTATTGATTGGTATAAATATAAAATTTGTGGTAGGAAGATCATTATTATAGCATTTATTCGGCCTATTAAAGACATCGGAAGAGTTTTCCAAAATTTAATCAGGGCATTTAATTTAGTAAGTAGGGGCATATAATTTGCATTGAGTAAAGATTTATATTTTCTGGTGATTTTGATTCCCAAATATTTACATTTTTCTGTAGCAATTTTAAAAGGGAATTTTAACAGGTGTGTAGAGTCTTGAGGTTTTATCGTCATAATTTTACTTTTATTCCAATTTATTCTATATCCCGAAAAGGATCCAAATTCGTCTATTAGATTTAATATATTTGGTATACTGATTTGTGATTTTATAATATACAGTAGTATATCATCTGCATATAATTATATTTTGTTATTTGAGTGTTTTGTATTATAACCATGGATATTCGGATGTGTTCTAATGCTTTCAGCTAGGGGTTCTATTACAAGAGCAAATAGCAGAGGTGATAGTGAGCATCCCTGTCTATTGGCCCTGGATAATTGAAATTTTGGAGACAGCATGTTATTAGTTAATATTCTAGCAGTTGGCCTGTCATATAATAGGTTTATCCATGAGATAAAATTCTCTCCCATTTGAAATGTTTGCAAGGTAATCTCATTTCACTTGATCGAATGCTTTTTCTGCGTCCAATGAAATAATTGATCAGTCTTGTTCTTCAGTTTTGTATGAATGCATTATATTAAACAGATGTCTCAAATTATTGCATGAGTATCTCTTGGGTATAAACCCTGTTTGATCCGCATTTATTAATTTGCTAACATATTTACTTAATCTTCTTGCTAAAGTTTTCACTAATATTTTTTTATCTTTATTTAACAATTCGATGGTTCTATATGAGCCAGGGTCTTCTAAACCTTTATCTTTTTTAGGTATAAGTGTAATCGTTGATTCCGCTAATGTTTCTGGTAATGTTTGTTCTTTGAAATCATATGTATACATTTTATGTAAACGTGGTGAAATTATCTGAAAAAATCTTTTATAAAATTCATTACTAAATCCATCCGGTCCTGGTGTATTACCATTCTTCAGAGAATTTATTGGTTCTTCTATTTCCTTAATTGAGACCTGCGCTCCTAATTCCTTTTGTTCGAGCAGATTAAGTTTTGGGATATTACAATTATCCAAAAACGTTATAACTTTAGTACTATCTGCTGACATTTTAGATATATATAAATTTTGATACAATTGAGCAAATCTTTTATTGATATCATTAGCTAATATTAACAATTCACCTTTATCTGATTTAATCTTTAAAATTGTATGATCTTTTTCCAGTTTTTTCCGTTGACATGCCAAAAGTTTATGTGGTGTATCACCGAATTCAAAATTTTCCTGTTTTGTAATTTGAAATAACTTTTGCAGATAATATTCTGTTTAATTTAAATTTCAATATTGTTATTTTATTATGTTCATCTATAGTTGGCTCTTTAGCATTTTCTAGGTCCAATTGTCTAATTTGTTCTTCTAACTGCATTTGTTCATTCTTGTTCTTTTTATTTTGAAAACTTGATATGAAATTATAGATCCTATGATAAATGCCTTAAAAGATTCCCATAGTAAAGCGGTGAAAAATCTGGGGTGTCGTTGTTCTCAAAAAAAAGTTCCATCTGTTGTTTTAGATATATACCACCTTCTGGATAATTTAGGATTTGAGGATTAAACCTCCAAAACGATTTTTTATTAGGCATTCCTTCTCGGTTAAAAAAAGTTAACGGGGAGTGATCAGAGATGATGCTGTTATGATATTTTGGGTTCATTGTATAAGGAATTAATTTTGTGTCCACTAAAAAGTAGTCGATACGTGAATACGTTTTGTGTACCATTGAGTAAAATGAGTATTCCCTTCCAGCTGGGTTAGCGATCCTCCAAACATCTGTTATATTTGTGTTTTTTATGTATGTATTTAGGAGTTCGCTAGTTTTAGATTTTATGTTACGCCTCTTTTGTTGTGCAGATTTGTCCAGGTAAGGATCTAAAATGCATCTTAAAGTCTCCCCCAATTATCCAATTTTGATAATTAAACTCTGAAATTATATTCAGGGTTTTATTAAAAAATTGGGGATTATCAAAATTAGGCGCATAAATATTTACCATGGTGATTGGGGTAGAGCGGATCTCTCCAGTAACTATGAGATAACTCCCCTCTTTATCTGTTATGATATTCTTTGATTTAAATGGTATACCTTTATGAATAATAATTGCCGTACCTCTAGATTTAGAGATATATGAAGAATGATATGTTTGACCTATCCAATTTGCCTTCAATCTAATCTGAGCTTGCAGTTTCAGGTGTGTTTCTTGTAAGAAAATTATGTCTGAATTAAGTGATTTCAATTGTGCGAAAATCCTACCCCTTTTAATTGGTTCGTTAGCACCACTTAGCACCACTGCAAAGTGTGATTCCTCCAATTTTCTTTTGTTTATCATCTTGCATTATAAATTACTTTGATACCTTTAAGTCATATGGTGCAACAAAATACCTCAGGACTCTGGATGTTGGGGGAGCATTCACGGCTATTAAGTTCTGTTGGTACATCCCTTTTAAAATTGTCCTTAAGCAAAAAGACAAAAAAGTGTGAAATGATGTGACCATTTTTTTTGTGGTATTACAGTGTCTAAAAATAACGACACTGTAAATAAAAATAGCCACCTAATGGTGATAGTTACACATTTATTGACTTCCGTTGTTGTTAATATACATTTAGCTCCACTCCCTTGACAAACCTTGTAAAAGGGAGGAGGGGCCAATTCAAAACCAAATTATATATAACAAAATTACAATTTATATATCTAATTAAGTCTTATCTGATTAAGTCTTCAGATTATCTACCATTTACTTTATGCTAACAGTTTTTACGTTTGCTTCACATTCAGTAATAATAAGCTGCTGGTTGGAAGGGGTTAACCAGAATCAGACTCCTGGCTGTTTGCCAATTGTTAGAATCTTCTCCCCTCCACCCAAGCATAACTGGAACCTAATATATTATATGTTAGTTTTGTTAGTATGTTAATAATCTATTTCCTTATATTTAGATAATTGTCCTAAATCTGGACATTCATTAACGATTAAAATGAACCCACCCCCTTCCCCTCCCCAGGGGAGTTAATCATTATAATTCATTATTACATTATACCATTATAACAGTTTGCATTAAATTCTATTGCTATTGCTATGTTAATTCAGTAGTTTCTGTGTTAGTTTAGGATTAAAATTATAAAAGACTTTGATTCATAAAGTTTATTTTCATGTCCGTTTGTATTAAATTATCCATTCAGCCGCACCCTTGCTTTTCCGTATTCGAGGTGGATCAAAGAATGTCCTTGAATTAGCATTCCAAAGAAGATAAGATGTCTAGACACTGCCTCGTGGAGAAGCTCCGCCATCTTAGTCTTTTAAAAAGTCATATGTCTCAGCTTCCCCTCTGCCGATATCTGTAGAATAAAAAACCTTGTCCTGACAGTCGTGATGATTTACTTAGCCACTTATCTCTTTTACAATGTCTTGAGCATATTTGTATGCTGCTTCTGGGTCAGTAAACACAGTTCATTACCTTTATAAGTAATCCTAATTTTTGCAGGGTACATTATACCATATCTTACATTTTGATTTCCTTTCAGGATCTGTCTTGTCTTTGAAAACAATTCTCGTTTTTTAGCGATTTTGATTGGATAATCTCTAAAGAATCTGAGAATATCCTCCCCAAACATCATATTCTTTCCATATAGGATTTTTTCATAATATCTTCCAAAGCTGAAATGTCATGAAATTTCACTATGGGGGGGGGCTCCTTGCCTTGCTTGTGCTCTTCGCACCTGATGTTCTTCATCTATTTTCGGTTCGACAGGCAGGTTGAATACTTGTGTAAGTAAGTTGGCAGCGAACTCATGAGGATCGTTCCCCTCCTTTCCCTCTGTCACTCCAACTATTCTTAAATTCTGCCATCTTGAAAGTGCTTCCAAATCAAGGCATTTTCAGTCATTTTAGCCAATTGCCCCAAGGCATGCTCCTGATCTTTCTTCATTCTCTGCATATCTTCAGACATTTCCACAACGTTGTTCCCATATCTTTCATAGCAGTCTGATATGCTGTAGTAGTTTGGAGAACAGAGTCAAACTTCTCCTTGCAATCTTTTTCCACCCGATCAATTTTCACAGTTAACTCCTCTTCAACATCATCAATTCGTTTACTTAAATTACCAATTGAGTCAATAATTTTCTGATTCCCATGATTAATGTTCTCCATCATACTTTCATCCTCAGCAGCAATCTCACCACTTAACTCTCTTACCGACTGCTTTATTTCTTCCAGCTCTTTGTCCTTTGTAGCCATTTCTGCCTTTGCAGCCCTTGTGGTCATTTCAGAGGTTAATTCTTCAGATGCTTGCTGATTTTTCACAAGATGTTTTGTAATGGATCTTTGAGGGCTTTGGGAAGGAATCACTTTTTTCATTTAAAAGTGCCTTAATTACCGTTATTTTCGCGGCGATTTCTCATGACGCCACCAGCAGCTCCGGTAAGTATTTTTAAATCGGTCCCGTCTTCCAAACCGGCTTTTTAAGCGAATTATCGCATATTTCGTGAACTGAGCTAAATGCTGCGTCTGTTCAGTGCTCCATGGCGCCACCGGAAGTGTGGATTATTCCATTCTTGCACTCCAGTATTTTCTTTGCACAACCAGATCACACTACAAACTTTGCGCCATTCAGCTAATTTGCATTTATCACCGTATTTATTGTTTTATCTAACTTTAGCATGTATACCGCTTACTCTATGGAATTTCATTGTACCCTTATCTTTGTGACAATAAACTCATCTGAATCTGACCTTTAACCTTGGGTATGAGCCACACTACAGATCCTGTTATATTATAGTTTCTCCAATTTAATACACATTGACTGAGAGATTAATTTAGAGTGAAACTCAAATAATTTTGATATCTGATCACTAAATGTAATTACTTTGTTTCCTTCCATGGCGTTATGGTCCTTAGTGTGCATATGCATATGCATTGAGATGGCTGGGAAGTTGATTGGTGTACAATGCATATTTGGATGCCCCTTACTTGGTTTCCTGCTGTGCACATAAGGATTATGAAAAGTATGTGTCTGAATGCAGAAGTTGTATTACCTAACAGTTAAAGCCTATGTCTTCATTACTTAAAGGTCTGTCCCTACCTTGATGACTGCTGAACTGACAGCATTGAGGCAGACCCTGGATGGGTCATCCTCCCTTCAGGCTTTTTATTTGTGTTTTCTTTAAGCAGCTTTGTGATTGCCATCCATCTCTTCCCACCCCTTTCCATCCATGATTAAACTGTGCTACTCTCATGCAACCTTGCTAGAGTGTCTGAGCTGCCAGAAGCAACCCCTTTTTTAGTCCCGAAGGGGTCTGTGAGTCAAGGTTGATTGGGAGGAAGGGGGTAACAAACACAAATGTGGCAGAAAGGAGTTGCAATTATTCATGAGCTATATAGCAGGAGCATGGAATTACAGTGTTGTAGACAGTTTAAAAAAACTGTGATTAATAGAGGTGAACTAAATTATCTGTTTCAATATTGCAATGCCTATAACTCTATATATGTTTAACCTCAAAAAATAATTTTGTTAATTACAACTTCAAACTGCAGTTCGGACATTTTTAAATACTGCTTGATGAATCTATTGTAATATGTTTCACCACCAAATGGAGAATAATTTGAGTAAAAGTTTACTTTCTACATTAGTTTAAAATAACAAATAGGTTTATATTGCTTTCTCCACATTTAAACTTGCTCCTAATTGCTTAAGATCAATTAAGATCAAAACAGTTTCATTTAACTGCATCATTTTTCCTGGTGGAATACTCAGAATAGAAAATCACAATCACCTTCTGCCTGAGATCACATAAAGAGAAATAAATAATATGAAGCGGCACCTAGTGGTGGGGTGGGGAAGTCAGAACCCTCGTCATTGGTCAGCTCATTCATGTGACTGTGGGGGTTCGTTCGTGGGCTTTTTAGTTAGTTCGTCAGCGCTCCTCCCAGCAACGGGAGCTGTTTTTGCTAGCTTAGTTAGGCACGCATATTGCTAATAAAAATTACTTTACTCAACCTGCCTGGTCTCGCTAAAGTGGTGACCCCGACAAACCAAAGATTTTTCGGATTTTCAGTATGAACGCCGCCGAGAACCTTGACGCCAACCCCGCCCAGCAGAACGCGGTTGCTCTTAAACTGCCCGTTTTCTGGGCAGTTCTGCCTCGGGTGTGGTTCGCGCACATCGAGGCCCAGTTCGAACTCCGCCACATCGTCGTGGATAATACCCGCTGTTTGTTCGTGGTGGGAGTGCTCAGTGAGGAGACTGCCACCCGGTTGCTGCCTTACCTGCAGAATCTGCCCGCCTTTAACAGGTATGATGGTCTCAAGGCACTGCTACTCCGCACATTCGGGCTCAGTCGCCGTGATCGCACGGCTCGGCTGTTGCATATGGACGGTCTCGGCGATCATAACTGTCTGCTTTGATGAGCGAGATGCTCGCGCTCATGGATGGCCACCAGCCTTGCCTTTTATTCGAGCAGGCTTTCCTGAAGCAGATGCCCGATGACATCCGCCTGCTTCTCATCGGGTCTAACTTCGCCGACCCCCTGCAGCCCGCTGAAAGGGCAGACGAGCTGTGGCTAGCCAAGCAGCAGGATGGTGGTTCCATCGGCAGGGTGTCCACGCCTCCGCAGCAGCCTCGACGGGCCATTCCACCCTCTGCCGACATCGCTGCGCCGCAGTCGACCGTCGTGGATCGCAGTAAGCGCCTGTGGTGTTATTACCACCAACGCTGGGGTGCGGCGGCCTGCCAATGCCGCGCCCCCTGCTCGTACCCAGGAAATGCCTCTGCCGATCGCCAGTGGGGGCTATCGCGGTCTGCCAGAAACATCGCCTCTATGTCCGGGACTGCCATTCTGGGCTCCAATTTCTCGTGGACACTGGGGCTGAGCTGAGCATCTTATCTCTGTCCAGGCTCGATACTCATGCTGGTAAGCATGGCCCCGCCCTGACCGCCGTCAACGGCAGCCCTGTAAATAAGCAATTCACAAACTCTTAAAGTGTGCAACATCTTTTAATGATAGCACAGGGTATTACATACATCTTCAAGCACTGGCTACATTCTTCTACTGAGCTGTACCCAGGAAGGGGAAGGCGTTATGATTAATGTTAACTAGGCAGGGTTAATGGGACTGAGGTAACTATATTATTGGTTGCATATAAACCATGCACATCCTTCCCCTTAGAAAATCAAAAACAGATTGTTGTCACGACAACAGAATTAAACAGCAGAATTAAACAAAATCGCCATAACGAACAGGTAGCTTGCTGATCCGGCCCGAGCGCGTACGGCTGTCTCCCCCTTCCCCCGAAAGAGCGGAAGAAACAGGAGGACGCAAGGCAGCTGGGGAACCAGGGAAGGGTGGTGGAGTGGGAGAAACAGGAGAGGGAGAACCGCGACCGGCAACAGGGGACCCGCGCAGAGGGGAACCAGGCGCTCGAGATGGGGATCGAGGCACTGGTTGGGACAGCAGCCGGCTGCTGGTATGAGAGTGGCGGGGCATAGGGCCCCGGGGGCTGCGGCTTCAGCTCATTAACCGCAAGCAGGTGTTGTCGGCTTCTTCGGTAGATGGTACCCTCATAGTCGACCAGATACGAACGAGGTGAGTCGGCCACCCCAACCATGGTAGCCAGACGGGAGTGACCACCGGCGGTCTGCAACCGAACAACCTGTCCAGGCAACAGAGGATCGAGTGGTCTGCACGACCGATCGTGGGAACGCCGCTGGCTGTCATGTTTCTCCTGAATTCGCCTCTGCACGGAGGCAGGCTCCAGCACCCGAGGTTTCAGCTGGCGCTGGGCAATCGGGATGGTAGATCTGGTTGTTCTGGACATCAGACGCTGAGCAGGTGACCCCATGGCCGGATCCCTGGAAACATTCCTGAGGTTCAGGAGGTCCAAATACAAATCAGAGTTGGATAGTCTCGCCTGTTCCATCAGAAGCTTGGCGCTGCGGACGGCCCGTTCTGCCAGGCCGTTGCTCTGTGGGTACTCTGGGCTGCTGGTGAAATGCACAAAATTCCACTTGTCGGCAACATTTTTGAATTCTCGGCTTGGTAAACTGCCTGCCGTTGTCAGTCTGCAGCCTGACAGGGGTCCCAAAAGTGGAGAAGTGTTTCCGCAGCTTTCGGATCACCATCTCCGACGTGAGGGATGTCAGCAAATCCACTTCGAACCAGTTTGAGTACGAGTCGACCAGGACAAGGTAGTTGTTACCACGCCACTCGAACATGTCGGCAGCCAGCGAGGACCAGGCCAAGGCAGGAGCGGGCTGTTGCAGCAGGGGCTGTCGCTGCTGGTGTGGAGCAAGACTATTGCACGTGGAGCAGGCAGAAACTCGGTCTCGGATATATTTGGCCATTCCAGGCCAATAGAATTGGCACTGAGCGTGGGCGAGTGTTGCGTCGACCCCAGGGTGTCCGCTATGGGCTGCACAAAAGTAAAAGTCAAACAGGGAGGACGGGACTACAACTTTATGTCCCTTGACGATAACGCCATCCTGGAGCACCAGTTCGTCGCGGACCAAGAAGAAAGGCTGTGTTTCAGACGGCGCGGTGGAGCGCTTTGTTGGCCACCCTGATTTAATCACAGAGGTAAGCCGCAGCAAAACCGGATCGGCAGCGGTGTGCTCGGCCAAAACTTGTAGCTGCTTGGTGGGAATAAAGTTAACGCCCAGTACGAGCAGGTCCTCTGTTTCGTAGGGGTGGCGAGCGCAGGAGGTCCGCGGGGCGCGCGATAGGGCGTCCGCAATGTGCATCTCGGTGCCCTTCTTGTAGATTATATCGAAGTCGAAACGCTGGAGCTGCAGCATCATACGCTGCAGCCTGGCGGGGGCAGCATGAATCGGCTTGTTCAGGATTGTCACCAGTGGCTGGTGGTCGGTTTCGACCGTAAATCTGCTGCCAAACAGGAAGTCTCTGAACTTGGAGCAGGCGAACACCACCGCGAGCAGCTCCTTCTCGATCTGAGCGTACCGCTGCTCGGTGTCCGTCATGGTGCGGGAGGCATAGGAGACAGGGTGTAACGATCCATCGACAGACTGAAGGCAAGCCGCACCCAGACCGAACTTGGAAGCGTCACAGGTGACGGTGATGGGGCGACTCACGTCAAAGAACCGCAACGTCGGAGTGTTAATCAGTTTTGACTTGAGGCAGTCAAAGGCCTGCTGGTGATGTGGGAGCCAGACCCAGGCCATATCCTTTTTTGTCAGTTGCCGCAGGGGAGCACTCAGCTCACTGAGGTTTGGTACAAACTTTCCAAGGTAGTTCACCATGCCCAAGAATCGTTGTAGACCTGGCACGTCGGTGGGGGCTGCCATCTCGGAGATGGCAGCTGCCTTCAAGGGGTCGGGTTTTAGTCCGTTAGAGGTGAAAACATGTCCAACATACGTGACCTCTGAGACACGAAACCGGCACTTCTTGGGATTCAGCTTCAGGTTCACCTTCCGTGCCCGATCCAGGACGCGGCGGAGGTTCAGGTCGTGCTCGGCAATGTCCTTCCCATAAACCAGGATATCATCCACGATGATGGCACATGGCAGGTCCGAGAATATCTGCTCCATCGTTCGCTGGAACACCTCGCTAGCGGAATTGATGCCGAATGGCATTCGCAGGAACTTGAATCTGCCGAACGGTGTGGCGAAGATCGTGAGGTCAGAAGATGCTTTGTCCAACGGGATTAACAAAACGAGTTCTTAGCGTCTAGGACCGAAAAGATGGTGGCTTGCCTGACCTGAGCCGCCACGTCCTCAACAGACCGCATGGGGTAGTGTGGTCGCCTGATGGCAAGGTTTAAGTCCTTAGGGTTGATACACATACGTATTTCATTCTTGTCTTTCTTTATCGTGGCAACCATGGTGGAGACCCAATCGGTGGGCTCGCTAACCGCTTCTAGCACCCCCTTTTCGACCATCTTGTTAAGCATCGCCTCGACCCTGCTTTTCATGGTGTGAGACACCCTGTGAGGTGCACGGATCACGGGTTGTATATTTGGGTCAATGGAAATATGGTATGTCAGTGGTAACTTCCCCAGGTCATCGTTGAACAGGTCCTGGTATTCTGCAACCGGGTTAAACGACAGTTGCACTTTGTGGACCGTGCGGTCGAAGGACACCAGGCCAAGATCTTGGCATGCACGGTTGCCCAGCAGGGTTACACAGTCAGAGTTCAAAACATAGAAAACCAGGTTTCTCGTGGCCTTTTGCAGCACGCAAGTTAAAGTGGCCCTCCCCGCAGGCCTTAGAATTTCTCCACCATAGGCGTGCAGGGTAGCATTGTCAGCAACCAGGGGCTCATTATTCCTTATCTTGTTGAAAAGATTCATTGACAAAACGTTGACCTTCGCACCTGTGTCTAACTTTGCAAGGAAGGTTACATCATTGACAGTCACAGATACGGAGGGATCAGTGCGGTGGGCGGGTGTCTGTAGGAGGGTAAACACATGCGAGTCCTCGGGAGGATTAATTGGATCTGCATGATAGGATTCAGCTATGTTGGGCTGTGAGTCGTAACAGATATCAGATTGTCTCAGCATGTTTAGACTGGGTCTGGAAATCTGTGCCTGTCTCCCACGGGAAGGGAATAAACGACAGGCGGCAGAGAAGTGATTTAGTTTTTTACAAAAGTTACAGGCCTTGCCATAGGCGGGGCACTTCACCAGGACCAGGGTTGGCACGCGGCAGAAAAGCATTGTTTCCCATCCGAGGCTGTGGTCTCCCAAACCCAGCCAGGTTGACAGATTTATTGCCCGAGTCCCGGTGGTCATCTGGCAATACAACGACCTCAGACAATCTGCAGGCATGCATGGCTTTTTCCAACGTTAGATCCGGATCCCTTAAAAGCTCACATCGCAGCTTCTGGTCATGCATGCCTGTTACTAAAATGTCTCTAGTGAGCTGGTCTGTCATGTCACCAAAGCGGCACCGCTGGGCGAGATAACGCAAATCAGCAATAAAACATTCAACAGGTTCATCCGGCAACTGTCTCCTTGTAAAGAACCGTGCCCTCTCTAGAATGCGGTTCGAGGGCAGGTCACAAATCTCCCTGAACTTACGTAGCAGGCAAGCGGGGTCGCTGGCAGATTCTGCAGGAGTAATCACCACGTTGTTGTCATCCAGGACCACTGGAGTGTAGGTAAAAGTTCTGGCTCTCTTCATGGCATCAGGTCCGACAAGGTTGAGTAGGAGGGAGGCTTTAAGGGAGTCAGGATCAGCGCGGTGTGCGACGTTGACAAAGTGTGTAAAATCAAATTCAAACGTAGCCCAGTGCTCAGAGATGTCAGCATCAATGACAAGCTGCGCGGGCTTTCTGCAAGAGGACGCCATGGCCAGAGAGATTAAGCACAAAAAGCACAAATTAAAAAAAAAGAAATAAAACCCGATAGACAGGAGACGCAAGTGTCTTCCAGCTTTGACACCATGTAAATAAGCAATTCACAAACTCTTAAAGTGTGCAACATCTTTTAATGATAGCACAGGGTATTACATACATCTTCAAGCACTGGCTACATTCTTCTACTGAGCTGTACCCAGGAAGGGGAAGGCGTTATGATTAATGTTAACTAGGCGGGGTTAATGGGACTGAGGTAACTATATTATTGGTTGCATATAAACCATCTACAAGCCCCATCTGCACCTATGGTACTCGGACTGTTTCCCTCGTCCTCGACTCTCGACATTACTCATGGCCCTTCACCATCACGGACGTTTCCCAGCTGTTGCTGGGTGCCGATTTTTTGCAGGCCTTTTCCCTCCTGGTGGATGTTCCGGGCCAGCGCCTCAACCCTCCTGAGTCCCCCAGCCCGCTGTCTCTTCTGCCCTGCATCTCGGATCTGTGTCGGACGTGTGTGGGGCATACGCTCCAATCCTGGACGAGTTCCCGGACATCCTGACCCCTCAATTTCACTCGGCCGCCCCTAAGCATGGGGTTGTGCATCATATTCTCCGCTGCAAGCATGGGCGCGCATGCTCCCGTCCGACAAGTTGTGTTTAGCTAAGGAGGAGTTCCAGAGGATGGAGGACGTGGGGATTGTGCGGCACTCCGACAGCCCATGATCTTCCCGACTACATATGATTCCCAAGTCATCCGGCGGGTGGAGCACAAGTGGGCCGCCTTAACACCGTCACAACCACTGACCGCTACCCAGTCCCGCACATCCTGGACTTCACGGCCCACTTGGACGGTGCTACCATTTTCTCTAAGGTGGGTCTGGTGCTCAGCTACCACCAGATTCCCTTCCACCCCGATGATGTGCACAAGTCCCCCATCATCACCCCGTTCAGCCTGTTTGAGTGGCTGCGGATAGCGTTCAGACTGAAGAACGCTGCGCAGGCTTTTCAGCGGCTGATGGACATGGTTGGTCAGGGGTTGGACTTTGTTTTTGTTTACTTCTACGAGATTCTGGTTGCCAGCCGCTCCCAGCAGGAACACTCTGCGCACCTCTGAGTGCTGTTCCAGCGGCTCCTGCACCACGGGCTGGTTATTAACAAGTGCCAGTTTGGTCTCAGCTCCATTTGCTTCCTTGGACACCATGTTACCTCACAGGGTGCTACACCTCTTCCCGGCAAGGTGGAGGCGATTCGGCAGTTTCTTCAGCTGCTCACTGTCAAAGGGCTACAGGAGTTCGTGGGATGGTGAACTTTTATCATCGTTTTGTGCCAGCGGCGGCCCGGATCATGCAGCCCGGCGTCGCAACTTTTGTGTTGGATGTAGGGGGTCATGAGGAGATCGTTTCAGTGGACCGCCTCAAGCCCACCCATCTGGATGTCAATCGCCCGGTGGTGGTGGCTCAACCCCGGCGTAGAGGTCGTCCGCTGGCCGTGCCACTTTCACCGGTTACGCCTGTTGTGCCTGTTGCACCGGTTGCACTAGGATACTGAGTTGGATGATCAGCCATGATCATATTGAATGGCGGTGCAGGCTCGAAGGGCCGAATGGCCTACTCCTGCACCTATTTTCTATGCTTCTATGTTTCTATGTTTATGCCACTTCCTCCGTTCTCCACTCAGTCTGGCTGCCTCATTCGGACTCCCGCTCGTTTCCTTTCCTCTGATTCTGGGATGGGTGGGGGGGGGGGGTCCTGTAGCGACACCTAGTGGTGGGGTGTGGAGGTCAGAACCCTCGTCATTGGTCGGCTCGGTCACGTGACCGCGGGGTTTCGCTCGCGGGCTCTTTAGTTAGTTCGTCAGTGCTCTTTCCAGAAACGGGAGCTGTTTTTGCTAGCTTAGTCAGGCACGCGTATGCACGAGTTTTTGTTCCGTTTTTAAAAGTTGAGTAAAGTAATAAAAATTACTTTACTCAACCTGCCTGGTCTCGCTCCAAATGCTTCATTTCTTTGCTTAAAGGCAAAATAAAGATATGACCTCTGTGAGTCTCCATTCAGACAATCAATCTAAGATTTTCTATTGTAACTATTCTGTATTTAAAGCCGAAAGGTGTGTCCATATTTGAGGCTCTGAATTAAGTCATTTTATTTTAAAATTCAAGTTTTCACATTCAATACTTTCATGCTATCATCTTGGTGATAATAATGTCATGGCGACAGTAATGCTTAGAGTCATACAGCGTGGAAACACGCCCATCATCCCAACTTGCTCACACTGACTAACATGTGCCATCTACACTGGTCCCACTTGCCTGTGTTTTGTCCATATCCCTCTAAACGTACCATATCCATGTACCTGTCTAAATGTTTATTAAATATTACGATAGTGCCCACCTCAACTATCTCCTCCAGCAACTCGTTGCATATACTCACCACCCTTTTAGTAAAAAAGTTATCCCTCAGGTACCTATTAACTCTTTCCACCCTCACTTTAAACCTATGTAATCTGCTTCTCAATTCCCCTACTCTGGACAGGAGTCTCTGTGCATTGACCTGATCTATTCCTCTCACAATTTTGTATACTTCTATACGATTACCCCTGCGCTCAAAGGAATAGAGTCCCAACCTGTTCAACCTGTTCAACCTGTTGAACTACTCCCTATATCTCAGGTCCTTGAGTCCTGGCAACTCAAGTCCTGGCTTGGTGACCATAACATTAATGAACATAATGGTTCGGCAACAATAAGACTTAATGAGCATAATGTTTTGGCAACCATAAGTCCTTGATTCTAAATGGTATATTTGTCCAATCAAAGACACGATTAGGACCCCATTTTATGTTCAGGACTCACTAAAATGTCACATTTTACCAGTGTGCTGTGAATGCCAAACACCCTGCTGTCTATTTTGAATCAATGAAAACTGGGCAGCTTCCATGTGAAACTCTCCAGCATTTCCTATCAGATTAGGAACAGGCAGGAAATAGACCACTCTAATTTTGCAATGCAAGTTCTGAATGCCAGCTAAAAATAAAATAAATACAAAATGTGCAGTTTAGAAACACCAGTAAGTTGAAAGTGCAGACTGTTTAAATTCTCTATGCTTTGGTTCTTGTTTTCCATGCTCTTGATGGAGCATATTTAGCAATTCACAACCCTGATTTCAGGAAGATCCTTGGACATCATGACAGATTCAGCTATAAAACTGGGAGCATCCATAAATGAGTGGATATTTTCACTTTTTTAGGAATTAGCAAGGCAAGTCACCTTACTTCATAAACACATATGTATTTTGGGGGCAGATAAGAAACGTATAACGTACAATATGTGTATTTCTTTGTAAGTGTATTCTGTGTAGGTGTATCCCAATTTTATATGTGAGGTTGATATTTATGGCACTTTCACTTTTTAATGATGGGTTAGGATAAGTGTAAGACAGGGTGTGAGTGTTTAGCAATTGTTGGAGTGAATTAATCGTCGGTAGTTTCCTTTATTTAATAGATACTGGTAGCATAGGTGGTGAGAGCAGGTATTGAGGTGGGTAGTTCTGGGATGCCAGAACTAATTGTTGTGCCTTCCCGAGGTGTCATGGGTCTAACTCAATGAAACACCAGTGAAGGGATTTCCCAATGATAAACTTGCACAATCAGTTTTTATATGTGCATGTTAGCATGTAGACAGCTTATTATTACATAAGGAGTTCGTTATTGTCCTTAGCATAAGTATGTATCAGCAGTTTAGATGCTACTTTGGCTTTGGGCTTGGTTTTCTTGGTTGAACACTTATCCTGGTGTATAGCACAAGTGCTTTGTGCTTTAACAATAATGGCCTATAGAAATTGAATGTCTCTAACCCATCACTTTCAGGTTTAGCCTTTGTGATTTATAGCAATGTAGATAGCTTTATTAAGATAGTGTACAAATACTGTGAATTTTCTTTCCATTATCATAGATTACTGAAATATTGTTGAGATCATGGATCTGCAAGTTATCTGATAATCGCAGAGTCCAAACATTCATTATTAGTCTGGGCTGGACATACTTTCTTTGAATCCCCTGATTCCTCCAACAGCAGTTTGCCTGCCTCCCACTGTGGACCAATTGCAGCTAATGGCGGCAGTGCTGTTGTTCACACTTCCTGAAGATGTCTGAAGAAGGGTCTTGACCTGAAACATCTCCCATTCCTTCTCTCTGCTGTGAACCATGTCACAAGATATCAGTTCCTGATCATACACTGTTCTGGTTTTTGAAGTGATGTCTGTACTATGCCACTTTGATGCCATGTAGTCCTCAACTAGTATCTCCAAAACCAACAGTTTAGACCAGTTTTATCAGTCCAAAGTGTCTTCTTGATATAAAAGGCAAACAGCACAATTCATGTTTCATTAGAAACAACGAACTGCAGATGCTGGTTAATACACAAAAAGACACAGAGTGCAAGAGTAACACAGCGGGTCAGGCAGCCTGTCTGGAGAAAATGGATGGGTGATGTTTCAGACTAGTAGGGGTCCCCCAATTATGGGGGACCCC
The DNA here is from genome assembly GCA_035221665.1 of Okamejei kenojei. NCBI lineage: Eukaryota > Metazoa > Chordata > Chondrichthyes > Rajiformes > Rajidae > Okamejei > Okamejei kenojei. The sequence continues at coordinate 39,439,398 of CM069140.1, forward strand.
TACCACCCCAGCAACGGATTGTTCCAGCTGCTACGGTCAGGCAAACACCTCCGCTGTCATGCTGTGAAAACAGAGAGAATGAGACAGAGTTTCTTCCCACAGGCCATTAGGACTATAAACTCTTATCTCACCAGGGACTAATTCACTGTACCAATTTACTGTCGTGTTGTGTCTTTTTAAAATTGCTGGGGTTTTTTCTAATAATGTAAATACTGATTATGTTCTATTCTGTTCTGTAGATTTTTGCACACTCCACAGGCATTGCCACTTTCATTTCACTGCACATCTTGTATGTGTATGTGACAAATAAGCTTGACTTGACATATTTTGTGATTAGAAAAGACACTTGGTTGCCTGTCACTTTAATTCACCATCCTCCTCCCACTTTAATCTTTTTTATCAGTTTCTAACTGTTTCTCTTTCTGCAGAGGTGCGGCACAGTGGCACAGAGGTAGAGTTGCTGCCTTACAGTGCTTGCAATGCCAGAGACCTGGGTTCGATCCCGACTATGGGTGCTGTCTGTACGGAGTTTGTACGTTTAGACCAGTTTTATCAGTCCAAAGACCTGTGTTCTTGTACTTCACGGAGAGGTGACCATATGGGTTTTCTCCGAGACCTTCGGTTTATTCCCGCACTCCAAAGACATACAGTACAGGTTTGTAGTTTAATTGGCTTGGTATAAGTGTAAATTGTCCCTAGTGTGTGTAGGATAATGTTAATGTGCGGGGGTTGCTGATCGATGCGGACTCGGTGGGCCGAAGGGCCTGTTTCTGCACTGTATCTCTAAACTAAGATGGTGCCTAACCTGCTGAGTATTTTAAACATCTTCTATTTTTGTTGCAGTGCCGATGGAACAGTCATCACCACTGGTGGTACTATGAACAGTGCCTTGCCGCTGGAGGCTGTAACAATCTGTTGCTGTGCGCTCCTGGTCCAAGTTTGATTCTTGGCTTGGTCTTAGGATTGGATTAGAAAGATGGATTAGTATTGCTGCATAGCTCGTCGTCCACATCCACCTGCACGTTGACACAAAGTCTTAACCACCATAAAGAAACATAACAATCTTTCATTAACATGGATGAGTCCATGGTTCATACAATACTGGTGGATTAGCAAAGGGTCAGGAAATGTACTCATAAGAGTTAAAAAAACAATTGGTAGTCTTGACTACTGATGGAATATTCTGTGGGGAGCACTTCAGAATTTGAAGTTGATGCCTATTGGAACATTTTGTGCTTAACTTTGTGTGAAGGTCACACCTACATAACTACTAGAAATTAGTTGTTAAGGATCACATGACATTGGCGTTGCTATGAATTCCATAGCAGCAGCAGCAGCAGCAGCCGCAGCCGCAGCAGCAGCAAATCATGCAGACGTCTGTTCATGCACTTCTACACAGTTTTCAATTGGGTCAAGAACCTCAAGCTACCTTAAATTTTTGAATGTGTCTCAACGGACTTCCAAGTGCTGGTGCAGAATTCCCAAAAGGTTAATTTGCTGGTTGAGTCAGTAGTAAGGAAGACAAATGCAATGTTAGCATTCATTTTTTGAGAGGACTAAAATGTAAAAGCAAGGATGAAATACTGTTTATGAGGTATAATTCAGGCCATATTTGGAATATTGTGACCAGTTTTGGGCCCCATATCTGAGAAAGAATGCACTTTTGTTAGAGAGGGTCCAGAGGAGGTTTATGAGATGATCCCAGGGATGAATAGAGCAACGTATGATGGAAGTTTGATGGCTCTGGACCTGTACTTGCTGGACTTTAGGAGGATGAGGGGAGATCTCATTGAAACCTACCAAAAAATGAAAGGCCTGGATCTGGAGAGGAGGTTTCCAGCAGTGGAGTCTAGTACCAGAGTACACAGTCTCAGAACACAAGGACAAATATTTAGTATAGAGATGAGGAGTTTTTTAGCCAGAGTGTTGTAAATCTATGGAATTCATGCCACGGATGGCTGTGTGGGCCAAGTCATTGGGTATCTTTAAAGCAAAGATTGATAGTTTTTTGATTAGTAAGGGTGTCAACGATTACGGGGAGAATATGGAGAATGGGATTGAGAGGGAAAAATAGATCAGCCATGATCAAATGGCAGAGTAGACCCGATGGATCGAATGGCCTAATTCTGCTCCGATGTCTTAATGTCTTGTGGTGTCCAGGTGTAATGGGATAAAGATATTCATTCAGCACAAGACAGTAGAAAGTGTGATCTAATGCTGATAGATTTATGAGTAGGTGAAATAAAAGCAGATGATCAATGCAAGCTAATCAAATGATAACATTTTACTTCTCTCAAAGGTAGATGGTAAAATTAGCCCACTTGGTTAATCGACCTGATGCTAATTATGAGATGACTAGATGGGGTAGACATTCTAAATCTTTTTCCTAGGATTGAAATCTCAAATACTGGAGGGCGTAGCTTTTAGGTGTGAGGGGCAAAGTTTAAAGGAGAAGTGCTGGACAAATGTTTTACTCAGAGGGTGGCAAGTGCCTGGAACATGCTATCGGGGGTGGTGGAGGAGGCAGATACAACAGTAGCTTTCAGAGATTAAATAGCATTAAATAGGTACATGGATATGCAGGAAATGGAGGGATATGGACTATGTGTAGACAAATAAAAGTTGGTCTTGACATCATGTTCAGTACAGATATTGAGGGCCGAAGGGCTTGTTCCTGTGCTGTACTGTTTGATGTTCTATATTCTATGTAGTTTAAAAAAACACATTCTAGATGTAATTTTGTCATATTTTCATTTGTCAAGAGAGGGCACTCTGGTATCAGTGAGCAACATAGTATTTATTGTTCTTATACTATAGTATAAGCATGGATGCATGACACTGATTTTTCAATACACAAATGGAAATGACTTTTCACAAGAGAAGAATGTGAATCCAGTGATTACCGAGTCAAATTGCGGCATTCAGCAAATTCAGGTGGATACTTCTAATGGCAGGTTTTCACATCAGATGTCCACCTAATTATGACATCCCTTTGCAATGATCTTTTATGCTATTTCTGTGGAAATTCGTACCTATGATTCTGATGTTCACATCTTATTGAGTGCAGGGCAAGACTGATAGGGTTTCATGACACTTATGTCTTCACCAGTGCAGTTAAACTGGACCTCCCTGAGCAGGTCCCAGCCTGGCACTGGGAACACAACTTGAGGAGATCGCCTTTGATTTGACTGATTATGTGCAATCCTTTATGTCCTTACCACCCTGTTCTTTCTACTTCTGCCTACCCTCACATTTCACCATCTTTCACCAATGCCCAGACCCACATAGTCATGGAGCTATATAGCATGGAACCAGGCCTTTCAAGCCAAATCATCCATGCTGACCAAGTTGCCTAACTGAGTCCTATTTAGGTTTCGCTTTATCATTGTCACATGTACAGTGAAAGGTTTGTTTTGCATGCTATCTAAACAGATTATATATATCATACATAGATACAATCAGTTCAAACTCAAGTACAATAAATAGAGCTAAGGAGAAGATAGAGCGCAGAATATAGTTATCATCATTGTAGAATATTGTAGGGCATCAATCTCATAGACAAAGTCCAATGCCCTCAATGGGGTAGAGGTGAATCAAACAGCAACCTGGCTTATGGAAGGACCATTCAGAAGCCTGATAATGTAGGGGAAGAAGCTGTTCCTGAATCTGGCGGTGGGCACTTGGACAAGGGTTGGACAAGTCTTTGATTATGTTGGCTGCTTTTCCAAGACAGCACTAAATGTAGATGGAGTCAATGGTAGGGTCTAATCTGTGTGATGGACTGGGCTACTTCTACAACTCTCTATAATTTAATGTGATCTTATGGAGAGCTGTTCCCAAACTAAACTGTGATGTAACAAGCACTTTGCTTTCTATGGTGCACCTGGAAAAAATTGTCAGAGTGATTGGAGACATGTCAGATTTCCTCAGTCTCCTAAGGAAGTTGGGGCATGGTACACCATCTCATCATTATTCAAGATTCAGCCCACCGCAGTGTTCTTGGCTATTGCATCAATGTAGTTGGTTCATGATAGGTTGTTGGTAATTTTAACACCAAGGAACTTGAAGCCCTCAACCATTTCCACTTCCGCACCATTGTCGCTGACTAGGGCATGTACTCTGCCTTACTTCCTGAGGGCAATAGCTAGTTCCTTCTTTTTGCTGACTTTGAGGCAGAGGTTATGGTCCTGACACCATGTCACTAAGTTCTCCATCTCTTCCCTGTACACCATCTCATCATTGTTCAGCCCACCGCAATGTTCAGATTCAAGATTCAGCCCACCGCAGTGTTGTTGTCTGCAAACTGGTAGATGGAGTTAGAGTCAAATTTGGACATACAGTTGTGAGCGTATAGGGCGTACAGTGGGGGACTGAGAACTCATCCTTACAGTGCACCGGTGTTGAGGATTATTGTGGAGGATTTAATGTTTTGCTATCTATCATCACTGATTGAGGTCTGTGGATCAGAAAGTTAAGAATCTATGGCAGAAGGGGGAGCTGATTCTGAGGCCCAGGAGTTTAGAGATGTTTGGATGGGGTCATGGTGTTGAAGGCAGAGCTATAGTTGATAAATTGGAGTCTAACATAGGAGTCATTGTTGTCTATGTGTTCCAATGGTGACTCTAGGGCAAGGAAGGTGAAGTCTACTATGGACCTGTTGTATTGGTATGCAAACTGCAGTGGATCAAGGTCAGCTCGGAGGCTGGATTTAATGTGCGCCACCACCAGTCTCTCAATGCACTTCATGATGGTGGATGTTAGAGCTACCGGACGGCATCACCTTGTCTGTGCCTGGTCCATATCCTTCCAAACATTTTCTATCCATGTATCTATCTGCTAGTGCCTTTTAAATATTGTAAGTGTACCCACATCTACCACTTCCTCTGGTAACTCGTTCTACATGAATACATGTACCGGCCTAGTTTAAAAAAGTTTCCCCTCTGGCCCCTTTTACATTTTTCCCCTCTCACATTAAACCTATTCCTTCTAGTTTTAGACCTCTATCCTGGGGAAAAGACTATAGACATTCAACATGGCCAGAAGAGTGAGAAATTCAAGAACGGCTAGGGAGGCACGCATAACTGATACAGTCCAGGATAAATCCTCAGGGGAACAACCTCCGATTGGGGGAGGCTGCAATTGTTTTATGATGAATGGTGCTGCATAACATCCGATCTGTTTATACTGGACAGTGTCTCGGGGTCTCGAATTGAGTTTATGTCAGGAATACATCCACATGCACAAAATATGCCTAGTCGCATATTGTTTTTTCTGGAGAAACTCTACAGGTGAATGATGAAATTGGGGTTTTATTCCAAAAAAGGGTAATTGAGAAGACGGTATATCATCCTCAACAATTTGTGTCCAATATATTCCCCAGAAAAGATGGTGCGTGTCGAGTCATTCTGGACCTAACCCAGTTAAATTCCTATGTCCAGTATAGGCATTTTAAAATGTATACTTTCAGTACTGCTAAACAGCTGTTATCTAAAGCTGTTATATGGCAACCATAGATCTGAAAAATGCATATTATTCAGTACCAATTCATCATCAGTACCATAGATACTTGAAATTTAGTTGGATGCGACAGCTGTGGCAATTTAAAGCGTTGCCCAATGGGTTAACCTCAGCTCCTAGGTTGTTTACAAAATTGTTGGAATCCAGTTCCGGCGCTACTTCGTACCCAGAATCACATTGTGATGGCTTATTTAGATGATATTTTAATTATAAGCAACACTCAGGAAGCAGCTGAGGAGTCGGTTTCAGCAACCAAACACCTATTTCACAGGTTAGGTGTTCTCATCCATCCAAAAAAATCCAATCTAGCATCCCAAAATATTAACTATTTTGGGTTTGTCATTGATTCAGTTGATATGTCAGTGACTTTGCCTACGGCCAAGGCTGATGAAATCATGGAGGTCTGTAGCAGTCTTGTAGAAGAGCAACAACCCTCCATCCGGCAAGTAGCCAGTGTTATTGGTAAATTAGTGGCGGCTTTCCCTGCAGTGCAGTTTGGACCTCTGCACTATCAAATTTTGTAACGAGCTAGAGAACAAGCACTTAAAGAACATGCAGGTCATTTCGACAGACCAATGCAGTTACCAGCCAAAGCCATAGCCAAATTGCAATGGTGGATAATCAATATCGCACGAAGTACCAAAAACATTTTGACTCAACAACCTTCGTGGTTTTACAAACAGTTGTCAGTGCTTTGGGATGGGGAGCCATGGACAGCGAGACTAGCTGTGGTGGTAAATGGAGTATGCAGGAGGAATTAATCCTGCAAAGGCATGGTATAAATTACTTAGAATTGCTGGGTGCATTCTATGGATTAAAAGCATATTGTTCAGCAGTGAATGATTTACATGTTCAGCTCCAGATTGACAATATCATGGCTGTTGCTTATATCAATCACATGGGAGGAATTAGGTCAGTATCATGTGATAATCTGTCTGCCTCATTTGGGACTGGTGCACTTCCAGAAATACCTGGGTCTCAGCTATCTACCTACCAGGTAGAGATAATGTGGTGGCTGACACCAGGTCACGGAAATTTAATGACAACATAGAGTGGATGCTAAATCCTGATGTTTTTAAAATGATTGTCAGCCGCTATGGTTTGCCAGACATAGATCTATTTGCATCCAGGCTAAATCACCAGTTGCCTAATTAAGTTTTGTGGGAAGCAGATCCAGGAGCAGTAGCAGTGGATGCATTCTCGCTACATTGGGGACGTATGTTCTTTTACGCTTTTCCCCATTCTGCCTCATCAGGCAATGTCTCACCAAAATAGATCAGGACTCCGCCTCAGGCGTTTTGGTGGTTCCTGACTGGCCTACACAGCCATGGTTCCCATTGGTTCTGAGAATGATGACTCAGTCATTCATGACTGTCCCCAACTGCAGTAATTTGTTGGTTCATCCAGTAACAGGAGAAAGTCATCCGTTACATGATCGTATTAATCTGTTAATCTGCAGGTTCTGACCAGACCGTTCCAAGGGCTTGGACTCTCGAGAAGGCCCATGGATGTGATTACTGCAGCTTGGAGAGATAGCACTAAAAAACAATATGTTATCATATTAAGAAAGGGAGATGTTTTGCTTGCAGTCAGATATATCTTATCATACTGCAAGCATACCGGATGTATTGGAGTTCCTTGCTACATTGCATTTTGATGAACACTTGAGCTATAGTGCCATTAATAGTGCTCAGAGTGCTTTGTCCTCCTATTTAGGGCAGTTTTCAGAACAACAGTCTATCGGGTCTCATCCGCTAGTGTCCTGATTCATGAGAGGTATCTTTAACAAAAATCCTCTTAAGCCAAGATATACAGAAATCTGGGATGTCAGTATAGTTCTCACACTGCTTCGGCAATGGGCTCTAATTACTTCACTATCTTTTCAAAAGTTAACACTTAAAGTGGTTATGCTCATGGCGCTAGTATCAGCACAACGGGTTCAAACATTGCAAAAGCTAAGGCTGGATAGCATGTATTTTTCTGTAGATAACATGACGTTTTATGTATATGATTTAATCAAACAAAGCATGCCAGGTATGGCCGGAACCAAAGTAAGCTTTAAAGCATACCCCGTTGACCAAAACCTACGTGTAGTTACGTACATGAGTCAATATATCGAGGTAACTAAGAGTCTCAGAGGCTCTGAGACAGCAATGCTCATCAGCCACAAAAAAACTCATAAAAAGGTGTCAGTACAAACTATTTCTAGATGGTTGAAACAGGTTATGGATTGTGCTGGAGTAGACACTCATGTGTTTAAATCTCACTCCACTTCACGGCATCAACATCCACAGCGAAGACACAGGACATGCCTCTAGATCAAATCCTCGGGGCCGCAGGATGGTCTAGGGAGGCGACCTTCTCCAAGATTTATGACAAACCTGTCCTGGCAGTGCAAGGTTTTGGGCATGCTGTTTTGGGTTCTGTTGGGCTTGGAGGATGAGTGGTCAGTGGGTCAGGTAAGGACCAAATAGAGATAGTCAGCATGGGAAATCATGTCTCAAATTGAGGTTGTTTGAAGAGGTGACCCTCTTCACAGAGGTACTGTTTTTGTTTATTATTTAAAAATGTTTATTGAATAATTTGAGCAATGTTCAATATATTATTTGTTCACTCCTGTGTCGACTGAAGCAGCGTATCATATGGAATGGATCTACGGCATGAAATCACATCACATCATGTGAATGCGAATTAACAACAGTGGACCCAACTCCAATCCCTGTGACATATCACTCATCAAAGGCCTCTAGTTTGAAAAACAATTCTCTATAACGACCCTCTGTGCCCTACCTTCAAACTTGCCTGGATCCCATGTGGTCTAACTTTCCACACCAGCCAGCAATGCAATACCTTGTCAAAGGCCTTGTTAAAGTCTATGTAGACAATGTCTACTACATTGCAATCATTAATTTTGTGGGTCACCTCTTCAAAAAACCTCAATTTGAGACATGATTTCCCATGCTGACTATCTCTATTTGGTCCTTACCTGACCCACTGACCACTCATCCTCCAAGCCCAATCCAAGGTCCTTTGTATTTTCATCTCTTAACCTGCTGCTCTCAATGCACAGACTTCAATACAATACACATTTCAATCCCAGACCTAGTCTGAGATCACATGTCCCCATGCACAGCCCTATTTCTCACCTCCCGCCAATCCCCTCATCCAGGCCATGGAGTGATCCTTGTCAATGCCTGGATCCTAATCACAGCTACCTTTTCCAGGTGCTGACCACTCCCCATCTCTCTCTCTCCATTGGTCTTCACCTTAGTTGCTCCTGGACTTTGCCTTATTACAGTATGCTGTGGCAAATGTGTATGCTCATTCAATGTCAACTAAAGTTTGGGATCTTGTGCAAGAAGCCATCATATCTGGTATCCTACCCCACAAAGACCATTTGCCATATCTCTTTAGGTGCCAATGAATATCCTGGGAAATGTATTCTTCATATATGTCACATAGTATTTTTACCACAGAGAAAGAAAATATACTACTGAACAACTTGTAGAAAACCAATGGTAAGTAATATGTATTGCTTTTGATCAAAGTAACATAGTAAAGAGGTCGATCAAGTTGAAGATTATTCAGGATCTTTAGTCGTTTCTAATCATTGAATATGATGTTCACTTAATTTTTATTGTAGAGAAAGTAAGTGGATAACGAAACAATTTGCAGGAAATTTGAGTAATATGTATTGGTGTTGATGTGATGAAATTAAGAAAAAGATTGACCAAGTTGATAATTACCTCAGGATATTTTGTCTTTCGTAATCACAGAATATGTTGCTCACTTCATGCCTGGTACTGGAGTTATCCCACACTGATTGTCAGTCTGTTTGATATCCATCTATATTGCCTATTCATCAAGCAAATGAAGGTGAAAATTACCCCTGGAGGGCCTTAGCTCCTTCGTACTAACAGTCTGTTCAATTTCCTTCATTATCCTCCCACCGGTCCTTGGAATTGAAGAGATCTTATGATTGCCTGACAAATGTGTAGAAGATTGCATCAAATCCTTCATGAACATAGCAGACAAATTGAAAAGTCATTCCTCTTGCAAACCTTTAATGAAAACATGATTAGGGGAAATGAGCATAATCTATTTTTGTTTTGGAAAATACTCAAACAATAATGACATTTGGAAATTGTTTGTGAGGGACATGGTCATTTTAAATATTCTAGACTAATTATTAACTTTATTAGCTTCGGAAAATTTAAATGAAGTATTGCAAGGATTTGTATTTGCTCAAAGTTTTGTAATAAACTTAAAATGGAGAACTGAGCCTGGATTTATTGAATTGCTGTTAATCATTCAATAACAAAGCTATTTGTTTAGCCTTTTAGTTTGTCGAGCACAATTTCACCTCCACGGCCCATGCCCCCCAAACCAATCAGCAGCCCCCAATCTTGCAACACTGGAAAATTGCAACATCTCACATTTTTGGTACAATAACTAGTGGATTGAACAGACTGTCATTTTCTTATTTTCTCAAGGCTAGTTATTTTTTCAGTACAAAGAATGAATTTACTGATGAGTTGCCTCTCATTTTTTGCATGCTTATTGCTTTTTACTAATTTTGTCGATTTGCACCAGATCAACAACAGGTTTGTGTTTCTCCCTTTGATAAAATGGAGTGGTTTAGATTATAGCTATGATATTTATGGTTTGAATTTAAAAGTATGTAACCTAATAAAAAGATGCTTGATTGCAATGCAAGATACGTGAAATTGCAATGCATGTTTATGATCTGATAATGTTTAAGATCATATGTCTTTGTCCTCTGGTGCGCCTGGATCCATCTTTCTTGTAACTGGGAGGGCAGGAACTTAAAATCACGAGGATCACTCTGCTCCATTTTCATGCGTTAACTGAACGAGCATGACTGCACTTCCTCCATTCTCCATATTGGATGCTCAACGTGGTAGAACAACTGTCTTTTTCTGAGATATCTAGCGGAATAAAAACTGGCACAGTCATCCTCCTCTCCTCTTCTCAATTTACTTGCCAAATTTCACGATTTTCCAGGCATGAAAAGTTAACCCAGCCATTTTTTAATTCTTAAGCCCTACTTCCCTAGTTTAGCATAACCTATTACTGGTTATTTCTCCAGTATATTGGTAAGCTGGAGCTCACCCACCTAACTGGACTTAATACATGCTTCCCGTGCCCCTGTTTGCCTATGTGTACCTTGCCCTTGGATTGAGATCTCATCTTTCACCAGTTCTATTCTGCCGCTGTCAACATTCCTCACCATGCCTTCTCGATTGCCAATTGTGCGCAAAGCTGACAAAGCCTCAAACCTTTATTTCTTTCCAGTCATTTTCACGATGTGGGCATTACTGGTGAAGCCAATGCATAAGGCCTTCCCTAATTGTCCTTGAGGATATGCCAGTGATATACATTCAGCTGGAGTCCTTGAATTGAAGGTGTTCCTATAGTGCCATTTGTTAGGGAGTTGCATTGTTGTTATTCCTGAAATTACAAAGAGCTGCTTTGTATATTCCCAAGTCTAGATGGTTTGGGACTAGGTAGATACATGGAAATGGTAGTATTTCCTTGCATCTCCTGCCTTAGTGTTTGTTGCAGGTAGAGGCAGTGGACTTAGAAGATGCTGTTGAAGAAAGTGAGTACTACTGTGCATCTTCTAGGGTGAATCAGATTACAGGCAAGATGTGGTGATTATGGAAGGATTAAATGTTTAAATTGGTGTGAGTTAGAATAAATAGGGTCTGGTTATTCTGGCATTCAGTAACTAGTAGGATATCATATGGATCATTAGTGTGGGCGTAACTATTTAAAATCTGACTTGGATGAAAGCACCAAATATACTATGAGAGAACTTGCTGATGATAGATGGGTTACTAAGTCGTGAAAAGGACAAAGAGTGCGCAAATGGACATCGATATGTTAAGCAAATGGTCAAGAGTTGACAGATGGAGCACAATGTGTGAAAAATGCACATTTATTCACTTTAGAAGGAAGAATGGGAAAACAAATTATTATTTAATTGCACAGAAATTACAAAATATGAAGCAGCTAAAATGGGTATGGTTTGTACTCTGTCCTGAGGAGCTCCCAGGGGAATGTTCTGGGACTGGGATGATTAGCCTCCAACAACCAAGGGCGTTTCTTGTTATTTTTGATCAGAGGGGAGATTTCCTCCTGATCACAAATACTTCAGTTTTTTCAAGACTGATCCCAAATGCTGCTTTGCAGTCATTCACACTTCACCTCAGAAATCCAGCTATGTTGACTTTGGGCCCAAGGCGTCGTGGGATCTGGTGGAACTCAAATGGAACATCATGAGCAGATTATAACTGAGGTAGTGCAACTTGTTTGCACTGTTGAGGACTCCTATCCATCATGCTGTTGAAGATTGGCAGACTGATGGGTTAGTCTACATTGAGGGTGTCTCAGAAACAAATTCAACACTTAGCTGCTACTATGTTGTGTATTTAGCACTAGCATTCAGGAGGGAATGTTTCTATTCCCAAGTCTTCCTGACCATCTGTAATGGTCATAGAATCATAGAGCCATACAGCCAGGCATGGCACAGTTGCGCAGTAGTAGAGTTGCTGTCTTACAGCGCCAGAGAAAACAGAGTGCAATCCTGACTACCGGGGCTTGTTCGTATGGAGTTTGTTCGTTCTCCTCGTGATCTGCATGGATTTTCTCCAAGATCTTCGGTTTTCTCCCACACTCCAAAGACGTACAGCTTTGTAGGTTAATTGGCTTGGTAAAAATGTAAAATTGCCCCTAGTGTGGGTAGGATAGTGCTAATGTGTGGGGATTGCTGGTTGGTGCGGTCTCGGTGGGCCGAAGGGCCTGTTTCTATGCTGTATCTCTAAATGAAACTAAAATTAAGCCCAGAAACAGACCCTTCAGCTGACAATATTGACTATCAAGTACCCATTTACATGAATTTCATTTACCTTGATCCATGGTTTTCTAAACCTTCCTGTGCTCATCAAGATACGTTTTAAATGTTTGTGTGAGTACCTGCCTCCTCCACCTCACAGGCAATGAATTCCAAATTACAATCATCCCAAGAATCAAATCCACTTGGGCTAATTTATTCTTAACCTTAGATCTCTAGTTTTAAGTCTGAAGACGGGTCTCAACCCAAAACATTACCTATTTCTTTTCTCCACAGATGCTGTCTGACCTACTGAGTAACTCCAGCTTTTTGTGTCTATCTCCTTGATTTGGATATCTCTGTAATGCGGAACAGTTTCCCGCTATACCCTCATACTTTTCATTATCATTATAACACTTTCTGGAGGGAGATTCCAATACTTAAATTCCCCGCAAAATAGCCTGGACACAAAAAATGCTGCAATATCCCTCACAGCCATATAACTCTGCTGTTAAAAATAGATAAATAACTTGCTTTGAGCAGAAATAATATGTTATCCATTTTGAAGAAATTTCTTTACTTCATACAGTTTAGAATATTCCTACATTTATCGAACTGGCCGAAACATCCGAAGTGTAGTTCCATTCGATTGTCAGCTTGGTCAGTGGGCTGCGTGGACTGAGTGTTCTCCCTGTGAAACAACAAAGGTATGATTTCACAAGAAATGGACAGTTAATTCTTGGCTATTAAAATGATCGACATTGAAGTTAAATGATACCGTTGCAAAGTTGAAAGTAAAAAAGTAAATGATGGAATTACCAGGTCAAACAGAGCCATAGTATGGAAACAGATCCTTCGGCTCACCTTTCCCTTGCCGGCCAACATGCACCAAGTACACTCGTCCCACTTGCCTGTGTTGGCCCATATACCTCTAAACCTATCGTATCCATGTATCTGTTCAAATGTCTTTTTATTGTTATAATATTACCTGCCTCAACTACGAGCAAATAGCTTGTTCCATATACCCACCATCTTTTGTGCAAAAAAGTTGCCCTTCAGGTTCCTATTAAATCTTTCCTCTCTCACCTATGTCCTCTGGTTCTTGATTCCCTTACTCTGGGTAAGACTCTGTGCATTTACCTTATCTATTCATCTGATGGTCTTATATTCATCTATAAGATTGTCCGTCATCCTCCTGCACTCCAAGGAGTAAAATCCTAGCCTGCTCAACCTCTCCCTGGAGCTCAGGCTCATGGGTCCTGGCAACATCCTCATAAATCTTTTCTGCACCTTTTCCATCTTGATAATATCGTTCCTTTTGGGAGGTGACCAAAACTGAACACAATAATCCAAATGAGGCCTCACTAATGTCTTGTATAACTGTAATATAACATCCCAACATTTAATATCAATACTCTGACTATGAAGGCCATTGTGCCAAAAGACCTTTTTGACCACCCACTCTACCTGTGACATCACTTTTAAGGAATGATGTACCTGCACTCCCAGATCCCTATGCTCCACAATATTCCCCTGAGCATTGCCATTAACTGTAAAGTTCCTGCCCTGCTTTGACATCCCAAAATGCAACACCTTGCACTTATCTGTATTAAATTCCATTAAGCATTCCTCTGCCCACTGCGCACCTGATCAAGATCCTGCGTGTGTCATCTGTAAACTTATTAGTCATGCCTTATACATTCTCATCCAAATCGTTAATACTAAACAGCAATGGGCCTGTATCAATCCCTGAGGTGCACCACTAGTTGCAGGCCTCCAGTCTGAAAAACAACCTTCCACCATCACCCTCTGCTTCCTTACTTGAAGCCAATTCTCGATTCAGTCGGCCAGCTCTCCCTGGATCCCATCCAATCTCACTTCCAGAGCAACCTACCATGTGGAACCTTATCAAAGTTACTTAATTCATAACTGATTTACTAAGAGAAGGCAAGGACAGTATTCAGGATAGAGATCTATGACCAGTGGAGTTACGCAGGGATTTATGCTGTTTTTTTGCTGTATATATAAATGACTTGGATGTAAACATAGATGGGTTGATTAGTATGTTTACAGATGACACCAAGATTGCTTGTATCGCTGACTGTGAAGAAGGCTGTCAAAGTATACAGCGGGATATAGTTCAGCTACAGAAATGGGCAGAGAAATGGTAGATAGAGTTTAAAGCAAGCAAGTATGTGGTGTTGCACTTTGGTGGGTCAAATGTAAGGGGAAAACATACAATTAATGCATGACCCTTAACAGCATTGATATACAGAGGGATCTTGAGGTCAAAGTCCATAACTCCCTGAAAGTGGGAATACAAGTAGAAAGAGTGGTAAAAAATACAAATGGTCTGCTTGTTTTCATTGGTTGGAGCATTAAGTACAAGAGTCAGTAAGTAATGATGCAGCTTTATAGCACATTGGTTAGCCCATGTTTGGAGTGTTGCATGCAGTTCAGGTTGTCCTGATGCAGGTCGTATGTGGAGGCTTTGGAAAGTGTGCAAAGGAGGTTCACCAAAATAGTACCTGGATTAGAGGTTACATAGAAAACAGGTGCAGCAGGAGTTCATTCGGCCCTTCGAGCCAGCACTGCCATTCATTGTGATATTATTACAATGTCATTAGCTACAGAGAGGTTGGACACACTTGGATTGTTTTCTCTGGAATGGCAAATGTTAAAGGAAGACCTGTTAGAAGTATGTAAAATTATGAAAAGCATAAACAGGGTAGACATTCAGAGCCTTTTTGCCAGAATGGAAATATTGAATTATAGAGGGCATAGCTTTAAGGTGACAGGAGTAAAATTTTAAGTAGAAATGCGGGGCAAGTTTTTTACACAGAGGAAGGTGAGTGCAAGGAATGCACTGGCAGGTTGGTGGTGGAGGCAAACAGCAGCATTTAAGAGACTTTTGGATAGACACATGGATATGTAGGAAATGGAGGGAGATGGTTTATATGCAGTCAGATACGAGTTGGTCTTGGCCACATGTTGGAAAAGACATTGTGGCCCAATGGGCCTGTTCTGGTGCTCTACTGTTTTTTGTTCTAATATCATTTTTTTTTCTGGTTGTGCAGTAAAATCTGAAATAATTTTAAGAATTAAGTGTGAGTTATAATTTTAGAATTGTTTTAATTGCAAGACTGTGAAAACAGTTATTAATGCAGAAAAACAAAGTAAAGTTTGTCTAGTAATGATCTGAATAGTTTTTTTTAATCATTACTGACCATGTTGCTGATCTGCGATATGACTACTTTATTCCTTTTCAATAAATTGGGAAGGCGAGCAGAAATTTGAAATACCATTAGATGTTTATGATTATAATTTCTGGTATATCATGACTATGATTGGAAGTTGAATTAGAGGGAGCTGCTGCAACCCAATTTTGAAGAAGGGGTTTGACCCGAAACGTCACCCATCTCCAGAGATGCTGCCTGACCCGCTGAATTACTCTAGCTTTTTGGTCTAATCCCATTACTTTATTGTGCTGAAAAATTTAGTTCAATACCCAGGTCCAACATGTCGGACAAAACTAATATTGCCAAATGTAAAAGAGAAAATAAGTTAAGGCAGTAGTTCTTTGACACCATATGAATTTTAAATATCTCCATATATTTCAGGAGATCGAGAGAGATATAAAATTCCAATTTTGAGGGATCCAGAAAAAAATACGTTAAAATTAAATACAAAGCAATGTCTCTCGACAGTAATAAAGTGCAACAGGAAATTTGCAGTCAATATTATTCTTTCTGAACTAGTTTCATAAATCTCAGTAAACCCACATGATTTCCTAATAGCTTGCATCTGCCAGAACTGTATTTATTCAGACATCTGTTACGAATGTTATCTCTTGTAAAATAAAATTTGCATGAATGTTTTTCACTTTGACAGATAAAATGTTAAATGAGATCTATAATTTACAAATGAGAACTGGAGCTTTACTGACACTGTTAACTCCTGTCCAGTTATTGTGAAGTAATGTGCACAAAAAAATTGTCACCTTTTTATTACAATACCGAGTTCTCATAATAGATTGATGCAGGTTTTAAACAAACTATCCTGGGTTTCTGATTGTTAATAGTTCAGGATGCTTTTGGCTTGTGGAATACACAGAGAATGAGCACTACACAGTGGCACAGCTGGTAGAGCTGCTGCCTCACAGAGCCAGTGACCTGGGTTCGATCCTGACCTCAGGTGCTGTCCTTGCAGGGTTTGCACATTCTCCCTGCGACCTCGTGTGTTTTGAGGTCACTGAAGAAATGTTTATTTTCTCCCCTCCATTCTCTGTACCCCACCTGGACTCACGCCTTTTTTTCCCCTGCCCCTCCTCCTGCATCACTTACTCTGGCTTCACTATTTACAACTCCTCAATCCTTCTGTCTCACACCTTCTGCTATATTCTCTAACCTTTGTTCCAACCATCTGAGTATCAACCCCCTCCCCTCACCTTTGTCTACATATTACCTCCCATGCTTTGTCTTGCCTCTCTACTCTCCCAGCTTTCTCCCCCACCCCCTACAGAATGTCACTACATCCAAATCATTATTTTGAGCAAAAATTCTAATTAATGCATGGGATGTCTGAAGATGTGTCCTGACCCAAAACATCATCTATCCAGAGATGCTGCCTGACCCGCTGAGTTCCTCCAGCACTTTGTATCCTTTGTGTAAATCAGCACCTGCAGTTCCTTGTTTCTACGCAATGGAAAATGTGCATTGGAATTACAATGAATGATTAACCCAGTTATACCAGTTTGAGCTGCAACAGGACACAATTGTACTACCTTACCTCATGGTTCCCGCTCAATATCATAATTGTAACATCCAGAGAGGGCAGCAGTGATGTTTATTCAGTTACTACATATCCACACCAACTGAGCTAGAGTCTTTCACACCAACTGAACTAGATAGCCATATGCACATATCTCAGAATGAAGGCTCTTAGTTTAGTTTAGCGACACAGCATGGAAACAAGCTCTTTGGCCCACTGAGTCCACACCGACCATTGATCTCCCCATTCATGCTAGTTTTACCACATTGTATCCATTTGGGGCAATTTTGCAGAAGCCAGTTAACCAATAAACCCACATGGTTTTGGGATGTGCGAGAAAACCTGAGCACCTCAAGGAAACCCACGTGGTCACAGCAATAATGTGCAAACTCCACATGCAGTGAACCCGTGGAAATGAATGTGGCTATTCACCTGACCTATGCACCTCATGACTCTATATACCTTGATAAGGGCACTCCTCAGCCTCCAGTACACTCCAGATAAAAAAGACTCAACTTAACCAGCCACTCCTTCTAACTCAAACTTCCCAGTCCCGCTAATACCCTTGTAAATCTTTTTTACACTCTTTCCCATTTAATAATGTCATTCCTCTAGCATGGGAACCAGAATTATACACAGTGCTTCAAATATGGTCTTACCAACATCTTGTACAGCTGTAACATAGCATCCCAACTCCTGCATTCAATACATTGACCAATGAAAGCAAGTGTGGCAAATGCATTTTTTACCACCTTGTACAAACCAAATTGTAAACTAATCAGTATGCAGCATTGATGGCACTTGGCAGTATGCAGCAATTCCACAGTTATTTATTTTTATAATGCTTAGTTCAGTACTCCTTAAGTACTTCTTAGATCAGTGTAAAGAGAGCACATCAAATGCCTGATGAATGGCAGATCTGGTCTCTGTAAAGTACTGGAAACCATCGACAAGATTATGGAAATTTCCAATCTTTGTATGGAAGCTACAATAACTTGCACACCCTCTGACGAATTTCCATAGGGAGAAACACAAACATGTATTTTCACAAACACATTCAAAGGTTAAGAGTCAAGAGTGTTTTGTTGTCATATGTCCTGCAACAGAACAATGAAATACTTACTTGCAGCAGCACGACAGATATGTAAACATATTGCTCTGTGATTTACTTGGCAGAAGCAATAGAAACAGAGTGTGCGCCAGTACCCGCAAATGCTGACCTAGAACAGTCTGACACACAAAAGAGGATACTTGTTTCGCAACGCAGGAGCCCAAATGTTACTACATCTAAAGCACTATTTTGAGCCAAAATTATAATTCATGCATGGGATGTCTTTGATTATACAAACAAAAATGGTTAAAAAATAAGTTCCTTGCACTTATCGGGATTTATACATTTTGAGATGTTAGAACAAGTAAGACATGAAGGAGCATCGTGCAGAGCTTTGGAATAGTGAAATTAATAACACGATAATTACACAGAGCAACAATATTTCCAAAGTAAAGTTGAGCACAAAAGGCAAAATTGAAATGATTGACACATCTACAGTAGCTTTCCTGTCCTTTGGACCTTATAATATGTTACCATTAAATGATTATCTTTGAACGCAGTGTTTAAGAAAGAACCATAGATGCTGGAAAAATCGAAGGTAGACAAAAATGCTGCAGAAACTCAATGGGTGAGTCAGCATCTATGAAGTGAAGGAATAGGTGACGTTTCAGGTCGAGACCCTTCTCCAGACTTCTTCTTTGAATGCAGTGTATGTTGTTGCATACACTAATGAAGGACACATTTGGGACATTGCAAAGTTCTGTCAAATAATGATTTAATGGAAAATCCACTTTATTGGGTGCTGTCTGGAGAGTGAAGATTGTCTAAAAATCCAGAGCAACTACAGTATCTACTCTTAAGCTAGTATCAGGGGATCATTTACATCTAATTGAATAAACATTTAGGCCCTCAATTTCACATATCTTTCAAAGCAACACTCGCTCCATTAACACTGCATCGATGTGAAAGCATAGGTTTTGTCCTGAGATCCATAATGCCACTTGAACCACAAGCATCTGATTTGAAAAACAAGAGTTTTACTAACTGAACCGAGCTGACTTCTCTAACTTCTCTAACTTCAAGCAGCCCTTGCTATCCCTCTCTCTCCATCCCCTTCCCAATTCTCCCACCAGTTTTATTGTCTCCGATTACATTCTATCTCTTTCCCACCCACTCTCCTGACATCAGTCTGAAGAAGGGTCTCGACCCGAAACATCACCCATTTCTTCTCTCCAGAAATGCTGCCTGTCCTGCTGAGTTACTCCAGCATTTTGTGTTTACCTTCGATTTAAACCAACATTTGCAGTTCTTTCCTACTCGCTGACATTTAGATAGATCTGTTTGGAAAGTAAAAGCCCAGTGGGGCTGCAGGAAGTTCAGTGATCTGATCAAAGAAAGTTTGACTTTCAGGTTTTTGCAATAATTCAGTGGTACCTTCCACAGCATGTTGAGAAACTAATCAAAATAACCGAGAGATTGGATGTTGACTGTCCTTTAATATTTCCGTAAAATGGTGTCTCCGTGAATATATATTTATATTGATATAAACATTCATAAAATGGTTGTTAGAATGCATTGTGTCAATATTTAAGTGGAGAGTAAAGCAGTTTTAAATGAGGGACATCGGAAATATACTTTTACATTTAAATAAATTTGTGATATATAGTCTTTGTAATGTATATTCTTTACGCAGGTTCAGGGCTGGTTATTAACATACCTATGTTCTAATAAAGTTCAGATTTAGGAATCTGCAGAGGCCGACCATATTTGGTGGTAGCCCATGTATTGGATCTCTTTGGGAAGAAGTTACCTGCCAAACGTCTGAAGAATGTGTACCGACAAATACCTGTGGTAATCAATTTCAATGCAGTTCAGGCAAGTAACTCTGAGAATAATAATTCAAGACAAGATTCAAATATTCAGAATATTGTCATCTTTTGTTAATCGCTAATTCATCAATTACTAAACTACCTATATCTTTTCCGAGAGATCACTAACGAAGAGTACCTGTGATCACAAAATACATTGAGATAGTAATCCTAGGCAGGTTGCATTTTTATATTTCTTCCCCCTGGTTTCCAAATGTGTGATTGTCAGTGTTAGATATTTGGATTAAGCAGTTATTTAGATTGTCTATTATTGCTCAGTACCACAGCATGTTCTGGATTTTGCCTGAGGCAGTGGCATCCTGATATCCCACCTCTTGTTATTTCACCCATTACCATTAGCTCTTCACTCCTATGGTAACATTATTCCTAGAGAATAAAGTTCCATTGTTCAAACTGTAGCAATTGTATCTCAAAGAATATGTTCCTTTGCTCAACCTTTCAAATTTTCAATGTCCAGTATTGACTATTTTCTTATTATTTAACTTACTTTTCATTTTAGGAAATAAGAATGAAACTATGCTGTTTTACAATTGTGAGAGATACTCAAATAAGAACAGAGTGCATGATAATGCTAAATATAATTGTTCTTCCTATATTATTCAAGTTTAATATATCATACCATTCAAAAAGTATGGACTAGATGTTTCTTGATTTCGCTATTAAACACACTAGGTATTCTGTGAAGTAAATATAATTATCAACATGTCAAATTAATGTTAAATATTTATAGGTCGGTGCATTAAAAGACGTTTACTATGCAATGGTGAGAGAGATTGTGAAGATGATTCTGATGAAGAAACCTGTGAGCTTGGTGGTCCCAATGAGATACAAACTTTCTGCAGTGATTTGTTTCCAATTCCTGGTATACAAACATTAATGAACAGGTAAGTTATGTTAATAATAGGCTTTATCCTTAACTATTTCAACTAGTTCTATGTTATTCCATTTTCTCATCCACACAAAGGGCAATTATTAGAGGCTAATTAACATACAAACTTGCACGTCTTTGAGATGTGGAAGAAAATTGGAGCATCCGGAGGAAGCCCACATGGTCATAGGGGGAATGTGCAAACTCCACACAGACACCACTTGAGGTCAGGATTAAAGTTGGATCTCTTGCACTGTGAGTGAGCAGCTCCACCAGCTGTGCCCCTTTGCTGCCCATCTTGAGTTCATCTTTTTGCTCAACAGCCCCTCATCCTATTATCTGGGCCACTTGTTTTTTTTTTGTAGCATCCAAGTCTTAGGTGTCACACAGTACTTTCTGTCCAGTAGATCAATGCCATGTTGTTAATTTTCATCTAAGTTGCTAACAACAGGGAATCAGTTAGCAGAGAGTATAAAACCATAGTCAATTGTTAATTTTGATTAGGAGCAATTGGATTGTTGTCCAATCTGGTACCCATTACGTACCTCTGCTTGACTGACAGTCTGTCAATATCACTGAATATGCTCACAAATGTGCCATGTATATATCTTTACAGGCTCTTTCTGCCCTCATCCCAACTTGCCCACCTATCTATCACCGGAAAACTTCGCTTCAGTACACACAGACCATTCACCCAGGTCATCAAGATAAAGTTGCCTATCCTTCTGAAATGTGCACTGGAATAATCACCTTCTATTCTATGTCACTTCTACTTTTATTTTTTTGTAATAGTAATTGGATCATATCTATTTCTGCCATTAACTCTTTCATTTCATTGCAAATCCTCATTACATTCAAATAATCAGCCGTAAGGTCTTTCTTTTTATTTAAACCAATTTTCCTTATTCTGACTTTGTTTGCTAGTGCATTCCTGTCTTTGGTGTCACTTTATTTCACACTGGCTATCTACACTCATTTTTGCTATCTTGCAATATCGATTTCTACTATTTCTTTCACATTCTGAACTGCCCCCACCTGAGCTCTTGGTTCAGAATCTTCACAAAACATGGCACTAATTGGACATAGATATTGCCAGTTTAGAAATGTGCCACTTAGCAAATCTCAGCACTGCCAGCAGAGTCTAATATTAGAGCTTTATACTCATTGGAAACTGTGATGCTGCTGCTTGCAGGCTTTTCATTGCACCTTTATCTCACCGTCCTTATGGACATGACAATAAACCCAATTTGACTTGACTTCATTTGTAGAGAAAGCATTGCTTGTTTTCATGTGCTGTTTTCTTCTTTTTAAAGTTATAACATCTTAACAAATGAGATTGGAAGAGGAGTTTTAGATAAAGGATATAATGGATACTGTGAGTACGTGTACAATGGGGAGTGGAGGGAGCTGCGGTATGACAGTGAGTGTGAACACCTGTACTATAACGACGATGAGAAATACTTCCGTAAACCGTACAACTTATTTCTATATCGGGTTGAGGTAAGCACTAAATCAAAATTGCAATTCAAACTCTTCCTAAATAGATTCTGAAATATGAAACAAAGCAACAACTTGTTATTACTTCGCTGGTTGCTCCAAAGCAGTATCAGCAGATAAACTCAGACATCGCCGCTAAATGTTTTTGGTTCATCACTATTCTCATATGTTAATTTTCCATACTATAGTTCAAAATGTTGTTGCTATCAACCAGTGATTCATATCGATCTTCTTCATGTGGCTGACTTGGATCAGGGATTCTTTCTATCACATATTGTTATCAGTGAGGTTGACCCAAACAGGAAGATTACACATACACATTATCTGATCCCGCTCCTCTGATTGTTGGGGGTAAAGGGCCTGTCCCACTTACGTGACCTTGGCACGCAAATTACGCAACCTCGTGGTCGCGTTGAGTCGCGACGGTGTCGCGAAGGTCGCGCGCCATTTCATTCAACCGCACAGCCGTCTGGAGCGTGTGACGTCATTTGAAGATGGACACAAAATGCCGGAGTAATTCAGCGGGACTGGCAGCATCTCTGGAGAGAAGGAATGGATGATGTTTCGTGTCGAGAATCTTCTTCAGTCTGAAAAAAGGGTCTTGACCCGAAATATCACCTATTGCTTCTCTCCAGAGATGCTGTGGGTCCTGCTGAGTTATTTCAGTATTTTGTGTCTATCTTCCATTTTCTTGGCCCCGCTCTGGGAGTAGAAGTGGGGGGCGGATCCGGACCACAATGGCCGTGAGCCCCAGGCCGAGTTCGGCGATCGTTTGCCTGCTTCTGCTGCTGTTGCAGGTGAGACGTTGTGTCGCGCCATGGTCTTGGGCGTGTCCCACTTTGGCCATGAGTTCCGCGACAGGCCGTTGGCACGCAAAGATTTTGTTCGCTACAAAAATCTCTGAGCCCCGCGCGATGTCGCGCACAACGACATACCCCTCCGCATTTCTCAGTGGGACCGGCCCTGCGTGGTCATACGATGCCCGTACGCCCCAACGTGACCACGAGGTCGCGTAATTTGCGTGCCAAGGACATGTAAGTGGGACAGGCCCTTAAGGCTGCAGTGAGGATAAGGTATTTTAGTTTGTATTAAATAATTTTATTTTGCAGCCTTCTTTCGATATTGTTGCTCTGGAGAGGAATCCCTGTTGGCTACTGAAGCATTATTTCAGACTGTTAATGCTAGAAAATGTGCTTATATTTAGCACACACTGTACTTAAGCAACCTGCATTGAATAGTGAAACTGCCCAGTCATCTGTCTCAATAGCAGCAGAGGTTTCCTTTACATTGTAAAAAAAAATAATCAAATGAATCCAACATGCTCCTAGTTCTATTGAGACTGGTGCAAAACTGGTAGGCAGAAATTTGTAATGTAATGACATAATTTGGTATATGTATGGTGCTGGGAAAAATCTGGCATGCTAAAGTGGACAGCACATTGAATTTTTATCTACATTGAGATTGCTCAGAAATGATCTGCAGGGAAAATAGAAATTGCATTATCAGTGCCTAAAAATCAAACCTGAGCGATGTAGATTTTTTTCCTCTCTATTGGATGTTTTAGGGGCTCCTAAATTTGTCATCGCACTAATAATATTAGACTTTGGGTTTGGTCTCCACTTTAATTTCAGCTGCGCAATGGCATTTTGGAATCTAACAAACATGAGCCAGAGATGCAAAATTTCCATTTGTTATTTTTAACTCTTTCAATTTTTGTCCTCTTTTATTGACAGGCACTTGCTGATTCTGGGTTTACAGTGGAGGTCTACAATGATGTCTACTCGTTATTGTCAGCTATGAAAAAATATAAGTCTCTTTCACTCCTATATAGTCTAATGATTTTTGATCCAAAACTTACGGTTGAGCCTAGTGTCAGCCTAGGTTTTGCTCACAATCTGACCAGATTTGTTGGGAAGGTGAGTAAATGGCAGATAACATCTATAAATTTAGTTAAACTGAAATATCAAATAGAACACAACATTTTCTACTGTGCTTTAGTTATTGTTTTCTTCCACATTTCCAATTTGGATTCCGTTAAACTGTTTTGAGGAACGTAAACTGTGAATAAACGAGCAAAGGACACACAAAATAAACTCCATATAAACTGCAATTTTCCTTGCAGAATCATAAGCAGTTAAAATAAGGCATAGAGCACACTGTTCATGAAAGTCAGTAAGCAATATATGATGTGCATTTATGTAAAATATGCACCTCATGACTTTGTGTGTATTATAAGATGCAGGATACTATTAGTTATGTATTGTCCACAATGTCCACAGACCACATTGTCCATTTTATGTCATACAGTATGTGCGCACTGTAATTCCCATAACTTTTGGAACTAGCAAGCTCCTGGAAACATCACTGCTATGGAAATAATTGATGTCAGTTTAATATATGGAACCATACACTGGATGAAATGCATTTGCCCAAAAGGTTTAGTTTAGTTTAGTTTAGATTAGAGATACAGTGTGGAAGCAGGTCCACCGAGCAAATGCCTACCACGATCACTGGCACACCAGCTCTACCCTAGACACTAGGGACAATTTACGGAAGCCAATTAATCTACAAACCTGCACGCCTTTGGAATGTCAGAGGAAACCGGAGCACCCGGAGAAATCCCACGCGGTCACAGTGAGAATGTACAGTCCTCACCCGTACAGTCAGCACCCGTAGTCAGGATCGAACCTAAGTCTCTGGCGCTGTAAGGCAGCAACTCTACCGCTGCGCCATTGTGCTGTCCTTATAAAAAACACACATCTGAGTTGCTTTGAAAACTATTTACAACTATGCACACAAATGGCATTGAGTATTGCATCCCAGCTATGTGTACTTAAATGGGTATTTTAGCTCTCAAAGATTTCAAAACCGTTCATCTGTGAGATTGTGTTAATGTTGTTTCACCCTTTACATTTGTTGCTGGTTGTGGTGACCAACAACTAGTTTCTGAGCTAGCCTCAAGTACTTCCTGAAAGTGGGGGAATGTTTGTGTCAAATACTAAACTGTTACTCTGTGAGTGAGTTTGTTCACTGTTGTAATATTTTCAGTGCCATTAACCAAGTTCAATAAGTAAAGGAAACTGATTGGAATTAGGCAATGAAATGTTAATATTTTATAATCACTGACAGATTAGTTAATAAAGACAATTATAATCAATAATTACATATTATGTTGCATCTTAACAAAAATTGATTTTTGCAAAAATAGTGGCATCTATTTTTTAGGATGTTAATTTTGTTCATGTTCGAACTCAAGTTCAAACTGCTCACTTCAAAATGAGGAGATCTAATTTAATTTTGGATGAAGAAATGGCTGAATCCCTGATGAAGCTTCCAGATGAGTACAATTATGGAATGTATTCCAAATTTATTGCGGATTATGGTACACATTACTACGCTTCAGGAAAAATGGGAGGTGTTTTTGAGTTCATCACGGTCCTGAATAACAATGTAATGCGAAAGTCAGGTTTGTGGCAGTTAATACTGATGTTCCTTCAATACAATTAACATTGTGGAATTACTTTAAGATAAAATTACTTAACATTAGTTGCATATCTATGTGTTGTGGAGGGATGGATTGCATTACAGCCTGTGCAACATAAAGGTATGATTGGATATCTGGCTGCATTACCCACTGTATTTGTTGGGGATAATGAAAGTCTAGTGTGTGCTCCCTAAACCCTTTTATTGGTCTGTACAAGAACATTAAGAAATTATGTCAGGATCTGAAAACCCCTCCTCTCCCTGTTGCTGAGCCCTGCTCTGATGGGAACCTGGCACAAATATCTGCTCTAAGCTGTCACTCCTATAGTACTGAATCAAATGCCATTTACTCTCTACCACCTATCCCCAACAAATCCCCAACAAATATAACCATATAACCATATAACAATTACAGCACGGAGACAGGCCCTCTCGGCCCTTCCAGTCCGTGCCGACCATTTGTTTTCCCCTAGTCCCATCTACCTGCACTCAGACCATACCCCTCCATTCCCTTCACGTCCATATACCTATCCACTTTACTTTTAAATGTTAAAATCGATCCTGCCTCCACCACCTCTGCTGGAAGCTCATTCCACACAGCCACCACCCTCTGAGTAAAGAAGTTCCCCCTCACGTTACCCCTAAACTTCTGTCCCTTAATTCTCATGTCAAATACATAGAGTATATTAACTTACATTTATCTGGATTAATTTCCATTTGCCATCATTTTGCCCAGTGTTCCAGTGATTTATGTCCCAATGTGTCTCTAAATAACCTTCAACAATATCTCCAAATCCACCAATTTCCGTGTGGTCTGCAAACTTACTAATCGTACTCCCTGCATTCGCATCCAAGTAATTTCTATTTATCACAAACAACAAAGCTCTCAGCCCCGATCTCCCCAGTACACCACATTACAGATTTCCATCCAGAAATGCACCTTTTCTCCATGATTTCCTACCTCCTATCACACATGCAATTTCAGATCCAGTTCACCAACAAGCCTTACAAGCCTTGTGCCATAACCTTCTGGACCAGCTTCTCATAGAGACACATTGGGACATAGATCATGGAACACTGGGCGAAGTGGTGGCAAATGGAAAATAATCCAGATAAATGTGTTAATGTAATCTGTGATGTCAAATTTTGCTAGGTCGTATGGAGTAAATGGCATTTGACTGCCATGGTGCCAATCTCTGGTAATGACTGGCCGACCAAAGTACAGGTTTGAGACCAACATCTTATCCCTAAGCGATCACACTGTTTGCCCTGGCCTCCCCATCACTAGTCCCTATCCCTGAGCACACTGAGCTATGGACTATTCATTGCTGCAACAAGTGCCATTGGAAGGCAGAGATTCCTGCTAGGCTTCCAGCAAAACAGCCTGCAACGTGAACTGGTATTTCTTTTGGAGTGCACGGGTTCTCCGCACATTTGAGCTTTTTGACTGAAGAACCAAAAGTGTTGTAATGAAGCAGCATCAGCAAGGTGACCATCGGCAGGGTACAAACATAATTCCAGTCCCATACCAATATGGTTCACTTCTAGTTGTCTCTAGAAATGGTCTAGGAAGCCACTCAGTTCAGTAATTTACTCTCCAGAGCTAATTAATTAAAAAAGGTAATTCAAATATACTGCCATCTTTCATTTTATCACCCTTCACTTATTTCACCTTCTATTTCTTTCTTTCCTATAATGATCTTGTCATGTTTTAGTTTCCTTGCTATATCCTGATTTTCTTTGCTCTATCTGCCACTACAAACTCTTTCTCACTCAGTTTCTTTCTGTTTCATGATAGTAAGATTAAATGAGAACTTACCAGTTTGAAGTTTGATCCTTATTTTATGAGGAGTTACGATGAGGGATTACGTGAAGAAACCCCGCCAGGCGCATGCGCGTCATACTTCAAAGCAGCGGCGTGAAAACACAGAAACCAATAGCTGAAGTAACATAGTAAGGCTTTTAGAAGACTAAAACTACCAGATGATCCTTTAGATTATGAGGGTGGGAGCAGAGGGCACGTAATCCCTCATCGTAACTCCTCATAAAATAAGGATCAAACTTCAAACTGGTAAGTTCTCATTTAATCTTACTATTTTACTTCGGAGTCACGTGAGTGACTACGTGAAGATTTCAAAGTTCTGTGATTTCATGCCGTAGATGCACTCCATACGACACTCTGCTTCGGTTAACACAGTAGTGAATAAATAATATATTGAACATTGCTTCGAATTATTCAATAACTATTTTTAATAATAACAATACAAAACAGTAATAACCCCTCTGTCCCAGGGGGAAATTACAAAGAATAATATGAAACAAAGCAAATGAAATTAAATGGAACCCAAAACAGCATGCCCAAACCGAGGCACTGTCTGTACAGGTTTATCATAGAATTGTGAAAATGTTGACTCTTTAGACCATCCTGCGACCTCGAGGATTTGATCTAACGGCACGTCCTGCGCCTTCGCCGTGGATGTTGCTGCCGCCCTGGTGGAGTGAGATTTAAACACATGAGTGTCTACTCCAGCATAATGCAGAACCTGTTTCAACCATCTAGAAATAGTTTGTACTGACACTCTTTTATATGTTTTTTTATGACTAATGAGCAGTCCTGTCTCAGAACCTCTGAGACTGTTAGTTATCTCAATATATCGGTGTAAGTGTTTGACTACACATAACGTTTGGTCAACAGGATATGCTTTAAAGATCACTTTGGTTCCAGCCATTGGTTCCTGGCCTGCTTTGTTTGATTAAATCATAGACATAAAATGTAATGGTATCTTCAGACAATTGCATGCAATTTAATTGTAACAATTGTAATGTTTGTACCCGTTGCACTGAGACAAGCTCCATTAGCATAACCATTTGCAATGTTAACTTCTGAAAAGATAATGACGTAATTGGAGCCCATTGCCAAAGCAGTGACAGAACTATACTGACATCCCAGATTTCTGTATATCTAGGCTTAGGAGGATTTTTGTTAAAAATTCCTCTCATGAATCGGGATACTAACGGATGAGACCCAATAGATTGTTGTTCTGAAAAATGCCCTAAATAAGAGGACGAAGTACTGCGAGCACTGTTTATGGCACTATAACTCAAGTGCTCATCAAAATGCAACATAGCAAGGAACTCCAACACATCAGTTATGCTTGCAGTATGATAAGATATGTCTGATTTTACACAAAACATCTCCCATTTGTTTATATGAGATACATATTGTTTCTTAGTGCTATCTCTCCAAGCAGCAGTCATAACATCCATGGTCCTGTTCGACAATCCAAGGCCTTGGAATGGTCTGGTCAGAACCTGCAGACCAACAAATCAACATGGTCATGTAACGGGTGACTTTCTCCAGAAACTGGATGCACCAACAAAGTACTGCAGCTGGGAATCATCATGAATGGCTGAGTCATCATTCTGAGAACTAATGGGTACCATGGTTGTGTTGGCCAGTCTGGAATCACCAAAACGCCTGAGGCGGAGTCACGCTCTATTTTGGTAAGGCATTGCCTGATCAGACAAAATGGAGGAAGAGCATAAAAGAATGAATGTCCCCAATGTAGCGAGAATGCATCCACCGCTACAGCTCCTGGATCCGGCTCCCATGAAACATATTTAGGCAACTGGTGATTCAACCTGGATGCAAACAGATCAATATCTGGCAACCCAAATCGACTGACAATCATTTGAAAAATTTCAGGATTTAACATCCATTCTATATTGTCATTGAACTTTTGTGACCTATTGTCTGCCACCACATTGTCTCTACCCGGTAGATAGATGGCTGAAACCCAGATGTTCCTTGAGATACACCAGTGCCACATGAGGTTGGCCAATTTATCACATGACTCTGATCTTATTCCTCCCATGTGATTAATATATGCCACGGCTGTAGTGTTATCGATCTGGAGTTGAACATGTACATTAGTCATTGTGGAACAATATGCTTTTAATCCATAAAATGCCCCCAATAACTCTAAATAATTAATCCCATGCTTGTGGAGAATCAAATCTTCTTGTACACTCCATCTTCCACGACAGCAAGACTTGCTGTCCGTAGCTCCCCATCCCAGAGCACTCACATCAGTCTATAAAACCACTGAAGGTTCCTGCACCATAATGTTTTTGGTAGTTTGGCTAACATTAACAATCCACCATTGCAATTCAGCCAGAGGTGTAGTTGGTAATTGAATAAATCGATCAAAATGACCTGCATGCTCTTTCAGTGCTTGTCCTCTGGTTCTTTGCAGAATTGATAATGCAAAGGTCCAAACTCTACTGCAGGACTCTAAAGCTGCTACCAATTTACCAATCACCTTAGCTATTTCTCGGATGGAGGGATAAAGCTTTTGTGCAAGACAAGTACAGACATTTGTAATATCCACCTTGGCTGTTGGTAATGTTATTGTCATGTTAACTGAATCAATGACAACCCCAAGTACTCAATTGTTTGGGATGGCCGTAACTTGGACTTAGTTGGATGGACCAAAAACCCCAATCTTTCAAATAGATTCTTGGTTGCTGACACCGACTCTTCTGCTGACTCTTGTGTTGCTGACAATTAAGATATCATCTAAATAAGCCATAACAATGTGATTATGGGCTCTTAATAGGCCCAGCACTGGTTTCAACAATTTGGTAAACAGCCTAGGAGCTGAACTCAATCCATTAGGCAATGCTCTGTATTGCCACAGCTGTCCCATCCAATTAAATTTCAAGTATCTGCGATAATGATCATGAATTGGTAATTAATAATATGCATCTTGTAGATCTATAGTTGCCATATAACAGCCTTGTGATAACAGCTGTTTAGCAGTAATGAAGGTGTTCATTTTAAAGTGTATATATTGAACATAGGAATTTAAGTGAGTAAGGTCCAGAACAACTCTACAACCCCCATCTTTTTTAGGTCTGGGGAAAATATTAGACACAAATTGTTGAGGATGGTTAACCGTCCTCTCTATCACCCGTTTTTTACATAAATTATTCATCTCTTCGTCTACCTGCTGAGTGTCTGGATCAGAAAACACCAACACTCCTTTAGGCTTGTACTGTTCAGGGGGATCTATTCCTGAGACAAACTCAATTGTAGAACCTGACACAGTATCTAATATAAACCGATCAGATGTTATGCAGCACCATTCGTGATAAAACAACTGTATCTACCTCCAATAGGAGGTGGTACATCAGAAACCTCATCCACAGAATTTTCCTGTATCTCCATAATCGGCTTGTAAGTTCTCCTTCTACCGATATTGGGGTTGTTGCTGGTCTGGCCTAGTGGATAAAACCGTTGGACTGGCCTCCCTCTGCTTGGCCCAGCACCTGTATCCGACCTTCTGTACATCATACTAGTCTTCCTAAATGGTGTTCTCGGCACGGCTAGTTTCATTAATCCGATAGTTTTGGCCTCATCGTCAATGTCACAAATTTGTTTTATGAGGTCTGTTCCAAATAGATAGTCAGGCGGTTGAATGTTGGTTGCCCTGCATAAAGCCGCAAACTTTGGATTCAATGTCGGCCGGATTCGATCTTTCTGATGCAGTTTACTTCAAAGAAAGCATTACTGAAGAGGGCCAACATGTCTTTTTGAGTAGTTGGCATCAGTGTCCCTTGAACTGACCTGCCGAATGCAGTAATGCCTGCAGCCACCAGGACGCGCTGAAAGTGAACTTCCTACCCTCTCATAGATGCACTCATGAGTGCCCAAATTGCCGGGTTTACAGTGGGCACCCTGAGTGATGCACAAATTAACGGGCGTTTTGTATTTAGCCGTGGTTTCCTCCATCATGGATTGTTGGAGCTGGTGAGACACTAGATAATTCACGTTGGTGGCTAAGTATTCGTCCATTGCCTCACCAGTCCCTTCCGGAATAGCAAAACTGCGTGTTAAGTCCGGGATACCCGGAGCGTGGCTCTTGTGCTCTGGTGTATGCACATGAGCAGTGACACCAGACTTAGGGTCAGTTTCCTCCTGCCCCGCATCTCCCGAGTCATACTGCAGGGAGGCATCTTCCAGTCCTAAACAAGGCGCTGGAAGGAAATCCCCTTGTACATAAGCACCATATTCTTCTCCATATGGGCCTAGAGCTGCCTGGGGAATTAATGGGGCCTTTGACCCTTGGTTAATTAGAGTGTGGAGCATTTGTTCCATTTTCTGAAATCTCCCCCACATTCTTTTTGTACCTGGAGGGGAGTCGTCCTCTTCTTCAGACCCGTCTGACAAAACGGGTCTGATAGACTTTCATTTAGATTTTCTAGGTGCAGTGGCCTCAGTGTGCTGAATCGAATGCGTGAATCCACATCACCGCTGGATCCTCGCTTGCTACGGACTTTTCTACCTGAACGCTCCATCTCTACACCAACTCCTACTGACTCTACGAGCCAGATTTACGGAGCTTAAATAGAGCAGGAAAAGTTTTTGAAAATCACCTACCTGCAATTTACTACTTACCGCTGGTGAAGCTGCGCTCTCCAGCCCGTTCAGTGCGACATGCGCGGACGTAATGACGTGCATGCGCCTGGCGGGGCATCTTCACGTAGTCACTCACTTGACTCCGAAGTAAAATTGCCTTACTCTTTCTCTATCTTCTCATTTTGAGTCATCAAATGAACTCTCGTCCTTTGCCTTCCTAAGGCACCATTCTATGTAAAAACATGATCAAGAAATTGGACCAAAAGTGCACTTGGTACATGTTTTGGACAATCGGTAAAGCAATGTACAAGATTGTTGAATATAAAATTATAATAGAGATTTTTCTGAAGTACTCATGGTTTTGCAAGGTACATATAAAATACCAAACAACTTAGTTATTCTTCAGACTCAAATTCTATGAGAGAAATGTTTATGTTCCTACCTATGTGCTGTGGCATTGCCTGATACTTAATGCAGCTTTGTGGAGAATAACAACTTATGGTACTTTTGCAGCATGATATGAATGAAGTTGTATCTAAGAACCTGTTCTCTTATTTACCTAAAGATGTTACTGCATTCCAAGTTGGATTATGCATTGCAGGATCATTGGGAGTAATCATGAACTTGGTAACTGTTAAGTCTGAGACATGTATAAAGATATCCCCAACTATAGCACGTAAGTAGACTGCAAACACAGACATCGAATCATAATGATAGATTTCAGATGACAATATAATTGCTTGCTATGTTTTAATAGCTGAGATTTATGTTATTTAGTATTAATTACAAAATAAAATGCACAGCAGAACTGAAACCTGAATAGTGCATCATTAAACAGGAAACATATTGTACTAAAGTGCTGCGAGAAATAACATTTTAAGACAAATACTTGCTCAGTTATCTGCAAACCTCAATCGCCCTTAATAATCTAGGTTTAAGATTAGAACTTTTTGTAAATGTAATACATGTCTGGGGAAAGAAGGGGGAGCGGGGTAGGGGTTTGTAGTTACATTAAATTGGAGAATTTAATGCTTGTACCATTGGGTTCTAAGTTACCCAAGCAGCATATGAGGGTCTGTTCCTCCAGGCCTCACTCTGGCAATGGAAAGAGAAGTTAAAATGGTTAGTAACCAGGAGATCCAGTAGGCCTTGGCGAACAAAGTGCGTGTTCGGCGAAGTGGTTGCTGAGTCTACGCCTGGTCTTGTCGATGTACAGGAGGCCACATCGGGCACACCAGATGCAGTAGATGAAGTTAGTGGTGTTGCACATGCAGCTCTGTGCTTCATGACTGCTGGGGTCCCTGGATGGAGGCGCGGGAATATGTATGGGGATTGGGGAAAGTACCTGGGGAATGGGATGATTTGTATGGGAAGGGATGAGTGAACTAAGGAGTTGTGGAGACTGCGGTCTCTGCTGAAGGCAGAAAGGGGCATGGAAAATGTCTACTCGGTTATGGTGAGATTTACTTGACTGAAATATGATTCATAATTAATACTTGTATTTGATGTATTAATTTAATTCTACTTATATTCATTTGTGCATTGTTTAATGTTCTGTAACAAAATAATTATTTTTGCATTAATATTTAGCTTCAAGCAGTTCACGAAGTTTTATAGAGGATGTCATTCCACATGTACTAGGAGGAGACCCTAAATCTGTTGCCGGAATGCTAAGTCAAGAAATACCAGATGCCACAATGTATCGGAGATGGGGCAAATCCTTGAAATACTCCCCAGCAATCATTGACTTTGAGGTAAAATAATGTTCTAAAAGCTAAAGCGCACCGTCTTTGACTTCACACAATTAAATGAGCATTTAAGATGATTAAAGTATCCCATCTTGCTCTCATGCAATTAAAACCATGAACCTCATATATACCATCAAGGAGCTTCACAATTAAAAAGGAACAGTTATGTTAGCATTTTGAAACACTGAGGAACAAGTCTGAGGATTTCTTTTAAATGCAAGTGGAACATAGCTATCGATAGATAACTGGAAAAGTAAAAGTTGAAACAAAGATATGAATAGAAGAAAAATTTCCACCAAACAGCCCTGAAGCATTGAAAGCAAAATAGGAACATGAGTAGAGTGCAGGCAGAACAAGGTTGTTACATTCACACTATTCCTTGGAGAAACACTTTAGGAGCACTAGCATCTTAGATACTTTGAAAAAGTAGGTGGTTTTGCATGCCAAGTAGCACAAAGATATAAATGTAATGAAGGCTGATCTATAACAATGAGACAGGCAGCTGTCATGATGACCTTGAAACAAACATTTAGAAAAGCAGTAAGCCCGAAGGGAAAGCTTTAACTAAGACTACTGGAGAATGCAGAAACAAATGACCATGAACAGTGAAAGGGAAACATTAATACAATTTAAGGATCAAGTCAACCATTGCCATTTGAGGCGGCACAATGGCACGGCTAGTATAGTTGCTGCCTCATAGAGCCAGAGACCCAGGTTCGATCCTGACCTCAGGTACTGTCTGTGTGTGGTTTGCACATTCTCCTTCAGACTGTGTGGGTTTCCTCCCATATGGTATCGACGTGCAGGTTTGTAGGTTAATTGGCCTCTGTAAAATTGCCTTAATGTGTAAGGAGTGGATGATAAAGTGCGATAACAAAAACTAGATTTGCTAAGATTTACTTAACATACTGAAATATTATTAAAAATTAATACGTACTTGACGCATTAATTTCTTAATTGCTCGTATGAATGGGTGAGCGATGGTCAGCACAGACTCGGTGGGCTGAACGGCCTGTTTCCATGCCCCAACCTAAAAGCCTAAAAAAAACTTGAAACAATTCTAGTTCTTCACTTCTATACTTTGACTTTTCCCCATCAGTGATATGTCCCACAACAGTGGTGTAGTCGGCGAACTTGATGATGGAGTTTGCACTATCAGCAGCTACGCAGTCATGAGTATAGAGCGAGTACAGCAGGTGGCTGAGCACGCAGGCTTGAGGTGCTCCTCTGCTGATTGTTATCGAGGATGACGTATTTCCACCAATACGGACAGACTGTGGTCTGTGAATGAGGAAGTCGAGGATCCAATTGCAGAGGGATGCGCAGATCTGAGAGCTTGGTAAAGGGCCTGTCCCACTTGGGCGACAAAATCCGCGAGTTCTGGCGAGTTTACCCTCGACTCATACTCGCAGCATGGTCGACACGAGGTCGTAGGAGGTCATCGTAACTCTCCTTCATGCTCGAGAGTGGTCTCCGCGTACTCAAGGCCTCAGCTAGGTTATGGACCAGAGCGGAGTGGAGAGCCAGTGAGATCGCATCCGCCGTTGATCTGTTGTGGGGGTAAGCAAACTGCAGTAGGTGTAGATCAGCCTCTCAAAGCACTTCATCACCACAGACGTTAATGCCACTGGTTGATAGTCATTGAGGCTCGTCACCTTGCTCTTCTTGGGCACCGGTATAATTGATGCCCTTTTAAAGCAGGTGGGAATCTCAGACCTCAGAAGTGAGAGGGTGAAAATGTCCGTAAAAACTCCAGCCAGTTGGTCCTCGCAGGTTTTTAAAATACGCCCGGGTATACCATCAGGTCCAGGCGCTTTCCGAGGGTTCACCCCTCTAAAGCATCTTCTGACATCGGCCTCTGTGACTGTGACTGAAATACCATCACGGCGAATGGGGGCTCAGGAAAGAACATCAGTGTTCTCCCTATCAAACGCCAACATTCGAGCTACCTCCTGATTTCGCCTTGTAGGAGGTGATTGCATTCAGTCCCTGCCACAGTTGCCGAATATCTGTCTCATCCTCCAGCTTGGAGCAGGTTCCTTTTGGCCTTTTTGATGGCCTTATCAAGGTCTTATCTGGACTTCTTGTAGGCCTCTCAATCTCCAGATCTGAATGCCCGGGACCTGGCCTTCAGAAGAATGCGAATCTCATGGTTCATCCAAGGCTTCGGGTTAGGAAACACCCGGAAGGTATTTGTTGAGATGCAATCCTCAACACATTCATTATGAAGTCTGTAGCGACTGGCATATTCATTCAGGCCTGTTGCCGAGTCCCTGAACATTACCCAGTCTACAAATTCCAAACCGTCCTGGAGTTGTTCCTCTGCCCATCCTGCAGCTGCGGGAGATCGCGATATCGCTAGTGTATTCAAATGCACTAGCATCTTGTCCGTTATGGTGCCGATTTCTGCCATTTTTCTAATCCAGGTGAGTTGATTGAAGTTGTAAATAATCATCTTCCGTTGAGCTGCTGGCAAGAAATCGCCACAGGCAGGCACCATCTTGAGATCCAGTAGCGGAATAGGCTGCAAAAAGTTGTAAACGCTGCCCAGTCCATCATCGGCTATGACCTCCCTACCATCGAGGGGATCGATCTCAGTCGCTGCCTCAAAAAGGCTGCCAGCATCATCAAGGACCCACACCATCCTGTCCACACACTCATCTCTCTGCTGCCATCAGGTTGGAGGTACAGGAGCCTGAAATCTGCAACATCCAGGTTCAGGAACAGCTGCTTCCCCACAGCTATAGACTATTAAACATAACTTCAAACAAACTCTGAACTATAACAGCCTATTGCACTTTATCTGTTTATTTATGTGTGTATATATATATTTTAGTTCGGAGTCACACGAGTGATTCCGTGAAGAACCCCGCCAGTCAGCATGCGCATCATTACGTCTGACGCATGGCACAGCGACCGGTTGGGAGGAGCCTCCTCCAGCGGTAAGTTTTAAAAAGCTTCAGGTAAGTGTAAAACTTAGTCGGAGGTCGTTTTCTGCGCTTGATAATTCTTGTTTTCAGGAGCAAGTCCAGGTATGGAGAAAACGTCGAGGGTGAAGTCAAGGCGAGCCACCGGGGGAGTACATATGGACCGCGGAAGTGCGGGTAGCGGGCGGCCGCCTAGCTCACCTACAGAGTCGCTAGCGGTACTACCAGGGACTGCAGGTCGTAGGTGTCAGAAAGCACCGTGGCTGCTCCATTGGGGCGGAAAGCCACCAAAAAGTCTGCACGGCCCGTGGACTCTGACGAGTCGGGCCAGGAGGGTTTCCCTCCGGGAATGGATAACGTCTTGGGATGGTTATCCAGAATGGAGCTCCTAATGGAGAGGATGCTCCATCTAGATGCACACCAACAGGAGGAGTTGTGTCAGCGCCGGCCTCTTGGAGAGCCCGCGCCAGTGGCACCTGGGACAGGGCTACTTAACGTCTCCCTCTTGGAGGAGGAGAGCGTGCGTCAGTGTTATTCTGACACCGAGTCTGAGTGTATAGCCATGGAGCATACCCCAAGGGATGATGGGCATGAGTCAGAGGTACCATCCCTGGCAGCAAGATTTGCCATCCTAACAGACCCAGGAGAGCCGCTGGGTGAAGAGTTGGCTGCAAGTATTAACTATCTGGCTTCACACCAGCTTCAAGAGCACACTATCGATGAAACAGCCAAAAAGTATGAGACACCGGCGAATTGTGTCCTAGTCAAAGTGCCGGCTGTGAAC
Organism: Okamejei kenojei; assembly: GCA_035221665.1. NCBI lineage: Eukaryota > Metazoa > Chordata > Chondrichthyes > Rajiformes > Rajidae > Okamejei > Okamejei kenojei. The sequence continues at coordinate 39,477,209 of CM069140.1, forward strand.
CACGCCATATGGGGTCATATGGGCATAGGCATAAGAGCTCTGGAAATGAGGCTTCAGAGGGTGCTGAAGCTCCTTGCCTCGAGCATTAAAGCATTCGCCAGGTCGATTGATGGAGGGCACCTGTCTGATGTACAGCAGGATGCCCTGGCCCTCACGTGTAATGTGCACTTCGAGATAAACTGTCTGAGGAAAAGTGCCATCCGCCCCACCGTCAATCCGAAGTTTGCCACTCTGTGCAAACCTAGTAATATTCAGCCACCAAACCTGCTTTTGGTGAAGACTTCGCAAAAACAGTCAGGGAACTGGATGATGAGGCAAAGACGATCGGACTCATTAAAGTACCATTGAGTGCTAGAGCTCTGCGGTGGCAGTATCCCTATAAACGATTTGCTGAAACCGGGCCAGGTCAAGGACCAAGCCGTCATTCACCAATATGCGCAGCTGGCGCACGCCGACAAGGGCACGGGCGAACATGCGTTTTCCCAGAAACAGGGGGCAGAAAAACCCACCGGTAACCATGGAGGTAGGTGTGTCTGGTTCTTGTAGGAACATATTAAGTGGGAATTACCTACGAGTTGGAGGAAGATTACACTTGTTTCGGAAGGAATGGTATGGAATAACATCAGATTTGTTTATGCTGCGTAGTATAAAAAGGTTTCGAATTGAATTCCTTCCCAATTTGTGTCCTCCCATACAACATACCCCAAGTCGGACACTCATTTTCTCACAAAAATAAAATTTGGAGGTACAAGCTGAAATAGAAAAATTATATAGAAAAGGGGTAATTGAGAAGACACATTATCAATCTCACCAATTTGTGTCTAATAGCTTTCCTAGGTCAAAGAAGGGTGGGGGATGTCGAATCATCCTTGACTTGACGAGCCTTAACCCTCTTGTGCAGTATAAACATTTCAAAATGGAAACATCTGTTACTGCCAAACAACTGATTTCCAGAGGATGTTACATGGCATATATATACCTTAAAGATGCATATTACTCAGTGCCTGTTCATAGGGATCATCGGAGATATTTGGAATTTAGCTGGATGAGGCAATTATGGCAATTTAAAGCACTGCCTAATGGGTTAACCTCGGCACCTAGATTATTTACAAAACTGTTAAAGCCAGTATTGGGGCTACTCCGGGCTCAGGGCCATATTGTAATGGCTTATTTGGATTATATCTTAATAATAGGAAAGACCCAGGAAACAGCTGAATTATCAGTTTCAGTTGTTAAACTCATGTTTGAAAGATTGGGGTTCTTCATTCATCCAGTTAAATCCAAATTGATACCAATTAGAATGATTGATTATTTGGGATTCACTATTAACTCAACTCACATGCTAGTGACCTTGCCCATGGGCAAGATAATTAAATTTAATTGAAGGCTGTAACAAGCTCATGGTGGAGCAACAACCTTCAATTAGACATGTGGCCAGCCTGGTTGGCAAATTAGTGGCTGCTTTTTCAGCTGCACAGTATGGACCTTTGCATTACCAAAATTTACAACATGCAAAGGAACAGGCACTCAGAATACATGCAGGTCATTTCGACAGGCCCATGCAATTACCAGCTGAAGCCATTGCTGAATTGCACTGGTGGATAATGAACGGCTCATATTGCTCCAGCAAAATTCTGGTTGAGGAAACCTCAGTTGTTTTACAGACTGATGTTAGTGCCTCAGGTTGGGGTGCTAAGGATACCATCTCTAGCTGTGGAGGCAGATGGAATATGCATGAGGCATTTATTCTTCCATCACATGGAATTAATTATTTAGAGCTATTGGGAGCGTTTTATGGGCTTAAAGCTTATTGTACTATTATGAGTCACGTACATGTTCAACTTCAGATTAACAACACTACGGCAGTGGTGTATGTTAATCACATGGGTGGATCAAGTCGGAATCTTGGTGTATTACAAGAAATATTTAGGTTTCAGCTATCTACCTACCAGGTAGACTCAACATGGTGGCAGACACCAGGTCACGAAAATTCAATGACAACACAGAATGGATGTTGAATCATGATGTATTTAATTATATTGTTGTTCGGTATGGGATGCCAGATATCGATTTGTTTGCATCCAGACTCAATCACCAGTTACCTAAATATGATTCAAGTGAACCAGACCCAGGAGCAGTAGCGGAAGATGCATTCTCGCTACACTGGGGTGGAATGTTTTTATATGCATTTCATCCATTTGCCTCTTCAGTTGGTGCTTGCTCAAGATCAAGCAAGACTCCGCTTCAGGAGTGTTGGTGGTACCCGACTGGCCTACTCAGCCATGGTTCCCTCTCATTTTGGAAATAACAACACAGCCTATTACGGGTGTTCCGAAACGCAGTGACCTACTGGTGCACCCTGTAACTGGGGATTTACATCCATTACATGATCGTATTGATCTGTTAATTTGCAGATTCTGAGGAGGCCATACCTGGGGCTTGGACTATCCTATCATACCGTGGATGTGATTGCTGCGGCCTGGAGGGATCGTACCAAAAAACAGTAAACCTCTCATGTCAGGAAATGGGAGATGTTCTGTTCACGAGGGAACATTACATATCACACGGCATGCATCTCAGATGTCCTAGAATTTCTGTCAACGTTATATTTTAATGGAGGGTTGAGCTTTAGTGCCATCAATAGTGCCAGGAGTGCCCTGTCATCATACTTATGGCTGGGGTCGGAACAACATTCTGTTGGATCTCACCCTTTAATATCCTGGTTTATGAGGGGTATTATTAATTCCAATCCCCCCAGACCCAGGTACTCGGATGTCTGGGATGTGAGCGTGGTGTTCGCGCTGCTTCGCCAGTGGGCTCCAGCCACATCCCTGTCTTTGCCCAAAATCATCCTTAAGGTGGTCATGCTCATGGCGCTGGTTTCAGGATGGTATCATCTGGTAATAACATTACGTTTTACAATTATGATTTAATTAAACAGAGCAGACCAGGGGTGTCAGGGTTCAAGATTATATTTTCGGCATACCCCATGGATTTACGACTGTGTGTAGTGTCGCACTTGCAATATTATATTAAGGTCACCAAGAGCCTCAGAGGTTTGGAATCATCATTACTTATTAGCCTCAACAAGCCGCATACCGAACCGGGGGTATTCGCCCAATCCATTTTAAGTTCCGTTTCATAGTTTTCCCCTGGGAGAGAGGGGTCGATATTATTTATTTTGTTAAATAAACCATTCATGTTTTCAAATCAATGTCATGGTTCAATGCATTGTTTTATTCACTCATCCTGAGTCAATTGATGCACTGAATCTCCTGGATTGGTATCTACGGCATGAAATCACAGAGCTTTGAAATCTTCACGGAATCACTCACGTGACTCCGAAGTAAAATAGTAAGATTAAATGTGAACTTACCAGTTTGAAGTTTGATCTTTATTTTATGAGAAGTTACGATGAGCGATCACGTGAAGAATACCGCCAGTCCGCATGCGTGTCAATCTTCAAAGCAACGGTGTGAAATCACAACTAACAGTAATTGAAGTAACATAGTACGATTATAAACCTAGAACTACCAGATGACCTTTGTGATATAACAGAAAAGGCAAATGAGAAATTTCATGCATACTTATTTTCCAGATTCAGGGAAGTTTGCATCAGATTCGTAGAATCTTAGTAAATCTAGATTCATAGTACAGTGTGAAAACAGGCCCTTCAGCCCAATTTGCTCACACCAGCCAACATGTCCCAGCAACACTAGTCCCACTTGCCAGCATTTGGTCCTTATCCCTCGAAACCTGTCCTATCCATGCACCTGTCTAACTGCTTCTTAAATGTTGGGATAGCCCCTGCCTCAACTACCTCCTCTGGCAGCTTGTTCCATACATTCACTATACTTTGTGTGAAATGGTTACCCCTCAGATTCCTAGTAAATCTTTTCCCCTTCAGCTTAAACCGATGTCTTCTGGTCCTCAATTCACCTACTCAGGGCAAGAGACTCTGCATCTACCCGATCTATTCAGCTCATGATTTTATACACCTCTTAAAGATCACCCCTCATCCTCCTGTACTTCAAGGAATAGAGTCCCAGACTACTCAACCTCTGTCAATTGCTCAGACCCTCTAGTCATGGCAACATCCTCGTAAATCTTCTCTGTACCCTTTCCAGCTTGACAACACCTTTCCTATAAAGGTGCCCAAAATTGAACACAATACTCTAAATGTGGCTTCGCCAATGTCTTGTACAACGGCAACATGACCTCCTAACTTCTATACTCAGATTGGAAAATAGCAAAGTTTTTTTCATAATGATGGGAGAGAAAGCAGGAAACTACAGGCCTTTTACTTGTCATAGGGTAAATATTATAATATTTTGGCAGGACACCATAAAAAAAAAAAGTAATCAAGCAAAGTCAATATGGTTTTGTGAAAAGTTGATAATTTTTGAGCCATTTATTGGTGTTTTCTTTCGATGTGATATGTTCTGTGGATAAAAGTGAACCAGTGGATTAACTGTTCTTAGATCTTCAGAAAGCATCTGAGAAGGTTGAACATAAATGAGGATAGATAATTGACTGGCTAATAAGAAACAGAAAGGGGGTATAAGTAGGTATTTTTCTGTTTTGCAAGACATATCGAGTGGTGTATCACAGGGGTTGGTTCTGGGGCCTCAATCTAGTTTATCCTCAATATTTTAAATAATAAATTATCTGAATAGAGGTAGATTGTAATACTCTGAGATGCAGAGAGATTCGACCCTTATGTAAGTATACAGGTACAGTAAGTAAGCACGAAAGTTAACAAAATGCCGTTGTTTATTGCATGGGTAATTGAATATTAGAAGGGAAATTATGCATCATTTACATAGGACACTGTTGAGATCATATCTGGAGTATTGTATACTGTATACTGTATTGGTCACCCATTCGCACTAGTTCTACGTTATTCCACTTTCGCATTCACTCTCTACACACTAGGGATAATTTTACAGAGGCCAATCAACCTACATCTTTGGGATGTGGGAGGAGACCGGACCACCCGGAGGAAACCCACGTGGGCACAGGGAGAACATGCAAACACCACAATCAGGATTTAAACCCGGTGGCGCTGTGAGGCAACAGCTCTGCCAGCTCATACATATTGTATGTAATATATTCAAAGCATATATTGCTCAATTAATTCCTGGATGATGCTTGCTCAGAAAGAAGGGGAGATGATAAGCTTTCCTGGGTTAGCAGCAAGTGATTTTACAGAGGCCAATCAACCTACAGGGGAGTGCAGAGAAAGGTTTACGAGGTTAATTCCCAGGACGGCGGGACTGTCATATGCTGAGAGAATGGAGTGGCTGGGCTTGTATACTCTGGAATTAACTTACTCTGGAAGGATGAGAGGGGATCGTTTTGATGCATATAAGATTATTACGGGTTTGGACACACTAGAGGTTGGAAATATGTTCCCGTTGTTGGGGGAGTCCAGAACCAGGGGCCACAGTTTAAGAATAAGGGGTAAGCCATTTAGAACGGAGATGAGGAAACACTTTATCACACACAGAATTGTGAGTGCAGAATTCTCTGCCTCAGAGGGTGGTGGAGGCCGGTTCTCTGGATACCTTCAAGAGAGAGCTAGATAGCGCGGAGTCAAGGGATATGGAGAGAAGGCAGGAACGGGATACTGATTGGGGATGATCAGCCATGATCATATTGCTGGCTCGAAGGGCCGAATGGCCTACTCCTGCATCTATTGTTGCTTGTCTATTAAATGAAAAGCAGAGTATTTTCGCACATTTGCACGTTCTTGGCATTGTTAGATATTTGTAAATAGTTGGTTGCTGGTCACAAAACTATTTTACAACAGCGATGGTACCTTTTTATTAAAAGCTTTATTGTTAAGGAACCTAAATGAAAAACAAAGAACATGTTGGGCGAATGTTGGGTGTTTGACTAATGGCAGATGTGCCTGTGATAATTTGGAAATATGACAAGTATAAGGTGGCATTCTACTCAAATTGATGGCCTTTTTACATTCAATGTTTCATTGTGCTTATTCATGAACTAGATTACGTACCCCCCCCCCCCCCCCCGCCCCCCCCCCCCCCCCCCCCCTGATGTTGAGCGTCGACCACTCTTAGTAATCAATGAATGTCGTGAAATGCTCCCCACCTACTGGCACAAGGGACTTCTTAACATCTAGTCCTGTGTATTTGATTCTGATTGTTCAAAAATGTTTTTTATGTTATTAGACAAATTAACATTAAAATAGACTGAAGCTATGTTTTAACTTTGGATCAACTCTAAACTCATAATTTTTGTTGCTTACATCAGGCCATGCCTATTTATGAGTTGGTGTCGAGAAGTAATCTTCAATCAGTTGACATTAAACAACAGCATTTAAAGAGAGCACTGGAGGAGTACATGTCCGAGTTTGATAGCTGCAGATGCCCTGCATGTCAACACAATGGAGATACATTTCTCCATAACAACGAGTGCACCTGCATTTGTGAGCCTGGTTATGAAGGGAAAGCATGTCAGGAAACAAAACGAACGGGTAAGAAGGGTCCTAACCCCAAATATTGTCTGTCCATTCCCTCCAAAGATGCCGCCTGACCTGCCGAGTTCATCCAGTAGTTTGTTTTTTGAAAAGGGTAGGAAATTATCAAAAGTAACATGAGGATCTTTGTAACTTTCAGACACTGTTTAAAATATACTCTGATGTACCTCGATTGCAGATATCATATTCACATTGTTCTTCTTATCAAGTCCACATCACAAGATTAGAAATTGTTCAGCCAGAGCTGAATACACTTCTCGGCATCTGCATACAATGGCGCCTTGCGCTTCTTGCGCTTCTTGTGCTTCTTGTGCGTTGTGATACATAGATATATAGATACATAGACCAGAGGCGCAGATGTAAGCCATTCGAGCCAGCACCACCATTCAATGTGATCATGGCTGATCATCAACAATCAGTACCATGTTCCTGCCTTCTCTGCATACCCCTTGATTCCGCTAGCCCTAAGAGTTCTATCTAACTCTCTTTTGAATGCATCTAGTGAATAGACCGCCACTGCCTTCTGAGGCAGAGAATTCCACAAATTCACAACTCTCTGTGTGAAAAAGTGTTTCCTCATCTCAGTTCTAAATGGCCTACCCCTTATTCTTAAACTGTGGCCCCTGGTTCAGGACTCCCCCAATATCGGAAACATGTTTCCTGCCTCTAGTGTGTCCAAACCTTAATAATCTTATATGTTTCAATAAGATATCCTCTCATCCTTCTAAACTCCAGAGTACAAGCCCAGTCGCTCTCTTCTTTCATCATATGACAATCCCACCATCCCTGGAATTAACGTCGTGAACCTACGCTGCACTCCCTCAAAAGCAAGAATGTCCTTCCTCAAATTAGGAGACCAAAACTGCACACAATTGCACAAGGACCTCTTTGCTCCTATACTCCACTCCTCCTTATAAAGGCCAACATGCCATTAGCTTTCTTCACTGCCGATATGTTTACTTTCAATGACTGGTGTACGAGGACACCCAGATCTCGTTGTACTTCCCCTTTTCCTAACCTGACACCATTCAGATAATAATCTGCCTTCCCATTCTTGCATTCAAAGTGGATAACCTCACATTTATCCACATTATACTGCATCTGCCATGCATCTGCCCACTCACCCAACCTGCCCAAGTCACTCTGCATCCTCATAGAATCCTCTTCACAGTTCACACTGCCACCCAGCTTTGTGTCATCTGCAAACTTTTAATTCGTTCCTCTAAATCATTAATGTATATTGTAAATAGCTGCAATCCCAGTACCGAGCCTTGCGGCACCCCACTAGTCACTGCCTGCCATTCTGAAAGGGACCCGTTAATCCCTACTCTGTGTTTCCTGTCTGCCAAACAACTTTCTATCCATGTCAATAACCTACTCCCAATACCATATGCTCTAATTTTGCACACTAATCACATGTGTGGGACCTTATCAACAGATACACTACATCCACTGACTCTCCCTTGTCCATTTTACTTGTTACATCCTCAAAAAATTCCAGAAGATTTGTCAAGCATGATTTCCCCTTCATTAACCCATGCTGACTAGGACCGATCCTGTTAATGCTATCCAAATGTGCCGCTATTTCATCTTTGATAATCAACTCCAGCATCTTCCCCACCACCGATGTGAGGCTAAGTGGTCTATAATTCCCTGCTTTCTCTCTCCCTCCTTTCATGCAAAGCTGGACACCCTCCAATCCACAGGAACTGTTCCAGAATCTATATAACATTGGAAAATGATCGCCAATGGGTCCACAATTTCTAGAGCCACCTCCTTGAGTATCCTGGGATGCAGACCATCAGGCCCTGAGGATTTATCAGGCTTCAGTCCCATCAGTCTACCCAACACCATTTCCTTACTAATGTGAATTTCCTTCAGTTCCTCCGTCATCCTAAGTCCTCTGTTCCCTAGTACATCTGGGAGATTGTTTGTGTTTTTCTTAGCAAAGACAGAACCAAAGTACCTGTTCGACTCGTCTGCCATTTCCTTGTTCCCCACAATAAATTCACCTGTTTCTGTCTTCAAGGGACCCATATTTGTCTTAATTATTTTTTTTTTTCTTTTCACATACCTCAAGAAGCTTTTACTTTCCTCCTTTATATACTTGGCTAGCTTACCTTCATACTTCATCTTTTCAATAGACAATAGACAATAGGTGCAGGACTACGCCATTTTGGCCCGTTCAGCCAGCACCGCCATTCAATGTGATCATGGCTGATCATCCCCAATCAGTACCCCATGCCTGCCTTCTCCCCATATCCCCTGACTCCGCTATCTTTAAGAGCCCTATCTAGCTCTCTCTTGAAAGTATCCAGAGAACCGGCCTCCACCACCCTCTGAGGCAGATAATTCCACAGACTGACAACTCTCAGTGTGAAAAAGTGTTTCCTCATCTCCATTCTAAATGGCTTACCCCTTATTTTGTAAGTGTGGCCCCTGGTTCTGGACTCCCCCAACATTGGGAACATGATTCCTGCCTCTAGCGTGTTCAAACCTTAATAATCTTATATGTTTCAATCCTCATCCTTCTAAATTCCAGAGTATACAAGCCCAGCCGCTCCATTCTCTCAGCATATGACAGTCCTGCCACCCCAGGAATTAACTTTGTAAACCAACGCTGCACTCCCTCAATAGCAAGAATGTCCTTCCTCAAATTATAGGACCAAAACTGCACACAATACTCCAGGTGTGGTCTCACTATGGCCCTATACAACTGCAGAAGGACCTCTTTTCTCCCCTTATTGCCTTTTTAGTTACATTCTGTTGATCTTTACAAGTTTCCCAATCCACTGGCTTCCCGCTCATCTTTGCTGTTATACGTCTTCTCTTTTATTTTTATACTCTCCTTGAGTTACCTTGTCTGGTGGAAAGATTGGTGGAAACAGGGCCGCAACGTGAACGTTCTTTCCTTGACCCCATTCACATTGTTGAAAAAACAGAAAATTTAATCACTCGTTTATGCATTGTGGTACTGACTTAATTTTTGGTTAAACCACTGCTAAGCCTAGAGAGTGTGGTGCATTGTTAAAGATTTACTCTTCGCTTATTGTGGGGGACTGATGGGTTCGGGTTTGCTGCCTTTAACTTCAATGGCACTCAAGACCTAAGACATGAGTGGTATTGTCAACTAAGGAACCAATTTACATTCTGAATTAATTTGAAGTGGGCTGGTTCAAAATCCATTTGAAAAAAAAAAAAAAAATCTAATTTTACTTTTTTTAACAGATTTAGGTCTGCAACTGGGATATGTACTAACACGGTGTTAACGTGTTAGTGGCTGACCAGTCTTGGGAATAATGGGAACTCTAATGTCCGGAAAGATAAATTGGACTTCCATGCTGCAATTACTTGTCTGACTACTGTTGAACTCAGTAGGTTGCCAGCAATGAGTGTACATGAATGCACCAGTTAAAAAGACCATCCAAATTGGCTTTTCCTAATGTCAAACCTTAATTTTAACTACCAAACTCTTGCAGACAATCAGCTAATTAGTTAATTCTATTGTTATTCTGATAATGCTTCCTCAAGCAATAGTTATTTTACTAATTTTAAATAAAAATGTCTTAACTATAGTCATGTGTGCACAACAACGTAATTCACGTTTGGAGAAATGCTGAACAAAATGACACTCTTGGTTGAAAATGAGCTTACGCTTTGGCTGCAGGTGTCCAAATCAGTCCAATGTTAGTGCAAGTTAGTGGAAGAATATTTCACTGTGATGATTTTCTCTTTCATAGGGCCCACGAATGGAGGATGGGGCTGCTGGTCTCAATGGTCCTCATGTACAGGTGGTTCAAGAAAAAGGACCCGGAACTGCAACCATCCACCTCCAAAAGACGGTGGTGCCATGTGTCTTGGGAAGAACGCACAGACCCAGCACTGTTAAAAAAAAAACCGCTATGCCCACTACTTTTTCTGTCAGCATTGTTTACTTTGAAATGTTAACTATTTTAATGGGGTAGTAGTATGAAACCCACTCTGTGTTTCTTTTGGCTCCCTTAAATGCAACATATTTCATACTTACCCATTAATGTGAATCATTTAAACTGACAGAACCTCCATTTATTAAAAAATTGTGAAAATTACATGCAGTCAATAAGCCTCTCCACATCAGTGATATTAGTCCTTTCGCAATGTTTGTCTGCCCATTCATTTATCAACATTTTGACATTACAATATCATCACACAATAAATGATACTATGATTGCTGACCATTGATCTGCTAATATCTGTTACATCTTCACCGAAAATGATTCATAAATTGGAAAAAAATGAAGCTTCAAATGAAAATCCGTGATAGGTATTCCAGTAAAAAATAAAGACTTGCAACATACTTGGTTTCAGATATTTTGTAAAAAAAATTATATAATGAGTAAAAAGCACAAGAGCTTTAAACTTCTGCCTGCCATCTAACTAATGAGTCACCTATCACTATCATTTATCTGACTTCACTATTCCCCTCTGTGCATCAGAACCTGGCCTGATGCCACCAATCTTGCCATAGAGGGAATACAGAGAAGGTTCACCAGACTGATTCCTGGAATGTCAGGACTTTCATATGAAGAAAGACTAAATAGACTCGGCTTGTACTCGCTAGAATTTAGAAGATAGAGGGGGGATCGTATAGAAACGTACAAAATTCTTAAGGGGTTGGACAGGATAGATGCAGGAAGATTGTTCCCGATGTTGGGGAAGTCCAGAACAAGGGGTCACAGTTTAAGGATAAGGGGGAAATCTTTTAGGACCGAGATGAGAAAAACATTTTTCACACAGAGAGTGGTGAATCTCTGGAATTGTCTGCCACAGAAGGTAGTTGAGGCCAGTTCATTGGCTATATTTAAGAGGGAGTTAGATGTGGCCCTTGTGGCTAAAGGGATCTGGGGGTATGGAGAGAAGGCAGGTACAGGATAGTGAGTTGGATGATCAGCCATGATCATATTGAGTGGCGGTGCAGGCTCGAAGGGCCGAATGGCCTACTCTTGCACCTATTTTCTATGTTTCTATGTTAATCTGACTGCCACTGCTGCTCTCCGCTGACTGTTCATGCACCCCCCCCCCCCCCCCCCACCTCTCCCCAACAGTATCCAACGGGTATACTTATTTTGGAAGGAATGGCCTCCAAAAGATTCACTAAATAAGTTCCTTCTTGTTTTTGATCCAATCTTCAATTTACTTTGTCAACCAAAATTCTCTAATCTTACCATCGCTATTTCTTGCCTTTACAGGGACATGCTGACTCTTTAGGTAGACACAAAATGCTGGAGTAACTCAGCGGGACAGGCAGCATCTCTGGAGAGAATTAATGGGTTAAGCTAATTGTAACCTTCATTTATGGTAAAATAATCTTCAATCATATGTTGTCTGGTAATAGATGCCACTGTGCATGCCCAGAAACCGCTGTGCATATGAGTCCTGTAGATATGCAGATACAATTTAACCACAATGCACAGAAGAACTGTGCTCCACCTCACATTTCTGAGCCTGATAGGAGTCCGTCAGGACTGACCTTTTTGATAGAAAATGGTTTTAAATCATTATGAGGGGCGGCGTTGCCAGGCAGTGGAGGCACTCAGATCAAAACTTCCCTGTACATGGATGATGTCACTGTCTTCAGCTCAGATCCTCAGTCGGTCGACAGATTTATCGGCATCTGCAACCAGTTTGAGTTTGAGGAGCCAGAGGAAACCACAGGAAGAACGAGGCCATGCTCCTCGCCAACTGGCCCAACCAATCATCCTTCCCCTTCACCATCAGGTATGACTATCTGAAGGTGCTGGGGATCTGGTGAGAAGGGGCCGAAGTGTGTAATCAAATCTGGCAGTGGCAGATAGCCAAGGTCAAAGAAAAACTGGGAAGCAGTGCTCCCTCTCTATAACTGGGTAAAATGTGGTTATTAGATGTGAGGCGGTCTCGAGGCTGCTGTACCTGATGCAGGTCTGCCCCCCCAACTCCCTCGCTCCTTTGCCTTGGCGATCACCTGGACCATCTTCCAGTTCACATGCGATCAAAGATGGACCTTGTTCGATGGGTCATGATGCACGTGCTGGGAGGATTGGGGCTGGCACCACTGCCATGCAAAGTGTCCGCAGGCTGGACATTGCTGCACCACCTGCCCTTTGTGGAAACGTTTTCTCAGACCTTCAACAACATCGGGCAGTGGTGTTGTGAGCAGACTGCCCAGTTTGTGTGATGAAATGCCTCATTGCCAGAACTCGCCAACAAGCACCAAGACCTGGCTTGTCTAATGGTGAGAGAAGCCCTCCCGGGCAGATCCTTCCTGTATTGTCAGAGTCTTACTACCAGTGCATGCTGTCCTTGGACCGCCTGCTATGGTGAGGAGATGGTTGCTGACCTCACAGATTGTCGATTTGTGAAGTGGGTCTGTAGAAGCATGCAAGGATCTTTGTCGCAGTTCAATCCAATTTAGCAATTTATTGTTCCCAAGGCCACATCAGGTGCTGCTGGAAGACCATCAACTTAGTGAAGATACTCTTTGGTCTGCAATAAACTTGTTGGTCTGCCAGGCCCAGCGAGATGTCCATCGTGGTATGTCGGAGAATGGTGCAGCCAACGGCAATTCTCTGTGGGGGAGGATCACAGTCCAGAGTCAATGGTTCAATGGTCCTTTATTCTCATGTGTACCAAGGTACAGTGAAATTTGATTTACCATACAGTCATACCAAAAAAGCAACAAGATACAAAACTACATAATGATTAAACATAAACATCCACCACAGCGACGTGTCAGAATCCCTGGGTCACACAGCATAAGCGGAGAACCATAGCCATCAGTTCAATGTCCAGGCCACACACATAATCCTTCACCGTAATGTGACCAGAGATGTACCGACCGCTGTCACTCTCTCTGCAGTCCCTATCCACCTGAACAGTCAGAAAGCCGTCCACACTCGCGACAGACTCCGAGATGCCCTCATGGCGCGATGTCCTCACAAACACCATGATCACTGCACTCACGGCACTCCCTCCGAGTCCCCACTAGTGCAGGCAGCACGTCCATCTTTTTTTTTTGGCGACCTCACATTCCCCACTGTGATGGAAGGCAAATAACTTTTACCTTCTTCCTCCTTTTCTCCTGCGACCGGGGTGATCAAAACATTAGCAGTCAGGGTGATCGAAGTTCCCACAGTCGACGATCGAAGCCCACTCAATGGGGCGATTGAGGCTCCTGCGATTGGGGCGGTCGAAGCTCCTGCGGTTGGAACTCCCGAAGTCGATCCCTAACAAGTGGATCGCTAGCTCCATGATGTTAAGGCCGCAGAGCAGACGGAGATAAGATATGGAAAAAGTTGCATCTCCATCGAGGGAAGAGATAAAAAAAGTTTCCCACCTCCCACATAATACAAAAAATAAACATCCATTAAAATATACAATTAAAACAGACTAAAAACCACAAAAGAAGAAAGGGACGAGATAGGCTGTTGATGAGGCTGCCACTTAAGGTGCCACCTGGTGGTGATCTTCCACTGCTGGATATTGAAGGCAGAATCCGGTAGGGACACCACTCAGACAAGCTGAGGGATATCACACCAGGGGACCACATGCATGACAAGGGTGTTTTGTTTAAAGGGAGGTGTGAACATACAGTTGGATGCAGGAAAAATGTTCCCTATGTTGGAGGGGTCCAGAACCAAGGGCCACAGTTTAAGAATAAGGGGTAGGCCATTTAGGACTGAGATGAGGAAAAACCTTTTCACCCAGAGAGTTGTGAATCTGTGGATTCTCTGGCAGAGAGGCAGTGGAGGCCAATTCACCAGACGTTTTCAAGAGAGAGTAAGATTTAGCTCTTAGGGCTAACGGAATCAAAGGATAAGGGGAAATAGCAGGAACGGGATACTGATCATATTGAATGGCGGTGCTGGCTCGAAGGGCCGAATGGCCTATTCCTACACCTATTTTCTATGTTTCTATGTTTACTTCTGAGTAGGACCCTATTGATTGTATGGACACTGAGAATGCACAAAAATTATTTGCTGTTTATGTTTTGTATATAATTTTAATTTTAAATTGTGTCTATTTTTTGAAGTATTAAAAATTGGAGTACCGATGTAAAGTGACATTTCGGGTCGAGACTTTTCTTCAGACTGATGTCAGGGGAGGGGGCAGGACTCCGACTACATTCTATCTTTGTTCCGCCCCCTCCCCTGATATCAGTCTGAAGAAGGGTCTCAACTCGAAACGTCACCCATGCCTTCTCTCCACAGATGCTGCCTGACCTGCTGAGTTACTCCAGCATTTTGTGTCTACCTTCGATTTAAACCAGCATCTGCAGTTCTTTCTTACACAAGTTCCATCAGCAATTTGTTTTGTTCCATATTACAGCAGCTGCAGTGATTTGTGTCTTCCAGGCCATCACCTTTCCATGGTAGAAAGGAGTTTGACTGCTATGATGCTCAATGTCCTTCACAATGCTGCTAAATCATTCATCAAGAACCAAGGGCCTCCTGCTACCAGCTGCTCTTGGTTGGGAGTTCCAAGTTCAGCCTACTCCACTACTACATGCCATGGGTTATAAGGAGTAGGAGTAGAATTTGGCCATTCGGCACATCAAGTCTACTCCTCCATTCACTCATGGCTGATCTATCTCCCTCTCCTTGCCCCATTCTCCTGCCTTCTCCCCATAACCTCTGACACCCTTGCTAATCAAATTGTAATGCATAATTTCAATACATGAATTTCCATGACTTTACTGGACTTTATCTTGCACTAAATATTATTCCATTTACCATACATCTGTACACTGTGGATGGGTTGATTGTTATCCTGTATAGTCTTTTCACTAACTGGATACAATTGTAATTACGAATTACAAACTAATTTGCAATGAGAACCCCACACTGAGCCGGTCAGGAGACCATCCTTATAACTCTAGGTTTCTCATTCATTATCTGGAATTGCATGCGCAACCATGCTGCAACTTTGGGATTTGTGTCAAGAGATCTTGCTTATAATGCATTGTTTAACATGCAGATCATCAGCTTTTCAGGAGCTTGGAGTGTATGTGAATCCTGCCTTAGCATGCACTTCCTATAACTACAATTTCTAACTCATTGTCTATCTCATTAATCAGATTTGATTCCGACATTTGCCTAGAAAACAGATCACATTGGCCTTGGTTGTTTCAGCAGTATGCGATTACAAATTGACTTTCCCCTAAATTTAAAGCCTCACAAATTGGTCCTCCTTTTTCCTTCATTGCTTTACTATCAATTTCACCTCCTCTTTTTACCAGAAAAATACAGTATTGAAGCACCACTAGAGTCCAGTTATTGTAACCAATACAAGTCATGCCCCTCCACTCCCCGCACTCACTGTTCAACCTCTACGGCCATCTCCCTCCTAACAAATCAATGCTTTGAAAGTGTGCGTGGTGGTTATTAAAAGTTGATGCAATAGGATAGCTATTATATTGTATTGTAATTCGTTTATTAGCCAAGTATGTAAAAACATACAAGAAATTTGTCATACCAAAAAAGCAACAAGACACACAACTACATAAAAGTTAACATAAACATTCACCACAGCGGCTCCTCCACATTCTTGACTGTGATGGAAGGCAATAAAGTCTTATCTTCTTTCCTCGTTACTTCTCCCGCGGAAGGGGCAGTCGAACCATCCACAGGCAAGGCGATCGAAGCTCCCGCAGCCGGCGATTGAAGCCTCCGTGCCAGGGGGGATTGAACACTCCTGCGTCGGGGCGGTCGAAGCTCCTGCGGTTGGAGCTCCCATGATGTTAAGTCCACGATGTTAAGTCTGCAGGCACCCGCGATTGGAGCTCCTGAGGTCAATCCCTAACCAGGGGACTGCGAGATCCACGATGTTAAGTCCGCCGGCTTCCGTGGTTAGAGCTCCCAAAAGTCGATCCTCGGCAAAGGGATCGGCAGTTCCTCGATGTTACGCCACAGCGCGGACGGAGATATGATACGGAAAAAATCGCATCTCCGTCGAGGAAAGAGATTAAAAAAAGGTTTACCCCAACCCCCACATAATACAAACTAAAGATACACTAAAACATACATTTAACAACAGACTAAAAAGAACAAAAGAAGAAAAGGATGAGACAGACTGTTGGCGAGGCTGCCATCATACGGCACCACCGGTGTTACAGCATTACCTTTGCTATTCTGACCCTTTAGTATGTGCAGCAGATTCAAATCAAATGTCTTGCAATAGTTTTCTGATCAGTAAACTCCATTGCAAACTTCCATAGAAATTCTAAGTGCAAACATGCTGGTGCCTTTTCTTAACTGCTTGCAGCCATTGAATAGCACCCACTTCAAAGCTGTGGGTACTTGAGGACTGCTTGTTGTTTGTGAAACTGAAATTAATGTCATTATTAAGAATAAAATGCAATAATCATTTTTTTCAAATATGTATGCATGTGAGCTCTTGCCTGACTGACAATGCATGAATTGGTTCATATTAAAACAAGTCGCAATTTACAGGAGTCAAAGACTAACAATTTAGAGATGACACAAGGGGTATTGGCATGGATATCACTGTAAGAACAATGGCTGGTGCTATCAGCACTCACCTTTATTAAAGTATAAATTGGACTGCAGCATCTGGCACCTGCACAAGTGTAGTGAAGCACGGAAATTACTGTCTGACAGGCCCCCGCTTCTCCAGAAGCTTTGCTCCAACAGTTTCCCATTGAGAGATGCTCCATTCACTTGCACAAAGGATGTGCAGTTGCACTACTTACCCTCAATATATCCTCTGCTAAACTGACAGAAATTGTCCATTGCCAATTCAAAAATCTGAATTTATAATGGCAAAATGAGTTCATCATTGTTAAATATCTTCTCTGACACTAAAAATTCAAACTGGATGGTCTCATTCCATCATTTAATTATTGAAGATCTCAGTAAATTATTTGTTATTGAATGAAAATATTCTAATTTACATCATAAAGATACTTCAATTTCCCTTGATCTGAATGGTGGACCGATGTTTGCCCTGTCACACAGATCCCAAGGCACGTGTCTCAAGCACAGTGCTCTTTAGACTTGGTAATAATTGCAAGTCAAAGTGTAAAACTCCACACGGTTAGTCTGGGGACTACTGGAACTAAGCATTGTGAATGGACAGACACATCACTGTCAATAACTTCATAATCTGGGTAATCGATGCCCAATTAGTCAAATTGGAACAACGACAGAGATCAAAGCCAGGAGTTTCTACAAGGACATGGATTAAATGCAGGAAAATAATTAACAATTTGTCATGAATTGAGTGACTTATCTTCAAACACATACCCTGCCAGCTGCACTTTAATCTCAATTAATCAATTCACCAGAAGATCTCTATCCATTGTGACTCCTATCCTTAATGCACCAATCTTCCTCCCACATTCCCACTTTATGCAAATATACTAGAGGAGTATCTTTGATTGACAGTAAAGATAGCCATATGTACTGGAACACCTGCAAAGCAGCACATGGCACACCCCCATCTCTGCTGCAGGAGAAGGTAAAATAAAGAAGGCAGCAATGTCAGAACTGACTGAGTGAGTGGGTGAGTGAATGAGTTAATGTGTGTGTGAGTGAGTGAGTGAGTGTGTGAGTGAGTGAGTGTGAGTGAGTGGGTGGATGAGTGAGCGGGTGGGCGAGCAGGTGGGTGAGCGGGTGGGTGAGTGAGTCTGCTCAGCATTCCCTCTCTGCTCGGTTCGACCCACTCCCTTGATTTTAATGGCTCAGTGGGGGAGGAGGAAGTGTGGTTGAGTAAAAAAGGAACATGAAAATGGCCCGTTCCCACTAAGATGCTTGCAGCTCGCAGCAACTGGCAAATCCATCTCCATTCATCCTGCCTCCAATCGTGTTTTTAAATGCTTGTTCGTATGTATGGTGTGTCTGTAAGTGGGATGTTAACACGGAAGACCCTGTACTATCTACAAGACACAGGCAAGATACCACCAACACCATTCCCAAAAAATCTAACAAATTCACTGGGGAATTTCAGTGCCTCCTCCCAGAGCAATAATCCCGTGGTCGGGGTGGTGGGGAGGGTCAGGGGGTCAGTTCGGGGGGAGGTGGGGTCAGGGGGGGTAGGGTCGGGGTGGGGGGTAGGATCGGGGGAGGGGGTAGGGCTGGGGGGGGAGGGTCGGGGAGAGAGTTGGGGGGGGGGGGTGTTCGTGGGGGGGTGCCGGGGTGCCGGTGGGGGGTGAAGCCATGCCGGTGCAGCATGGTCAGTGACTCTGGGTGGGTGGAGGCACCAGTCCCCAACTCTGCTACACACTGACGCGGGTTTTGCCAGATTTTCGTCCCCATGTGTGCGCGGCCCCGCTCGACCCGGCCCCGTGTGTGGGTGTTGCCGACCCACAGCCCGTGACAGTGCGGCCACACAGAGGGAGACAGGGCGGAGGGCGGCCTGTCTCTGATGTCCTCCAGAAGGATTGAGCTGCTCCGTGCGCGGGGTCCTTTGACCTGATGACCTTGCGTGCAACACCCCTATTCTGAGCATTGTCACAGGAAGAAGCTGCTAGGTGACAGAAAATTAATCAGGATGTAATTAAAGCCTCGATTTAAAAAAAAAACAATAACTTGACACTCTTGGGAATCCCAAGAGTGTCAAGTTGCCGAAGAGGAAACATTTGGGATGGTGTTTGGAGGAGTCAGATGCCCTGCTTAAATTGTTACAAGAATGTATCATCTCACAAACCACTCACCTAGTAACATTGTCAGACATTTAAGGGCCTGTCCCACCAGCATGCGACTCCATGCGGTGCGCGCGACCAAACTGGAAGCGGGGGCTGCGCGGAGGTCAGGTGATCCCCGTACAGGGCCGGTTCCACCAGCATGCACCTGCATGCGGCGAGCGCAACCAAACCGGCAGCGGGGGCCGCGCGGAGTCAGGTGAGTGGCGCGACGTGGTGCAAAGTTGGAGCGAAGTCCGCGGTAAGTTCGCAAGGACAGAGAGGGACACACCCAGGGGCACGGAGGCACACAGAGAGAGGGCCACGGAGGCTCACACAGAGAAGGTCACGGAGGCACATATAGAGAGGGTCACAGAGGCACGATGTCAAGGCGGTGCGTAATGCGTCGAGGCAGCTGCGGGCCGACTGGCCGTTGCCGCGCGGAATTTTTGAACAGTCAATTTTTCTGAGCCCCGCGCGATGTCGGGACCAGCTCCGCACAACTCCATACAGCTCCGGCGATCGAAATGGGACCGGCCCCGCGTGGCCGGATGGCTCAAGCGACCACGTTAGGTCGCGCTCACCGCATGGAGTCGCATGCTGGTGGGACAGGCCCTTTACTGTCCAACTGTAGTCCCTACGTTTCCTTCATCACCACCTTAGTACCAAAATAAACTGTGAAAGTTGTAAGGTCATAAGGAATAAGATTAGAATTAGGTCATTCGGCCCATCAAGTCTACGCCATTCAATCATGGCTGACCTATCTCTCCCTCCTAACCCCATTCTCCTGCCTCCCATAACCTCTGACATCTGTACTAATCAAGAACCTAGCTATCTCTTGCCTTAAAAATATCCACTGACGATCTCCACAGCCTTCTGTGGTAAAGAATTCCACGGATTCACCACAAATTGGTCTCATTCCCAAGCCATTGCTCCCATACATCCATTTTTTCCATGTATTGTCTTTTTAAAATAATGTGTTCATAATATTAACAAGAACATCATCTTCTCCAACAAAGTCTATCACATTTTATTACTTTCCCCTTACATTCTTGGCTGTTGCTCTTTTGCATAGCTATCGGTTATATGGTAGATATTCATTTGAATCTTCCAGTTGAACATATAATACACTCAAACAGGTTGCGACTTGATTTAATGAGTTAAGATCGTGGCATAATGAACTAGTGTTTCTAAATATAAACATGTGTAAAAGAGCAAGTAAAGCATTTACTTTTGGAAATGAATTAACTTTTGTAAGAACCAATGTAATTTATTTCAATTAACCAGTTTTATTCAGGTAACATTAGGTTCTATTACTACTGGATTAAAAAAAAACTCTGTTTTAAGCATGCAAATTTATAGATCAGTGATGGTAATTATTGAGACAGAAGAAGACTGGTATTTCTTCATTGACAGGGCATTGTTTCCTGATTGTCCCCTGAACATGATTTGCCCTCATTTTGTGGCGGAGGATTATTGCACCCGCGGCTCCTTTGTCTTTGACTGTTCACGCATTCAGACCAGAGGGACCAACAGCTCCACTTCCCATCAACAGTCATACCTGAAACATAAGAAACGGCCTTTGCCATGACTTTGAGTGTAGGAAATTAAAAAAATATAATTCAAAGAACAGAAAATACTAGATCAAAAATGAACATGCTTTTTATAATGATCACGTTTCATCTTTTTCTATCCCATTTTGGCTCCCTTTTTTTTTAATCATAGCTCTAGGTTAATTGAAAGCTGACCATCGGAGGATATATTATTTGTAATAGTCCTAATTTTGTGTGATGGGTTCAAACCCACATCTGTGAAGTGAAGCAAGCTAAATCTACATCAGCATGACACATCTGGCTATTGGTTTAATTTAGCAAGAAATTATGTTCTGGTGTCAAAAATGACATTATCATTTCTATCTTTAGTGCAATTAGTAATGCTTACTCTCCCTGGCGGTAATCTCACAGGCAGCTCCACGGAAACCAGCAGGGCATATACATTCGCACTTGGTTCCTAAAATGATAAAATAATTTCATTAGCGATATTAAACAACACATCCATGTTTAATCCTGTTGCCTCTCGTTGTAATTAGCTGGTATCAACCTGTGCTATACAGATGACTGCAGGATTAGAGTTGGTAAAATGTGGATACTATTATAGTCATAAAAAAAGGAAAGGCAACTAACTAGATTGTCAATCCATTGAAATATAGGGGGACATTATTGTGAATGATGTTCATAACAGAATTAAAAATCCAGGAACACGCTATTATTCCTTGAACAATAGAACAACATTTTACTTATGTTCAAGAAAGAACTGCAGATGCTGGAAAATCGAAGGTAGATAAAAATGCTGGAGAAACTCAGCGGGTGAGGCAGCATCTATGGAGCAAAGGAATTGGTGACGTTTCGGGTCGAGACCCTTCTTCAGACTGATGTGGGGGTGGAGGGGGGGACGAAGAAAGGACAAAGAATGTCTAAGTTGCATCTACACCCAGGATGAGGTGTTCCAAACCAGGGCATTGGAGATGTCCTCATTCTTTAGGGAACGGGGGTTCCCCTCTTCGACTATAGATGAGGCTCTCACCAGGATCTCTTCTATATCCCATAACTCCACTCTCATTCCCCATCCCCCCACTCATAACAAGGGCAGAGTCCCCCTTGTCCTCACCTTCCACCCTACCAGCCGTCATATACAACAGATAATCCTCCGACATTTTTGCCACCTCCAACGGGATCCCACCACTGGCCACATCTTCCCATCTCCTCCCCTTTTGGCTTTCCACAGAGACCGCTCCCTCCGTAACTTCATGGTCAATTCGTCCCTTCCCACCCAAACCAAACCCTCCCCTGGTACTTTCCCTTGCAACCGCAGGAAGTACTACACTTGTCGCTTTACCTCACACCTCGACTCCATCCAAGGACCCAAGCTGTCTTTCCAGGTGAGGCAGAGGTTCACCTGCACCTCCTCCAACTTCATCTATTGCATCTGCTGCTCCAGGTGTCAACTGCTCTACATCGCGAGACCAAGCGCAGGTTTGGCGATCTCTTCGCCCAACACCTTTGCACAGTTCGCATTAAATGAACCCGATCTCCCGGTGGCTCAGCTCTTCAACTCCCCCTCCCATTCCAAATCCGACCTTTCTGTCCTGGGCCTCCTCCATGACCAGAGTGAGTCCCCCGCAAATTGGAGGAGCAGCACCTCATATTTCGCTCGGGCAGTTTACACGCCAGCGGTATGAACATTGACTTCTCCAATTTCAGGTAGTCCTTGCTTTCTCCCTCCTTTCCCTCCCCTTCCAGCTCTCCCAGAGCCCACTGTCTCCGCATCTTCCTTTCTTCTTCCCGTCCCCACCCCCACATCAGTCTAAAGAAGGGTCTTGACTAGAAACGTCACCTATTCCTTCGCTCCATGGATGCTGCCTCACCCGTTGAGTTTCTCCAGCTTTTATGTCGACCTAACATTTTACTTATAGTCAGTTTCCATGAAATAATAGCTCCCCTAAAATTTCTATCCTAAGGAATATTTATAACATTCCATTTGAATGTAGAATGCGTCTTCTTTTCATTAATGGCCACTAATTATCAAGAAAGTTGCTTAGATTTTTTAGAAAATAAGTTTATGTAATGGAATAGAAAAGTCCTGTTCAGAAATCACAGACTCCATTTTATTGTTATGGAAAGCAGGAATGGAGTCATGGACAGATACTACACAGAAACATCAACTATTAACGACCCATTTACACCCATTACTCTTCCCCATTTTATTCTCCTTACATTCCCATCATTTCCCAGCAGATTCTACCACTCACCTACACACTGGGGCAACTTACAATTAAACTGCTAAACTGCACGCCTTTGGGTTGTGAGAGAAAACCTGAACACTCGGAGGTGACTTACATGGTCACAGAGAGAAGAAGAAAACTTCATACACAGTGCCAGAAGCCAGCATTGAATGTGGGTCACTGTACTACTGCAACA
The DNA here is from genome assembly GCA_035221665.1 of Okamejei kenojei. Taxonomy (NCBI): domain Eukaryota; kingdom Metazoa; phylum Chordata; class Chondrichthyes; order Rajiformes; family Rajidae; genus Okamejei; species Okamejei kenojei. The sequence continues at coordinate 39,500,346 of CM069140.1, forward strand.
AGCTCTACTCAACTAGCTCTGTCACTATGCCATCTATCTGAGGTTACTGTGTTTATTGTAAAGAAAATGAAGAGTTGTTAATGTTTAAGACCCACATTCTTGATTTGGTCCACTGGTCACTGACTGGGCCGTACCTTGAAGAAAAGCAACTCCATTGTTGAGACATGGTGCACAGCGACAGGAATTGGATTCGATCAGGTACTCTTCAAGGGCCCGCCTCATGTTGGCTTTGATTCTAGGAGCATTCGGAAATGTGTTCGAGGTGACCAGTTCATGAAGTGGTGTAGGCTGCAAAGAGAACCCTGGATAGTTAGTAAAAACACACTGCATGTGTTATATTAAAAAAACTTTATACAGAGAAAGCATAGTCACAGAATGGTGGGACCAGGCTCTCTAGCTTACAACCACTTTTTTTGCATATTCAAATGTTCTTGTCGCAAAGGTGTATGATGTGTCTCACAAGACTGAGAGTCAGGGTGGTCAAGCAAGATTTGCTTCAGAAGTTATTATATGTTTCTGAAGGCTACTGAGGGCAAACAAAGTAATCAATGGTAATATATGTATAGAGATATGAAACAAAATTCATGCCAAATGACTGAATGATGTGGCCCCTGTATCAATGGTGGAATACAGGCCCTCCCCAGCAGAGAGCACGCAGCACCAACAACATTTGGGAGAGCAGTGGTATGGATGTCGGCTGCTGTGGGCATCTTCTGCCAGGAGGGAACTCAGTCACAGCCACATTTGTGAACTTTTCAGGTTACAAAATGCTTAGTTTAGAGATACAGCACGGAAACAGGCCCCTCAGCCCAATGAGTCCGCGCCGACCAGCGATCCCCGCACACTACTCTACACACACTAGGGACAAATTACAATTTCACCAAGCCAATTACCCTACAAACCTGTGGTGTGTGGGAGCAAACCAGAGGTCCCAGAGAAAATCCACGCATGTCACAGGAAGAACTTACAAACTCTGTACAGACAGCACCTGTAATCAGGATCGAATCTGGGTCTCTGTAAAGCAGCAATTCTACTGCTGTGCCATCTGCACCTCTACTGCTGAGCACTGCATTCAGGAGGAAACCATGTCATACATAACCTGGACACGGCCTGTCTTGCCAATGTAAGGAAAGATCACAACTGGATATTTTGATCCATTAAATCAAAATCGGGCTGGATGGCGAGAAATAATTATACCGATGATAAGAAAACTTACTATGGGATGGACACCGATTTTCTGGCACCCTCGGTTCCAGAGCCTTTCCGGATTATCAGTTTCACTGGACCAACAGAGGTTATGTGATAATGAAACGTCAATACACCCTTGGCCCCTCCCGTGTCGCTAAAGCACCACGGGAGGTTGCTAAAGTGCCAAAACACAATAAAAACAAATATAAAATGTAAATTGAATGTGAATGGAATGACCTGTCAACCCATCCCCACCAGTGCTGGAGTAACTCAGCCGACTGAATCAGTCTGAGGAAGGGTCCTGATGTCACTATCCGTGTTCTCCAGAGATCCTGACCGCTGAATTACTCCAGCACTTTGTGCCCTTTGGCTGGGTGAAGAAGGGCTCGCTAGTGCACCTTGCATGTCGGGAATGGCGTCGGAAACTGGAGCTCTAAATGTCTGGGAGATGGTGCAAGCCGGGGTCAGCAGGTCTGTCCGCTATATCTGACATCTGTTATGAGGGGGCTGTTAAAACGATGGTTTACTGTATTGTCTTTACGAAACAGTTAGGAGAGAAGATTGTGACCATAGTTAACACTTTCACTACAGAGGGACACGGCCGGGAAGAGCATGAGCAATGACATCTGTGGCCGCACAAGAAATTTAACCGAGCTCTCGTTATTTAGTCCGGGTTATAGGGGTTGGCGGACCATCAGTTGCCGGAAAATTGGTGTTCAACCTGTACTGGTTTAAACAGAGTAAACTTGTGGATCAAAATGAAAATATGAAGGCATCCATTACTAAATTAGATGCTCTGATGGGAGTAGCAGACATTTTCATCACCATTCATGAGCTAAGATGACCTCTCACTGAAAATTATATTGAGGTCCTCTGAGCAAATAATGGTAAACCAAAAAGAAACAGAAATAAATCCAAATATAATGATACAAAAGAGAAAATAATGCACAAAATGTGATCAGGAATAGTCAAAAAACAGAAGAAGAAATTACAATTATAAAAGAAAGGTTTCAGCTAACTGGAGATCTTTATCAAATACCAAATTATTTTTTATCCCCATTAGTATGCCGACTATTTTTTCCTTTTACACTGGAGGGGAGCAATTTTTCTTTCTCTCTTCCTCTGTCAAGTTGGAAAATAATTGAAAGGCCTCCTATGTTCATTTATATTTAGGATCTCACAATTACCAAGGCCTGGGAATGGTAAAAAACACAATACAAAATACGTGAATTGAATGCAAAGAAAATGAGCTGTGTAGTTCATTTACATCTGAAAGGAAAGGGATATGAAATCTATAAAGAAGCATTTTAAAGTATGGTATTTGGAGCAGCAGTAATCAGGGCACTAAGATGTTCACATTGCTTGATGTCTCCCTTTACTGAATGTTTCACATCAGTGAAAAGGTTTACCTTAAATTTAATGACTTCTGGGTTGTACTCGACTGCATCGCCCCATTCCTGCATCAGTTTCACGGTTGGAAGATTTTTGTGAGCCAGTGCTGTCACATATTCACTTGCTCCTCCACGCACAAGTACTATGAAGTCTTCTGTGTAAGCCGATTTGGCAACACCATCTTGTGGGTAGAATTTACAATAGAATTAATTTCAAAGGAAAAAGTCTAGCATAATTCTCCCCATTATTCCACTATATTTTTTCACCACTTGCCTTGGAAGATGATGAATAAGTTCCCCCCAACAGAGCAGCTGGCATGGAGACAAGAGAGACTGCAAATGCCGGAATCTTAAGTAAAAGACAATCTGCTGTAGGAATTCAACGGGCCAGGCAGCGACTGTGGAGGAAAATGGACGAACAACATTTCAGGTTAGGAATCTCCTTCGGATTGAAGAAGGGTCCTGACCTGAAACTTTGTCTATTTCTCTCCACAGATGCTCTCTGATGCACAGAGTTCCCTCAGCAGATTGCTCAAGTAGTTAATCTGCTTGGATGTGATTTGTTAGAATGTTTGTTTGGCAGAGGGGTGACCCAAGGTGATTTAAATCCTCTTCCGCTAGATTTGATTTCACATACGGAATCATAACAGAATCATAGTAATTCAGCATGGAAACAGGCCCTTTGGACCAACGTGCCCATGCCGACCAACATGCCCCATCTACACTTGTCCCACTTGCCTGTGCTTGGCTCATAACTGTCTAAACCTATTCTATCCATGGACCTGTCCAAATATCTCTTAAGCGTTACGATGGTACGTTACGAACTGCCTCAACTTCCTCCTGCAGCAGTTCGTACCATATACCACCATCCTTTATGTAAAAAAGTTACCCTTCAGAGTCTTATTAAATCTTTCCCCCCTCACCTTAAACCTATGTCCTCTTGTTCTCGATTCCGCTACTCTGGGTAAAAGACTCTGTGCATTTACCCGATCCAGGCACGGAATCGCTATCAAAACATGCGGGGGACACAATTTCTTGGAAGCGTCTGATAAAGTCCGGATTACAAAACATGGGGGAGGATTGTCCCCCACCTCTCAAAGCATGGGGGGGGGGGGGGGGGGGGGGAACATGTTCCACGCCCCCCCCCTCCCCCCAGGATTTCTACCCATGACCTGATCTATTCCTCTCATGATTTTATCCCCCTCTATAAGATCACCCCTCATCCTGCTGTGCTCCAGATAATAGAGTCACAGCCTGCACAACCTCAAGATTCAAGATGCAAGATTCAAGCGGTTTATTGTCACGCCAGTTCCATACATGGTACAATCCTCTATGAATATTTTGTGCTGGAGGATTCCGTACAGTAAATTCAACATTAAATTATGTCCTGGAGGGAGGGTAGCAGGCACCCGGTGATGTGCTGGGCCGTCATGCCAGGTGGAGATACAGCCTGACAGGATGCACTCCATGGTGCCTCTATACAAATCCCTGAGGACCCGGGGGTTCAGATCGAATTTCTTCAGTCGCCTGCAGTTGTAGAGGCACTGTTGCACCTTTTTTGTGGTAGTAGAAATGTGGGTGGTCCAGGTCAGATCCTCTGTGTGTGGACACTGAAGAACTTGAAGCTCTCCACCGCTACACCTTTGATGTTGATGAGGGGGGGGGGGGGGGGGTGCGTGCCCCCCCCCCCCACCCCTCCTTCTGTAGTCGACGATCACCTCCTTGGTCTTGTCGACACTGAGAGAGAGGCTGTTGGACTGGCACCACCGTTTCAGGGCCATTACCCCCTCTCTGTAGGCCTACCCGTCCTTGTTTGTGATCAGACCCACGACTTTAGTGTTGCCCGCGAACTTGACGATGATGTTGGTGTCATGTTGGGTGTACAGGAGGGGGCTGAGCATACACCCCTGAGGTACGCCGATGTTAAGGGTGAGTGAGGGCTGTGGAGATGTGGTCTCCGATCTTCACCACCTGGGGTCGACCCGTCAGGAAATGCAGGATCCAGGTGCACAGGCCTAGGTTCAGCCACAGGTCCAGGCGCTTGCCAATGCGCGTAGAGGGTACAATTGTGTTGAATGCTGAACTGTAGTCTATGAACAGCATCCCAACATGTGTCCCTCTTGTCCAGGTGGGTGGGGGTGGTGTGAAGGGTGTGGGTCATGGCAACGTCTGTTGATGTGTTGGGGCGTTAGGCAAATTGGCAGGGGGCCAGGTTGTTGGCTAGTGAGGAGCAGATTATGTCCTTGACTAGCTTCTCAAAGCATTTGCTGATGATGGGTCAATGCTATTGGTTGCCAGTCATTGAGGGCGGTGTATTTTTTGTGCTTGGGTATGGGGATAATGGTGGAGGTTTTCAGACAAGTGGGGATGGATCTTAGGGAAAGCGAGGGGTTAAAAATATCGGTGAACACCCCCGCTATCTGACTTGCACATGCCTTCAGGACCCGACCGAGTATGCCGTCCGCTTTGCGAGCGTTAACTCTCTGGAGCGACCGGCGCACGTTGTCCGCTGTGATGGTCGGGGTGTGGTCCTCAGCAGCGGGGGAGTTGGGGTGCTTCCGCTCGAACTGAGTGTAGAAGTGGTTTAGCTCATCCGGGAGGGAAGCTGCGGTGTTGGTGGTATGGTGGGGAGCTTTGCTATAGCTCAGGCCTTCGAGTCCTGGCAACTTCCTTGTAAATCTTCTCTGCACTCTTTCCAACTCAACAACATCTTTCCTATAACACCGTGCCTAGAACTGAACACAATACTCTACATGTGGCCTCACCAATGTCTTATACAACATTAACATGACCTCCCACTTTTATACTCAATATCCTGACTGATGAAGGCCAATGTGCCAAAGGTCATCTTGGCCACCCTATCGGCCACTTTCACTGCAATCCTAAATCCTTTTGCTCTACAACACTCCACAGAGTTCTGCCTTTCACTGTGTGGGTCCTGCCCTTGTTAGGCTGCCCAAAATGTAATACCTCGCACTGCTCTGTATTAAATTCCATCAATCATTCGTCAGCCCACCTGCCCAACCGCTCAAGATCCTGCTGCAATTTTTGACAAGCATCTTCACTATCTACAATACCACCCATTTTAGTGTCATCTGCAAGTTTATAATCCATGCCTTTTATGTTCTTATCCAAATCATTGATACAGATCATAAACTTATCTTGCAGAGTTTGGGTCCCATGACCAGGTTTTCATGCCCCAAGACCTATATCTGTAGAAGCAGCTTCCTGATCTTCAGCTTCTCTCTGATGTGGGAGGTGGTCTTGGATGTCCAGGATGCTCCACAATGTGTGGAGCATCCTGGACAATAAAGCTCACCCCCTCCATGACACACTGGTCAACCTGAGGAGTACCTTCAGCAACAAATTGGTTTCACCCAAGATGCGGGACAGAACGTCACAGGAGATCCTTCTTCCCTGTGGCTATCAAACGGTGCAACTCCTCCTCCTTCTGTCATGGGTAGGCTGAGACAGACTCCACCCCCCCTCCCCAATCTTTGCACATCCCCCAAGCCTTTCCACTCATCCCTTTCTCATGTTTCATGTATTTTGTTGTTTGTGTATTTTGTGATTTTATGACTGTTGGCAGATTAATTTCCTTCCTGGGATAAATAATGTTCTATCGTATCGTGTTTGTGATCACTTCATCAGTAACTTAGGATCTTCCAGATCTCAGTGCCTCAGTAGCAAATTGTATAATATATTTACAAACTTTTAACTCCAAAAAGAGCTAAAATGTATCTAGATTAATGATTGCCTCTGGAATGAATCTATACTATATGCAGGACAAGTCTAATTTTATCTTTTGTATGAAAATCTGTAACAGTACTAGTACCTCCTTTTTCTCTCAGAAAATCAGCGCAGAACCCAGCACCTACTCCGATAGCAACCCTGATTTCGTCGATGTCCACACCTCCACTAATGCCGGCTTTTGCACAATTTTTTACATCGCGCAATGTGTAACCTATAGATTAGAGGAGAAAAAGTGCTATCATCCAAGATTTTGATGATTACAATTAATTTTATGAATAACATTTCTCAGAATATTATAAAAATAAAATAAACAAAAGCAATAATATCACAATTATCAGTACATTAATGCTGTCTGCATTTGCATCCATCAAACAATATTTTATTTCAATTGGAAGCTGTTTATGTGGTCTCCATGGATTCTAATGGAAATACTGCTTCCATTAAAATGACATCTCCTTCTGGGCACAATGGTTAAACTGTCAGTTCCTCTCCCAGATGAATTGAAAGACTTAATTCTGGTTTCTATCAGTGCTTTTGCCTCTCGATCAATATTAAAAATAATATTTTGTTTTCATGCGTGTTTAAGCACTTGTACAATGTGGGTCATTTTAGACTAACTCAATATTCTACATTGCTGCCTCTATTAATGCTCAAGATTCCCATCCAGGAACTAAAGTATGAATGCAATCAGCACCAAAAGGGATAATTGCAACATTATATATTTAGAGAGAGCTATGTCATTGACAGCACTGCATCTGCATTCTGGTACTTAAGAGTCTCTGCCCTCCATTGGCGGTGTCCAGCAAGGAATTGTCAGAGTTCAGTATAGAGCAGCAGGGTTGGCGGGTCAAGGAAAGAGTGTTCACGTCGCGGCCCTGTTTCCACCAATGTTTCCACCACCATACACAAGAAGCACAAGAAGCACAAGAAGCGAAAGACGCCATTGTTTGCAGATGCCGAGAAGTGTGTTCAGCTCTGGCTGAACAATTTCTAATGTTGTGATGTGGACTCAATAAGAAGCAGGATTGGTGTGAATGGTGTGGACGTTCAACATTTCGATGTAGGGCCAGCATTGTGCTAGCTGGTACAGTGAGTGCAGGATGTTGCTAGGAACTGACAAATGCTACTCCATTCAAAGCCAGACCATGTGAATCCTATGGGTCTCTCTCGTCACCCCCTTTAGGATGTGACTGAAGCTGCTGTCTCTAGCCCTCTCTTTGTTTGGCTGCACAGTTTTCCCGATGTAACAATTACCATTGCACTTTATCTGATTATTTATTTATGTGTGTATATATATATTCAATAGTATATAGTCACACTGATTTATTCTGTATTTATTTATGCCTACTATATTCTGTTGTGCTGAAGCAAAGCAAGAATTTCATTGTCCTATCTGGGACACATGACAATAAACTTTCTTGAATCTTGAATCTTGAAATTAGCCAGTGAACACAATGAAGTTGGAAAAGCCAAATGATTATCTGAATTGCTTGAACTCAACAGTGAGCTTGAAAGGCTATAGTGCTTCTCATTGTTCCTTAATGTTCTGATGTTGAGCTTCATTGGAATTGTATAGGAGGCTGAAGACAGAGAACACCAAATAGGAACATAAAACATAGAACAGTACAGTACAGGTACAGGACTTTTGGCCTGCAATATCTGTGCCAAACATGATGCCAAGAGCATCTCTTATTTACCTGCATGTAGTCCATATCTATCTATCTATCTATCTATCTATCTATCTATCTATCTATCTATCTATCTATCTATCTATCTATCTATCTATCTATCTATCTATCTATCTATCTATCTATCTATCTATCTATCTATCTATCTATCTATCTATCTATCTATCTATCTATTTCTTAAATATCACTGTCATATCTTCCTCAACTACCAACCTTGGCAGTGTGTTCCAGGCATTCACACCCTCTGTGTAAAAAAGTTGCCCCACACATCTCCTTTAAAACTTTGCCCCATTCACCTTAAATCGATGCTCTCATGTATTTGATTTTTCCATCCTGGGAAAAAGATTCTGACCTATGCTTCCCATAATATTATTCAATTCTTGCAATTTTTAGAGAAAGCAATCCAAATCCAATCCAACCTCTCCCTGTAGCTAATACTCCTAATCCAAGCATTTTTCTCCTCCACACTCTTTCCAAAGCCTCCACAACCTTTCTGTAATGGGGCAACCAGAACTGCACACAATATTGTAAATGCAGCCTAAGTAAAGCCCTATAAAACTACATCATGAATTCCAGACTCTCATACTCAATGTCCCAACCAAAGAAAGCATGTTATATGCCTTCATTACCACTCTATCTACTTATGTTGCCAGTTTCGGGGCGTTATGGGCTTGGATCTCTCTGTACATCAATGCTGTTAATTGCACATTTTTCCCTTACATTTGACCTCCCAAAGTGAAACACCTCACAGATCCTCAGATTAAACTCCATCTGCCATTTCTATGCCCATTTCTGCGGCTGATCTATATCCTGTTGTATTTCTAGGCAGCCTTTCTCACAAACCCCAGCAATCTTGGTGTCATCCGCAAACTTACTAACCAACTTGTTTACATTTACGTCCAAGCCATTTATAGAAATCACAAACAGCAGAGGTCCCAGCACAAATCCCTGTGGAACTTCATTGGTCACAGATGTCCAGTCTGAACATTGTCCTTCCACCACAACATCCTGCTTTCTATCCACATCAGCAAGGAGTAGAACAAAGAATTAAAATGACTGGCAGCTATAAAATGCTTGTGGTCTAAAAGAAAAGGCTATGTAAAGTGGTTTCCCAATCCACTTGGCTGCAGAATGTACAGGAAGCTGGAGTGAATACATCAAACCAAATTTAAAGAATTGCAAAATGTTCACTGGGAAAGATAGGTTGGGGATATAAAGAATAGCAGATGCTGGAATCTTGCGCAGAACACAAGATGTTGGGGTAACTCAGCGGGACAGGCAGTGTCTCTGGAGGACATGTAGATGTGACTGGGCGTGACCAGTTAGACCTTCCTTAGCAGTCTGAGGAAAGGCCTTAACCTGAAAGATCCCTTATCAGCTTCCATAGAAACATAGAAATAGGTGCAGGAGTAGGCCATTTGGCCCTTCGAGCCTGCACCGCCACTCAATATGATCATGGCTGATCATTCAACTCAGTATCCCGTACCTGCCTTCTCTCCATAACCCCTGATCCCCTTAGCCACAAGGACCACATCTAACTCCCTCTTAAATATAGCCAATGAACTGGCCTCAACTACCTTCTGTGGCAGAGAATTCCAGAGATTCACCACTCTCTGTGTGAAAAATGTTTTCTCATCTCGGTCCTAAAAGACTTCCCCCTTATCCTTAAACTGTGACCCCTTGTTCTGGACTTCCCCAACATCAGGAACAATCCTCCTGTATCTAGCCTGTCCAAACCCTCAAGAATTTTGTAAGTTTCAGATCCCCCCTCAATCTTCTAAATTCTAGCGAGTACAAGCCGAGTCTATCCAGTCTTTCTTCATATGAAAGTCCTGACATCCCAGGAATCAGTCTGGTGAACCTTCTCTGTACTCCCTCTATGGCAAGAATGCCATTCCTCAGATTAGGAGATCAAATCTGTACGCAATACTCCAGGTGTAGTTTCACCAAGACCCTGTACAACTGCAGTAGAACCTCCCTGCTCCTATACTCAAATCCTTTTGCTATGAATCCTTTTCCACCAGAGATGTTGCCTGACCTGCTAAGTTTTAGATTTTACATTGATTGCAGAAGCAACAGTAATGGTGGGAAATTATACCAATTGTAAATTAAAGCAGACTTTTCAATGTGAACTTAAGCAAAACAGCCTCTTGTTTAGTTTAGTTTAGTTTAGAGATACAGCGCGGAAACAGGCCCTTCAGTCCATGCTGACCAGCAATCCCCGCACATTAACACAAGCCTATACATACTAGGGACAATTTACACTTATACCAAGTATACAAGCCAATTAACCTACAAACCTGTACTTTGGAGTGTGGGAGGAAACTGAAGATCTCGGAGAAACTCACATGGTCACAGGGAGAACATACAAACTCTGTACAAACAGCCCTCGTAGACGGGATCAAACCCGGGTCTCTGGCATTGCAAGCGCTGTAAGGCAGCAACTCTACCGCTGCAACACCATGCCACCATACTTATGATGAAAATTCAACCTGGTATGTTTCTTCTGTTTCTCCCTCCCCTGATCCGGCCTAACCTATTGACCTTTCTGCTCTGCATTTTTATTTTTATTTCAGATTTCCAGCATCTGTGGTGTATTTTATTTATCTCCATGTTCTATTTACAGTAACAAGACTGATGTGTTTTTATGATATGTGCCTGCACCCGTTGATATCACAGTTCATGTAGAAATAAATGGGGAATTACTTTACTTCAAATGATTTGGCATTCTCATATTTAGTGAAGAGAGCTGGAGCCACCTCCTACCTCTCTCTTCAAATGGTGATCCAGGCTCCTTCGGCACACAGTGTGTCCCTGGCGTCCCTTCTGGCACGCGTCGCCCCGCTGATGGCCCGCATCACTCATTGAGTGAAAGTGAGAACAACCTGACTCTCCCCTGAAGCCTCTTGCTCCTCTGCGGCAGCCACCATTTTCCTGGCTACTATGGAGACTGTGCCTTTAAGGGCTTGTGGCTTTCTTGAAGTACAGCAATTGGAAGCTGCCTTTAACTGAGCTTGGCCTAACTAATGGGAACCACACCGGTCCAGTGTTAGAGCATGTTTCTGGGAAGACAGCTCTTTCTGCTGTCATCTTTTTGTCAATTTAACAATTTTGAGGAGGATCCAATGAGTCCTTGATACAATAAACAAGCAGGTTTAACCCACCAAAGATGGCTGAAATTCAGTTCTGTAGCTAATACCTAAATGTGAAATCATTGTGAGGGATAAAGTGATTAAACCCCATTAAAGTAAGGAGTTTTAAAGAGAATCCGAACTGAGAGGGGCTGGAGAGAGGATTCTGACACAGCTGTGTCTGAAGGTTGCCAGACCCATCCTTGAGTCCTTGAGTAAGAAGTAATAGCATTGTATAGCAGTAGAAGGGAGTGATGTAGAGAGATCCATATCAGTGGAAGGGAGTGATAGATGGGACCCTTGTCACTATAGCTTAGCTTTAGTACTGATATAGGAGAACTGAGAGGGTTCACTAGGAGGTGAGTAAAACTAGGGTAGGTCATGAGCAACTGAGCATGCTTAATAGAATAAATGAATATTACAACACACCCCTGGTCAAGAAACTGCTCATTACCATGAACATGTTTGAACATGCGATGTATGATATGGGAGGTGCGAGGGGATGTACGGTGGGATGTACCTACAGATTGTGCACCTCAGACCCTGATTGGAGATGGGTCCAGAGGGGAGGTTGAATGTAAAATTCTGTGTATAAAGGGGGATGACTTCTTTGGCTTCGGGGTGTCTCGATTTGGAGAGGCACCCGGGTCTGCTGCAGAGTCGAGAGGAATAAAGAACTCTTGCTTCCGAGATTTAGTCTTTGAGCATTAATTGTGAGCACAAAGCGTATCTCACATCATGATTCATAAATGTTTATCTTTTCTTTCTATGATTGTGATATACTGTATATGTTCATAGATTCCAGAATGATAAGCTAGCAAATTTCAAGTAGTCAAATAGCAATCTTAATGCCTTTTTTTTTGCCAATTCAGTAGGTATTTCCATTTTTTAAGTCCCCTTCTGCAGTAATAAAGTGATCTTTGTCTGTATAAATAATACAGCCAGACTAGCGTTTATGTTCAGTGACAGGAGGAGGTTTCCACACTGCTGCTAGGAGACTACTGCTGGGAGCTGATAAAATGTATCCTTTTGCACCCCATGAGTGTCAAAAGATGTGGTAGATGTATCGAAAAGTTCTAATCATGACATATTTATCAGCGGAGCCCTGCGGTGAATGAACAGAACCATTATTCAAACCAACCAAGAGCTGCTCTAAGATCCAAAATTAATTACACAGTGGCTTTCGAGCTAATCACATTGCTTTCAGCTCCACACTATTTTTCTATGGCTGAGTAGCAAGGATCATAGATAAGTATATTATCTATGCTGTGCATTACATGCAGAATTGATTATTTGCAAAACTCATAACACTTCCGAGATTGCTTGATTAATGTGCACAAGCATGGAATGACATACACTGTAACATCACTTGTCCAGAGGTGGCTATCTGTATCCCACTGACTGGGGACAATTTCCTTTATTAGTTTAGGTTTATCCCCTGGTTTTGATTTATAATTAATGTTTAATGTTTTATGTGTCATTCCTAACTGTCACTGTATGTCATGTTGTCACTTGCGGGCAGAGCACCAAGGCAAATTCCTTGTATGTGAATACTTGGCCAATAAATTTAATCATTTATTCATTCGTGTCAACTTGAACATTTAAAGTCTACAGTAGAGGAAACTGTAAGTGATAAAAAATAACAAAAGAAGCAAAATTGCTGATCAAGAAGAGTTAACATAACTATAAAAGCTTGCATGTTGAAGACTTTGAAGGACCATCGTGGGTATAACTGAGGGAATTAAGTTACTTTGCAGTGATTCTTGCATTGAACCTGACTCCAGGAGCCTCAGAAATTTCCCTGTGTTTGCTTGCTCTCTGGCCTGCTATTTCTGAAAGCACAGAGACCACCTTGTCAAATCAAGAGATTTGAAACTTATGTTTGGAGCTTATTTGGAGTTTGTGGTATTTAATAGCCTGATGGTTGTAGGGAAGAAGCTGCTCCTGAACCTGGACATTACAGTTTTCAGGCTCCTACACATTCTTCCCAATGGCAGCTGTGAAATGATGGGCCTGTCCCACTTTCCCGACTTTTCGGCGACAGCCGGCGCCCGTCATAGGTTGTCGCAGGTCGGCGAAAATGTTCAACATGTTGAAATTTCAGTGGCCACCAGAAAGATGCTACGGCTCTTTGGGCCACTGAGGAGACTACTCACGACCATATAGGTGACAGCCTGGCAACATGTCGCGGGGTGAAGCCTGTATGGTCGTGAGTAGTCAACCAAAGAGTCATACCTAGTTCTGGTCGCCGCTGGATTTTCAACTTTAAAAATTTTCGGCAACCTGTAACTATTGAATCTATGGTTTATTTATTTTGGAAATCATACACATATAAAATAGAATTTAAATGTAACTCGAGAAGACTTAATATTATGGCAAAATGTTTCACTAAAATTACCAACTAATATCTTATAATAGATACAACAATGTTAAAAATATTTCATATGTTATTCTATATCATTTAGGATAACTGAAGTAGATATTGGTGTAATCAAATACTGATACATTTTAATCCTTTGCCGTATAATAACAAAATTCTCAGATTAATTTATAAGCTTTTGCCAACTGAAGAAAATTGGCAGGTCCTGCAGATGGAACTGGGAGGTAATCATTAGATTTACCTAAACATTTCTTAAAGCAGGTTTTAACATCTCCGCTAAAATAGGATGCATTGGGTCATAACATTAAAGAGTCATAAAGCAGGGAAACAACTTGCCCATGCCGACCAAGATGCCCCATTTTCACTAGTCCTGCCTGCCCACGTTTGGCCCATATCCCTCTGAAGCCTTCCGATCCATGTATCTGTCGAAATGTATTTTAAATTCTGTTATAGTATCTGACTCAACTATCTCCTCTGGCAGCTTGTTCCATTTACCTACCACCCTCTGTGTGAAAAGTTGCCCCTCGAGTTCCCATCAAATCATTGCCCCTTCACCTTAACCCTATGGTTCTTGATTCCCCTACTGTGGGTAAAAGACTCTGCATATCTACCCTATCGTAGTGAACCAGATAGGATATTGTAGAATTCTCTAGCTTTACTGCCACTATTGCCAAACCTGTTGCTGAAACTAGATGTTTTACTGCTGGTTATTGGATTAAATGAATTAAAATTCTACAATTATGGTGATGAGATTAAAATTCCTACCTCCAAAACATTATTAGACCGTGGATTACTGATCATAAATTGATGATTGAGGCACTGTACCTTTGTATTTGTTCTTTTGATTATATATTTGATATTAATACCAAGCAACAAACAATGAAAGGCATAATAAAATGGAGTTCCATCAAACAGCAGGAGGGCCTCAAGCAAAGTAGTTTCACGTATTCTTGTGCCCATGCCCAGCAATTTCCCATGAGTTCACACACATTTCTGATATTGGCAAAAATGTTTAACTACTTCTGGTGCTTGAAATCAAAATAAATTTGCAGCTCAAAACTTCAGTGAGGTAAACCTAATACCTACCATCTTTCTTGATTTTATTCATGTTAACTGACCAAATGTATTCATATGTTCCACCAAGTATGCCTTCGCTCATGTAATGAGTTCCATAATCCTTAAAGATTTCTCTGTATTCTCCATAATTGTAAATTGTTGGCAACTGTTTAACTCTTTGAAAGAATTCATAATGGAGCATAAGGTCTCTGGGTTTCATCTTGAACTTGGCCACTTGGAGCGAAAATTGTGTATGAAATAATTGTGTGTTCTGAAAATGAACCAAAGGAATTCAATGATTGAAGAGCAAGGCCAGTGAATTATTCAGACTTGATAACAAGATATATATGTAATATACAATCTATTAATTGCAAAACCCGAATGCAAGATATATACAGGTATGTAATAGGTGATCTGACCAAAGGGAGCGTCGATAAGGGAACAATAGCTGTGCATTTTCCTAATAATTTACCTTAAACCCAGTTTCAGATCATCTTCATTACGGGTTCTCATTTTCCACCATATTATGTTTGCCAGTTAATATTGAGATAGCATTTGACAAATTGTGATGATAATGAGGCACCACTAAACTGATTTCAATGGGAAAAAGGTGTATAACGTTCGACTGGTCAGGAACATATTTGGGACAATGAAATTTGATTACATAGGGTAATGTCTTCAGCCTAAACATTTTAATTTATGGGTTTCTCTGATCATAAGGTCAAATAATTGTTCAGCGTTTCAGAGATTGTGGCAACAAATGCATGCAACAAAATGTGAAGAACAATCAGGCCTGGACTGCTAAATGACAAGCATTATTTTAACCATTCAAGTGCAATGCCTTAAGTAATTCCACAAGTGATATCTATTTACTTCTTCCTAGAATTCAAAGAAAACTAGCATTCAATCCCCCATCAACATCTTGAAGTCACCATCGAACATTGATTTAACTGGACCAGCCACATAAATGCTATGATTTTGAAAGCAAGGGCTGTATACCAGCTAACGTTATTTGTTCTTGTTTCAGAGACCAGGTACAATGCAAAAAAGAATAAATAATAGATAATCAAAATATTCAACTCTCCCTAAGAGATAGCCCCTTTGTTCTCCCACCTTCCACCTTCTCTTCTACTAAAACAAACTTGTTCAAGTTCAAGTGAGTTTATTGTCATGTGTCCCTGATAGGACAATTAAATTATTGCTTTGCTACAGCACACAGAACATAGTAGGCATTTACTACAAAACAGATCAGTGTGTCCACATACCATTATATAAATATATACACACATGAATAAATAAACTGATAAAGTGCAAATAACAGATAATGGGTTATTAATGTTCAGAGTTTTGTCCGAGCCAGGTTTAATAACCTGATGGCTGTGGGGAAGTTGCTATTCCTGAACCTGGTTGTTGCAGTCTTCAGGCTCTTGTACATTCTACCTGAAGGTAGCAGGGAGATGAGTGTGTGGCCAGGATGGTGTGGGTCTTTGATGATATTGCCAGCCTTTTTGAGGCAGCGACTGCGATAAATCCCCTCGATGGAAGGAAGGTCAGAGCCGATGATGGACTGGGCAGTGTTTTCTACTTTTTGTAGTCTTTTCCTCTCCAGGGCGCTCAAGTTGCTGAACCAAGCCACGATGCAACCGGTCAGCATGCTCTCTACTACTTGCATCTCTCCCTTTCAAAATTCTGAATATGGTCGCAGACTCAAAACATTGAGTGCTTTTATTTTCATTGATGCTGCCTGATCTGCTTAGTTTTCCAGCATTTCTTCTGTTTTTGTTTTTAATCAATGTTAAAACAAGATGTTAAAACTCTAGCTATTCTCCTCATGTGTTTGGCTGCCTCACTGTGAGCTTTATGTATACCTGTTTTTTTTTAATGATATACAGCATTCAATCCACTGAGTCGCTTTCTAATTTACTCCTTAGACACTAAGGGGAATTTTCCAGAGGTCAATTAATCGACAAACGTGCATATCATTGAGATGTGCGAGGAAACTGGAGCACCTGGACACAACCCATGTAGTCACCGGAAGAATGTACAAACTCCACACAAACAGCATCCGAGGTCAGGATTGTCTCAGATGCTGAAAGGCAGCAGTTCTACCATCTGCGCCACTATGCCACACTTCTTTACTCAGCTGCCAGTGGAACTCTATTGATGGACTTTTACTTCCTAATCAATTTGGTATAATGATAAAATGTGAAGAGCAGAATCAATAAAAATAGTTTAAACCATATACTTACTGTACTGGAGTATTTGAGGGAACGTCGAATCATTTTCTTGAAATTATTGCTTTCATAACTAAGTCCAACTTCAAATAGTTTTGGAATGTTAAGTGCAAATTTAAAGTAAATGTCCCGAGACTTTTGTTCAAACCTGCTGCTGGTAAAGTTTGAGAATGATGAATATTCATTCAAGGTCAGTTCAAGTTTTCCTTCTGTCTGGAAAGACAAGATGCATACAATTGTGAAATGAGTCATTGAATTGTAGAATCTAAGTTGTACAGCCTGGAAACGGGCCTTTTGTCTCACTGAGTCAACACTGAGAATCTTTCCAGGTGAGGCAGAGATTCACTTGCACCTCCTACAACCTAATCTACTGTATCTGCTGTTCCAGCTGTCAATTTCTCTTCATCGACAAGAGCAAGCGCAGGCTCAGCGATCGTTTAGCAGAACACCTTCGCTCAGTCCATCTTAACCAAGCTGATCTCCCGGTGGTCCAGCACTTTAACTCCCCCTTCCATTCCCAATCTGACCTTTCTGTCTTGGGCCTCCTCCATTGTCAGAGTGAGGCCTAGAGCAAATTGGAGGAATTTGGGTAGTTTACACCCCAGCAGTATGAACGTTGGCTTCTCTAACTTTAGGTAGCCCTTGTTCTCTCACTCCTTCCCTTCCCCCTTTCCAGTTCTCTCACTAGTCACACTGCCTCCGCCCACTTTCTTTCTTTCTTTGTCCTACCCCCTCCCCTGACATCAGTCTGAAGAAGGGTCTTGACCCGAAACGTCACCAATTCCTTCTCTCTGTAGATGCTGCCTCACCCACTGAGTTTCTCCAGCATTTTGTGTCTGCCATGCCATTAGCTTTCTTCACTGCCTGCTGTACCTGCATGCTTACTTACAGAGACTAGCGTACAAGCAAACCCTGGTCTTGTTGCACCTCCCCTTTTGCTAATCTTACACCATTCAGATAATAATCTGCCTTCCTGTTCTTGCCGCCAAAGTGGATAACCTCACATTTATTCATATTATACTGCATCTGCCATGTATCTGCCCACTCACTCAACCCTGCAGCCTCATAGCATCCTCCTCGCACCCAGCTTTGTGTCATCCACAAACTTGGAGATGTTACATTTAATTCCCTCGTCTAAATCGTTAATATATATTGTAAATAAATGGGATCCCAGCATCAAGCCTTGTGACACCCCACTAGTCACTGCACATTCTGAAAAGGACCTGTTAATTCCTACTCTTTGCTTCCTGTCTGCCAACCAGTTCTGTATCCATGCCAATACCCTACCCCCAATACCATGTGCTCTAATTTTGCACACTAATCTCTTGTGTGGGACCTTGTCAAAGGCTTTTTGAAAGTCCAGATACAACACATCCACTGGCTCTCTCTTATCCATTCTACTTGTTACAACCTCAAAAAATTCTTGAAGATTAGTCAAGCATGATTTCCCCTTCATAAATCCATGCTGACTTTGACCAATCCTGTCACTGCTTTTTTTTATTTTTTTTTTTTATAAATATTTTTATTATAGAAACAATATATACCGAGTACACTCTTATACGGCATTGAAAATTATATAATATACAAAATTATATAATATTGATTATCAATTGATACTGTTTGTGTTAATTGTAATGTTATCCATTATACATTTCCTGGTTATTTATTTTGTATAATTGGGAGTGTATGTAGTATATTCCTAAAATAAGCAATATACTCACACTTCTCATACCACACAAATTTCTTCTAATTACCAAATACAAATCCCCCCTAATATAACTACATAATACCCAATCTTAACCAAACTTCTATGATATTCATGATATTTTCATAATATTAAAAGTGTTTGTATTATTATTAACTTTATATTTCAAAATTATTATATAGTTGAAAATGCACAATTTTATATAATTACAAATTTAAGACATCTATAATATTTTCATACAACTAATAATAGGTGTATTCATACTAATATTAAGAATATATGTAATATGTTTCTATACTTTTTTTCCTAGTTAAAGATAGAAAGATAGAGAAAGAAAGTAGAAAATAGAAAAGAAAATGTGAAAAGTTTGATGGAGATTAAAATATTACTAAATAATCCATTCTTGGAGATACATTCATGATTTATTATATGTATTTCTTCATCCATTCAGATATTCAGGCCTCAGTCAAGTCCCTGCGCCGAACCATTATGACCCTGTAAATATTTAATGTATGGAGACCAAATCCCTTTGAAGAGATCTAACCTATCCATAAGGACAAGTCTCAATCTCTCCAAGTGAAGTGTCTCCGACATTTCTGTATTCCACATTTTAATTGTTGGGGATGCAGGGCCTTTCCAAAATTTTAGTATTAATTTTTTCCCAATTATTAGAGAATAGTCGATAAAAGTTCTTTGATTCTTTGTAATTATTTGTTCCGTTTCCGGTATTCCAAGTATTATTAACTTTGGATCAGGAATCATAGTAATATTAACAACATTCGAGATTATCTTAAATATTTCGTTCCAATATTCTACAATCTTCGTACAATTAGTAAATGAATGTGACAAATTTGCTTCTAAGATTTGACATTTATCACATATAGGCGATAATTTTGGAAATATATTATGTAATTTAGATTTGGAGTAATGTAATCTATGTAAAATTTTAAACTGTATAAGAGCATGTTTAGCATTTAACGAGCAGTAATGTATGTGTTGTAAGCTTTCTTCCCATATTTCTGGGCTTATTATTTGACCTAATTCATTTTCCCAACGCTGTCTGTGTATTTCCGATGATGGAATATCACTTTCCAACAAAATATTGTAAATGTATGATATCATTTTTTTCTGTATTTGGATGTTTATTCAAGCATTCATCTAAAATTTCACTCTTTCTATTTCTGAATTCTTGTGTATTTGCAGAGATATAGTTTCTGATTTGTAAGTATCTGAAATATTCATTATTATGAAGCCCGTAAGCTTGTTGTAATTCTTGAAATGAAAGAAAAAAATTTTTCCTTATAAAGATCCCCTATATTTAAAATTCCTTTATTTTTTCCATTGTATAAAAGCCTTATCCATCGTTGAGGGTTTAAACGTAAAATTGTTGGCAATAGTAAGACCTAGCGGTATAAATTTTAGTTTTAATGTTTTCTTTATTTGTTTCCAAATACGTATTCCACTTTCTATTATCGAGTTTTCACTATAAATTTTCTTAGGTACATTAATATTAGCAAATATTATAGAGCTAATTTCAAATGGAAAACAGTCTTCTCTTTCCATTTTTAAACCAGTTTGGTTTATTATCTGTTTCTTCTAACCAGAAATTCATATTTTTAATATTAACTGCCCAATAATAAAACATAAAATTTGGTAATGCTAAACCCCCGTTTATTTTAGCTTTACATAAGTGTTTTTTATTTATTCTATGGTTCTTATAATCCCAGATAAAGTTAGTGACTATAGAGTCTACTTTTTTAAAAAAATTTTTAGAGAGATATATCGGGATTGATTGAAATAAATATAATAATTGTGGGAGAAAAATCATTTTTATTGCGTTTATTTTACCTAACATTGAAATAGGTAAACTTTTCCAGTATAAAATATTTTTATTTAATTTATTCAGTAATAACGGGAAATTAGACTTAAATAGAGAGTCAAATCTTTTTGTAACAAAAATACCAAGATATTTAATATTTTCATTTGTTATCTTAAAAGGAAATTGTTGTAATATCTGTAAGTTATTCATGGTTATTGGCATAAGTTCACTTTTATTCCAATTAATACTGTATCCTGAAATTAAACCAAATTCCGTTATTAGTTTTAACAAATTACGGATACTTATTTCCGGTTTAGTGATATAAAGTAATACATCGTCCGCATATAACGAGATTTTATTCTTAGTATCTTTAGTATCATATCCATATATTTCCGGGTGCAATCTTACCCTTTGGGCAAGAGGTTCGATTGCTAACGCAAACAGTAAAGGTGATAAAGGACAGCCTTGTCTACAACCTCGAGATAAACTAAATTTAGTTGATAACATATGGTTTGTTGTTATTCTAGCTGTTGGATTTGCATATAATAATTTAATCCAAGTAGTAAACTTATCACCAAGCTTAAAAGCTTCCATCACCGAAAATAAATAAGGCCATTCCACCTGGTCAAAAGCTTTTTCTGCATCCAGCGAGATAACTACTAAGTCTTTTTTATCACTTCTTTTCGAATATATGATATTAAATAACCGTCTTAGATTATATGAAGAATATCTTTTAGGTATAAATCCTGTTTGATCAGGATGAATTAATTCGTTAACAACTTTGCTTAATCTTTGTGCTAGTATCTTTGTTAAAATTTTTTGATCCGTATTTAATAAAGCAATTGCTCTATATGATCCTGGGTCATCCAAATCTTTATTTATTTTGGGTATAAGTGTTATAATAGACTCGTTCAATGTATCTGGTAATTTCTCTTGTGTATATATCTGTTCATATAATGATTTTAAATATGGGACCATTTGATCATGAAAAATTTTATAAAATTCCGAACCTATAACCTAAAACCTGGAGTTTTACCATTTTTTAATGATTTAATAGATTCTTGGATTTCTTTTATTGAAATATCAGCATTTAATAGTTCTCTATTTTGTAAATCTAATTCTTTTAAGTTACATATATTTAAAAAGGCATCTATTTCTGTTTTATTTACTGTCGCTTTAGCAGTATACAGATTTTTATAATATTGCATAAATCTTTCATTAATATCTTTGGGTTGTATTAATAATTCACCGTTTTGTGATTTAATCCTATGTATAATTTTTTCAGCTTCAATTTTCCTTAATTGTCGAGCCAATAATTTTTGGGGTTTGTCTCCAAATTCAAACAGAAATTGTTTAGTATGTTGGTAATATTTTAAAACTTGATCAGTGTATATTTTGTTTAATTTATACTTCAATGCTACAATTTTATTACGTATTATTATATCTGATTTTGTTGCATTCTGTATATCTAATTGTTTAATCTCCCTTTCTAAGTCCTGTTGTTCCTTCCGAATCTTTTTATTATGGAATGCTTGTGAAGAAATCATAATTCCTCGAAGATATGCTTTAAATGTTTCCCATAATAAAGAGCGAGATATTTCTGGTTGATCATTTATTTCAAAAAACATCTTAATCTGAGTTATAATATATTCCTGAGTGGCTTTATTTTTTAAAATTTGTGGGTTAAGTTTCCATTGTCCTAGATTTTCTGTTTTACCATTTATTTTAATTTTAAATGTTAATGGTGCATGATCTGAAATTATAATATTATGATATTTAGATTCGTAAGTAAGTGAAATAAGCTTTGCATCTACCAGAAAGTAATCTATTCTTGAATAAGTTTTATGTACTGGCGAGTAAAAGGAATATTCTCGACCAGTAGGATTTTCTGTTCTCCAAACATCTTTAATGTTAGTCGTTTGGATATATGCATTTAATAAATCACTAGTATGTGATTTAATTTTTCTTTGTTTTGAAGATCTATCTAAATAAGGGTCTAATGTACAATTAAAATCTCCTCCAATTATCAAATTATAATGTGTTAATTCCGGAATATTATTGAGTACTTTCTTAAAAAATAAAGGACTGTCAAAATTTGGTCCATAAATATTAACGAAAATCATTTTTTCCCTGTTTATTTCTCCTATCACAATAATATATCTGCCATCTTTATCAGATATAGTAGATGTATGCTTAAATAAAGTACCTTTACGAAATAATATTGCTACGCCTCTTGATTTATGCGTAAAGGATGAGTGATATATTTTGTCTATCCATTTGGCTTTCAGCCTATTTTCAGCGTCTTTTTTTAGGTGAGTTTCTTGAATATAAATTACATCAGCTTTAATTGCCTTTAAATGTGTCAATATTTTTCCTCTTTTTATTGGTTCATTGATACCTTTAACATTCCAACTGCAAAAGGTTAATCCCTCATTCCCCATATTTCTTTTTAAGTCCTGCATTTTAAATTTGTGGGAATCTACAATAGAGTCCAAGGGTCCGTGCAGTAGACCTAACCTTACACCCGAACACCGAATAGATGAATTTTAAATCTCTTTTATGTACTTCACGAATATATCTCCATTGTTCCAGTGTGTAGCTCCATTCAAACTGAAAGATACAATAAGTATAAAAGGATAGTAAAGAATAGATAAATAAATTAATAGAGTGTATAAAGAATGAAAAAACTACAAATGAAATATTTGTAGTTTGTATAAGCCATACTAAATTGGCTATCCATCTAAAGGCTTCCGGCATTGATGTTATTAATTTGGCCAGCTCCTAGATTTAAGGAATTATTATTCCATAATAATATTTTAACGGGATATAATATTAAAGAAATGAAAAAAGTGATATTGATCATCATATAAAAGTATGTATATCTAAAATTAATTTAAAAATCTAACTATAAGACAGGAGATAAAGAGTTTTTAAAGTACAAAAAAATAAAAATCATTATTAAAGAAGAAAAAATAAGGGGAGGGTATCTCCAAATTTAACAAGACATAAGATATTAATTATTAGTAATATTAATTAGCAATAGTGAACAATCTTGGTTAATAATAATCATAGTGATAATGAAACCGCGTTATGATTTTAGTATGTGTGTTATTTGTTTGTGTTAGTTATATATTATGACTAATTGTCAATGTTCAGCAAGCATCTTCCAATCCAGAAAAACGCTTCGTTCCATACGACATTGTCCGTTCCTTCTAGTTCCTTCTAATTCCATATTATCGTATGAAGTCTCACAGAATGTTAAGAGACCATACTAGGTCTCTAAAAGTAGTAAAAGACAGTATGTTTGCTTGTAGATAGTTTTCAAGTGTCAAACTGCTTTGCAAATTCCATTGCTTCTGCTGGGGTCTTGAAGAAATGTTCCACGTTGTTATAAGTAACTCTTAGGATGGCTGGGTAATTCAAACCGTATCTCAAGTTTTCTACACCCCTCATAAGGCTTTTGGCTTCATTAAACGCTTTTCGTTTTCTGGCAACCTCTGGGGGATAGTCTCGATAGATACTGATTCTTTGTCCTTGAAATGTCAGATTCTTTTTTCCCGAAGCTCTCCGCATAATATCCTCCAGGATAAAATCATATTGTAACTTTACAATCATTTGTCTTGGAGGGGCATTTGTACTGGTCTGTCGTCTGCCGACTCGATGTGCACGAGCTAATACAGGCTTATCATCCAAAGATAAAACAGCTTGAAGTAATTTAGCAGTGAATTCTCGAGTGTCTTCGTGTTTCTCTAGACCTTCAGGAATCCCTGCGATCCTCAAGTTCTGTCTTCTCTGATAGCCTTCTAGCTGAGTGCATTTCTCTGTTACTTTAGACAACAACTCCAGTAGACGTTCTTGTTCTGTTATCAGCTTTGCTGTAGACACAGTACTAGCCTCCGCTATCTTTTCAAGGTTTTTCATGCCATCTGCCTGTTGTTCCACCACATTTGCAATAGGATCAATCTTATTTTGAAAGTCTTTTTTAACTTTTTCAAGTTTAATCTCCATCTTACGTTCCATATTATTGATCATATCAATAAATTCATTCTTCAATTTTTCTGATTCTTTCTTAAACTTATTATCAATTTTTGACTTTATATCTTTTTGAAATTCATTCCATTGATTTTTCATCGTCCATCTGATTGTTAATTTGACAAATTTCTTCCTTTATTTCTCCCTTTATTTCTTTCATTTCTTGCTTTATATCTTTCATTTCTGCCTTGAACTCTCGCTTTAAATCAGCCATCTGGTGAGAAATAAAAGTTCTCAAATCCTCACCTTCTGTGCCTGCTTTCCTGGAGACATCTTCCAAGGAGCTGGCCCTACTTGAGTCCGAGGCTTCTCCCAGGCCTTCTCCCGCTCTCGCCCGGGTTTTTCGAGCTTTTGTCTTGTCGGTAGGGCTCCGTGCCGTCATGGTTTGTCGCAGGGCTGATGACGTCACTCGGTACCGTCGATATTAAAACGGCAAGCAGTGTGAAGCAGGCAGCCGGTAAGTCTTTTTAAGTCCCCGTTTTTCCCGAATTTTTACGGAGCTGGCTGGCGCTATGCTTTAAGACTCCATAGCGCCACCGGAAGTCCCCTGTCACTGCTTTTTAAACGCGCTGCTATTACATCTATACTAATTGACTCGAGCATCTTCCCCTCTACCGATGTAAGGTTAACTGGTCTATAATTCTTCATTTTCCCTCCCTCCTTTCTTAAAAGTAGGGTTACATTAGCTACCCTCCAGTCCACAGGAACTGATCCATAATCTGTAGAACATTGAAAAATGATCACCAATGCATCCATAATTTGGCTAAGATCAAGTGTAGTATCTGTTCTTATCAGTTACTGAGTGAAAGAGACTATCTGTTCTTATTAGAACAGTTCTGGCGGTTCCTTGGGGACAAGGGCCGTGGATTGTGGAGCAAAATCGTTGAGTCGGTCGGTTGCAGGCTTAGAGGTGGATCCATGCTGGTTGGGAAACCAACCTAACACCTTAATCAGCCACAATGTCAGCAGGAGCAGGAGTGCTGGGTGTTCGGAATACCCTGCGAATAAGCGTCAAGGGCCTCAGCAAGGGGACCCCCTTCTCACGAGACCTGTTCGTGAAGAAGGTCTTGCTAGAGGCCTGCAAATTTGAGGCCAAGGACATCTACTGCCTCCAGGATTTTCTGGGTAACGGATATTTTGCCGTTACCTTCAAGTATCCAACGGGATGGCAGAAGGTGATGGAAGTCTTCCGGGAGAGGGGAAATGAAGCTCCGCTGTCGCTGCTGAAAGTGCAGCCGCTCTTCACCCTCCCCACCCAGAAGGAAAGGTTCATTACGGTGCACATGTTTAACCCACATGTGCCCGTAGTGGATGTCCTCACCTTCCTTGCTCGCTATGTTGAGGGAACAGGAGACTGTGTGGACGTGAAGGACATGCACGGGATTTGGACCAGCAAGCGGCAAGTTAAGGTAAAGCTGAGGGTGGACAAGGATGGAGAAATCGTCCACCCCCCCTCGGTTTTCGCGAATGGAGGAAACCGAGGGTACTTGAGCTATGTAGGGCAACCCAGGCTGTGCAGGAAATGCAACAAGCCTGGGCATGTGATGGCCCAATGCACTGCAGTTGTCTGCAAAAACTGCAAGACGGAGGGCCATGAGACAAAGGACTGTCAGGCCAGCAAGAACTGCAACATGTGCGGGGAGGCAGGCCACCTTTACAGGGCTTGCCCTAAAAGAGCCTGCACCTACGCACAGGCAACAAGAGGGGCTGCTGCCAGCACCCCAAAGTGGGGCGAGGCACCCCCCACCACTGCCAAGACCCCAGCAGAAAGAGGGAACACGGGTGAGGACAGCCCAACCACCTTGAGGCCCCAAGTGCCAGAAGGAGACGCCCAGCATCCTGCCCAGGAGGGAGAGTCGATGGAGGAGGGGGAACAGCAGGAGAAATGGACAACTGTGAAGTACAAGAAGAGGGGTCAGCCCAAAGAGCCGAGGCCGGAAAGGAGTGGTAAGTCAAAAAGTAAATCACAAAAAAGGTGTCTTTCTCTCACAGAAGGCAGCAACCTCTCCTCCTCGTCGGAGGATGAGGCAACCGGGAAGTCCCAATGAGGGAGGCAGAGGAAGAAAACGGGGGAGGAAAAGAGAGAGGCCACGACGATCACCTCCCAGCCCCAGGAGACCGAGAGCAGAGAAGTGGCCGAGGGGCTCCAGCCCCAGGACATCAGGAGCAGCGCAGCGGTCAAGGGGCTCCAGCCCCAGGACATCTGGAGCAGTGCAGCGGTCGAGGGGCTCCAGCCCCTGGAGACAGGGATCATCACAGCGGCCAGTGGGCCCCAGCTCCGGGCGACCGGGAGCAGCGCAACGGCCGATGCGCCCCAGCTCCGGGCGACTGGGAGCAGCGCAGAGGCCATTGGGCCCCAGCTACAGGAGACAAAGGAAGCGGCATGCCCAAAACAGGGTGGAACGAGAAGGCCCCCCCCAACGACACCTTTGGTTACGCCACCTGAAACTCACCTCACCGCTGGATTCCTGAGCCCAGGAAAGCTAAGGCAATTCACCGAATTGGGAATGAGGGGACATGGAAATGGTCAGTGACTCTAATGACAATGGAGCTCAAACTGGCATCTTTAAACGTGCGCAGTATAAAGAGCACTGCGCGAAATGTTGATGCCAAGGTCAAGGCAGATGTGACTTTTCTTCAGGAGTGCGGGCTGCCACACCTCCGCTGCTATCGGAGGTGGTCGCGATGGTGGTCCCACGGACTGTGTGGTCGGGGGGGAATGACTGTCGTGCTTCCGGCCTGGGGATTTTGCTGCGGGGTGGGAACTTCGCCATCACTGAGGTCAGGGAAGTGGTTGGAGGGCGTCTCCTCAATGTGGATGTTATGTACCATGGCTCTCCGCTCCGGCTGATAAATGTGTATGCCTCACCCATGCCGAGCGAGCGGCTGGCCGTTCTCCTGCAGCTCCCAGTGCTGCTGGCCACGTCCCGGCAGCTCGTTCTGGCCGGTGACTTCAACTGCATCATTGATGCGGCTGGACGATCTGGCAGTGCCGATAGCAGGCAGGACAGCACATCCAAGTTCCTGATGGAGATGGTAAAAGACGCAAAGCTGCGTGACGCCTTCAGCGACCCTGCAGGCGGGTCCCAGCCGCAGTTCACCTGGTCGAGATCGGACGGTTTAGCCCGATCTCGGATAGACTTTGTCTTCACGATGAAGGCCGTCACGGTGAGACACACTGACCTCACGCCAGTGTTCTTCTCTGACCACTGCCTCCTTCAGGCTTCCTGTCACCTACAGGAGGACCGGAAGGCAGGCAGAGGGACGTGGAAGTTAAACATGAAACTGTTGACCCCAGAGAATGTCGAGGAGCTAAAGAGGGACTACGCATGTTGGAGAACGGTGAGGCCCCTCTTTGACTCCCCCACACTCTGGTGGCAAGAAACCAAGGAGAACATTAAGAGGTTCTTCATAATTAAAGGGGTTCAGAGAGCAAGACAGAGCCAGAGGGAATTGTGCTAACTCCAGACAGATTTGCAACAACTGCTCCTTCTGCAGTTGAGCGGGGTGGACGTGAGGGAGGAACTTAGAGAGTTGAAGGACCGGCAAGCTCAGCTCTTCACCTCTGAATCCTCCAAGATCATCTTCCGATCCAGGGTCCGCCATGTGGAGGAGGATGAGACGTGCTCACGTTTCTTCTTCCATAAGGTTCACAGGGGGAGCTCTGTGATGAACAGCCTTAGGGAGGAGGACGGCATGGTAGCATCCTCACAGACAGACATGCTGAGGATCTGCAAATCCTTTTACACAGATTTGTATGACCAAAAGACCACAGACAGTACCTCCTACCAGAACTTCCTGTCCTCGATCACGGAGGTCTTGGAGGACAGCAAGTGGGAGAGTCTGGACCAACCACTGACCCCAAAGGAGCTGACTAGCTTCATCCGTTCCTTTGACTCAAATAAAACTCCCGGAAGCGATGGCTTACCGGCCGA
Source organism: Okamejei kenojei (assembly GCA_035221665.1). Classification (NCBI taxonomy): domain Eukaryota; kingdom Metazoa; phylum Chordata; class Chondrichthyes; order Rajiformes; family Rajidae; genus Okamejei; species Okamejei kenojei. The sequence continues at coordinate 39,528,658 of CM069140.1, forward strand.
GTTGTATTTGGCTCTGTGGGACTGGATGGGCCCGGACCTGCTAGAAGTGTACAACATCATGCTTCTAGCTGGTAGCATGTCAGACTCCATGAGGAAGGGCAACATCACCCTAATCTACAAGCAGAAGGGGGAGATGAAGGACATAAATAATTGGAGACCCATAACACTCTTGAATGTTGACTACAAGATCCTGTCTAAGGCCATCGCCAAACGGGTCAAGTCTGCTCTGGGTCAGGTGATCCACCCGGACCAAACCTGTGCTGTACCTGGCAGGAAAATCTCAGACAGCCTAGCGCTGCTGAGAGATACCATCGCCTACATGCAGGACTGATGGGTGGATGCCTGCCTAGTCAGCTTGGACTAGGATAAGGCCTTCGACAGGATTTCGCACACGTACATGAGGGACGTGCTCTCCAAAATGGGTTTTGAGGAGGGAATCAGGAATTGGATCAAACTGCTCTACACCAACATCCGTAGTGCAGTCCAAATCAATGGGTGGGAATCAGACAGTTCCCCTGTAAGGTCTGGAGTTAGGCAGGGTTGCCCTCTCTCGCCTGTCTTGTTTGTCTGCTGTATTGAACCTTTTGCCGAATCCATCAGGAAGGATGCGAGCATAAGAGGAGTGACATTGCCAGGCAGTGGGGGCATTCAAGTAAAGACCTCCCTGTACATGGACGATGTCACTGTCTTCTGCTCGGATCCAGGGTCGGTCCACAGACTGATTAGTATCTGTGACCAGAGTCGGCCACGGGAGCCAGGGTGAACCGCAGGAAGAGCGAGGCCATGCTCTTTGGCAACTGGCCCGACAGATCTTCCGTCCCCTTCACCATCAAGCTTGACTTCTTGAAGGTGCTGGGGATCTGGTTTGGGGGGGCTGAGGCATGTAACAAAAATTGGCTGGAGCGGATAGCCAGGATGGGGAGGAAGCTGGAGCTGTGGAGGCAACGCTCCCTCTCCATAACGGGAAAACATTTGGTCATCAGGTGTGAGGCGCTTTCGGGGCTGCTGTACTTGGCACAAGTGTGGCCTGTCCCTCCCTCCTACGCCACAGGGATCACCCGGGCCATCTTCCAGTTCATCTGGGGGTCGACGGGCCACAATGTACAAGTCAGCAGACAACGGGGGTAAAAGCGTGCCCAACGTCGCCCTCATTCTGATGGCCACCTTCGTGTGTGGCTGCATCAGGCGAAGTGTAGAGCCAAGGCACGTGGGCACCAAGTGTCACTACCTGCTGAGGTTCTACCTGTCCCCGGTGTTGAGAAGGATGGGCCTGGCGCAGGTGCCACGCAATGTGCCAGTCAGCTGGACATTGCCGCCCCATCTGTCGTCGGTGGAAGGGTTCTTCCGGACCAACACCTTTGACCACATGTCCATCAGGCAGTGGTCAGCACAGAATGTCCTGCAGGCACTGCAGGCAAAGGACTCTATGGACCCGGTGGCGTGGTTCCCTGAGCAGACTTCCCAGCTTGTCTGGCAAAATGCCTCATCGCCAGAACTCACCAACAAGCACCAAGACCTGGCATGGCTGGCGGTGAGGGGAGCCCTCCCAGTCAGATCCTTCCTGCACCGTCGGAACCTCACTGCCAGCGCACGCTGCCCTCGGGACGGCTGCTATGGAGAGGAGACGGTTGTCCACCTCTTCACAGAGTGTGGGTTTGCTAAAAGAGTCTGGAGAAAAATGCAAGTGTCCCTGGTATGCTTTATCCCGAACAGCTCCGTCACAGAGGACTCGGTGATTTACGGACTGTTCCCAGGGACACATTCAGAGGCTGACATCGAGTGCTGCTGGAGGGTCATCAACTCGGTAAAAGACGCCCTTTGGTCTGCCCGAGCATTGTTTACCACCCAGCAGAGCGTGATGTCCGTCAGGGAATGTTGCCGACTGGCCCGCTGCAGACTGCAGGAGTACGTGCTGAGGGACGCACTAAAGCTCGGTGCAGCCAACGCCAAGGCTCGGTGGGGGAGGGCCACAGTCTAAGGCCCTTCCGCCGCTGGACAAGGGGGGCATCGTATGGTGGAGACGCCCCTCAAAATAAGGCAAGGTATCCCACATGTGCCATTGTGCCACATGAGTGGCACGAGTGGGGGACTGATTTGTGGAAATTTGGGGAAAATAAATGTCTAAACTGTATTCATCAATTTGTACAGCCCCCGAAAATGTCGGATGGATTTTCCGCAAGGTTAATGTATTGTATATATTTATCATTTGAATAAAGTATATTTTGAAATTTTAAAAAAAAATCCATAATTTCTAGGGCCACCTCCTTGAGTATGCTGGGATGCAGACCCCCAGGCTCATTTATTTGTGGATTTATCTGCCTTCAATCCCAACAGTTTACTTAACTAATGTGGATACCCTTCAGTTCCTCCCTCCCACTAGATTCCCGGTCCCCTAGTGTTGCTGGGAGATTGTTTGTTTCTTCCTTAGTGAAGATAGAACCAAAGTACTTGTTTAACTGTTTTGCCATTTCTTTATTTCCCATTATTATTTGCCTGTCTCTGATTGTAAGGGACCTACATTTATCTTCACTATTCTTTTCCTTTTTACATATCTAAAGAAGCTTTTAGAGTCAGTTTTGATATACCCTGCAAGCTTTCTTTCATGATCTTTTTTCTCCCTCTTAATTAGCCCCTTTGTCCTCCTCTGTTGAGTTCTAAATTTGTTCCAGTCCTCTGGTCTGCTGCTTCCTCTGGGCAATTTATATGCCTTTTCCTTGGATTTAACACTATCCTGGTTAGCCACGGTTGAGCCGCCTTCCCCATTTTATAATTTCGCCAGGCAGGGGAACATCAAATTTTTGGTGTTCATCCATGCGGTCTTTAAATCTTTGCCATTGCATCTCCACCGTCAACCCTTTAAGCATAATTTGCCAGTCTATCCTAGCCAATTCCCATCTCATACCTTCAAAGTCTCTTTTCTTTAAGTTCAGAACCCTAGTCTCCGAATTAACCATGTCACTCTCCATCCTAACATAGAATTCCACCATATTATGATCACTGTTGCCCAAGGGGCTCTGCACAACAAGAACGCTAACTAATCCTTCCTCGCTAACTAACTCTTCCTTTCCTGTATACATTCCAAGAAATCCTCCTCCTCAGCGCTGCTACCAATTTGATTCACCCAATCTATATGTAGATTAAAGTCACCCATTATAACTGCTGTACCTTTGCTACACGCATCCCTAATTTCCTGCTCAATGCTACCCCCAATCTCCCTACTGCAGTTCGGCGGACTATAGACAACTCCAACAAGCATTTTCTGCCTGTGGCTATTTCGAAGTTCTACCCATACCGATTCTACAGCATCCAAGCCAATGTCTCTCCTTGCTATTGCATTAATCTCCTATTTAACCTGCAATGCCACGCCACCTTATCTTCCCTTCTGTCTATCCTTCCTTAATATTGAATACCCCTGCATGTTTAGCTCCCAGCCTTGGTCACCCAGAAGCCATGTCTCTGTAATTCAAACTATATCATATTACTATATCATATCAAAGGGGAATTACAATTCTCATCACTTTATTTATGCCATTGCTTCAGCTGTCTGGTTGCCCAGCTTTGGAATTTCCTCCTCAATCTTCAGCCTCTCTACCTCTCTGTTCCTTTGAGAAACCAAAATGATCTCTTTACAGTCTGAAGAAGGGTCTCGACCCAAAACGTCACCTATTCCTTCTCTCCAGAGATGCTGCCTGTCCCGCTGAGTTACTCCAGCATTTTGTGTCTAAAATGATATCTTCCTTGTTTTGATTTCTTATTCGGGGCTTGCCCTTTTTTCCACCAAACAACTTTAGATATTTAACTACTTAAGAAGTTGAATTTCCATGTTATTATTACTTTTGTTGGTTAAAAATTAACAATGGTAGCAAAAATAAGGTAATATATTTTGAACATTGAAAAAGCTTTGTACTTAAAATAAATCACAGTGTATATTTACCTCAGGGCTGTAGAATTCTAAATTATAGGGTTTTCTAAATCTTATGTTATTGATATAATATGGGGCACAGCTGCCTCCATAGTATTTGTTGTCGAGAACAGTTCCCTCCAAAGTGTCAGTTAAAATATTATATCTGTAAATGTATAAAAATTATTAATTAGTCCACATTCACACTGTGGCGAGCTTTCCCTTTGATATTCTGTTCACAATTTTTCGGTCATTCTACCGGTGCTCCAAAATTTATTGTCTTGGAGAATCGTCCACTTTTCTGCATCATCTACTTCTGTATTGGATCACAATTCCTCACACCATCGCTGGCTCTAACCCATTTAACACAAAACTATACAACTCCACATCACTCTGCTAACATTAACCAGTTATCATCGGGTGTCTCCCCGTGACCTGTGTGGGTTTTCCCCGGGAGCTCTGGTTTCCTCACATACTTCAAAGATGTACAGGTTTGGTTAATTGGCCGGTAAAAAATTTAACTTGTCCCTCATGTGTGTACAATATTGTTAATGCATGGGGATCGCTGATCGGCGCGGATCAGTGGGCCGAAGGGCTTGTTTTCGCCCTGTACCTCTAAGCTAGAGTAATTTCTCCCTCATACAAATAATACTGAAGCTTGGCATTTTACCTAACAATCATGTCTTCATTCATCTCTCACTGAGAGTGGCAGTGAGGGAGCACTGAGCCCCATTGAAGTGCTATCCTTTGGGTGCAACCTTAAACTGAGGGCACTTACCATATCAAAATGGGTTTGTAGATATAGCAAGGAAATACACTCTGTGGGTCCACTGACAATCATCACCCGTTTACACCACATTTTACATTACTCCAATTTTTTTATTCTCTCCCCATTCTCTCATCAACCTCTCCCAGATCCTACTACTCGCCTACATGCCGGGGGCAGTTGACAATGTCTAATCTACTTATCAACCCACTTGCCTTTGGGATCTGGGGGAAATGGAGCACCCAGAAGAAACACAGCCAGTCACAGGGAAAATATGCAAACTCGACATGGACAACACCTTGTTAATCCTGGTCAAATTGGGGAGGCTAGGACCCTAAAATTGAGTAAAGGCTTCAGGGCTGCTAGGCCATTGGGTCAATTTAAATGTGCTTTCTGTAGAAATGGGACAAGCTGCAGTATGGTGCCAGTTTATCTAGAGCCTAGATCAGAGCTACAGGAAGAGAATGGGAACATCTGCAGACCCTGACAATTAGGTGCAAAATGCATAGAATGGATTGGATGAATGCAAACCAGACACACACATTGTATATAATGTTGCAAAGCTTTACTTTGCTGAATGTTGATTGGATTAAGTATTGAGCCTTGTCTGTTTTTTTGTTGCATATCAGGGCAAATGTTGCGATGTTCGTTTCATCTGAGAAACACTGAATACAATGTATTAGCTACTGTATTATTGGGTTAGAGAAATGTCTGTCATGTATGGGGTTAATCGATATCTGTAATTGGATTGTAAAGAGACCACCCCCATGTGGTTCGGCTCCTCAAGGTTCGGGGATCTATAAAAGTCCCCTACCACGAGGTCCTGTGTCGATCTTCTGGGAGAGTGCTTAGGACTGCGTGACCTTCTGGAGTGTCTCTGTTTGAACGAGGCCTAGAGGGCTTGATCAGGCAGATACGAGGATTGAACCCGCAGTGGTTAGGTGTAGTAGTTGAACTGTAATTGTGTTTTATCAAAATAAAATTTAGATGCGCAAGTGCTTGACTCAGTGATTTTTGACTGCAACTAGACTGGGGGGAAGCTTAGAACGAGCTATTTACAAGCTGGAGTCAGGATTGAACTCAGTTCCCAGGCACTGTGAGGCAGCAGCTTTATAACCTGCGCCTCTATGCCCACGTACTCGGAGTGCTGGAAATTCAGAATCAATAGTTTTGGGATTTATATTGTTACATTGACAGTATTAGGGATTTATACTGTTACATCTGGACGTACCCACTTCCAATATGTTGCACAGCATAATATGGTTCTGCCTGCGTGGAGCAAGCATGGCTAACCCTCCGACATTTTTTCTCATCAGACTGATCTCCACAATCGTCATCTCCATTGCAGGCGAGCCGACGAGGAATGCATCGACCTATAAGAATTCCACACAATATTCCTTTCAGTCCAAAGCCTCGAAATAGGGGCGGTATGCAGCTCCAATATTGTTGGCTTGAGCTTAGCGGTTTCAGACACTCACCACACTGTTTGTATAGAAAACATGTCACAACAATCTCCTTAAATATTCTTATTCTGACCTTAAAGATCCTCTCGTCTTTGAGATTGGGAAAAAAATTCTGACTATCTACTTTTGTCAGCCTACTAATGCGCAATACTTCATACTTGCCTGAATTAAACTTCATCTACCATTTATCTGCCCTTATCTGTAATTGATCTAAATCCCGCTGAATCACTTGAAAGCTTTCGTCACGGTCCGCAACTCCCCTAATTTTGGTGTTGTCTGCATATGTACTTACTAACCCATGTACATTTACACCCAGATTGTTTATATCTTCATCACAAGCAACAGAGGTCCCAGCACAGATCCTTGCAAAACATCACTAATCACGGATCTCCATCCAGAAAAACACCCTTTTACCACTACCCTCTGCCTTCTATCGTTAAACCGGTCTAATTGCAAACTAACAAGTCACCATGAATCCCTTGCATTTTAATCTTCTGGAGCGGTCTGCCATGAGGGACTCTATTAAATGCCTTGCTAAAATCCATGTGGACAACATCCACTGCCCTATCCTCATTCGTCACCTTTGTCACCTCAAAAAACGTAATTAAATTTGTAAGACATGGCCTGTCACTGCCAAAGCCACATTAATTGTTTCTGATTATCCCATTCTCTTATGTAAATCATACCTGAAAGAATCTCAAAGAATCCTCTCCAATAGCTTGGCTAACGTGCACTGCCGTATAATTTTCTGGATTTTCACTATTTCCTTTCTTAAACAAAGGTGCATCACTAGCTACTCTCCAGTCTTCTGGGGGCCTCACCTGTGGCTACAGAGAATGCAAAGATCTTCATCAAGGCTCCCTTCAATCTCCCCACTTGCCTCTCTCAATAACCTGGGATATGTTGGGGCCAGAACAGCTAGATTACATTTTACTGAGGACATTTGTTACCTGTTTCAGCACATACAACGCCCTCACACCGATTTGATGATCTGCAGGTTCCTCTGCAGGCCTTCTCCTCCCTATCGGCAGTGTTACAAGGTGCACCACCAAACTGAGAGGGCTCCACAAGTCTTGCATACCTGTACTTCATAAACAGAGAAGGGAAACCTTGAAATTAACGTTGTTATCCAGTTAGAGATTGAAGATGTAATATGTCAGTAATCGTTTAAGTCTGAACCTGCATAACATGCAATGCGATTAGCAATCACTGGCCTTAGGCGAGCAGAATGTCCCAAGCATGGATAAATCTTTAATTTTCCATGGGAAATAGTGAGAGTGGCATCAATAATGAAAGCACACAATTAACGTGATTCCTCCGTGCTCAACATCCTCTGTGCATAATAAATCTATGATACACTCAGAAGACTATGATCTAATTTCCAGATTTATACCTTGCATACATATGGATCTGATCGCATTTAGCAATTGGAATTTGGATTAAATTTCATCACACGTGTAATCTCACAGAATTGCTAGCCCTGTTTCTCCAGCGACAGTTATAGAATGATGGCATAAAAACCGAGCCTTCGGCCAACTGAGTCGGCACTGATTATCATCCACACATTTTCACTAATCCTATCCAAACCCATTTTGTTGTCCCTACATCTCTATCAGCTCTCCCCAAGATTCTATACTCCCGCAACAATTTGCAGTGGCCATTTAATCCACTATCCACACATATTTTGAACATGGGAGGAGGAAAGCCAGAGGAAACCAATGTGGGCACAGGGGGAGCATGCAAACTCCACACAAACAATGGCAGAGGTCCCGACTGAACCTGGGTTGCTGCTGCTTTCAGGCAGCAGCTCGTAGAGCTGCGCCACATCGTTTTTTTTAATGCCATTGGACAATGGTTGGAGTCACATTCTTATTCTCTACTTAGAATCTCTTGCATGTAAAATTCTTAACCGCATAATCCTAGACACATTGTACAGTTATCTTTTGGCCCTTCGTTACTTTATTTACCATACTTTTCCTGAATATAATAATTCTCAACAAGAATGTTGAAGCCAACATTAATGTTCCAGTTGAGACCATCTAGCTGAATGCCACACTCTGCAGCTCGCACTGCTGCCTGCAACACCACTGTTGTCCGGCGTGTTGGCAATAAGGTCCAGAAGCTGGATTGTCCCTGGACGTTGGCTTAATCTTGCTGCATGTACCAATCAAGGGATATCAGAGTTATTGCAGGCCCTTCTGTTGCCTGTGTTTGTTTATTGCCAATGAGTTTCAACTACCAGCTGTGAACTACACCTCTGCTTCCAATGTCCCTAGCTGTGGTTCACATTATTGAGAATGAAAACAAGTCTTTACTCTCAGTATCTCTTTACCCACTTCTCCTATTCTTCCACCAATATAACCTTCTGAGGTTATTCACTTTAAGGAATTGGGGTTGTCCTGGGATTTTTGTGGACTGCTAGCAGCTAATGTGCTGGGTATATTTTAATTTAATGGTGCTATTTATGTGAATTCTAACTAAATTATCTCAATGTTGTAAAAAGTCAGATGGACCGAGGGTACACATGGTTGGGAAACCTTGGCATTGAGATGGCACATCAGTCCCAAAATATTTCAAGATCATTTTGGATTGGAATGCAGTGGTGGTTGTAAGTCGAGCCCCGGACTCCTGTGTGGGGCTAGTCTTCTCTGGGGCTAGTCAGAAAAGACAATGTCAGTTTGAATGTGGAGGTGGAAGATCTGACAGAACATATATAAAAAAACATTTTTCAAATGGCAATCTGAAGCACGACATTAAAGGACGTTTGGTTTGGTTTGAAATTACCAGAGAATGCAGCATTTTGCATGTCTAATTTTTCAAGGGGGACCTGAAACCTGTGACAGAGCCTTATGTCTATTTCAGAGACACATTATGGAAGCCCCTGGAGGAACATCTTCAAATAAGGTGCATGATGGACTTTTGGTGCAGAATGGTTTTATGTCTCAAGATACACTGTGGAAGAATAAGCTTAGACCAAGATTTGCAGACAGAGGGTAATAACCCAAGTAGTGCAATCACAGAAATAAGAGCATGAGAACAACTAATTTTGTCCATCTTCTATTTCCATACTTACTTGCTTTTGCTGGCATGAATCGCAAGTACTCCACGAGGACCAAGATGAAAGAGAGCAATCAATTGCCTGCGATGGAGCCCTCAGTGATCTTTTCCACAGTCCTCCCAACTTGTTAGAATTTACATAGTTAGATCCATTAGTTAATTCCACAAATGTCTCTTTGCTGAAATCAGACAGTGATTATAAACACATTAAAGATTATATAAACAAGTGTTTCCTATCTTTCGATTTCTGGTTCAATCAAGATGCCATAAAAGGTAACTGCCAAAAACTAAAGTTATAGCCTGGACTCTACGTGGAGTAATTCTTGTGGGCAAAAATGTCATCTTATTATAAAAACAAATAATGGAAATACCCAGCGGCTTACGGCAAATCAGAGGGAAGAAGTATAGTTAATGCTTCAGGTCAACAACACTTTTCTTCAAAACTGGGAAGGAGTGAATCAACTCTAATTTACAGGGAGGTTGAAGGATGGGGAAATGTCTGAAAAGGTAGACCAGAGGTGAACATAGGTTGTCACAAGGTTATATGGTCAATGATTGAATGGGAGCAGTCAAAGAATGCAGCACAAGGGTGCAACTAGTAGAGCCACTGCTTCTTAGTGTCAGAAACCTGGGTTCAATTCTAACCTCAGATGCTTTTTTTTTGTGGAGTTTGCACATTTTCCCTGTGACTGCATGAATTTCCCCAAGGTGCTCCAGTTTCCTCCCACATTCCAAAGATGCGTGGCTTGGTAGGTTAATTGATCACCGTATATTGTCCTTAGTGTGCTGGTTGGTGATAGAATCTGGGGCGATTGATAAGAATATTGGCAGAGCGAAATGGAGAACTAATATGAGATTAGAATAAATGGGTGGTTGATGAGCATGAACATTACAAGAGGAAAAAATAACAAGTTAAGCTAAGATCAGGGATGGCCAACTAGTACAGTCCAAGTGTTAAGTTATCTGAAGTTACATAATTTAATGTTGGTTCCAGAAGTCTGCAATGTGCTCAAGCTAAAGATGAGCTGCTGCTCCTCAAGTTTGAATTGGCCATTGAAACATTGATACAGATCTATCTGTAGCCTCCTGCACTGTTACAATGCCCAATGCAAGCATGAACAGTAGCAGCTCATCTTTAGTGGGGGTGCATTGGAGTATTAAAATGCATCCAGCAAGAAGCTTTTTGTCACCTCTGTGGACTGAACACAGGTGCTCTGCAATGCGGTCACCCAATCTGTATTTGGTTTCTCGAATGCAGAGAACACCACATTGTGAACAGGAATGCGGTAGACTAAATTGATGGAAGTGAATCACTGCTTCACTTGGAGAGATCTTTTGGATGCCTGAATGGGGGGAAGGGAAGAGGTGAAAGGACAAGTTGTAAAGCAAAGTGTCAAAAGTTAGAGGTGGAGATGGGGATAGTAGAGGGGACCAGTGAGTCATGAAGAAACAATCACTGTTTAAAGGAGAGGAAGGAAACATGTGTCTGATGGTGGAATCCCTTTGAACTTGGTGGAAATTGCAGAGAAAGTGAAGGCGGTCAGGACGAGGACAGGGAAACTCTATCCATGTTTGGTCCCGGGGGAGTGAAGTAAAAGCAGCAGGGGCTGCGAGAAATGGGTGAGATGCATTCAAGGGTTTTATTAATAATTGTGGAAGGGAAGCCAGAGTTCAGGAAGAAGGAGGACATTTCAGAAGCACCCATACAGACCTCTTTTAACAATGTATCTGGTTTCCTTAGCTGAAAGTACAAGTAAACGTGAATCAACAGCAGGAGCATTTTCCAGAGAAAGTGTTATTTGTTAGAGATACTGCAAGGAAACCAGCACCTTCAGCCCACCAAGTCCACGCTGACCATCGATCACCTGTTCACGCTAGTTCTATATTATCCCACTTTTGCATCCACTCCCTGAGCACTAGGGGCAATTTATGGAGGCCAATTTATCTTCAAACCTGCACATCTTTGGGATGTGGGAGAATGGGACACTCGGAGGAAACCGACAGTCAGAGTGTCGACAGAAGAATGTGCAAATTCAACTCAGACAGCACCACTTTCTGCAGATAGACACAAAATGCTGGAGTAACTCAATGGGTCAGGCAGCATCTCAGGATAGAAGGAATGGGTGATGTTTCGGGTCGTGACCCTTCCTCAGACCCTCCCTGCAGGTTCAGGCAGTCAAGAGCTGAGCGGTTGCCTTACCAGGCTGAGATACATCCCTTCAGAATACTTAGTACTATATCTGTAGCTGTTCCGGAAATTCATTGCAGACATGCTGAATCTTCTCAGAGTGCAGCAATATATTTACCTTCACATGCTTGTGGAAGTAAATATACCGATGTGTTTTGTTGATTACTTGATCAGTGTGAAGGGATCAGTTTAGGTTGCTGGTGATATGGATGCCTTAGGAACTTGAAACTGATGACAATCGCTTCCTTAGGAACCAAATCTTTGTCTTGCTGGCATTAAGGGTGAGGTAGTTGTCCTGACACCATGATCATGATGTTAAAGTTTATGGAAAGATAGCTCAGAGCAAGGAGATTATGGAGCAGGGCCGGTCTTCTGGATTGCAATAAGCAGAATTAGATGTTGCTAACCATGTTCCACAAAGTCCAATGTTTGTGAATGTATACGAAATTCAGAAAACTGCAGTAACTGTGGGTCAGGTCAGAGTTTAGGGATGTGCAGGTGGATAGGATTGATAGGTGGCCCTCGAAATGCGTTTTGGGGATTTTTCAGCCCAGAGAGATCTGTATAATACATAGCAGGAAGCTATGGTGTATCAAGAATGTACAAGGTTTAGGAAAGGACAGATTTAATGCTCAATGCCTACCCTCTTAAAATGGCTCTGGGTCCAGGGGCAAGATGTTGTGCTCATGGAAGCAGGTCTATGTGATATCATGCACGGGATGAGATAGCCTGATATATCTGCTCAATGAGGAAACATGAGAGGCTGTACAAAAACTGAATTCTGCTGAAGAAATAGTTCACTCACTAGGTTTAGTTGTTTTATCCAGGTAACAGCAGCCCATGACAAAACATGTTGTAACAACTCTGGGGTTATAAAATATTCCACTCTCAGTTTCACAACTTAATGAAAAGATACTGTTAGAAATGCAACTAGCATTTAAAATAAACTCTTAAATCTTAAGTCTTAACCACAATGTTCGATCATCTCTCAATTCCTTCTCATATCTGTTGAAGTTGCTGACGCATGCTGGAGTACAGTCAGAATAGATACTGCCCGCCATCTAGAACCTTCTCCATGTCTCTATTTTTCAATGCAGTCCCTTGTTTCTACTCTCTATTTTTACATGTAAGTCATTACAAGCAAACATTCAGAAACACATCTGCATTCATCAGAGCTTATTCCAAACATTGTCTCAAGCTCTCCTGTGCTTTCTCTGTTTCCTCCTTTATTATAGCATAAGACAATTACATTGTCCCTACCAATCATTGAATACCTTTCACCAATCAAACCTTTCGACAGAGGAACTTACCAGTAGCCATTGGTATGCATAAGGCCTAATGCAGCATAGAACAGCATTAAACTCACTGATTGATGCATGATCTTGTAGATTTTCACCGGATTCCAGCAGAAAACAGAAACCAGACGTCGGAAGGCCTTCAGAACAATAAATTAGCAGTGATGCAATATTTCCACACCACTTGTTGAGCAATTGATTTTTTTTATTTGTCCAGAGATTAAACTTTCCTTAGGGTCATTCAAAAGCACTGACATGACTTTATATTATTAGTTTTTAATTTTTTTATGTTATAATTGTTCTAGGCATTATTTCAAACCATTAACTAAGCTTAAATACCAGTCAAATTGCTTCTTTACCTGTAAGTAAACTTAAATGTGGCAAAAAATGATTGTGCAGTGGTTGTACCGGGCCTTCGGAGGCAATGTCAGTTTTACTGGTGGGCAGTTTTATTTTGAACAAGGGCAAGTTGGATAATCAGCCTTGGATTGACATTTGAATGCTGAACCGTCAGGTGAGTTGCCTTTTGGATAAGAATTTAAACTCAGTCCTCAAGTGTTTTTGCAGCAGGGGTGAAATATCACACTAAACCTATCCTAACCATGTACCTGTCTAAATGTTTCTTATACGCTGCAATAGTGCACGCCACAATTACCGCCCTCCGGCAGCTCGTACCATATACCCACAACCCTTTGTGTAAGAAAGGTAGCCCTCAGATTCCTATTAAATGTTTCCCCCCTCACCTTAAATCTATGTCCTCTGGTTCTCAATACCCCTACTTTTTTAGTTTGGCTTAGTTAAGTTTGGAGATACAGCATGGAAACAGGCCCTTCTGCCCACTGAGTCCGTACCAACCAGGGATCGCTGCACATTCATATTATCCTACTCACACCAGGGACAATTTTACATTCATACCAAGCCAATTAATCTACAAACCTGTACGTCATTTGGAATGTGGGAGGAAACCGAAGATCTCGGAGAAAATATCGGTGGTTGTTCGTATTTTTCTTTAACTCAGTCTTGATAGACAATAGACAATAGACAATAGATGCAGGAGTAGGCCATTCAGCCCTTCGAGCCAGCACTGCCATTCAATGTGATCATGGCTGATCATCCCCAATCGGTACCCCGTTCCTGCCTTCTCCCCATATCCCCTGACTCCGCTATTTTTAAGAGCCCTATCTAGCTCTCTCCTGAAAGCATCCAGAGAACCTTGTTTTTAATGTTTTTAATTCCTGCCCATGATTGAAAGAGCATGAGCTACCTAAAAGTAATCAGAGCAGTGTTGTATTGGGTCCTAATGATCCACTGCCTGAGATTTAGGTACTGCTTGGAGACTGCTCTGCTTTACAGGGCAGCATGGCCGCAAGAGTAGAGCAGCAGGAAGATTATAGAGTGCGCTGGATTGAGCATGCACTAGCCTGATATTTATTCTGCATTCAACTATCCTAAAAAAATGATCATCTGGGTGTTGATATTTCTGGAAGCAAGCTGTGAGCAAATTGGCCGCTATTTTCTTAGGTTGGACTTTAAAAGTGTTTTGAATGTGAACGGCATTATAGAAATGGGATGTTTTAATTTTTAATTATCATTCTTAAGTACTTGGCTCTGTACTTAAACCACCCAAACAGGATTATGCAACCCTGGGATCATGACCCTATGCTTATGTTTGCTTCCAGGTGACCTGGAATATCAGGCAAACAACATTGATCAATGTTTAACTCCCTGTGATGTGGGATCATGGCCACTGCTCACAATTTGACTCCAGGTTGTTGATTCTGAACCTACATAAAACAAACATCAAAAAACAAATTTTAGGAATACTTCGTTGAGAAACTAAGGTTAATTAGAAGCCCATTACAGGATACGTAACTACTTTGAGTCGAGTCAAGTCAAGTCAAGTTTATTTGTCACATACACATACGGGATGTGCAGTGAAATGAAAAGTGGCAATGCTCACGGACTTTGTGCAAAAAAACAAACAAACAACAAACAGAATGGAACAGAATCACATGTTCTTTTACATATTAAATATTGTGGGTGGTATTGTGGTACAGTAAAGTTAGTTACATGAATTACATGAAATAAAGAATACATATTTTTGGCGATTAGAGCACTTTGGAAAATGTAGTAAACATATAACAGGTGAGTTAACCACACCGAGGGTGAAAATATAGTTTGATATTTTGGATATGTGTTGGAAGGAACTGCAGGTGCTGGTTTTCACCAAAGAAAGACAAAAAATGTTGGAGTAACTCAGCCAGACAGGAGCGTCTCTGGAGAGAAGGAATGAGTGATGTTTCGGGTCGATAATAAGCACCTCGACCCGAAGTGTCACACATTCCTTCTCGCCAGAGATGCTGCTTGTCCCGCTGAGTTACTCCAGCATTTTGTGTCTATCTTTGATATTTGGGATAGAGACCTTTGCCAGAACTTTGAAGAAGAATATTCTCCAAATATTGATCTTTAACTTCTTTTCATTAATACTGAGTGTATTGTGAATGTTCTAGGGTCTCTTGGATGTTTTCAGCTTTATATTTCATGGATTGGTATAAAAAAGTATTTTAGGTCTGATAATTTAATGCAAAAAAAGAAATTATTTTATCATTTAGCATGATAAGCTGCTGTGGAACGTTAAATTGCATGGGACCCAAGGAGAGTAGCCGACTGGTTAGAAAATTAAGTTCATGGAAGGCAGCAGAGGGTGATGATGGAATTTGCTTTTGGACTGGAGGTCTGTGACCAGTGGTGTGGCTCAGGGTTCAGTGCTGGGCCCATTGCAGTCTGACATCTATATCAATGATTTGGATGAGAATGTACATGACAAGATTAGCAAGTTTGTAGATGACACATAAGTGGGTGGTATTGTAGATAGTGAAGATGGTTGTCATAAATTGCAGGTGGGTCTTTATTAGTTGGGCAGGTGGGCTGAGGAATGGTTGATAAAATTTAATACAGAAAATGTAGGTTTAGCGGGATAAGTATGTGTTAATGTTCTCTGGTTTGTTTTATGTAGGGGGTCAGGGGAAACCTTTTTTCAATCTCTTACCTTGCTGGAGATGTGATTTTTTTCCGGATCATTTCTCTCGTCGCTCTGTGGCCATACATCATGGAGCTGGCGGCCTTGCTTGAGACTGACTTTGAGCCCCACCGCAGGGCTATGGCCTTACCATCGGAACCTGTGATCCCTTGCCTGGGATCGGCGCTCCAACCGTGGCCTGCGGATTTCAACACCAAGGAGCCGGGTAGAGTGTCGGGTAGAGACTGATGTCGGGTAGCTCCAAGATGCAGGAGGTTCGACCAGCCCTGACTCAGGAGTCCAATCGCCCGGCACGGGGAGCTGAAATACCACCATGCAGGAGCTTGATCGCCCCGATGCGGAGGACTCGACCGCCGGTTCCTGGAGCCAAGATCGTCCCAACAACGTAAGGTTCGAGTGCTCCAAATGTGGGAGAACAAAAAAGCGAAGACAATTGAATTTTTTTTTTGCCTTCCATCACAATGAGAAATGTGGGGGAGTTGCTGTGGTGGATGTTCATTTAAAAAATATATTTGGGTGTCTTGTTGCTCTTTATTGGTATGACTGTACGGCAATCTGAATTTCACTGTACCTTAATTGGTACATGTGACAATAAACTCACCTTGAAACCTTGAAACCTTGAAACCTTGAAACCTTGATATGGGCCAAATGCAGGTTGGTGGGACTAGTGTAGATGGGACATGTTGGATGGAGTGGGCAAGTTAAGCCAAAGGGTCTCTTTCCTCATCGTATGTTTCTATGACTATGTCATTCTGAAAAGTTGATTTGTGTATTTGCGCTGAGATATTTTTCCATCACTGTACCAAGAAGAGAGGGAGCCTCACTAGCAGTGACTCCATTATTGGAACGGCCAGGAGTTTGTCCGTCTATTAAGAACCTTTCTGGGAAGCCCACACTGTAGCATTTTACTTTCAGGAAGTAATGTCACCGTTTCTTGGGAATTTTGGGAATGTATGGAATAATAATTCCCAAGGGCACTTTTGGATGGGAAGCCTGCTGAAAATTTGAGGCTTTTTTGAAGTTAATATCCATCAGGGATCCTGGAAATGCAGATCTTCAAGGTTTATCAACCAAAATCACATGTCACCTCCGGCCGCTGCTCCTTCCCAGGCCTGAATGAACTAATAAGTAAATAAAATACCTTGACCCCGGTGAAATATCCAGATCAATGTGTAAATAATTAATTCTTGAAGTTTTGGTCAGCTGCATGTTTGTGTTTCCCCAAATAATTATTAGACACCTCTGTATTCTCCTTGTAAACTAATCTGCAGTATCACAGAAGCCATTTGACTAAAATATTGAATGGGATCCCAAGGTCATGATCCAATCTGATCATGACCTTGCAAAACTGAATGCAATCAAATTAACTGGAATCACAAGAATTCTCAGGGAAGAATACGCCCACATGGTCCTACAGCCTCATCAAGATACTAGGCTAACAGGTTAATATCTATTGGCCATCTCAACCGCTCTGTCTCCCTTCCTAATGCACCCCTCCCTCCATTTGCCAATTCCACCTCTCCTCTCCTCATCTGACTGGTACCCTTCATTCCTCGTTGGTCCAACAATTAGCTGGTAGCCCCTGTCTTACCACCCCCACTCTCAGTCACAGCAGTCTTTCCAATATCTGCATCAAGAATATGATGACTTCACCAGCAACTCCAACAACCCTCAAGATGCTCAACACCATCCCGTTTAAAATGGTCCACTTGATTCACATTCTATAAATTATCCTAACTATTAATTTGGTAACACAATGACATTCTTTCCACTAACCACCAGTGCACAATGGCAGCTGTCTTCACCATCTATAAAATGCACTGCAGTTACACAGCTAGGCTTCTCTGAATGCATCTCCTAAAGCTGAGACCTCCACTACCAAGAAGGAAAGAGGCAGCAGGTGCTTGGGAACACCATCATCTACAGATACTCTTCCAAGTGGCGCTACATCCTGATCATTAATTTACCCTACAACTCTGAAACCAATAGCACTATGAGAATACATTCACATGAGGAAATGCAGCAGACTAAGAAGGCAGCTCGCCATCACCTTCTCAATGGCAATTAGGGATGAATAATAAATGCTGGCATTTTACAGCCGATATTCCACTTTGAGATGCTTCTCAAATTTTGCTTCGGTTGTCAATAATATATCGTTTACCTGGCATTTGCAGTTCTATCAGAAGAATTATTCTGATATTTTCCTGTGCATCTGTATTTGAAAAAAAAACATGAATACATCAGAGAGTCACTGAGAGAGTGGACTCTATTGAAAGCAGAAAGGGGTGCGGAAGGGAAGATATAGTGGGATCAGATGCGATTAAAATGCAATAAATGCAGTCTCTCATTGCAGAATTCAATGTTCTGGGGATGGTGGTTATTTATCTCCTCCAATTTCAATAAGCCATTGTGGAAAATTAATCTTTTCTGGAGATTAGTAGATTGAAAGGTGATCTTACTGAGATATATATATTTCTAAGAGGGTTTGGTAGTGTAGATGTGAGGGGGCTTTCTATAACTGGAGGCAGCTGGAGTCTAGAAGGTCGTCAACTCGCAATGCTCAGTCTGTCTCTTTGTCCATCAATGCTGCTTGATTTTGCTGAATGTTTACACATTTCCTTTTTTTTGTTACATTTCAGATTAACAGCATACTGCAGCTTCTTTAAAAATATATATTTTAATTGGACCTAATTGTAAAGGGAATGAAGTATAAAAGTAATGAGGTCTAACTATAATTGTATAGGGCATTGGTAACACCACATACAGTACAATACAATACGACTGAACTTTATTTATCCCAGGAGGGAAACTGATCTGCCAACAGTTATACAAACACAATTTGGTGCACTGCAAATGGATTTGGTGATTTTATTTAAGGAAGAATATCTTGTATGGTTTGTAGGTAGGTCAAAGCTCGCCAGGTTGATTCCCGAGAGGGATCGATTCTTTTTTGAGGAACAGTTGAGTAGGTTGTGCCGGAAGGTGCTTGACAGTGCAAAAGCTGAAAATATCTTTTCCCACACCTTGGAAATCCAAAAGGTGGAAATCAAAGTCTAAAAAGAATGGGTTGTTTATTCACGCAGCGAGGGGGGAGAAATTCCTGCTCTCACTGGATTGTGAATCTTTGGCTTCATTGCTGAAGAGAGCATTGGAGGCAATGTCATTAAATATGTTCATGGCAATGAATAGATTTTTGGACTAAAGGGATGTCAAATATTATAGAAATCAGTCTAGAAGATATGGAGGCCAATAATCAGTCATGGTTTTCAATGGTGGAGCAGGATTGGGTGGTTTTGTGGCCTGCTCGCGCTCCTATTTTTAATGGGCTAAATAGATTTTTGAACTGAAGGATGTGGGGATCAGGATGGAAAGTGAATGGCACAATCTTAATGAATTATAGAGCAGGCTAAGAAGATAAAAGATCTCCTCACCCTTCTATTCCTCAAGTTTTGAAGTACAGTGAGGCAGATACTCTACCCTGAATACAGTGTTAATACTGGGACTTACCCAGATATTCCTCCAAAAATCCCAGTCCCAGGAATGTCATTGCTTGAGCTGGTGGTTGCATCCTCTAGCCTTTCACCACAGCTGTGGATGCTTCTGGATAGCTCTTGTGGATTAGAAACATAGAAACATAGAAAAATAGGTGCAGAAGTAGGCCATTGGACCCTTCGAGCCAGCACTGCCATTCAATATGATCATGGTTGATCATCTAAAATACGTACCCTGTTCTTGCATTTTCCCAATATCCCTTTAGCCCTAAGAGCTAAATATAACTCCCTCTTGAAAACATCCAGTGAATTGGTGTCCTCTGCCTTCTGCGGCAGAGAATTCCACAGATTTACAACTCTGGGTGAAAAAGTTTTTCCTCATCTCAGTCCTAAATGGCCTACCCCTTATTGTTAAACTGTGATTCCTGGTCTGTACCCACAACATCAGGAACATTTTTCCTGTATCCAGCCTGTGCAATCCTTCAAGAATTGTATATGTTTCCATAAGATCTCCTCTCATCCTTCTAAATTCCAGTGAATAGAAGCACAGACGACCCATTCTTTCATCATATGTCAGTCCCGCCATCCCGAGAATTAACCTGGTGAACCTACGCTGCACTCCCTCAATAGCAATGATGTCCTTCCTCAAATTAGGAGACCAAAATTGCACACAATACTCCAGGTGCGGCCTTACCAGGGTCCTGTACAACTGCAGTAAGACCTCCTTGTTCATTGCGGAATTCACCCAGGAGTTTAGTCACTCATGGCTTTCACAGTTCTGAGGCTTGGAAATCCTGCTGAGCTTGTCTGGATTCAGCTAAAACGAGACGGTGCTTGTTCAAACAAAAGAAAGGCATCAACTGCCTGGAAAGTGTAAGATTTTTTAATGATTTATCGCAGTTTGTTTTGATTTTAATGCTTTTGATTGATTATTTATGTGTGAATATGTTTTTCCAATGTTTTAAATCTAAACCTTTCTTAAATTATTTAAATTTTCACTTTGAAATGTCTTAAAAGCTACTGACTATGTCAGGTTTGGCCGATGAGCTGCAGTGAGGCGAGAAGAAAATAATGCCCATGTATTTGTTACAGGAATCACATTGAAAATGGTAGAAATTGTAAAGGATGTGCCATTGAATGTGGAGGCTGGTGTATTGGAAGGTGAGGGCTGGGCTCTGTCAGCAATGGTAAGAACAAGCTGTAGTCCAAGGCAAGGTGAGAGGTAATTGTGTGGAAATATTTATAATTGGAGCAGATATGAAAGAGCAGAGGAACTGAGAATAGACACAATATGCTGGTGTAACTCAGCTGGACAGGCAATATCTCTGGAGAGAAGGAATGTGTGACGTTTTGGGTCGAGACCCTTCTTCAGACTGACGTCAGTGGGGTGGGAGATACTTAGATAAGGAAGTGTGAAGGTGTGAAAACAGGGCAAAGAGATCAAGGAAAATGTAGAATAGATAATTGTTAGCTGGGAGAAGGTAACAACAGAGCAAACAGATAAAATGTAGTCAGAGACAGTAAGACTGGTGGGAGAACTGGGAAGAGGAAGGATGGACAGAAGGGGAAAGTAAGGGTTACTGAGAAGCAGGTTGGGAGAAAATACAGTTAAGATGGATAATAGAGTCTGTGGACTGTATTGGATACTTATTGTTAACCTCTCCCATGAAAGAGAGAGATCCAGAGAGGAAGGGAAGAGGCAGCAATGGAGCATTTGAATTTGTTTCATTTGTACCAAATGATAACAAAAGTAATGTCATTTTCAATTTCCATATGAATGCAGAAAGCAGCACTACTGTAGTGATCATGACCCAGAAAAAGATTTGTGGGCGGGGATTTTGATTAAAATAAGAACTTTCAAATATCTCAAAATACGACAAGCAGAGCGTGGGTCTACATGAATTCCCTTAACACCTTCGAAATGGAGAAAATTAGTGTTCATTCAGTTGTTGAACGTGAGAACACGTTCAGTCAGGCAAACGAGTGTGGCAAAAGCCAACAGGTTGAGCCTCTGAAGCAGAAAGCTCTCCAGCCATTCTAGTGTGAGATGGAGGGATTGGGCACAGGGCCACACTGAATCACGGGGCAGTACCCAAAAGCAGGCAATCAGTGATTATGCAATCCCCGATATTGCTAATGATTGTTGAATATCTGTTCAAATCAACTTTGGAATTTGAAGTGCTGCCCGATTAAACATCACCATTCCGATAATGTTACTTGAGCAATTATTTGAAAAGAAATGTCCTTGTGTTATTTCATTGGTCAACACTGTGTTCACGGTATTTATGGGAACAACAACTCGGCAGCAATTCAATATGATAATATGGGAAATGCTGGAGATATTCACTCTCTGTGGAGAGAGAAACAGAGCTAATATTTCAGGTTGATGACCTTTCGTCAGAATTCACTGATGAGAAGTTATAGACCGAAAGTGTTAACTATCTTTTTTATTTTTTTTATTTTCAGCATGTTCTGCTTTATTACAATATCACAGTAGTAGGATTACTGACTTAATAATTAATCCTTGGCTCAGAATCAGCTATACCAGTTGTTGAGGCATTCTCTCATTGTGGTCCTAGCCATCAGATGCAGTCCCAGTTAGAAATGTAAAAATGTCTTTGTGTTTTATTGTGTTCTATTTAATTTTGTTGCCATCCTGTACTTGTTTGCCTGGATGCCTTATTTTGCAAAACATTTATCCTAAGAGGGAGCTTTAAATATGCACAGTTTCTGGAACAGGGAACGTTTAAATTCTAGGTCCATGTCAGCCAACCTGTTCAGTTGGTAGAGCAATCCTATAAAAAAAAACTGTTGAAATACCAATGATTAGAATGCTTGCTTGTGGTAGTTTGTTTGCATATTTTATAGGATTGTCCTACACTATTCAGAATTGTTATGACAAAGAAAAAGCCATTAATTCCATCATATCTGCTAATTATATCCATCAAACTTAATCCTAACTACCATTGTCCTATAGATCACCATTCTTCATGAGACACATCTCATTACATTATAGACCTGATGAGGATTTCTTTCTCAGCCCACCTCTCAGGCATAGACTCCGTACCCATGCTCCCTTCTGGCTGAAAAACGGGTTCTTCATCTCCTCTCTAATCCTTCTACCATTCATATTATGTCAATGCCCCTTGGTTTTTGAAACTTTGCCAAGAGAAGTACAAACAAGCAAGCATATAAATTAGGATCAAGTGTAGGCCTTTCAAGTTTGTTCAATAAATTCCTGGTTGATCTGAATATAATCTCAGCTCTACATTCCTACCTGGTTGAAGAAACTCTTCCTCCCCTTGTTTATTGAGAATTTATCTACCATTGCCCAGGAAATATTCCATGGTCCTACTTCCAATGCCTTTTGAGGAAGAACTTTCAGAGACTCATGACCATTTAAAAATAAAGGTTTACTTCGCTTGTTTTAAAAGGGTGACTCCTTTTTTAAATAGTGATCCCAAATTTAAGATTTGCGTGCAAGAGTAAACATTGTATCCGCATCTGTCTTCTCAATGCTCTGCTGGATCGTACGTGTTTCACGCTAGTCACTTCTCACCCATCAAAACTGCAGCCTAGCTGTGCAACCTTTCCTCATTTGACAAACTGCCATTCCAGTTATTTACAGTGGCTTGCAAAAGTATTCATACCCCTTGAACCTTTCCACATTTTGTCACGTTACAACCACAAACGTAAATGTATTTTATTGGGATTTTATGTGATAGACCAACACATAGTGGTGCATAATTGTGAAGTGGAAGGAAAATTATACATGGTTTCCAAATTTTATTACAAATAAAAAACTGATAAGTGTGGCGTGCAAAAGTATTCAGCCTCCTCCTCGTTCTACAGACCTTTCGCTGCAATTACAGCTGCAAGTCTTTTGGGGTATGTCTCTACCAGCTTTGCACATCTAGAGACTGAAATTTTTGCCCATTCTTCTTTGCAAAATAGCTCAAGCTCAGTCAGATTGGATGGAGAGCGTCTGTGAACAGCAATTTCCAAGTCTTGCCAGAGATTCTCAATTGGATTTAGGTCTGGACTTTGACTGGGCCATTCTAACACATGAATATGCTTTGATCTAAACCATTCCATTGTAGCTCTGGCTGTATGTTTAGGGTCGTTGTCCTGCTGGAAGGTGAACCTCCACCCCAGTCTCAAGTCTTTTGCAGACTCTAACAGGTTTTCTTCCAAGATTGCCCTGTATTTGGCTCCATCCATCTTCCCATCAACTCTGACCAGCTTCCCTGTCCCTGCTGAAGAAAAGCATCCCCACAGCATGATGCTGCCACCACCATGTTTCACAGTGAGGATGGTTCAGGGTGATATGCAGTGTTAGTTTTCCGCCACAAACAGCGTTTTGCATTTAGGCCAAAAACTTCAATTTTGGTCTCATCAGACCAGAGCACCTTCCTCCACATGTTTGCTGTGTCCCTCACATGGCTTGTGGCAAACTGCAAACGGGACTTCTTATGACTTTGTTTCAACAATAGCTTTCTTCTTGCCACTTTTCCATAAAGGCCCGATTTGTGGAGTGCACAACTAATAGTTGTCCTGTGGACAGATTCTTCCACCTGAGCTGTGCATCTCTGCAGCTCCTCCAGAGTTACCATGGGCCTCTTGGCTGCTTCTCTGATCAATGCTCTCCTTGCCCGGCCTGCCAGTTTAGGTGGACGGCCATATCTTGGTAGGTTTGCAGTTGTGCCATACTCTTTCCATTTTCAGGTGATGGATTGAACAGTGCTCCGTGAGATGTTTAAAGCTTGGGATATTTTTTTATAACCTAACCCTGTTTTAAACTTCTCCACAACTTTATCCCTGACCTGTCTGGTGTGTTCCTTGGGCTTCATGATGCCGAAGGAACATTGTTTGTTCACTAATGTTCTCTAACAAACCTCTGAGGCCCTCACAGAACAGCTGTATTTATACTGAGTTTAGATTACACACAAGTGGACTCTATTTACAAATTAGGTGACTTCTGAGGGCAATTGGTATCACTGGATTTTATTTAGTGGTATCAGAGTAAAGGGGGCTGAATACTTTTGCACTCCACACTTTTCAGTTTTTAATTTGTAAAAACATTTGAAAACCATGTATCATTTTCCTTCCACTTCCCAATTATGTACCACTTTGTGTTGGTCTATCACATAAAATCCCAATAAAATACATTTACGTTTGTGGTTGTAATGTGACAAAATGTGGAAAAGTTCAAGGGGTATGAATACTTTTGCAAGCCACTGTATTAGCCCATTTATTAGTCTGATAAACTTTGTCTGAACTGCTTCCACTGCATTGATAACGTGATTTGGCCTTTCTGATGCCCGAGACAACTAACAAATAAATCTCCCTTCTTTTGTGATCAATTGCCTTAAATCATAACACTCTGTTAGCTTTCCTAATTACTTGCCGTCCTGCACACTAGAATTTTATGAACTATGCACAAGGACATCTCAATCCCTCTCCATCTCAGTGCTTTGTAATCTCACCATTTAAATATTATGCATCTATTTTTCATGCTATTTATCATCCTTTCACTTTATAGTACTTTAACCATATTTTTCCACTTGTTTATATAATCCAAACACAGTTTGAGCCTCACATCCTCTTCACAACATACTTTCCTATGTCTCTTTGGGCCATCTAACTAGTGAGCAACCATATATTTTGTCCTTTTATGTGAACTGTTAACAAGGCAAAGCTCCAGCATTGATGCCTATGACGTACATACATTACATCTTGCCAACTGAAACATATTTCCTCCACCCATTTGCCCATATTATAATCTAAGTAGGGTTAGCATTGTAATTAGATAAATAACCCAAAATATTAGATGAATAATCCAAAGATTTAAATTCAACCGGCAACATTAATTCTATTAATTAATTAACTTTGCATTAAAAGCAAGTGTAATTAGTTGTGATCACATATCTTACCAAATATAGAACATATTTGATTCAGTAATTACCTTTGGGGAAGGAAACCTGTCATTATTATTTGGTTCTTTAAGCATCCTTGGTGTCTTGCTACGTTAAAAGAGTAAACCGTTTAAACTGTTGTACATCGCTTCACATGGTGCTTGCATTTCAGTTATACTGTTTTCCTATCAACCGTTCCAACTTTTGCAGCTACAAAATAATCCCCGGGTTCCTGTCCGTGGCCTAATTATGCCAACATTGTTTTGATGGAAATTACCTTCAAATTAAAGGTGCTGTAGTAATTGCCCTGCAATGTTGCTTCCATTAAATTCCATACTGGATATTTAAAACAATTACATTAGGATGTTCTCATTAACTCACTACAAGCCTAATTATTTTCAATAATTACAATTCTTTGTTACATCCCAATTTTCAATTGTATTATAAAATCAGCTATAGCCAAGAAGGATTAACCCTCCAAATAAGGACCAATTGAGTGAGATTCCATTATTTTGTGGTGTTTGAGAGCGTCACTCTCAATTTCATTATATCCTTCATGTAGCTTGATAAACCTCATTTATATATCTCAGCAAATTGCTCATTCTGGTGAAAGGTCCAAACACCAAATGTCAAAGTTTAATAATTAGGATATTGGGTGAACGCAATTAACACAAATTGAAATAAATTGCAGATTAAATTATCGGAGAATACCCTGTGTAAAATACAAGTGTTCCCCAGAGACAAACTGAAGCAGTTGAGGAAAGGATTGAGGAATGTGAACATTGGATCTATGATCTACCAGAAAGGGACGGATTTTCAGACCCTGAAAGATCTTAAGACAGAAAGTAAGGAACTAATTCCAAAACACCAAAATTGTATAATAAGCTTGATGGAGATAACATGGTGACAGAAAATACATCAAATGTTCCCATTACCAAAACATTTCCTGTTAAAGTATTGGATCTTTCTGAAGATTTATTGTTGTATATGTTGCACATTAACCAGGAACCAATTTGCTAATGATAATATGGACAAAGAAATAAAGTGGGATTCCAGTTGCTAATTCATAACCTGTGTCTTCTGGTGCACTGGATTCAGTTTGGCTGCTGCACCTTCTGCAATCAACGAGTCTACTGGCCTCGGCAGAAAATTAGGCAGAAAGTAAAAATGAGACACAATTACTGACCAACAACTTCCACATGCGAAAATTCTTCTTACTGTCCAGATTTACAACTTCAGCTTCTTGTGCAAGGTGTTAAGAATGGACTGCACTAGTGGAAGTCTTTCACAAAAAGAGTTAAGGGTCTGTCCCACTTACATGACTTTTTCGGTGACTGCTGGCACCCATCATAGATCGCTACAGGTCGGCGAAAATGTTCAACATGTTGAAAATCCAGCGGCGACCAGAACAAGGTATGACTCTTTGGGCAACTACCCACGACCATACACGCTTCACCCCACGACAATTACAGGGTGTCGCCTGTATGGTCGTGAGTAGTCTCCTAGTCACCCAAAGAGTCGTAGCGTCTTTCTGGTCACTGCTGAATTTTCAACGTTGAAAATTTTCGGCGACCTATGAGGAGTGCCGGCAGTCACCGAAATACTCGCGTAAGTGGGACTGACCCTTCAGTACTTCAGGAGAAGATGGAAAGAATTGCATGAAAAAATCTGAATATGAAAGATTCCAACAGAATCAAATCCCGTTTGTTAAATATAATGAATTCCATGATAATGAGTGTTATTTTTACATATGTATATTTGCAACAATATTACATGGCGAATTACAGAAATCAATGTGAATTGGTTTAAAAATCCATTGTATTACGCATTGCTTGATTAAGTTAAAAATAATGTGGAAATTTATATAAAGTGTTAGCTGAGGTAAGTTAAAATATGCAGAAACATACTCAGTCATATCCCTTTAATTTCAATCTCAGATTCAAATTTTTAAATTCTGCAAATGCAGAAAAATCAAACTAAATGAAAAGAATAGTTTGAATACCAATATTTACAAAAAGAAAACAATGGCAAATCAACGATCAAACTCCTTAAAGCCACTTTACCTAAAACACATTCAAAGTGTTCAGTTGAACAGTGAGAACTTCTGTTTTTTTATAAAATAAAATTTGTGTTTTGATTTTTTTCTTTTCATATTGTACAAAAGTGATAAGAGTTTTGTCTGTTCTGAAAATGTCAGAATTTGTACTTGGTAACAAATTCATGCTCTTAATGTCCTGTTATAAATTATGTTGAAGTTGTTGCTTCCGGAAAAAAAGGATATTTTTTTCTGGATTTGGGGGTGTATGGATAATGTACTTTTCATTCAAGAACATGGAAGAGAGGTTGACATCTGCATAGTGATTCAGCAGGGAGCACTTGGACCTTGGATGATAAATCCGAATTGCTACATATTCAAATACGCTCTCTGTTTCTTCCCCAAGAAAGTATTTCTAGCAGAATGTGATTTCTTATTAAAAAGTTCCACAACTGCAGCAAACTGTTAATTGACCCTTCGGATAGAGAGCACATTTCTTTCGACCTTGGCGCAATCAGCAGTTAATTCTTTTAAATAACATCTGTCACAATTGTTGCACAAGTGGTAATGCAAACCACATCCTTCATTGTTTTTGAGGGAGGTGCAGGGCAGGCTGATGGATAGTATTTTGCACTCTGGTCCAATGGAGAACAGTTCAATGTTGTCCTGTAGCACACTCATGGCTCCAGCTGATTATTTCTTGCTCTTCCTTATCTGGGCATAGAGAGGCTCTACTGCCTGTGGGCAGATAGACACATGTTAAATTGATTAAAAATATCATTGTACATGTACATTGGTCTCTTTCTCCCTCACAAACTATAAGAGTGTAACTCAACGTTCATAAATGCCTGAAGATGTAAAAGTACATTTTATCTGCTTGGCCTGGACAGTATTCTGGTTAAGAGCCTTGCACACTCTTTATAACATCTGCCTGATTTTCATTCCACTAAAATCAGTTTAATGAAAATTAATTAAGAATTATTAAATCCATGTGATAGACACAAAAATCTGGAGTAACTCAGCGGGTCAGGCAGCATCTCTGAAGAAAAAGAGTAGGTGATGTTTTGATCCCGTAGTTTTTGTGTCTACCTTTTGTTTATACCAGCATCTGCAGTTCCTTCCTATATGTTACATTTATGTAACCTAATTAATGCTTGGGATGTGAATCTTTGGTTAAAAGGACGTTGAATTTAAGGTACTAATGCATTTTATTATCCACTAGCTTTGCAGTTACGTCATCAGCTCAAGATTATGTGTCCTCGTATCCCATTGTTTCTATTTGTGTTGATGTGTTTTCACATTCTTATCAAACTGCCTTTTATTTTGTCCTGATGTTCCATCATACTGTCCTATTTAGGTCAGGTTCATTTCCTGTGCCCCATTTAGCATCATGTGTTGTTTCACCATCTCCATTTGCCCTGAGAGTCAGCCTAACCTATTACCCCAGGTGAGGTTTCATTGCCTGTGAGATCTTTCTGTCATGATGGTTTTTATTTTCCAGTTTTTGCCTCAACTATTTCATTGTTCATGGTTGGATTTGACTAATTCAGTCTTGGTTAGTCGCATTGGCTGTAAATCTTTGCAAAAAAAAAATTGTGACATTTTTTAAAAAGTAGTCTTCAGCAATATTGCAGTCTGGAGCTTAACAGACATCAGTGAAAGGTTATGATACGCAGCCTCACAGAACGTGACATCTTAAATGAGCGCAGTATGAATCCTGTTTCAGTACATACATTCCATTGGTGCAGGCTCATGCAGTTATGAAGACTGATGAAACAAGCCATGTTCAAACAAAAAAAAAGATGATAATACAACCAAAACAAACCACAATCCATGGGTCGCAGTGATCAGCAGCAGTGAGATGCGTGCACACCTAGAAAAGAGAAAAGAGATACCTACCCCTACCTCTGCTATCTAGCTACCGACCTGTGGGGTGAATGAATCACCAAGAGAGTCATCAACAGCATCAGTGTTTGAAGGTGCTTCAGAACTATCAAGCTGTGAAAGAACAGATGGAATCTCAGTGGTAGAAATGTCACAACAATGCTGTAAACAGAAATCACAATAATGCCAACAGTTGGTAAGGTTAATTGATTTCAATGATAAAATGTTCATTGTTTGCTGTCCTTTTGCCGAATCGTTGGAGTTTCCGCAGGATATTCTGTCTACAGTTCACATGTACCATTGTATCAAACCCATATAATAATTCATAATTTGCCTCCAATGGGAGTCTCCACTAAATACCCAAGACATTCGGGCAACAGGGACAGATTCCCCCTAGTCCTTACCTTTCATCCTATCAGCCGTCGCATACAAAACATAATCATCTAACACTTTTTCCACCTTCAACAGGATCCCACCACCAGTCACATCTTCCCATCTCCACCACTTTTTGCCTTTTGCAGAGACCGTTCCCTCCGCAAATCTCTCATTAACTCATCCTGAACCCAACACCCAAACCACCCCCTCCCCAGGAATCTTTTCCTGCAACTGCAGAAAATGCAACACCTGTCCCTGTACATCCTCCCTCGACTCTGTCCAGGGACCCCAACAGTCCTTTCAGGCAGAGGTTCAATTGCACCTCCTCCAACCTCATCTACTGTATCCGTTGTTCAAGATGTGGACTCTTATATATCGGCGAGACAAAAGGTAGACTGGGCGATCGTTTCGCTGAGCACCTTCACTCAGTCCACATGGACCTACCTGATCTCCCGGTTGCTAAACACTTTAATTCCCCTTCCCATTCCCACACTGAGCTTTCTGTCCTAGGCCTGCTCCATTGTCAGAGTGAGGGTAAACGTAAATTGGGGGAACAGCATCTCGTATTTCGCCTAGGGAGCTTACAACCCAGGGGTATGAATTTTATTTCTCTAACTTCAAGAAACCTCTGCATTCCCTCTCTCTCCATCCCTCCCCCACCCAAGTCACATTTTCATTCTCACCTAGCTACAGTTAACAATGGCCTGTTTCCTTTATCATTGTTACTTTTTTGCATATCTTCCATTCATTTGTTCTATATCTCTCTACATCATCGTCTATATCTCTCATTTCACTTTCCAGTTATTTTCAGTCTAAAGAAGGGTCTTGACCCAAAACCTCACCCATTACTTCTCTCCAGACAAGCTGCCCGTCCCGCTGAGTTACTCCAGAATTTTGTGTCTATCTTCAGTTTAAACCAGCATCTGCAGTTCCTTTCTACACATTCGATCTGCTGCTTACTTCAGTGCTGTTTGTAGTTTCGCTCAAAATTCCAGCATCTGCAGAATGCTGGTGTTGGCAATGAAACTACTGCACTTGTGAAGCAGAATATGCCCTCCCAAGATTAGAGCTCATTACAGAGGGAGTTTGAAACTGCAATTGGCTGTGTGATACCTGACCTGGACATTGCTTCCCTGGGGTATTTACATATAATAGAACGTAGAATCGTATAGCACAGGAACGGGGCCTTTGACCCACAATGTTTGTGCCAAACACGATACCAAGTTAAAATGATCTCATCTATCTGTACATGACCCATATCTCTCTATACCCTGCAGTTCCATCTGCCTATCCAAAAGCTTCTTAAATGCCACAATCATATCTGCCGCTATCATCAGACCTGGCAGTGGGTTACAGACCCTACTCTCTGTATAATAAAACTTGCTCCACATATGTCCATTCAATTTTCCACCTCTCACCTTATAGTGTTGGACATTTCCAACGATTCTGATTGTCTACCTTATTTGTGCCTCTCAGACTGTAATTGCCTATCAATATTCTTCTTTTCCCTGGAATTAGCTGCTATGACCTTAAAACAACCAAATGGTGAACCCTCTCACACGATGGCATAATACTCACAGCCACTTGCACTCTGCTACTGCTCTGGTTTTCTGACTCAGCCTCCACTTGGTCATCGGGTGCAGATTCATCGGTGTGCAAGGTGGGCGATTTTGATGGCGTGTTCTGATGGGAGCACGAAGTGGGAGAGGTCTGGATGGGGGATTCTGCAGGTGTAATCTGCCGAGAAGATGCCTCAGGTGTGTGGTGGCAAGGGGAATCAGAGGGTGTGTGCTGATGTGGAGATGAATTTGGAGCTGGGAGGCAAAGATAATTCAAAATAAGAAAAATATTAAATTGAACGTTGGACATTTCATCGAATCAGTCCATCAGTGAAAGCTGGCTTTACACACATAATGAGACAGAAGATAAATTACGAATGAACGGATATGATTTTGTTAAAACTAATTAAATTAATTAAAAATTCCAAAACTTCTCAAAACTCTGTTGCTCTGTTACTAATTCCCACTGTTAATCACCTAACATCAAATATATAATTTTATGTTCTCTTCCATTTATATGCAAACAGTGATGGATAAGTAAAGAACTGTTGTTCCATCCATTCCCTCTCCACAATTGTGTTATATATATATACACACACACATACACACCCCATGTCTGACAGAGGATCCTGAATATCTAAAGTGGAATATCTACAGTGTGCAATGTCACCATGTACGGTTGGTGAAGCCTATGGGCAAGGCACAGGTTTTCACAACGTCGTGAAGGGGTGTTGCGCTAGGCAAATCTAAGGCTAGCAGTAGGAACTTTATTCAGTTAGCACCTTTTAAATAGTTAAATACAAGTTATTCTTTCTGACCACTCAAATGCCCTCATTTGCTCCAGGACAACCTCCATCCCCAGCTAGCTTCCAAATAATATTCTCCCTTCAATCTGCTGATCCACCTCAATTGCAATTATATATTTGCTGACTGCTGAAGCCCTTCCTAATCTCTAACCTGTTCTGATCATGGACAGGCTCTGCCCACCACTCCTGAAGGCAATCAGGCACCCTCCAATGTGGGATAATACAAGTGGACTTTCTGTGTGCATAGAAAAGGCATTGGCTATGCAAGACGTTTCAGTAATCAAATATCTTGTCTCTTATGAACCAGCAAATGTATTAATAACAAGTAACAGAACAAAGTAACTGACCAATGCACTTTTAGATTTCTGAATCTGTATTTTTTTAATGACTCATGTTGTAGAGAAGTAAAAACATGACATTTTTTAAAATTTTGCTATGATACCCTAATACCCTACCTGTTAATACATTAAAAAAACACATTCACAAATGCAGAACCATGCAAATTCATCCCACTTTGCATCTTGTGAATGCATATTCTCGTGAATGATTCTTGGTCAAAATTAGGAAAACAAATATGAATAAAAAGAGTTTTTACAAGTGCATATTCAATTGAAAGGGAAGATAGTAACAGTGAAATAACTTACGGGAATTGTTTGATGATGGTGTGGAGTTGGAAGTTGCTGGGGTTAGATTTAACTGAGAAATATCAAAGTCATCTGCATCATCCATCTCCTGCGCCAGCCCCACTTTGCTGAAGTAGCTTGTGAAGGCATCCGTCGTGCAGGAGAGTGAAGCTTGCTCACTTTTTCTCGATGGGACTGCTGGGGGTTTGGCCATTTGGAACTCTTTAAACATCTCCTTGCCCATTTTCTGCCTTGATTTCTCCTCCTGGTGGCTGGCAATGGTGGGCTGACCAGCAGATAAGGCTGCTTTGAACATGGCAGTTTGTAGTGGCATTGGAGTTTGTGCTGACATGAAGACAGTGGGCTGAAATGGGCTTCCAACAGGGGCCCACTGCTGCTGTACAGCAAATAAGGTTGGCTGGCCCCATGCTGCAGGCTGGACTCCAGCTAACATAGGATTGATGATATTTTGAGCACCTGATTGCTGCGCCCAGACTGCGGGCGCTACTGCCCCCATTGTGACATATCCTGTCGAAACAATGACAAAAACAACAATAAAGATACTGCTTGGCTGCCTGTTTAACCCTGCTTGCATGAGGAACATGTCATGCCCGTTAAAGCAAACAGTCACAATCATATAATTTAACATCTTGGATTATCACCAGCTATCTTTGTAGCTAAGGCAGAAATGTTGACAGATCTTTCCTCAGAGGACGAAATAAGGAAGGAAGCCGTCACTATTTAATTGATTAGATAAGGTCTCTAGAAGGAGTGGGCTTAAAGCATTGAGTGGATCTTTTCCTGATCCAGCAGGTTTGCTGATGTAGCTGTGTCTACCCTAAAGGCTGGGTTTACCTGTGGGGACAGCAGCAGCATTGAATGGAACAGATCCAAACATATCGGATCTCCCAGGCGGCTGAGCACTAAGAACTCCAGAAGCAAATGCATCAGGTCCAAGGGCATTAGCTGGTGATGCTGGTGTCTGGAGGGGATAGAAAAGACACAGACTTAATAAGACTGGTAATTAGATGCAGTACATATAATTCAGTACCTGCTGAGCACAACTTTTAAAATAAAAAAATAAATCAGCCTTTTTATGTTCTTAGTTTATTTTATAGCTTTAATGATATCTTATGAATGATGCCTATGTTTGCAGAGAGATTACAAAAGTCACCTTATCATTGTTACAGATAATTTCTTCTATACGCCTCGCATTAAGTCTAATAAAAGTAAAAAGTACATTGTGGCATTTCAGGACTTAAATATTTCCATTCAACTCGTCTTAAAGCTGATTCAAGGGACTATGGCTATGACCTACTTACTGTCAGCTTTACTGCTGTATCACATCAAATAAATGGCAATGCGATATTTCCCTCCAGATACTAATCGTATAAAAGTTGTATAAAAATGGCAACGGCATTTCAAAGTAGGAACACTGCAACAAAGAGCTTTTAATATTACCATAAACCACCAAACAATAAGGATTCTCAAAAACAAAATAAATGCAACCATTGACAATGGAGTTTATTAGGCTTTCCTGTAAGTATAGTCTTGGGCAACAGTCAAATTTGACGATTTTAAGCTCATATAAGCCACAAAGATTGTGCAGGAAATATTTGACACAATATTAACCACCCGATGTAAACATTCACACAAAAGTTTAAACAGTGTCCTTGGATACTGGATTATTCAACGTCCTTTCCTCGTGTTGATTAGCTTTCAATTCAGCCAACAAACAAAGAGAACATAATTGTGGCCATGAGAGTTTGAATAATATTGACAGACATTAAAAGTGTGTGGCACTTACCCCAGGAGAGGTGATGTCTGGGGGGGTAGACATGTCACCAAAGAGGTCCAGTTGATTAATTGTCTGTAAAGAAACACACCGGCAGGACAATTGAGACATTTTGCCACACAACCGACATTGTTGTAAGCATTAAACTGCAATATTTTTGTACACATTTTGGGACAGTAACGGCGCAGTATCCTAGATCAAAGACAATGCAAACGTTTAAAGGGCATAGAATGATATGATAGCAACAGAACTTGTAAAAATGTTTTCATTTAGACACTGTACCCCAGGGGCACCTGAATCTTTTTATACATTAAAAGATAAAGAAGGAAGATTTCTTTATCTGGTGGTTGAATAGCCTGGGTTGCCCCAACTGTGTTGCTGACTACACAATACAGAGCTGAATATCAGAGGATGAGCACCCAACCCCCTCAGGATAGAGGAGTACAATGACAGTACATTGAGAAATCAGGATATCAAGGATCAAAGATCCTATAGATAGACCACTCCTGCTAAATGCAATGGGCAGACGTGTAGTATGCAACGGAACGCAACGTGGGCCTTTTTTTCATCCATTTCATCCATTTCCATAACCCGACCCGACTCGCAGTGTAATCAATGTTGCGGGGAATCAGTTTGTGTTAATAAATTAAAATTCTGAAAATGAGAAGATTTTTACCAAATAACTTTTATTTTTACGAGGATGTTTCCATAACCGGCTTCCGTCTCCGCATTATTATCCTATGGAATCTTTGGTGTGGAGACGGAAGCCGGGTACAGAAATGGGGCTTTAAATTACCCATGAATCTGTCCATGACCCTACTACGTCTTTTTTATCGAGTGGACTATCTTGCTCGCTATAGGATCTTTGCCAAGGACTACATAGCCCACAAACACTTACAGTATCCAGAGTGCAACCCATGGATACTTTGATGTAAAAGGACATCATTCAGACCAGCAGACCCGCCTGAGTGTTCCTCCTCTCAAAATATACTGACCTCATAATCCAAAGGAAACAAGTTCAAATGCAAACATTTGAGCACTAGAAATCAGTTTTAAAACAAGTAGAACAAGGAACATCGACACTGCTATGGTGACCAATTACTTTAAATGCTCCTTCCCATTCCCACACAGACCTTTCTGTCCTCAGTCTCCTCCATTGTCAGAGTGAGGCTAAATGCAAATTGGAGGAACAGCATCTCATATTTCGCTGGGAAAACTTACAGCTCAGTGGTATGATTTCTGATTTCTCTCACTTCAGTTAGCCCCGGCATTCCCTCTCTCTTTATCCCTCCCCCAACCAAGTCACACTATCTTCTCATTTTCACCCTACAAACAGCTAACAATTGCCTGTTTCCTTTATCATCGTTACTTTTTTGCATATATCCTATTCATTGTTCTTTATCTCTCTACATAATCGTCTATATCTCCCGTTTCCCTTTTCCATAACCAGTCCTAGGAAGGGTCTCGACCCGAAGCTTCACCCATTCATATAACCATATAACAATTACAGCACGGAGACAGGCCCTCTCGGCCCTTCCAGTCCGTGCCGCTCCTTCTCTCCAGACAGGGTTGCCTGTCCCGCTGAGTTCCTCCAGCATTTTGTGTCTATCTTCAGTTTAAACCAGCATCTGCAGTTCCTTCCTACACACTTTAAATGCTCAGTTGTTTCGCCTTGGCCTTTGTGAAGGAATCTTGCCATCTGTATGTGGTGCAGCTGGATGTGTGACTCCAAACCTACAGCAATATTGTTGAGACGTAATTGTTCTCTGAAATGGCCAGTTGTACATCGCCATTATTGTACGTAGGACATCCATCTTTAAAGGGCAACCATGATGGACAATATATGCCAGTCTCACATCCTTGCAATTGTATGATAAATAAATCTTGTTCAATCTGCTTTCTCCCAAAATGTAATTCCTTCATTACACTTGCACAATTCCATCAGACCCATTGCAATTAACAAAATACAAAAGGCAGCATTTTTGCGTAGTTTATAATGCAATTGGGTCATCTTAATGTTATTGGAAATAGAGGAAGCCAAAGGGTCTGAATTCAGTACAAATCATTGAACCTCAACGTGTGGAGTGGGAACCATATCAGAACTTTCTGCTCCTTCATTGACAGAAACAAAGGTTAAATTGGTCGCTTCTAATGCTACTTCAGTTTTATTGGCGATCTGCCCAGGTTGGGCAAAAACCATTGATAAAGCCTGGGATCTTCAGCAGCTTAGTTCAAATGATATGCAGTCATTGACTGAGCCACCAGGGGAAGCTGTCGGATTGATTATTCATTTCAATGTTTTAAAATATGCTCAGAAAAATAATTGCCCTGAAGTTAAAAGAGCCCTGCTTCTCATTTTTGGCTTGATGTGTCCCAAATATCAGCAAAAGGAATAGATTAATTAGCAGAAGGGCCGGTTTAATTTGGCACCATGTTCAACATAGATATCCTGGGCTGAAGGGCTGTGCTGTACTGCCCTAAAAAATAAATTATGGGGAGGAAGCCATTTAAATTCTCAAATAAAATGATTCAATAGAGTTATCTAGAGTGCACATGGAGGCTTGCCTGAGTACTCTGTGGAATGAGCTTTAGTGGTACTGCAGAAGGAATGCATTTGGTATTGTAGATAGTTATTATGGTCATCTCAAATTACAACAGGATCTTGATCAGTTGCTAAAGTGGGCTGAGGAATGGTTAATACAGTTTAATGCAGAGAAGTGGGAGGTGGGATGTGTTGCATTTTGGGAAGACAATCCTTCACAATAAATGGAAATGCTTTGGGGAGTGTTATAGAGCAAACAGATCTAGTAATGCATTGTGTGCGGACGTAGCGTTGAAGGTCGAGATGCCGAAGCAAAGAAGTGGAAGCCGAAATGCCAAATAACCCAAAGCGTACGAAGCCGAAACGCCAAATAACCCAAAGCGTACGAAGCCGAAACGCCAACTAACCGAAAGCAGATGATGCCAAAACGCCAACTAACCGAGAGGGTGGGACACCTAAAGAAAACTAATCGAAAGGGTGGGACGTCTACAAGCCAACTCACGAATGGCCGCTCTGCCGAAAAGTCAAATAACGGACATGACGCCACCGGGGGAACGGGACTTGTCAGCGATTGGTCCAGACCCCCGCATCCATCACATCACTATCCAATTCACCCCCCACCCCGGCCACGGGGACAGATGGCTCGGGGCATTGGCAGCCATAGTAAATCGCTTTTAAAACATGTGGGGTGGGGGGGGCACAAATTCCCTGGTGGGCCTATGGCAAGTGTGCATGACAACAAACAATTTTATCTCCTCCCACTCCCCCCCCCCGCCCCAACCTTGGCAACAAGAAGCACATTTTATTTATTGTTTAAACACAGT
Organism: Okamejei kenojei; assembly: GCA_035221665.1. Taxonomy (NCBI): domain Eukaryota; kingdom Metazoa; phylum Chordata; class Chondrichthyes; order Rajiformes; family Rajidae; genus Okamejei; species Okamejei kenojei. Next base: position 39,566,217 of record CM069140.1, read on the forward strand.
AATACTGCCTGGTTGCCTGCGTAACGCACACAAGCTCCCAAGCTCAAAACACCAGATAATCTGTAATCTGTTTTAACTGAAGATGGACACACAAAAGCTGGAGTAACTCAGCAGAACAGGCAGCATCTCGGGAGAGAAGGAATGGGTGGAGTTTTGGGTTGAGACCATTCGACCCGAAACTGAGAGAGAGAGGGGGGAAAGAAAGAGGCGGGAGAAGGGGGAGAGAGAGAGGGAGGGAGAGAGAGCGAAGAGGGGGTGAGAGAGGGGGAGAGTGAGGGAGGGAGAGAGAGAGAGAGAGAGAGAGAGAGAGAGAGAGGGAGAGGGAGAGGGAGAGGGGGTGAGGGAGAGAGGGGAGATGGGGAAAGGGGGGGAGGGGGAGGGAGAGGGAAAGGCCTCAGTGCTGACTGTAATGACAAAAAGCTGAAAATATAGGTCAAAGCTTGCAGTAATTCTTGATTTTTACATATAATCAGTTAATTACAGGTAAAAATGCACTACATTATCCAGTAGGAGGATGTTAATCCAGTAACATATTGCTCTGACACTATGATTTACACTTAATACTGGAGCAGATAAATACATTTATAAACAAGGTGATGTAATCCAAACATTATTAACACAATATGCTAATTATTTTTTTCTACTAACTGTAATGACCTAGTTTCTCAAAAACAACATCATATAATTAAATTGAACAGAGTACCATTTGAATGCCCTATTCTTTCAACTATTAGAAAGTCTTAATCCCAGGATCACTATATTTGTCTCCCTTTTTTGTTGGTCTGATTTGTCTACTGAGAGACTAATCAGGCTACTGACATGAAAAGATACTGGTGTTGTAATCCAGGATTAGAGCAGAAGGAAGATCTTGTATTAGTAGTTTCTGAATTACAGATCGGTGTCTCTGAATTCCCGATGCTCCACAAAGTCTTCTCCATTATGTACCTTTGCTCTAATTCAAATGCAAACATGAATACATTGTGGGAACATTTTTCAAAAAACAATTTAATGGACAGAGTTTGGTTAGAACCACTAAAAAAGATTGAGTGTGTGTAAGAATGAACTGCAGAAGCTAGTTTAAAGCGAAGATAGACACAAAAAGCTGGAGTAACTCAGGGGGACAGGCAGCATCTCTGGAGCCAAGAAATGGGTGACGTTTTCGTTTTCGGTCGAGGACCTTCAAAAGATTGCACTTGAGCCCCCTCAGCCCTCTGCATTTTACTTGTAGGGGAATGTGTTACCAAACATTTTACTCTGCCAGACAGACAATAGGCAATAGTCAATAGGTGCAGGGGAAGGCTATTCGACCCTTCGAGCCAGCACCACCATTCACTGTGATCATGGCTGATCACCCACAATCAGTACCCCCTTCCTGCCTTCTCCCCATATCTCTTGACTCTGCAATCTTTAAGAGCTCTATCTAACTCTCTCTTGAAAGCATCCAGAGAATTGACCTCCACGCTTTCTTAGGCAGGAAATTCCACAGATTCACAACTCTCTGGGTGAAAATGTTTTTCCTCATCTCCGTTCTAAATGGCCTACCCCTTATTCTTAAACTGTGGCCCCTGGTTCTGGACTCCTACGTCATTGGGAACTTGTTTCCTGCCTCTAGCGTGTCCAATCCCTTAATAATCTTATATGTTTCAAGAAGATCTCCTCTCATCCTTCTAAACTCCAGTGTATACAAGCCCACTCCATTCTCTCAACATATGACAGTCCAGCCATCCCGAGAATTAACCTTGTGAACCTATGCCACACTCCCTCAATAGCACGAATGTCCTTCCTCAAATTTGGAGACCAAAACTGCACACAATACTCCAGGTGTGGTCTCCCCAGGATCCTGTACAACTGCAGAAGGACCTCTTTGCTACTATACTCAACTCTTTCAAAAGGCCAACATGCCATTAGTTTTCTTCAATGCCTGCTGCACCTGTACACATACTTTCAGTGACTGATGAACAAATACCCCCAGATCTTGTTGTACTTTCCCTTTTCCCAACTTGACAACATTCAGATAATAATCTGCTTCTGTTTTTGCCACCAAAGTGAATAACCTCACATTTATCCTCATTAAACTCCTTCTGCCATACTTCTGCCCACTCACCCAACCTGTCCAAGTCACCCTGCATCCTCATAGCATCCTCCTCACAGTTCACACTGCCACCCAGCTTTGTGTCATCTGCAAATTTGCTAATGATTATTCTAATTTTTTCCTCTAAATCATTAATGTATATTGTAAATAGCTGCGGTCCCAGCACCGAGCCGTGCGGTACCCCACTAGTCACTGCCTGCCATTCTGAAAGGGACCTGTTAATCCCTTCTCTTTGTTTCCTGTCTGCCAACCAATTTTCTATCCATGACAGTACCCTGCCCCCAATACCATGTGTTCTAATTTTGCCCACTAATCTCCAATGTAGGACCTTATCAAAGGCTTTCTGAAAGTCCAGGTACACTACTGCACTGGCTCTCCCTTATCTATTTTCCTAGTTTCATCCTCAAAATATTCCAGAAGTTTAGTCAAGCATGATTCCCCCTTCGTAAATCCATGCTGACTCGGACCAATCCTGTTACTGCCATCCAAATGTGCCGCTGTTTCATCTTTTATGATTGACCCCAGCATCTTCCCCACCACCGATGTCAGGCTTACTGGTCTATAATTCCTTGTTTTCGCTCTCCTTCCTTTCTTAAAAAGAGGGATAACAACAGCTACCTTCCAATCCACAGGAACTGATCCTGCATCTATAGATCATCTATAGAACATTGCTTTTGTGGTTGTTAAAGGCTTTCTGCTGTAGTCAAGGCTGGAAAAACATTGGATGATTCAGAAAATGCGGTGCATTGGAAGCATTAAAAGATTCAGAAGGGCGGCACAGTGGCGCAGCAGTAGAGTTGCTGCCTTACAGCGCCAGAGACTCGGGTTTGATCCTGACTATGGGTGCTAGTATGAATGGAGCTTGTACATTCTCATGATCTGCGTGGGTTTTACCCGGGAGCTGTGGTTTCCTCCCACACTCCAAAGACGGACAGGTTTGTTGGCTGATTGGCTTAGTATAATTGTAAAATAGTAAAATAGTCCCCTACACTATCCATGTGTACGATAGTGTTAGTGTGTGGGGATCGCCTGTTCGCACAGACAAACCTTCAGTGGACTGAAGGGCCTGTCTGCACTGTATCTCAAAACTAAACAAAACTAAATGCAGGAAGTGATGTAGGGGGACGATTGGGGTGCGAGATAGATGGTGATCATTCATGGAATATGGAATAGGAATAGGCCATTTACTGCCCAGTCCCAATGTAGGAAGAGAATGCATGTTTATTTGAACAGCCAAGAACAACTGCAAGTGAGAAAAGTATAATATTATTATTTTTGAATTATAATTTAATTAGTTATTTAAACAGATGATGAGGATATTTATAGGCAAGGGCATATGCTGTATGTACAAACGAATATTCTCTTACGCAAGTTTGGTGCGTGTACAGATGTAATGAAGATGTCTCTGTTTAGAGCATATTGTACACCACTCTATACTGAACACCTGTGGTCAAACTACAGAGAAACAAGTTTATGGAGACTTAAAGTAGTGTATAATGATGCCATGCGAATACTACTAAAGAAACCTAGGTGGTGTAGTGCAAGTAAACGTTTGGTGGCGCAGGAGTCAGTACTGTACAAGCTATATTAAGAAATCAAATGTATAAATTTATTTGCAGGATTATTGCCTCTGAAAATGTAAATATCGTGGTCTTATCAAACATAAGTTTTAGCACTACATACTACCAATCCCAGTTGTGGAGACATTGATATAGTTGTCTCACTGTAGGACACTGATCTTTCTTTTTATTCTAGATTTTAAACCAGGTATTGTGTTTTTGTACATAATTTATGATCCTCTCATAACTAATTTACTAAGCTTTTATATGTATTTTATGGTGTTTTTATATGCAATGTATTCTATGTAATGTTGTCTTTTACGTGGACCTTGAGTCTGAAATAAAGTTTAATAATAATTATGTTTAATTGTTTAAAATGGTAAATGCTGGGAAATACTCACAAAATAGGCAATGTACTTCTACAATTTTTTTATTTTAAACAATTTATTTGAATACATTTTAGTGATGGATTCTTAATCGTCTTTGAAAATTTGCAACAGGGAGGGAGACATTTTAAAGCAGGAATATGGGGTGTTTGGAAAATTCAATGGATCAGGTCCATTGGACAGCTTGTTGCGATTAAAAGCTAGGTCTCATTGGAGTGCAAAGACCGGTACCTATGTTGAGGTGGAGGGTCAAAGGAGGAGATTCTCATCGCCAAAGGATCAACTATCAAACATTGCCTCACAGGGAATCCCAATCTAGTACTGCATAGTAAGACATGGTTTTCCTGGAACTGCCGGATGTCACTCTCCTGGGACAAGTTCCTCTGTAAGGCTCATTTAGACATTAAGTTGCATATAGTTATGAGCAGTTACCTTGGTTGCCTAAATAATATTAATTCAGCAGTTGGGAGGCTCAGTTCAAAATTCCATCAATCCTAACTGATTTATTGGAACATTTTGAAATTCAGTTTAAATATTGCTGCAGGATTTGAATTTGTTTCCTCTGGATATTTGAACCTCAGTAAAATATACCCATACAATACTATTACTTCTACACCTCTCCAGACAGGAAAGCAAGCCAAAATAATAACGAAAACCAATGAACCATGAAAATAATTAAATTCTGGATCGCAGATGGATCATCATAATTTCAACTAAGTACTCAAGTTTGACAACACCAACTGAATCCCAGAGAAATACAGCTCACTCCATTTACAATCTTCCCCTGAAAGTATAAAATTGAAGTGAATATTTGGAGCCTGTTTCTTTCTTAAATGATGGTCGTATAACTTAATGTTGAGTCACTTCATTGTTTTTCTCTCAGGAGCAATTACTTTTTTAAGCAGGAATTAATTAATTAAGCAGGAACATGATTGCAATTGGTTGAGGTAGACTAGGGCATTTTATTTTTGTATTGTTACTGGTTGGTTCATTTACTTGTCATTGGGTCATCACCAAAAGGCTCTCAATGTTACCTGTCCGAAATATTAACACCGTTATTTCCAGTGTTGTGCCACATTAATTTATCAGCAGTCAATTACTACACAAATAAGTGCAGATTGATTTTGATTTTAATGGGTTTTGATGCTGTTTTTGCATTAATAAAAGGCATGGGCCCCAAATGGGGTGAATTACATTCCTCTGACTGCACTATATTTTGGTTAGGAAACTGCCCTTGGGTGGTTAAATGCACTCACTGAGTTCTGCTCACCAGCTTACAGATGCTCATTAAATGTTAATAATAACAAAGGGATAGGTGTATCATCTTGACACCTGAGGAAATTAAACAGCCAGACCTATTTTGCAGTTGCAGACTCTGTAAGATGGCTTATTAATATACTATTACACATTGACTAGAAGTCAAATAGAATAATTCCACAGATAACAGAATAAATAATTTGATTAATAAACACTTGCCTTATAATTTTGAAAATTTCATACATTTCTGACTATAAAATTAGGCAATATTGATGGGTACAATGCACTTCTAATAGAACCCACTTCACCAATCATGTTCTATAAGGATAAGTAATACTTAACTTATTGAGTAAATGGCCAACCATCAAGGCTTCTCCACACTGCAGTCAAGTAGAATGGACTTCAGTGTATAGACGCAATGTATATGAGCTACACTGAGCTATCTGGAACATGTACCACATTCTACATTATATAACGTAATAGAAGCTTACATTACCTACAACTTAATTTAAATTTGATATAAAGCAAACCCTGATAATTGTAATAATCCATAATCACATTTAATATATGCACGACTAATGTAAAAAAAGGTTGTAGTATGTCCTATTTTTGACATTTGTTTCAATAGATATTATTGCAATGAAGGAATATGAGGTACATGACAGCTAATGGATAAATAACTTGACCTATCCCCAAGCTCCTTTTCCATTGTAAAGTCTTTAAAATGTAGCTTCCAAATTTATCTACCTTATTGAACTGCTTGTCTAATTCCTGCCATCAGTTTGTGTCCATAGCCACCAGTTGAAGTGCTTATGTTGCTAATAGTTTTGTCTAAGTGGTCTGATTCTCCTTGGGGCTTACAACCTATCTGCTGTCTTTTGACACCCATTCTTCTTCATCATCATCACCGGTGTAAATTAACATTCAGGTGTGGGTCCTTTCTTATTGTTTTTCATCTGGAGTCCAAATAATCTCACTATTCTCCTACTCCTCACCTCATACACCCAAGGTTCATCCTTGGCTCACTATTGTTCCCTCTGACGCTGACTCTCAATGACGGATTCCAATTAGTTGTAATGAATCTAACTCACTGTAAAAGTTTCCTATTTTATGAAGGAGGGTAGTTCAGAAATGCTGTACCTCGACATATCCACATCTGATGAAAGTTTCATTGTGAAATGTTGAAATCTGTTGGTACATCCCCACAGAGATAGCTTGATCTGCTGAATATTTCCAGTAATTTTCTGTTTTTATCTAACCTTCCCTACTTGAATGTTTTCCCAATGCTATAAATAACGTCATCCAGTCAATTTGCTGGTAGCACATACCTTATCAGTTCCCCATCAATCTCCACCAATGGTCCGACATGCTATAACAGTAAGGTCATTTTCATGTTTCAAATATGAATCATATTTCGTAAAGAAAACTGCTCACAGATTATTAAACTCTGCAGATGGCTGAGTTTCATTACCTTGATTGCTCAGAAATGAAATGAATCCTCATTTATAATGAATTTGGTTTGGCAGTAAATATCATGCAGCTCTATTCAAAATTGATTTTTCATCTACAATAAGACATATTTCTACTCAGTATGACTTTGTTGATTGAAAAGACAACTACTCTTAATTATTTTCATCCTCCTCCTTTTATTGTTTATTGTTTCCTGCAAGCAGCAACAACTCTGGTTTGTGTAGATGGGGTTACTGTTCTCAAAAGGCAAGGAAAAATAATACCACTGGAAAGCTAAAAAGGAGATGTGTGAAGCTGTTGCCAGGTCTGGAAAAGTTTTGCCTTGAAGGAAGTTTGCTTGGACATGGATTGTTTTCATGGTAACTAAGGAGGTGTAACATTTGAAGTGAAGCAAAGTAGATAAGAAGAATTTATTCCTCACAGAAGAGAATTGAATGAATAACAAGAAAGCAACGATTCAATGAGGATAAAACGCCCATAATTGTAGAAATGGTAGTGAGCCTCAACGCGGTTAAATGTGACGTGATGTTCAACCAATCAAAAGTTGAGGTGGGACTAAAAGTTATTATTTGGCCTGCAGAGGTACAATTGGCAAAATTGCCTCCAGATATGATGGAAATGTCTGTGCTCTGCTGAAGATTATCAACTTTATTCCATCACACCACAGAAAGGACCATAAAAATGTTTAAAATATCGTTATTCTTCCCCAAATCAGAGCATCAATAAAAGACTGAATTACCTGAATTGTAAACTATTGACCACAGTATAGAATGCCGCAGACAGCAAGAATGCAGGTTAAATGTAAAGTGCAGTGCTCTAAAATGTTCTAAAGTGTCGAGATAAAGACAATGCAAAGTAAAATTCTGCATAGACTGTGCAGTGTAGTGTGGTGCAGAGCCACAGATGCAGCAAGATCCCAGACAAAAAGCCATACGACTTCCTGAATTAACAGGCAGAGTGTGCCTTGGTCATGTTGGAGCACAGGGACTATAAAATCCCAGATTAACAGCATGGTGTGCGATGATAGAGACAGAGTAAGCGCAATTCCAAATAAACTCTGCAATGTACTTTGGTGCACATCAGAATACAGAGACAGTAAAATCCAAGATTAAAGGTTCATTGTGATGTGGTATGTGTTGTAGCCACAGACACAGCAAGATCATGGGTTAAATGTGGCAGAAAATGAGTGTTGGAGCCAAGGGGGCACCAAGATCCCAGGTTAACGGACTAAATGTGGATCAATCTGTGGATTGAGTCAAAGAACAGGACAGATCAAACTTAAATCTCTGATTTGAGATGAGGCAATAGGCATTTCAATGTGTTCCGTACACAGAAGAATGTGAGTTTTCTTACCCCTACCAGTTTGCATACCGCAAGAACAGGAGCACGGAGGATGCCATCTCAACGGCACTCCTCTCCACCCTCTCCCACCTTGACAACAGAAACACTTATGTGAGAATGCTGTTCATCGACTACAGCTCAGCCTTCAACACCATTATCCCCTCGAAAATTGATTGCCAAACTCGATGGCCTGGGCATCAACCCCTCCCTCTGCAATTGGTTACTGGACTTTCTAACCAACAGACCACAGTCTGTTACGTTGGATAACCACTCCTCTTCTACGCTCACCCTGAACACTGGCGTACCCCAGGGCTGCGTGCTGAGCCCCCTCCTCTACTCCCTCTTCACCTACGACTGCATACCTGTACATGGTACCAACATCATCATCAAGTATGCAGATGACACGACGGTGATTGGCCTCATCAGCGACAACGATGAGTCGGCCTACAGGGAGGAGGTTCAGCTCCTAACAGCATGGTGTGCCGACAATAACCTGGGCCCTCAACTCAAGAAGACCAAGGAGCTCATTGTTGACTCAGGAAATTGAGAGGCTGCATGCACAACCCCATCCATATCAAACAGGACGGAGGTGGAACGTGTCTCCAGCTTCAGGTTCCTGGGGGTCAACATCTCCGATGACCTCTCCTGGACCCACAACCACATCCTCGCTGATCAAGAAGGCTCACCAGCGTCTCTTCTTCCTGAGGAGACTTAAGAAGGTCCACCTGTATCCTCCCCAGATTTGGTGAACTTCTACCGCTGCACCATCGAGAGCAATCATTCCTACAACTGCATCACAGTATGGTAAGGTAACTGCTCTGTTGCCGACCGGAAAGCTCTGCAGAGGGTGGTGAAGATCGCCCAACGCTTCACAGGCTCCTCACTCCCCTCCATTGAGTCTGCCCATAGTAAACGATGCCTGCGCAGGGCGCACAGCATTGTCAGGGACACCCCCAACCATTGACTGTTTACCCTCCTCCCATCCAGGAGACGCTACAGGTCACGCCGCTGCCAGACCAGCAGGCTCAAGAACAGCTTCTTCCCTGCGGCTGTCACACTTTTCAACGCTGCACCTCAATGACTGCCTGTCTTTCCCCCCGGACTATCCAATCACCAGCAAATTGCACGGATACCACTGCATATGTATATGTATTACTTGTTCATTCGTAAGTTCGCCCTTCGGAGATACCAACTGCATTTCGTTGTCTCTGTATTGTACACTGCACAATGACAATTAAAGATTGAATTGAATTGAATTGAATTGAGTTTTGCCACCTGATGGTCAGTGATGAAAGTGCAGAATATGCAGTGTTCAAAGGACAACAGGAAACCCATTGAGGACTACTTACTGCTCAAGACACCGAGATTCAAAGCAAAGGTATGAGAGAAAATGACAACTTATACCTCAACCTGCAACATTTTAATGGATTTAATTATACTGAACTTTATGCTTTGATAGATTAAAAATATCAGGTAAAAAACTGAATTGCAAGTTATTGTTTTTTTACAGGATAAGAAAGAACTTGCTCTTCTGTTACACAATTGAGGAAGTCATTATCATGAGACACTTGAAATGTTATCATCTGATTTAATTTAACAGAAAATGTGTGCAAAGCAACAACAAAGCATTGCAATTCTGACACCTGACAGGAAAAATATTGGAATGAATACTTGAAGCATTCTACTGACTCATTGAGTCACACTTCAGATTGAAAAGTAGAAATGTTCATGACTACAAAGAGGATGCACAATTACCACAGGAAAATTAGAACAGTTGCCAGTGGAGAGATGGTATTCAGGGAACAAAGAGTGGCAGAGAGCAGTCTAGGGCTTCCAGCCTCCCCATCATGAATGGAGGTATTTTTAACATCCTGAGCAGGGCAATTCTCTGACACTTCAGGTTTATGTTTATTATTGTCACATGTACTGAGGTACAGTGAAAAACAATCAGATTAGATAATCTATCTTACTAAAAGTCTGATCTTGACCATTTCCTGTTGTTCTATATATTGATTTTAGAAAAAACACTCAGTCAGTCTCTGCAAGATGGGGGAAGCGAGAGGGTCACATCTCTCGGACTGAGCTGTGAATAACACTGATTACATGTCTACTAAACTGTGAATGGTTTTACTGACCTGTCAGTGCCCTTAATGTGGTTTGCAAATAGTTTGGAAATACTAAAGCTGTGTTGCCTTTGGTTTGGAAATGCTAAAGCTGTGCTGCCTTTGGTTTGAAAATGCTAAAGCTGTGTTGCCTTTGCTTTGGAAATACTAAAGCTATGTTGCCTTTGCTTTGGAAATGCTAAAGCTGTGTTGCCTAATTAAAGTTGCCTTGCCTAATTAAAGTTATCTTGCCTTCTATATAATTAAAAGTCTAATCTTGACCATTTCCTGTTTGCGCTTTATATTGATTTTAGAAAAAACGCTACCACGTACGTCTGTGCTTTTTGGCCCTCTTACTCAGTCCCCCTCGCTCATCAGGTACCGAGGAGTTTTCCCATCGATGAAAAATAAAAGAGTTATTAGTGTTTTAACAATGTTGAGATTCTCTCTCCTGTCAATCATGCCATGAAAGCCACGCCCCTAGTGGTGGGAGGGGTAGGGACTATAAAACCAGGAAGTGTGGGCGTGGCTCAGTCTCTGCAAGATGGGGAAGGGAGAGGCCACCCTGCTTGAAATGGAATTTCAAGGAATAGCCGTGAGTCAACTGCCAGTCCACCAGCCGTGAGTGAGTGAGCTGCCAGCACAACAGGCTTGAATGATTGAGCTGCCAGCCCAAGAATCCATTCAGCCCACAATGCCATACTAGCCTTCTGGACCAGGTTCAGGAATGGCTACTTCCCCACAGCCATCAGGCTATTAAACTTGGCTCGGTCAAAACTCTGAACATTAATACCCCTTTATCTGTTATTTGCACTTTATCAATTTATTTATTCATGTGTGTATTTACGTATATAATGGTATATGGACACATTGATCTGTTTTGTACTCAATGCTTACTGTGTTCTGTTGTGCTAAGCAAAGAAAAAAAATTCATTGTCTTGTCAGGGACACAAGACAATAAACTCTTTTGACTTTGACTTGGAAACCAGTCCCTTCAGCCCACACCACCCATACTAGCGCTCCAGAAAGCACCCCCCCCCCCCCCACCACCACCACTGGTCACCAATATTTGAATTGGTGGAGAGGTGGAATATTGCGTTGGGGGACCAGCCCTCCCGTGTGATGCTGGCACCCAACGGGTCCAACTTAGTCTAGTACTATATATAAATACAATCAAGGCAAACTCAAGTAAAATATGTAGAGTCAATGCGTAACATCCAATGTCCTTTAAGAATAGCATCAATGTAAGAATAATGTCCTTTAAGAATGTCCTCAGTGAGGACAGCAGTAAGTGAGAAGTAGGATTACATCTTTGCTGATTTGCTGAGGTGGGGGATGTAATGTAAATGAGAGAGACAGATAACTGTATTGGATTTAATTAATAGTATTTTGAAAATCTCCATTCAGTGATTTAAGTTAAATATTGTTTAAATGGTTTGGGAAATTGTAATATCATAATCCGCTATAGCCCCAGATATTTAGCAGTTTCTTATAACAAGCATCTGTTACTGGTATGTATTTCTGTTTAGCGAAAAGCTATTTCAGCTGGTTGTATATAATTTTCAAGAATAATGCATTACCATTGAATGATACAATCAGCATTTTAAAAGATATATTCAATGCTGGATCATAAAAGGATAACCACCTGTTAGTTGATGATATAAAATAATCCTTGTGCTTCTTATTATCAGTATAAATATCAGTAGAAAAACCTGATAGGGAAACCAGCTAAGCTGAATGAGTCAGAGCAGAAACGAGGATAACACTGGTGATTATAGTGAAAGCAAAGAATAAAGTTTTGATTTTGTAAATCCTATATCAGAAGTGGATTTGATTCCATTGTTTGCTCCAATGTCATTTATTCAATCCTTTTCAGAATTTTCATCAATGTGCCCTCACTTTTCCAGAATATTCCTCATAGTTCTATAGTCATGATACATTCTAAGCCCCATCCATGGCTCAGCATAGTGGGAAAGAGATGCATTCATAAGTTGAATAAATGCAAAAGTTAATGTATAAGTTAGGCAATAAAAAAAAATCATTGAAAGGAAGCAGTTATGTACCATGTCACATTTAAAGTGCTATTAAACATGAGCATTTCCAGCATATGTACTGTGAATAAAAATACATTTCAGGAATAGAAAATGTATGTACTTTTCTTTTCAAAACATAAACTTCACCTTCGCACCATAGCAAGTTCTTCACTCCTCTGGGTACAAACTCATCTACTTTAACAAACATCTCCTGTAATATGCTTTCTCATAAAAAATGATTAATTTAAAAAGCTAAATGCTGCAGATGATGGAAATCTGAAATAAAAACAGAATGCTAGAATTACACTACATGGCAGCAGCATTTGTAGAGAGAGCGAGAAACAAAAGTTCATTGGGCTAGAACTTGTTGATCCTGGTCCTAGCGATCACCATCCATGACAGTCCAAAGGCCAAACAACATGTTAGCAGGCACTTGTTTTCTTTTGGTGTGACCACTGGTCACCCTTTGCAAAGGTATAAGCAGCTACAGGGAGCCAAAGGCAAGACTCCTCTGACAGACTACCTGCTGGCAACTGTCTGAAACTGAACCACAATAATCATAAACTTGGTGTTATATTTGATTCAAAGGTAAGCTTCAAATGTTATATTCTACCAATCTTAGTGATTTTCACCAAGTCTCTAACCAAAAGAAGTATTTGTATTTTCTAATTTTGGCTTCTTGATCACCCTGAATTAAAATGCTCCACCTGTAGTGGCGAGACCTTTTTCTGTCAAGGCTCAAAGCTCTGGAATTCTCCCCTTAACACCATCCCGCTCCCCCTCTCTTTCTTTACTTGCAGAAAGGTGGGAAGGCAACAGCTATACCAGAGATAATGTGTTTTCAAGGAAGTACAAAAGCCAGCACAGAAAGTACAAAAGTATGATGCAAGTGGGGAAAGTCATAAGAGCCCGGGAGAATGCAGAGGTCAATGAGCAAAAGAAAAATGAAGGAAATAATATCATCAAATAGAAATAAGGACTAGACTATAGATTCCAGGGGAAATCAAAGCTCATTTGTGCAAGCAGACCATGGGGCTAGAAACTGAACCGTGTTTAGTGCAACAAGGAGGTGAGAAGTACAAGGAGGGAGTGCTGTATGTAAAATTAAAATGTAAGCACCAAGTTCCTGAAGATTCTTCAAAACAGGAAAGGTAGTTGACATGATTTTATCATCATTTCTTAAATGTTTCCAGGAATCTTGTGAAAAACATCATCAGCATTGTTTACTGTCAAGGACAGAGATTACATCAAAAAGCACTACCAAAAATGTAGGTGATACCTTATATTTCCTATCTGTTTAATTGCATTCCCAGCATCACTGAGTTGCCTGTAGTTCTTAACAATAAAATATCTTAATCAATTAGGATCTTTGGCATCCTTTGAAAATGTGCCCATAGAAGATAGGGTAGGGAATTGAAGAAGGCATTTTGTATGCTTGCCTTTATAGGCTGAGACGTTGAATATGAGAGTCATGCTACAGTTATGCAAAACACTGGTTAGACTGCACTTGGACTAGTGTGTTCAGTTCTGGTTGTCACACAACAGAAAGGATGTGGTATCAGTTGAAAGAGGGAATGCAAGCAGAAGCCTCCACGTGGCGCATCCCGGGCAATGCTGACCACAGAAACTGTACCACAGTGACTGACTGAAGCAGCCAATTCTGCAACCACCGACCGTCAACCGTCACTGACCAACCGGAGAGATGTGCTGGCCGGACACGAGGAAGAAAAATTGAAAGAGTGCAGGAGAGATCCACCAGAATGTTCTCTGGAATGGAGGCTGCAGTTACAAGGAGAAATTGGATAGGGTGTGTTTATTCTCACAGGAAGGTAGGAAACGAAAGAGTGACCCTATAATGCTTCATAAAATTATGAGGAGCATGGATCATTTGAGTCTTTTTCACAGAGCAGGGGAAATGAGAAATACATAGCACAGGAATAAAATGAGAAGTAAGAAATGTTAAAGGTGGTGTATAGAGTAATTTTATTTTACACAGAAATAGTGGGTATCTGTAATGAGCTGCCAGAGGAGGTGGTCAATGCAGCAACAATTATAACAAAAAGGCATTTGGACAGGTAATTAGATAGGAAAGACTCAGAGGGATTGGACAGGCATCATAGTCAGCTCAAACCAAGGGCTGAATGGGTCTGATTGTGCTCTACAATTCCTTGATTCTATGAAGAATTCTATGGAAGCTGACACTTTACAAGTTCTGGAGTTACAAGACTAATATGTGACAGATATTATTCCCATGACCTACATAAATAAATTGTGCATAGGGTTTTAAATTACATACACAGTTACAGCAGGCATCTATCTCCAAAAAAATTACAAATGTGTCCCATGTGATTTTGCCATCAAATATCATGACAAGATGTGTGAAGGGAATAGAATATTTAGAATATGACATAAAAATTATAAGGGGCAATAAATCATATAAGTGCTGCTTAAAGTAACAATGCAAGAAATTGGTGTGCATGTATGAGAAGGGGAGAATGTGAAAGAACGAGGAACATGGAATCATATGTTCGGCTCAATTGATTTTCTTTCTTATATTACATGCAACAGACCTACAAGTGAAGTTAAAGTATACATATATATATATATATATATATATATATATATATATATATATATATATATATATATATATATATATATATATATATACATACACTCAGCTTAGATTAAGCTGCGCTTTATAGAAAATTGCATTGCTCAGGATAAAAGGATTTTGCATGTAATAAAGTAAAACACCTTGAGGCCAGCTTCATTAATGAAATGTTGTGAATTAAATAACTAATTTAGCAATATAATATAATTATTTTTCAATCTCAATTTATTCTTAGTTTTCTACTCTCAATTTGCTTGTAATCCAATGTGCCAAAATCATTTATTGACCACGTATAGGCAACACAACCTGACGAGTCATGGCAAAATGAAAAATAACTGCTGCATTGGGAAAATGGGTTAATGTCGGGATTTATCAAAAGCAAGAGAAAACCAGTTGAAGGATCTGAAATATGTACTTTGTTTTTCTTTTCACAGGTGTTGCCTAACGCATCAAGCACGTCTCAGTGTTATCAGCCATTTATTGAGCTCTTCTTAGAACGCTACAATTGAATCTGTTTCCAGTAATAAATCTTTCAGTGCATTCTTATTTCACTTCTGATTCTATAATCCCCGGACACAGCATCCTGACGCAGGATGAAACCCAAAATGTTGGCAATTCTTCATCGCCCCCCACAGATACGCTCAATCCTGCTGAGTTCCTTCAGCAGTTTATTTTTTTGCTGAAGATTCTAGCACGTGCTGCCTCTATATCTGTGACTCCATGTCTGTGTCTGTGTCTGTAACAGATTAGATTTCCAGGCATTCACTATTGGGAAGGGCATTGTAGTTAGAGAATTAAAGAAATGAGCAGTGACATTCTGGAACAATTTATCATCATAAAGGAGGATGTACTATATATCTGGGCAGGTTTATTGATAAATACATCCCCAGAGTCTCATGAACTGTAGTCCAAGCTGCTCTGGATGCAAGGGAGAACATTGCTGGGGCTTCTGACAGATATTTTAAAATCTTTCTGGCCATAGAATGGGTGAAAGATGGAGGACTGCAAAAAAGGGCAGCAGGGAAAAGCCAGGTAATTACATGCTAGTGAATCCAATATCAGTGGCAGGGAAATCATTGGAAAAGTGATTTCAGATTTAAGATAAGATTAATCAGCATTGGGAAAAGCTGGGATGAATCAAGCATGTCTTTGTTAAAGAGAGATGTTGTTTGACTAACTTGGTTGAGGAGGTAACGCATCAATGGAGGTAGTGCTGTCGTAATATACAAGCATTTCAGGAGCAGTTGGAAGCAAACTTGGCTTAATAATAGGAGACCGTGGGTGATGGTCAAATGTTGATATTGCGAATGAAAGCTTGAATCAGTGGTGCTTGATCAATTAGTAAGATGGAACAAGAATTGGCAGGTAAAATTCAACGCTGGAAAATGCAAAGATGGAGAATATTTGGAGAATATAACTAGGATATAAGCAACACATAATAGGACCTTAGGAAGTACTGAGGAACAGAGCAATATAGGTGTAGACGGACACAAAATGCTGGAGTAACTCAGTGGGTGTACCTGCTCAAGGATCCCTGAAGACAGCAACACAGGTGGTTAAAAAGGTGCAGGGATACTTGTCTTCAATAGATTGTGCATAGCATATAAGTGCAAGGTTCAACTTATGATGCAATTTTATAAAGCATCAGTGAGACAACAGCAGGAGTACTATGTGCAAGAGTATTTAGTTGTCAAACTATAGTTTTTTTGTGGCTGCGCAGAGGAAATTCGCCTAAATTATGACCAGGATGGAATGTTTCATATATGAGGTGAGACTGGAAAGGCTAGGCTTGTTTACCTCTGTACAGAGGGTGTCCCGACAAGAGTTATAGAAAATGCTGAGGGATATAAATGTATTATATAGTGTAAAAACAGGAAAAAAGGTCCTGACCCAAAATGGCACCTATTCGTGTTCTTCAGAGATGCTGCCTGA
This sequence comes from Okamejei kenojei, assembly GCA_035221665.1. NCBI lineage: Eukaryota > Metazoa > Chordata > Chondrichthyes > Rajiformes > Rajidae > Okamejei > Okamejei kenojei. The sequence continues at coordinate 39,583,003 of CM069140.1, forward strand.
CCCACAGAGTGATTCCAGCATTCTGTGGCTTGAGGAAATTCAGAAGGGATTTGAGGAAGAGTATTTTCACCCAGATGATGATTTAAATATGGAAAGCATTTCCCAAGATACGATGGAGGCAGACCCTCCACCGTGTTTAATAAGTATTTAGATAACTTAAAATGCCAGGCCTCGGAATTTAAGAGCAGATTATGATAAATGGGATTAGTTGGGATAGGTGGATAATGGCAGCGTAAATATAGCGTAAAGTCCTGTTTACCTGTTAAGACTCAATTACTGAAGAAATTGATGCCAAAGTGAAATAAGCCACGTACACCAAGGGGACGGCATGGTGGCCCAGCAATAGAGTTGCTGCCTTACAGTGCCAGAGTCCTGTGTTGGATCCTGACTATGAGTGCTGTCTGTACAGAGTTTGTACATTCTCCCTGTGACTGTGTGGGTTTTTCCCCGGTGCTCCTGTTTCCTCCCACACTCCAAAGACATATAGGTTTGCAGGTTCATTTGGCTTTGGTAAAAATTGTAAATTCTCCATAGTCTGCAGGATAGTGCTAGTGTAGCTAGTGTACAGGGACCGCGGGTTGGCATGTACTTGGCGGCCAAGGGGCCTGTTTCCATGTTGCATCTCTGAACTAAACTTAAATAAGATTAGATGAAAGCATATCCCAATGTAGATCAATGGGCTGAGATACCAGGCTTCAAAAACAGAATTGTAGAGGCTATATTTCATTTTTTTTTAAAGATTCTTATGAATGATCAGTAACACAAAGAGTGTTATTTTAGGACAAGATATATAAGATACAGACTTGACTCACTGGTTGGCTTTTTGGCACGTCATAGACACCTTCCTTCTGATGGCTTGTGGGCACCTAGATATAAAACAATCAAACAAATATTCTAATTAATAAACTGTGATATCATTTTTGGTGATTGAAAGGAAAGTTTGTTGACTGTATGGATGCACGACGATGTCAAACTCTGGTACATTGAGTTGCATCTCCCAAACAGTTCCATAACCAGGAGCATCACTGTTACTGGCTTATCAAGGCCTAGCAATCGAATTTCAGTGGGTGCAATTCATTGGTTCCAATTCATTGGTTCCATGTTATTTGTCCTTGTTACATTCATTAGATTTGAAATAAAATGAGCCTTCAATTTCAGAGCAGTTTCATAGCTCTGGGAAGCAACAGAGCCCAAATTAGATTATTATATTTCAGAGACAACTGCTCATCAAACATATTTAACTAACCTGCTTAGGTTAGTTAAATATGTTTGATGAGTTATTAGTTTTAGTGGGGTGGGAGATTGCAACCTTCACGTGGTCCACCCTGTTTCGACGCATGCAATCAGCCTGGCGTGCACGAACGGAAGATGAAACAGAACAAGTTGTCTTACAACTTTAGGATGTGCATGCCATATGCAAGAAGAAAATTATCAATTTTAGTAAATGACATATTAATGCATGTATCTGAGATGTATCTGAGTAACAAAGAAAATGACTAAGAAAGTTGGTGTTGGTTTATTATTGTTGTGCGTACCAAGAAACAGTGAAAAACATTACACACAGTCAAATCATTCTATAAACAAGTACAATCAAATCATACACAAGTCAACAGGCAGTGCAAAGAGAAAAACACCAGAGGGCAGGATATGGTGTTACATTGTTACGTAAAAAAAGTGCAAGCACCAAAATGAGATAGGTTGGGAGATCGGAACTACACCCTTAGCTTAGAGAGGACTGTTCAGTTGTCTGATAACAGTAGGGAAGGAGCCGTTGCCCTGAATCTGGTGGTACCTATTTTCTAGATTTTGTATCTTCTACCTAACGGGAGGGTGGGGAAGGGCAGGATAACCAGGGTGTAAATGGTCCTTGATTATGTTGGCTGGGGTGGAAGATTGCAACCTTCACATGGTCCGCCCTGTATCAACAAATGCAATCAACCCAGCGTGCACAATCAAATAAGATCAAATGGGAGAGGAGGGGGGTGGGGAGAGGAGTTGTGCTCTGTGACTGGGCTGCATCAGCAACTCTCTGCACTTTTTTGCAGTGTTGTGCTGAGCTATTGCCCAGAAGTTTAGTTTACTTTAGTTTATTATTGTCACATGTACTGAGGTGAAGGAGAGTAAATTTGCAGTAATTTGGACATTTCTGGGACGATTATGGAGAAAGTTGATGAGGGAAGTGCAGCAGATATTGTCTGCATGGACTTCAGTAAAGCATTTGACAAGGTTCCTCGTGGTAGGCTGATCCAGAAGATTTAGTCACATGGGTTCCATTGAGTGTTGGTGAATTTGATCGAAAGTGGCTTGGTAGAGAAGACATTGTGTTGAGGAATACTTTTCTGTTTGGAGGTTTATGACCAGTAGCATTCCACAAGGTTAAGTGTTGGGACCTCTGGACCTATTATCTCTGGTAATATATATTAATGGTTTGGATTAAAATGTAGACAGATTGATTAGTACATTTACAGATGATACAATAATTGGTGGAATAGTGTATAGCGAGGAAGGTTGATAAACAATTCAGCAGGATATAGTTCGGTTGGAAATTTTGGTGGAGAAATGGCGGATGGAGTTGAATCTGGACAAGTGTGAGATATTAATTTTGGGAGATCAAAAGCAAGAAAAAAGCCGGATCCTAAGAAGCATTTAATGTACAGAGCCAATCCACAGCTTCCTGAAAGTGGCAACAAAAGGTGATAAGGAAGCATACAACATGCTTGTATGCTGGGCATTGAACATAATGGTTGGAAAGGCATGTTGTAGTTGTGTAAAGCTTTAGATGGACTATATTTGTCGCATGTGTGCAATTCCATTTGCTACACTACATGAACAATGTGGAGGTTTCCTCTGGAGCATTGGAGGCTAGGAATGGCCTGATATAAGTATGTACAATTATGAGAGGCGTAAATAGGCCAGTATTTTACCAGAATGGCAATGTCATATACTAGAGGGCATATTTTTAAGGTAAAAGAGGGAATGTTTAAAGGAGGTTTGCAAGACAACTTTATTCACAGTGTGGGGAGCACCTGAAACACGATGCCATGGAAAGCAGATACAATAACAATGTTTAAGAGGCATTTAGACTTACACGTGAACAGGTTGGGAATAAAAGGATAGGGACCAGATGCAGATGGGATTGGTCAACACAAACTCGGTGGGTTAGAGGGCCTGTTCCTGTGCTGTACTGTGTGGTATTCCATGCAAACAGAGACATAGAACATAGAACGGTACAGCACAAGAACAGGCCCTTCGTCCCAGAGTGTGTTGCTGAACATGATAACAAGATCAATTCCAATCTGCCTGCATGTAATCCATATCCCTCCATTCCCTGCATATTTATATACCTATCCAAAAGTCTCTTAAATGCCACTATCGTATCTGCCTCAACCATGAACACTGGCAGCCAGTTTCAGGCACATGATCCTCTGTGTAAAAAACGTGCCCCACACATTTCCTTTAATATGTCCTCCTCTTGCCGTGAAGTTCTGCCTTCTGGATATAAAGATTCTGATTGTCTCCCCTTTCTATGCTTCTCATGATTTTATATACTTTTATCAGGTCTCCCTTCAACCTTTAGCAATTCAGAGAAAATAATCCACGTTTGTCCAACCTCTGTCTGCAGCTAATACCCCCTAATCCAGGTATCATTCTGATAAAGCTCCTCTGCATCCTTTCCAAAGTCTCCACATCTTTCCAGTAATGGGGCGATCAGAACTGCAGCGACACTCCAAAAGTCTGGCAACTCCGGGAAGCAGCACTGATATCAAACAGTCAATTTGCAATCTGCACAAATGCCCATTCTCCATTTATATGGATTTTAAAAAATGGGGCACATGTGGAATTTAAAGTGAGAAATACCAACATTGTACCTGAGAAAATATATGCAGTTTACACTTAAAACTTTCAATTTAGCATAAACCAGTAAATTAACAGCTGTTCATAAACAGGGTATAAGTTCCTCTGACATTTCATTCTCAAGCCACTTGACTTGCTTCCAATTTTCTCTGAAGTGCATGAAATGAGTCTGAGATAATTCTTTATCCCATTTTTCTTCACTAAGAAAATTGATTCTCCACAAAGCTCCATTACAGAGAAGTGGCTGAGATCTGGAACTTAACAGAGTGTGGGAGCATAGGTATATTACTCTGTGCTACACCTGAGTGTAAAGCAATATGCTGGCATGTTATTTTAATAGATATACTTGAAATCAATCCTAAATCTACATGTAACAAAATAATCACTTTTAAAAAATGATTAAAAACATTAAAGGGGGCTATTCTCAATAAATGTTTATCTAATTGTTCTCAAATACAGTATAATAAACAAAATAAAGCTGTGCTCTCCTACCAAAAGGACCTTCTAATAATCTAGTTCTAATAGATGTCCCCAACCCAATCATTGTTCTGACATTTAATTCAATCCAAATAAATACAACTTGCTAGCCAGCAACAAATGACTCCTGGTTAATAAATGTCACAATTTTGTCATGATTTGTGACATATACCGAGTCTAAGAAACTGTGGATTTCTTTGTCACTTAGAAGAAGACTGTCCAGCCTGCTGCCTCCACCATGGCACTGACTTTCACTACCCACCAGACAAACCTTTCACTGTTCTCCAAGTCTGACCCAAATCAAGACCTTTCTCTCTGAGCTACCCTCATATTATCTTCAAACTCACCTCTCAATGAAACCCACCTCCTGCTCCCTCAACTCCTTTCCCATTAAACTGCTGATTACTCAACACATCTTGCTGTGGCCCACGCGGGTGTTAACAATTCTTTATCCTCTAGGACTGTTCTCTCTTCCTAAGGCAGGGCTGCTGTCACCCCTCTCCAATCTTAAAAAATCACTGTTCCATCTCCAACCTTACCTTCTCCTCAGCATCTGATAATCTGTAACTGCCCAAAGTCATGCATTTCTTAACTGAAGCCCCTTTTTTGGATACCTCCAATTAGGTTCCATTTCCTGCCATAGTTCTTCAGCTGGTCCAGTCAAAGTCATAAGGTCATAAGGAATAGGAGTAGAATGAGGCCATTTGTCCCATCAAGTCTACTCTGCCATTCAGTCATGGCTGATCTATCACTCCCTTCTAACCCTATTCTCCTGTCTTCTCCCCATAACCTCGGACACCTGTACTAATCAAGAATCTATCTAACTCTGTCTTAAAAATATCCACTGACTTGGCCTCCACGGCCTTCTGTGGCAAAGAATTCCACAGATTCACCGCCCTCTGACTAAATACATTTCTCCTCATTTCCTTCCTAAAAGAACATCCTTTAATTATGAGGCTATGACCTCTAGTCCTAGACTCTCCCACCAGTGGAAACATCCTCTCTATCCAAGCATTTCACTATTCTGTATGTTTCAATGAGGTCCCCCCTCATTCTTCTAAATTCCAGTGAGTACAGGCCCAGTTCCGACAAATGCTCATTATCTGTTAACCTACTCATTCCTGGGATCATTCTTGTAAGCCTCTTCTGGTCCCTCTCCAGAGCCAGCACATCCTTCCTCAGATATGGTGCCCAAAATTGTTCACAATATTCCAAATGTAGCCTTACCAGCGCCTTATAGTGCCTCGACAAAGTCACCAGTCACTGACACTGTCGACCATGGCACATCCTCTTCCTATGCTTCTTTACAGGTGTCTAACTAGTGGAACTGCTTGGCTCAATTCCTATCCTTGGCCAAAGAATCACTAATAATGGCTTGTGTATCCCTCAAAAATCTATCCTAGTCCCTTCAGGATGTCATTCAAATGTTTGCACCTCATCCAAAAACATAATGTTAGTTTCTAGAGGGACTCTGAAAAAACACCATAGAAATAACTAATTATCACCCTGCTTGACCCCCAGATGTCCCTAAATTTTCAGACATTTTACATGATAGACAATGTTAGATGAGGAGAAATTTCCTCTAATTAAATAGAGGCAGGCCCAAACCTTGTCCTCTGTTCTTTTCACAAACTCCATTTCCTGGTATGACAGAATTCCTTGTCAGAAACAATTTGAAAGTGTTTGATCCCACATTCGATCTACAGTTGCATTTAGATACTCACATTCCTCTTATGACTGTGAATGCCTTATTTTCACCTTCACAACATTACTGCCACTTCAGCAGCTACTACCCCAGACATGATGCTTCCAATGCCCTGCCGAATGGTCTCTTTCACTACATAAGGATTTGAGTACAGGAGCAGGGAGGTTCTACTTCAGTTGTACAGGGTCTTGGTGAGACCACACCTGGAGTATTGCGTGCAGTTTTGGTCTCCAAATCTGAGGAAGGACATTATTGCCATAGAGGGAGTGCAGAGAAGGTTCACCAGACTGATTCCTGGGATGTCAGGACTGTCTTATGAAGAAAGACTGGATAGACTCGGTTTATACTCTCTGGAATTTAGGAGATTAAGAGGGGATCTTATAGAAACTTACAAAATTCTTAAGGGGTTGGACAGGCTAGATGCAGGAAGATTGTTCCCGATGTTGGGGAAGTCCAGGACAAGGGGTCACAGCTTAAGGATAAGGGGAAATCCTTTAAGACCGAGATGAGAAAGACTTTCTTCACACAGAGAGTGGTGAGTCTCTGGAACTCTCTGCCACAGAGGGTAGTTGAGGCCAGTTCATTGGCTATATTTAAGAGTGAGTTGGATGTGGCCCTTGTGGCTAAGGGGATCAGAGGGTATGGAGAGAAGGCAGGTACGGGATACTGAGTTGGATGATCAGCCATGATCATATTGAATGGCGGTGCAGGCTCGAAGGGCTGAATGGCCTACTCCTGCACCTAATTTCTATGTTTCTATGTTTCTATAAACTATAAAATTCAGACCATTCAAACTGACCCATATTTTCTGACAGACAATAATCCCATTCATCTATTTACCTACATTTTCTGACTCACAATGTTTCCCAATTAAATCATAATCATATAGGATGGAAACAGGCCCTTCAGCTTAACTTGCCCATGCAGTTCACATTCATATACAATCCTTGGAAAGATTCACCACTGTTATTGTAACTAATCTAAAACAATTCATAATTTCTTTGAGTAAGCTACATATTTACTGTTGATTCTAGAGATGTAAATTCATAGTCGTGATAAATCACAGGATTGCATTCAAGTTATCAGGCCTGCACAGGTTTTGTTTGAACTATCCAATCAGTCTTTCATTCCTTGCCCATAATCCAAATGGTAAATTTAATACCTCTCAATTTTTACATTATACTTAGATATGGGAGACTTGAATTCTTCTTGTTGATCGAATGCTTACAACACTTTGGACATTGGGAAATACCCAGATTAAGCATATTTACTTGTTAAAAAGCTTCTTGCAACACAAAGTTAAGATTTTGTGACCCAGCTAATAATGTGGTGTTGGGAATATATACCAGACTGCAGAGGTTATATAGGTTTACGGATAGAGAATATTATACTGCATTGTAATCGTACAAGGCAAGCCGTTGCAGTCATATTGCCTTATACACCAAAAACTTTAACATTTTAATTGGTGTGACATTTGGAACAGATTCATCCATTATAAACAATGCTCAGGATTATTGAAACCATCAGCATGGAAACATGCAAATGAAATTGATGGCACAATAAGAGACTGCCTCACTTAGCAACTGTTGCTAATGTATTTACAGTTACCACATCAAATCAGATTGAATTATTTTCTTGTTTCCTAGACAACTGCAACATGAATTGATGTCAGTAGTTATTTTAAAGTTAAAGCATATAACGTCTTCAATTCTGTCTGCAAATGTTTCCCACTGTCTCTGTTTTAGGCCACTATTTAGCTTTGTCAGTGACATCTTACTGTAATCTCCCCATAGAAACCTATTCACGAGTGGTATGAAATGCCTATACTCAAAGGTTGCTTAGTTTTTTTATATTTTAGGCCACAGTCATTATCCCATACACTGCAAATCATTTTTAATTAAAATAACTCAAAAAATTATATCTAATATTTTGCCCATATAAAAATTAATTACAAACATTTTTTTTCTTTTGAACAGCACAGTTACATTTGGAAAGAAACTGGGAACTATATTAATGAACGTATAAATATATCAGGAAAATGATGTGTTGAATAATTTAGATCAAAAGTTTGTACCTGGTAAATGCTCTCCTCTGTTTCACGGATTGGCTCATGTCCAGCTTCAAATACAATGTACTGTTACATTGCCAGCACAAGGCGGAAAGCAAAAAGGCAAAAGAGTAGGAAAGCACATAAGAAGTTGGAGCAAAGAAAAATCTAAAGCAAGAGTAAGACCAACAATTTCAAAAGTTTTATATAGTACAGCTGGATACAAAGAGTTACAAGTCGGTAAGAAGCATTGGAACAATCTGGGTAGCCGACTGGTTCTCCATCAGTCATAACTTGCTCTTATTTAATACACTTTCTGGAGGACACCATGGCTTAGAAATTGGATCATTCGCACCTGTTTCTATTAATGCATAAAATGCATAAGAGTCATTTAACCTGGGTTAGTTAACACTGGTCATCATCTTGCACCCATCAAGAAACTGGACTGGTACCTTGATGTTATCGCATCTCATATGACAAGCCAGGCGACATGAATTTTCCTTTGCCAGTGTGTGTTCTTTATTGAACACTCACAGTACAACTCAGAGCACCATGCACGACTTTTGCTACATCTGCATCTGCTTAAATAGCCACTGTGCTGACATCAGGAGAGCAGACTAGACTGCCTGCTCGGGTACCTTCCACAGTTTACAGGTGCAACTTTTAGTTGTCAAAATACATGCAAGGGCTGCCTCAGAGGTGATAGTCCTGACTTCAATTTATTATTGGAGGCACCAGACTGGCTGCCATTTACAATAGAAGCTGGGTTGGGATATCGAGGCAGGAGATTCAACAAGATTCATGAATGAGGAGCCCACACGCAGAGAGTTGTAGAAATACCACATCCCAACATCAAATCAAATTCCTCATATGTTTCAAAACATACGTGGATATTAAAATATGAATAAAGTATGATTATGATCATAGGCTACCCTGATAAAACTATGTTTGTAGCTTCAGGTAGCCAAGAATGTCATTACTGAGACATGTCATTACTGAGACATGTGCCATGCTGCAGGAAGACCTTTGGACAAGTTCTTGCACTTGGACTACCCAATGCAAGTCAAGGACATCATGTCCCACAATTTGCTACTTACTCCAACATTACAGAGGTCACACAAGTCATGGAGATCGTGAGAGAAGCAGATGGTTTCTCAGACACTGGGTTTTGCCAACATTTTGGTTTGCCATGGAGCAGGCAGCCTGTGGCAGCTCTGTGGCACGGTGGCGCAGTGGTAGAGTTGTTGCTTAATGGAGCAGGGACCCGGGTTCGATCCTGACTCCAGGTGCTTGTCTGTATGGCGTTTGTACGTTCTCCCTGTGACCTGCATGGGTTTTCCCCAGGAAGCTTTGGTTTCCTCCCGCACTACAAAGACATACAAATTTGTAGGCTAATTGGCTTGGTATAATTGTAATTTGTCCCGAGAGTGTAGGATAGTTAGTGTATGGGGATTTCTGGTAGACACTGACACCGTGCGCTGAAAGGCCTGTTTCCTCGCTGTATCTCTAAACTAAACTAAAACTAAATGAGTGTGTCAAAATAGTTTCCTATTATTAACCTTGACTGTTTCATCGTTAGATATGTTTTCAGCTCCTAAATGTGCAGGTGGTTGTAGTTCATTATATTTTCCTAATGGTGAAAGACCTGTCCTCAGGAATCACACAAGGTGTATTCATGCTCAGGAAGACTATGCTGACAGATATGTTCTGCAGCTTGTTCTGCCCAATGGTTTCGCCCTGGGGAACAAGGGCTACCCTCTACTCCCCTGGCTCCTCCCACCTACTCACTATCCCTAATAAAGCTACTGAGCCTCCAACAAGTATCAGAAGTATAAACACCACTGGTCTTCTAAAATCTTTGACCCTGGAAAATACTCAGAGCATTCACTAATTCTATGCCCTTGATTATTTTGTGCAATTCAATAATGCCACCTCTCAGCCCAAAGAAAATAAGACACCAGCCAATCCAGCCTGCTACCAATAACTCCAAAGACATACAGGTATATAGGTTACTTGGCTTGGTGTATGTGTAAATTGTCCCTAGTGTGTGTGTGATAGTGTGGGGATCGCTGGTCGGCACGGACTCGGTGGGCCTAAGGACATGTTTCCGTGCTGTATCCACAATCTCCCCCTTAATGAGTACATCCCTGTTTCTTTGAGCAAATCTAGCAGCTGTCTTCCTTTCTCTGGAGGCATCTTTCCTCCGCAAAAGCTATAGATTCATTGGTATTTGATTGTCTATCATGGCTGAACAATGGCTGAAACCCTTCTCAGGCAGGTCTGCAGCAAATTGTCTGAAATTACATCACACAAAATGCGGTCATTTGGCAAATTTTGTTTTTGCACGTGCAAATCACCCTAAAACTGTTTGAATCGCCTTTTTAGCCAATTTTGTGATGTTTTGCAAACAAACTAATGGACATTAACACTGCATCCCCAGTACAGCACACAAAAAAAGGCAGAATCCAATTTCTAGGCGTGAATGACAAAACAGGGCTCAGCGATGTGAAATTATTAATCACCTGCATTTCAATTATGGGAAGATGCCATATACACGATCTTGAGGTTTTACATCAACATTTGGCAGGGCTTTATCCAACACCTCAATCTCTTCAGCAATATACTTTCAAATTTCCTGTGCCTTCAACATTTTACTTTCATACTAAAGTCCCTTGTTCGGCAAAAACAAATAATGTAAACTTGAACCAAGGGTCCTTCAATCACTAAAACATAAAATATGTTGAATACATTTATGAATGTGAACGTTTTGCTTAACTATAGGTGACCTCTACTTCAAACTTAAAGATTCTATCACCCAAAGGTATTTTAAGATAGGTGCCAAAAAGAGTTTCAGCCATGGATGCCATAATATGAACCCTTTTATTAATAAATATATATTTTCACGTTCATTGGATAAAAGGTTTCTGTATCACAGCATTTGAAGTGCAGCTCAGATAGGTGGAAATGAATTCTATTAGACTGCCTTTCCCTTACTTTACTGAAAGTTAAAATAAAACTGAGAAAAGAGTGGGTCTGAGTGAGAGTCAGCCCTAATCCTCCAGATGGGATTTAAATGTTTGATTGAATTGCTGGGTTTGCCCAGTGTGTTTTACAAAAGAAAATCACTAATACCACATATCAAGGTCTGACACACACTGGTCTTTCTGGAGGATTATATTCTTTAGGGTGTTACTCTATTTGAGCTTTTGAAGGATTGTGAAATACAGTCAGTGTTAGATCAACTGATGAAAGGTGGGTCTTCTGATACATTTGGAATCCATCATCAGGAGACATGAAGTGAACAATTTCAAAGGAGATCGGCAGTGTTAGTGAAAACCTGGCTGTATTCTGCTAACACGTTTAGTCTCAGTTTTCTTTTGCTGCCAGCAAGCCTTACCAAAGACTACACCATCTATGCTTTTTCCCTATTGAATCAATAACGATAATTTCATTCATGACTTCTTGATATGTGAAATCAATGGGTGGGGCTTCTGAGAAGTCATGTAGAAAAAGTGAACAACTTCCCATTGCTTAGAATTTGAAGGGATAGTCCAATTAATTAAAATGCACATCCAAAGGGCTAGCTGGCCAGTACATTCATTGTCACTATAAATTGTCTTTGGAGTAGTTGGGTGGTAGAAAAATCAAATGGAGTTGATTGGCAATAGGCTGCAAGGCAATGTGGGATTATTGGCGGTGCTACAAAAGGTAACTGTACTTTTGGACAATATCACACTTCAATGATTTAATAAGGCAGTTCACCAAGGTTGAACAATAAATGCTGGCTTTGTGAGCAAAGTTCACAATCCAAAAATATATAAGAAAATAAAATAATTTGGTTTTCTTAAGAGAAAAGAACACACAATTGGAAGAATGAAGTACTGAAGAAAGAAGAATGAAGCAAACTGGCGAATGTCTAATTGTTACTTGCTTCTTCGCAGTTAGAAGAAGGTTTTTATTTGTTACATTCTGAGATCAACAATTCATTTTAGAAAATTACCCCCGAGTAAAACTTGGTATAAGACATTCAGTAAGATTGAGTACATGCATCAACTAAAAGACTGTGAACAATCCAGGCAATTGCTTTATCCTATTGTCAAAAAACATATTACATTAGGTTTCCAATATATTCATTGCATTAATTGAAAATAGTGTAATCTCAAATTTATCTCGAAGGCAAATCCAGTCAGGCTTATTTATTTATTTTTAATAAGTAAATCTATCCATGATTCAAGTAATTGTGTTTTGTTAAAATTGTCAAGATTACCTGATAGACAGGATCTTCGACATCTTCTTCCAAAATTGTCTGAATTAGAGTCAATCAGAAATGGAGAGAGAGAGAGAGAGAGAGAGAGAGATAGAGAGATAGAGAGATAGAGAGATAGAGAGATAGAGAGAGAGAGAGAGAGAGAGAGAGAGAGAGAGAGAGAGAGAGAGAGAGAGAGAGAGAGAGAGAGAGAGAGAGATAGAGAGATAGAGAGATAGAGAGAGATAGAGAGAGATAGAGAGAGATAGAGAGAGAGAGAGAGAGAGAGAGAGAGAGAGAGAGAGAGAGAGAGAGAGAGAGAGAGAGAGAGAGAGAGAGAGAGAGAGAGAGAGAGAGAGAGAGAGAGAGAGAGAAGAGACAATCAGCGCAAGCATCAGTAAATGCAGTTTGGAAAAGATTAGGTTACAGAATTTGCAAAGTAGCAGAAGAACAATTATTTAAATAGTGTAGTCAATTAAAATCTTTTATTTCAGGATTAGCAGTTGGAAAAATTTAAACAAACATAGATTTTATTGATAATTTCACTTTGATCTTTTAGTATGCTCATTATGTGAATATTTGTGCAGAAGATCATTAAACACCAGGTCAAGTTAACCATGATCCAAGGTCAGAATAAAACACAGCTTCCAGAACTAACCAAACACATTACTTAATTTAATATCCCAAGAAAATACCAACTAAACTGCCCCAGTAATTACCGTTCTATCATGTGGCCTCTACAAACAAGGCTTCCCAATTTACCCAATTTCTGTAAAGGTCCAAAAGATCTATAACATTAGTGTCCTTTTAGAGCTGGGTTGTGATAATTGGGATTTCTGTTAAGTCTTAGTAATAACAGGCCATTTTATCAATCAATGTCCAAGCATAGGATCATTGGAAAGTAATGAACTACAATTAAATCCACCTCCTACTAAATTTTATCATGCAACTTACTTCTCTCATAACATGATTAAATAGGGCAAGGAATTTGGATTGGGAATCCAGGTTGTATTCTCACTTCAATAGTATTTGAACGAAATAGAAACCAAACCTCACAAAATCATCCTATCTAAAAAGAATCTGTACTATGATATGTAACCTTTTGTGTCAGAACTTCTGCGGGATGACTTAATGCTAGGTCGCGTCAGAACTTCCAGCAGGAATGAGTAGGCAGCATTCACTGGCAGTTCAACGCCTCTTATGTCTATATCTCCGTCCATGCCTGCCTACTTCAATCAGGATGATGTGGCTTTGAAGAACTTTGCCAAGTTTTTCCAGGATCAATCCCATGAGGGGCAGGATCACATGGAAAAGCTGATAACATTTCTGAACCAGCATGGGGTCGTGTTATCCTTCAGGACATTTCAAAATCTGACCGAGACAAGTGGAGCAATGGCCCGGAGGTTCTGCAGTGCGCCCTTCACTTGGAAAAGACCATCAACCAGTCTCTGTGTAGGAAGGAACTGCAGATGCAGGTTTAAACCAAACATAGACACAGAAAGTTGGAGTAACTCAGTGAGACAGGCAACATCTCTGGAGAGAAGGAATGGGTGACATTTCAGGTTGAGACTGAAGAAGGGTCTTGATGCAAAATGTCACCCATACTATGTCTCCAGAGATGCTTCCTATCCCGCTGAGTTACTACAGCTTTTTGTGTCTATCAACCAGTCTCTCCTGGAGTTCCACAAACGGGCTTCTGACAACAACGACTCTCACATGTGCGACTTTCTGTAGACTCACGACCTGACTAAGCAGGTTAAGACCATCCGGAAGCTTGGAGGTATGATTACCTATCTGATGTGTATGGAAGCCCCTCAGAACAGCATGGCCAAGTATCTGTTTTATAAGCACATACTGGGAGAGAGCAACAAAAAGACCAAACCTCAGGAAATCAGCATGACTACCTTTTCACTTCAGTACTCTTCAGTGCCTTTCTGTTGATAGATTTATTTTTTTAAATGTGAGTCCATTTTGTGACCGTCATTTGAAATGTGGCATTAACTTATTTATGAGTTAAGTGATAAGGTGAATACAATGTGAAACTTTTCAAACTTTTTAACCTGGTTTCTAGTAAAAGAAGAAAAAACTGTTTGACACAAATATTGATGATTTCTGGTTAGATAAAAATTGGTAAAGGCTAAAACAAAAAAAGAAGGTTTGCCTTGTGCGGGTAGGGCTGCTGGCTCACAGCACCATAGACCGAGGTTCGATCCTGACCACGGCTACTGTCTGTGTGGTCTTTGCGCTTTCTCCCTGTGACCTCATGGGTTTCCTCCGGGTGCTCCAGTTTCCTCACATATGTGAGATATCAGCGAACTGGTGAGAATAGGTGATGGATGGTCAGTGTGGACTCGGTGGACCGAAGGACCTGTTTCCATGTTGCATCTCTAAACTAAACGAAGAGAGCTATGGGTTTTTCTGCCACTTTTCATTTGATTTCTAACTGTTAGTTTTGATGGCGGAGAATATTGACAAAATGACTGGAATAGCACAAAGACATACGAGTGGCAAAAAGTGATCTTTTGGATATTGAAGAATTGCAGGTTTGTCAGGAATTAGTGATGCACCAAAGGAACGTCCCAATTTGAGAATTTTCCAGGAAAAACGGCTTGGACATAGGTTTTATCCCGAGTCAAGGAGGCCAATTATATGAAATCAAAGATATGGCTTATTGATGTAGGCAAAGAAAAGTATATTTGTTCTTTAATGACAAGGTCCTGTAAGACCATCATACATGGTGGAAAACGTGTTTGCTCTCTTCTGTACTCTCCAGGAGATATTATTTATGGACCTGTGAACAACTGCTTTTTTGCAAACACTCATTCACTGTGTGAAAGGCGAAACATAAGCAGGATTTATACCGGTAATTAGCTGTCACAATAATAAATACCCAGACTTACTATCATTAAGAGTAGCATTTGTGGAAACCAGGGACAATGTTGAAAGAGGACAGTGATAAATATGATTTGGTAACAGACCTGCCTGTTGAGTTTCCCAAAACAGCACTACAGAAAGTCTGGCCTTTTCTTGGTTCCAGCGATCAGTCTGAAGAAGAGTCCCAACCCGAAACATCACCTGTCCATTTTCTCCAGAGATGCTGCCTGACCTACTGAGTTACTCCAGCATTTGTATCTATCTTTCGCATTAACCAGCATCTGCAGTTCCTTTCAATTACTACAGAAAGCACGGTCATTGTTACCTGATAGACTGCCTGTTCACATTGTTTATCCTTTTGAGCCAATTTCTCCTTCTCCTCTCGAAGTTTCAGTTCGTAGATGAGTTGGAAGAGATCTCGAAGATCAAGAATGACGGGTTCAGCCTAATTGTCAAAATGAAGAAAAAAAATGGGCATAGTCTGCACTGTAGAATTTGATAAACAAAAACATAACCAAATAGGCATTATTTAACAAATGGTATATATTATTAATGGAACAGTGTATACACCCGATAGTAATTAACAATTAAACACAGTTCTCATTATTTTTAGATGATTTTTAATTTGTAGTTGCATTCACATGACCACGAAAGCATGTCAGAAGTTACAGGGCTTATACTCACTGCTTGAGATGTTTTTATTGCTACAAACCGATGATTTCCTTCTTTACCACATATATAGCCAAAGGCGCGGTGGTCGGTGATATCCTTGGCAATGTATGATACTTCATGAACTGCATGGTGATGCTGCATAGCCTACAAGAATGAACACAGTGATATGTGTAATGTGTATCGATGAAAAATGTACCAATATAATATGCATAAAAGAAACGCATTATGCCGAGGAAATAAATGATGGAAAGTTTGGACATTATTCACACACGTGCCGCCCTGTACTATATTCATCTGCATATGAATCCATATTCTTTGTAGAGCTAACATGTCTATTTAACCAGTAGAGGGAAAGCATAAATTGAGGTTGGCACTCATGCTAGAAATGGAATATATATCCCACCCTTGATTTCTTCAGACTGAACCCCACAAATAAGTAAATAGAATTAAGCTCAGTCACGATGGCTCTGTGATTATAGTGCAAGATAAAAATGGTCTGTCTAACCCAACAGTCCATGTACATTAATATTCTGCAACTGAGCAACAAACCATTCTCTGCCTCATTCCATTGTAATATTTTGCGTGGGTAATATGCTGGGTGCTTGCCAACACTAGAAAGCCTTACCTGGAAACCAGCAACTGACAAGTTAAAAAGAAACAGGAAGGAAAGGGATGATTATGGAATTTACTTTGTGCATTTAATATGCGTCTAGTCAAGCTATTTTAACTTTTCACTAATACATGCTAACTTCTTAAACTTTGCAATTTTACTACATTATTCAAGCTTTCCTGAATATTTGCTCGCTGATAGTTTAAGTTTCTTATACGAGAGTTTTAATCAAGAAATTAGGTCAAGTTATCTCTAGTGTATTAAACATTTCATAAGGGAGTATCTCAGCCATAATATCAAGTCTATTTCTGGCAAATGAGCAGCCTTTCTGTGGCAGAGAGGAACTTAAATAAGGACAATGACGTGAATCTAAATTTGGAATTGTGCTAATTTCACTAACTCTCCTCTGGTTTTTCCCAACAGTCCTTTAGCTACATATCATTATAATTCATCTCACGATTTCCATTGTACAGTTAAAGCTTTTGGGATAAAAGAAGCTAACCATGTTAGAAGGTTTCATTTATTCTGAATCCTTTAACTGCTGCAAGGATTTAAGCAGGCTTTACAGGTGGATTTGGAGCAGTGGGTTACAATGACCACTGGGTTCAAAGATGAGTGATGTCTACTCGGACAAAGCACTGTAGTATGGGAATGTGATAGGAGATGGGGGTGGGGGTGGGAAAGTTGTTGATGCAGTGTGGGGGGGGGGGAGTTTTTATTGATAGCACTGCCTTTGTGCTATTCCTCTCTTTTAACAATTGCTCCACTGGAAGAAGCCCTAGCCTAATGAACCGGCAGTCTTCTGCAAGGGGAATAAATCAGCAAATGCTTTCTGTAAATCAATGTTCCAATTAACAGCCATCCCATTAAATGGCATAGACTATGCCGTGACCTTTTATTTCTGGAGTTAAAATACTACAGGAGACCTCAATATCACAGAAGATGGAGACTTCATTTTCATTTGCCTTACTCTTCCATATTTTCAGTGTTACTCATAATAACTTACTTTCAATATCTTACTTAACCATTGTTTTCATTTGATAATTTAGTTATTTTTAAAAAATTTATCCAAAATGATTCCATTATAATATGCTGCATTATCTGTTCCTGCTCACAAACCAGAAACAATCATTCATAACCTGCTTCTTTGAACTGACATAGTAATGAATTTCTCTGCCAAATGACTGGCAAACAAGTGATTGACTAACAGTGCAGCAATCTTACTGCAGCATTTAGAATGCTTTTTCTTCTTAAGTAGTAAATAGACAGTGACAGTAGGGCATTGTGTTGGTAATTCAAGAGCTCATTTCTGTCTCTTTGTCTTTACTCGCCCACATACTGTACGTTTACTTCAATCATCCCAGGTCTTCACAAGGCAGGAGATTCTGAATTTTGAGGAGGTCTGAAAAGCACACTATATAATGACTGCATTATGCCTGACTGGTGCTTCACAGAAGGTAGACACAAAATGCTGGAGTAACTCAACGGGACAGGCATCATCTCTGGAGAGAAGGAATGGGTGACAATTCAGATCGTGACCCTACTTCACAGACCCAGACCTACCAGCATTTTGAATCTTAAATCAATCCTTTTTCTGTCCAACAATGTTGTGTATTGACCTTAAACCTGGGCACTCATTGAATTGCATTGGCTAAGGGTGTTTCCATTATTTACCACATGAAATGTGATATCCCACCGTAGTGAACCTTAACCATAATATAGTGCTTCTCCTGTGGAGGATTGTGAGGAATGTAGTGAAGGGTTAAGTGAGACCAGAGGTACAATGGAAAAAATGATTCTGAAAGTGAGGAAGGAAACTACTTAGGCAAAACAGACATGAGAAAGAGAAACTTAAGATATAGGATTAAATAAACTGAAGAAATGGTGAACAAGCCCCCAACATCAAGGTTTCAAGGTCAGTTGATTGTCATGTACCAATTAAGGTGCAGTGAAATTCGAATTACCATACAGCCATACTAAAAAAAAGCAATAAGACGCACAACTACATCTCTGAGGAAGGGTCTCGGCCCGAAACGTCACCCATTTCATTTCTCCAGAGATGCTACCTGTCCTGCTGAGTTACTCCAGCTTTCTGTGTCTATCTTTGGTTTAAGCCAGCATCTGCAGTCCCTTCATACAGATCCCATCTCTCCCATTCAATTATATCATGAGTGAGCTGTATGCAAATTAATTTTACCTCCCCTGGTTACATCTCTCTTACAAATGGAGAGAAATCTATCTCTGGTTACTAGCACTAAGCATGTGCAGGATAATTTATCACTAGTCACCTCCTCCACATGTGATTCCACCAAAGTCAGAAGAGCCAACTCTGTGGAGATGAGTGAACTCAGCACCTCCGTGTTAAGTTTAAGAAAGAACTGCAGATGCTGGAAAAATCGAAGGTAGACAAAAAATGCTGGAGAAACTCAGCGGGTGAGGCAGCATCTATTGAGTGAAGGAATAGGCGACTAAGAAGGGTCTCGACCCAAAACGTCACCTATTCCTTTGCTCCATAGGTGCTGCCTCACCCGCTGAGTTTCTCCAGCATTTTTGTCAACCTCCATGTTAAGTGTCAGCGACCCAAGAAGAGTTTTATCCGCATGATGCTACAAAGTTATTCAAAAGAGGAAGCTTCAGAAATCTGTTGTAATTGAAAATCAAAACACTGCACATGGTGAAAATCTGAAATAGAAAAATGCTGGAAAACCACAGCAAATCAGGCAGCATCTGTCGAAAGAGAAATAAAGTAAACATTTCAGGGCGAAGACCCTATCACCAGAACCAGTTTTGATCAAATATTTCCGATACTATTTTCTTTCCACCGACACTGCCTGACCTTCTGACTTTTTCCAGCATTTGTTGTTTCTATATCAGATTATTTTGCATGCACGTACATATTTTTGGGAGAGTTTCAACATAACGATTAAGAATGAGAAGAAAGATTCTTCCATTTTATAGCTCAGGGGCACATCAGCAGTGCCTGATAAGGGCGGCAAGGAGGCGCAGCGGTAGAGTTACTGCCTTACAGCACCAGAGACCTGGGTTCGATCCTGATTACGGGTGCTGTCTGTATGGAGTTTGTATGTTCGACCGCATGGGTTTTCCCTGGGTGCTCCGGTTTCCTCCCACACTCCAAAGACGTACAGGTTTGAAGGCTAGTTGGCTATAGTTAAAATAAATGTGTAACTTGTCCCTAGTGTGTAGGGTAGTACTAGTCTATGGGGATCGCCGGTTGGTGAGGACTTGGTGGGTCGAAGGACCTGTTTCTGCGCTTTATCTCTAAACTAAACAAAACAAAACTAAACTAAACTAATTACAGACATGATTCTGGTCCCTACAGCTTAGAACCAGAATATGTAGCACACTTAGAAAAATTTACTTGTAGCGACATGAAGAAACCTTGGGAGATAACTGTTCTCATAAAGGCTGTTTTATTTATTTATTTGCAGTGTTCTACACAAGGCTTTGGGGAGTATTGTAAAACATGGCGAATATATGTTTAAACACCTAAATATTCAGTTTCCTTTCTCTACATGTTATTTCAGTGCGAGCTACACAAAGTTGCCATGTGGTGCCAATCCTTCATTATCATAAACTGCTTTCTTTTAACATCCCTGCTTAGTTTGTTTTAACATGCAGGGCAGCAGTCTTCCTTCCAAAGATTAATCATCTTTTAAAATCGGTTAAAAAGAAACTTACCCCCACAATAACTAGACCAAAATTAATGCATTAAAAGTCTAATGACACCATTTGAAACAAAATGTCAATACTCCCTGTCTTTGGAAAAGTTAAGATCAGATAGTAAAGAGGTTTAATGAAAGACAGATTAAATCTTATCTTTCATCCTCATTAGGAAAGATAGAGAAATTACTTGGTAGACAAAAGTGCTGGAGAAACTCAGCGGGTGCAGCAGCATCTATGGAGCGAAGGAAATAGGCAACATTAAGGGCCGAAACCCTTCTTCAGACTGATTTGGGGTGGGGGGTGGGGGGGGGGAGGGGGAGAGAAGAATGGAGTAATGAAGAGGAGCCTGAGTGCTGAGGGAGAGCTGAGAAGGGGAGGAGGCAGAAAGGGCTACCGGAAATTGGAGAAGTCAATGTTTATGCCGCTGGGGTGCAAACTGCCCAAGCAGAATATGAGATGCTGCTCCTCCAATTTCCGGTGGTGTTCACTCTGGCCATGGAGGAGGCCCAGGACAGAAAGGTCAGATTCGGATTAAGTTGGTTAATGCGGACCGAGCGGTGGTGTTCGGCGAAACGATCGCCAAGCCTACGCTTGGTCTCACCGATGTAGATCAGCTGACATCTAGAGCAGTGGTTGCAATAGATGAGGTTGGAGGAGATGCAGGTGAACCTCTGTCGCACCTGGAACGACGGCTTGGGTCCTTGAATGGATTAGAGGGGGGAGGTAAAGGGACAAGTGTAGCATCTCTTGCGGTTGCAAGGGAGGGGGTGGTGCGGGAGGGAAGGGAAGAATTGACCAGTGAGTATGGAGAGAGCGGTCTTTGCGGAAAGCAGACGGGGGGAGATGGGAAGATGTGGCGAGAAGAGAAATTACTTTGTGACTTACCTAGTCAGGTTGGGACTGTGTAAAGTGAACTGGCATAGAATGGTGCAAGAATATAAATCACATAACTAATCAGCTTTCAATTTCATAAATAAAATAAATGGCTGCATGAAGCACGATTAGAACTGGAAATATGGATACAAAATATACTTACATTTGTTTATGAATACACTTCCTAATTTGCGATTTAAAGAATGATTGGTGTTTGTCTTTCTCTTTCATCCATGGGTTCTCAGTCAGGTTCAGCCGCCTTGCTCCATCTGTCCATCATCCTACCCTGATTCCACCTGTTACCTACCAGTCTCCATCCTTCCTCCTCCCACTACTCCATCTGGCTCCACCTCTCTTTGTCCCTTTTATCTACCAGTCTCTGTCTCATTCCTCACTTGCACTTCTTTGCCCCGGTCCTGATGTCAGGTCTTGACCTGAAATGTTAACCATCCCTGTGCTTCCGAGCACCAAGACCTCACGAGGCTGGAGGTGACAAGGGGACTTTCTGTCAAATTCTTGGTTGAACTCTCATTCCCTCTGAACAAGTGTAATAAGATAGTCTCCCACCACTTTGCCGACTATATATTTGCACAGAAGTTTTGCAGTAGGATTCAAGGTGTCTTGGCGCGATTGATTCCAAGCAGCAGGGTGACGGAGGAGTTATTGATCTATGGGCTGTTACCAGGGATGGATAGCAAGACAGACATGCAGTGCTCCTGGAACGTCATCAACTTGGTGAAATACACTCTTTGGTCTGCCTGAAACTTGTAGGGTCTTCAGTACAATCAAATGTCCGACAGGAATTCCTGCCGACTGGCAAATTCTAGGCTGCAGGCGTTCATGCTGAGAGACGCACTGAAGCTCAGTGCAGCCAACGCAGAGACTTTGTGGGGAAGGAATTCAGTCTAAACTCCTTCCATCACCAGACATGGAGGGGCTAAGTCTGGTGTAGAAGCCCCTCATTCATCTGAAATGTTCATCACCTGAATGTGCAGATAGTTATTAATGAATATGATATAGTTGGGATCACGGAGACATTGGTCCAGGGTGACCAAGGCTGGAAGCTGAACATCCAGGGATATTCAATATCCAGGAGGGATAGACAGAAAGGAAAAGGAGGTGGGGTAGCGTTGCTGGTTAGAGAGGAGTTTAACGCATTCGAAAGGAAGGACAATAGCTTGGAGGATGTGGAATCGATATGGGTAGAGCTGCGAAACACTGAGGAGCAGAAAACACTAGTGGGAGTTGTGTACAGGCCACCTCACAGTAGTAGTGGAGTTGGGGATGGCATCAAACAGGAAATTAGAATTGCATGCAACAAAGGTAAAACAGTTATAATGGGTGACTTCATTAGCAGGGATGCTGAGGAAGAGGATTTCTTGGGATGTATGCGGGATAGTTTTCTAAACCAACATGTAGAGGAACCAACGAGAGAGCAGGCTATTCTAGAATGGATACTCAGTAATGAGGAAGGGTTAGTTAACAGTCTTGTTGTGCATGGCCCCTTGGGCATTGAATATAGGAGTAGGGAAGTAATGTTAAAATTGTACAAGGCATTGGTAAGACCAATTCTGGAGTATGGTGTACAATTTTGGTCGCCTAGTCAACAAAATAGAGAGAGTACAGAGGAGATTTACTAGAATGTTGCCAGGGTTCCAGCAACTATGTTACAGAGAAAGGTTGAACAAGTTATGTCTTTATTCTTTGGAGCGCAGAAGGTTAAGGGTGGACTTGATTGAGGTCTTTAAAATGATGAAAGGGATAGACAGAGTTGACGTGGATACGTTTTTCCCATTGAGGGTAGGGAAGATTCAAACAAGAGGGCATGACATGAGAATTAAGGGACAGAGGTTTCGGGGTAACGTGAGGGGGAACTTCTTTACTCAGAGGGTGGTGGCTGTGTGGAATCAGCTTCCAGAGAAGTGGTGGAGGCAGGATCGATTTTAACATTTAAGAGTAAAGTGGATAGGTATATGGACGTGAAGGGAATGGAGGGGTATGGTCTGAGTGCAGATAGATGGGACTAGGGGAAAACAAATGGTCGGCACGGACTGGAAGGGCCGAGAGGGCCTGTTTCCGTGCTGTAATTGTTATATGGTTATATGGTTATATAGTGACCATAATATGGTTGAGTTCTTCATTAGGATGGAGAGTGATATAATTAGTTCAGAAACAAGGGTTCTGAACTTAAAGAAAGGTAACTTTGAGGGTATGAGACATGAATTGGCCAAGATAGACTGGCAATTGATTCTTAAATGGCTGACGGTGGATTGGCAATGGAGGGCATTTAAAGACTACATGGATGAACTACAAAAATTGTTCATCCCAGTTTGGCAAAAGAATAAATCAGGGAAGGTAGTGCATCCGTGGATAACAATGGAAATCAGGGATAGTATCAAAACAAAAGGTGAAGCATACAAATTAGCCAGAAAAAGCAGCATACCAGAGGACTGGGAGAAATTCAGAGGAGGACAAAGGGATTAATTAGGAAAGGGAAAATAGATTATGAAAGAAAACTGTCAGGGAACATAAAAACTGACTGCAAAAGTTTTTATAAATATGTGAAGAGAAAAAAGATTAGTTAAAACAAATGTAGGTCCCTTTCAGTCAGAAACAGGTGAATTGATCATGGGGAACAAGGACATGGCAGACCAATTGAATAACTACTTTGGTTATGTCTTCACTAAGAAAGACATAAATAATCTGCCGGAAATAGCAGGGGACTGGGGGTCAAATGAGATGGAACTGAGTGAAATCCAGGTTAGCCGGGAAGTGGTGTTAGGTAAATTGAATGGATTAAAGGCCGATAAATCCCCAGGACCAGATAGGCTGCATCTCAGAGTACATAAGGAAGTAGCCCCAGAAATAGTGGATGCATTAGTGATAATTTTTCAAAACTGTTTAGATTCTGGAGTAGTTCCTGAGGATTGGAGGGGAGCTAATGTAACCCCACTTTTTAAAAAGGGAGGGAGAGAGAAAACAGGGATGGGAATTACAGACCAGTTAGTCTAACATCGGTAGTGGGGAAACTGCTAGTCAGTTATTAAAGATGGAATAGCAGCACATTTGGAAAGTGGTGAAATCATTGGACAATGTCAGCATGGATTTATGAAAGGTAAATCATGTGTGACGAATCTTATAGAATTTTTCGAGGATGTAACTAGTAGAGTGGATAAGGGAGAACCAGTGGATGTGTTACATCTGGACTTTCAGAAGGCTTTCGACACGGTCCCACATAAGAGATTAGTATGCAAACTTAAAGCACACGGTATTGGGGGTTGAGTATTGATGTGGATAGAGAACTGGCTGGCAGACAGGAAGCAAAGAGTAGGAGTAAACGGGTCCTTTTCAGAATGGCAGGCAGTGACTAGTGGGGCACCGCAAGGATCGGTGCTGGGACCCCAGCTATTTACAATATATATTAATGATTTGAACGAGGGAATTGAATGCAACATCGCCAAGTTTGCTGATGACACGAAGCTGGGGGGCAGTGTTAGCTATGAGGAGGATGCTAGGAGGCTGCAATGTGACTTGGATAGGTTGGGTGAGTGGGCAAATGCATGGCAGATGCATAATGTGGATAAATGTGAGGTTATCTACTTTGGTGGCAAAAACAGGAAGTAGACTATTATTTGAATGGTGGCCAATTAGGAAAAGGGGAGATGCAACGAGACCTGGGTGTCATGGTACACCAATCATTGAAAGTAGGCATGCAGGTGCAGCAGGCAGTGAAGAAAGCGAATGGTATGTTGGCATTCATAGCAAAAGGATTTGAGTATAGGAGCAGAGAAGTTCTACTGCAGTTGTACAGGGTCTTGGTGAGACCACACCTGGAGTATTGCGTACAGTTTTGGTCTCCTAATCTGAGGAAAGACATTCTTGCCATAGAGGGAGTACAGAGAAGGTTCACCAGACTGATTCCTGGGATGTCAGGACTTTCATATGAAGAAAGACTGGATAGACTCGGCTTGTACTCGCTAGAATTTAGAAGATTGAGGGGGGATCTTATAGAAACTTATAAAATTCTTAAGGGGTCGGACAGGTTAGATGCAGGAAGATTGTTCCCGATGTTGGGGAAGTCCAGAACAAGGGGTCACAGTTTAAGGATAAGGGGGAAGTCTTTTAGGACCGAGATGAGAAAACCATTTTTCACACAGAGAGTGGTGAATCTCTGGAATACTCTGCCACAGAAGGTAGTTGAGTCCAGTTCATTGGTTATATTTAAGAGAGATGTGGCCCTTGTGGCTAAGGGGATCAGGGGGTATGGAGAGAAGGCAGGTACAGGATACTGAGTTGGATGATCAGCCATGATCATATAGAATAGCGGTGCAAGCTCGAAGGGCCGAATGGCCTACTCCTGCATCTATTTTCTATGTTTCTATGTTTCTATCAATGCTGGAGGCTACATGAGTGATAATGGTGTGGCCACTGCCAATGTATAGAACTGATGACACTGTGAATGTGTAGATGGAATGATGTCCGATGTAAAAATAGCCTTGCACAGTGGTTTTTGTACTTAATTTTTTTTAATGAATAATGTTTATTTTTAGAAAATAAAATTACTTTAACTCCCCAGATGCTGCTTGACTTGCTTGAGCACACAGCTTCCTATTTGATCCAGATAATTTAGCATGCAGTCTTTGTAGCACTCTCGTCTCAATGATAGCTCCTTCAATGCAGTGGTGGATGGGATGTTGATGGAGATGTGAAAATAATTAGGAGACACCAGAGACAGCAGATGCTCGAATCTTGAGCAAAGCACTAATGCTGGAGAAACTCAGCGGGTCAGTTAGCATCTGTGCAGCTTTGGGTCATCGGCCTGAAACATTGTCTGTCCATTTCCCCCAGAGATGCTGTCTGGCCCACTGAATTCGCCAGCACTTTGTTTTTGCTGGTGAAATAGTTGTTTTGGGGAAAGGGCAAAAACGGAGATTATATGTCTGTAATGTTAGTAACTAACACGGGTTTCAAATGGTGGTTTAGCCAGCAGGCTGAAGCTAATTGCTAATTACCATGATTTAAATGTGCCTAAACTGCTAAGACAGGGACCTGCAGGTTTTATGCTAAAGTGGTCATTTGTAGCAGTTTTCCTGGAGTGTAATTTATAGCTTCTAATGAAGGCACGGTGCACTGGCTAAAGGGGCAAACCATTAGCACTTGTCAGATGATGCACGTTATAAGGAGGAGAACAGCAGCTTCTTGGATGAGATAGTGGATGCTCTGCTGGTGGAGGTGCCAGCAGAGGAGGGTTGTTGGTAGCCACAGGGGAGAAGGACACTCACAGCTCTTACATCGTGAGGGATCTCAGAGAGTTCCCTCAGACAAATTCACCACTTTCCCCCACCTGGAAAACTAGCACAAAACACCTCAGAAAAGTGTAATACTAGGGATAGGTTTAGACTTTAGACTTTAGAGATACAGCATGGAAACAGGCCCTTTGGCCCACCGAGTCCATGCCGAGAGGCGATCAGCATGTGCACCATCAGTAACCTTCACACTAGGGACAATTTTAAATTTTACTGAAGCCAAATAACATGCAAACCTGTATGTCTTTGGAGTTCATAGATACATAAACAATAGGTGCAGAAGAATCCCTTAATAATTTTTATGTTTCTATAAGATTCCCTATCATCTTTCTAAATTCCAGTGAATACAAGCTCAGTCGCTCCATTCTTTCATTATATGATAGCCCCACCATCCCGGGAATTAACGTCATGAACCTACGCTGCACTCCCTCAATAGCAAGAATGTCTTTCCTCAAATTAAGAGACCAAAACTGCACACAATACTCCAGGTGTGGTCTCACCAGGGCCCTGTACAACTGCAGAAGAACTTCTTTGCACCTAAATTCAACTCATCTTGTTATGAAGGTCAACATGCTATTAGCTTTCTTCACTGCCTGCTGTACCTGCATGCTTACTTTCAGTGACTGATGTACAAGGCCACCCAGGTCTCATTGTACTTCCCCTTTTCCTAACCTGACACCATTCAGATAATAATCTGCCTTCCTGTTCTTGCCACCAAAGTGGATAACCTCACATTTATTCACATTATACTGCATCAGCCATGCATCTGCCCACTCACCCAACCTGTCCAAGTCACCCTGCATCCTCATAGCACTGTCACCCAGCTTTGTGTTATCTGCAAATTTGCTAATGTTCCTTTTATTTTTTTCCTCTAAATCATTAGTGTATATTGTAAATATACAATATACACTGAAAATAGCTGCGGTCCCAGCACCGAGCCTTGCGGCACCCCACTAGTCACTGCCTGCCATTCTGAAAGGGATCTGTTAATCCCTACTCTTTGTTTCCTGACTGCCAACCAATTTTCTATCCATGTCAATACCCTACCCCCAATACCATGTGCTCTAATCTTGCCCTCTAATCTCCTGTGTGGGTGATTAGAGGGCAAATATGTATCTGTGTGTCAAAGTCTTTCTGAAAGTCCAGGTACACTGGCTCTCCCTTTAACTTGTTACATCCTCAAAAGATTAGTCAAGCATGATTTCCCCTTCATAAATCCATGCTGACTTGGACCGATCCTGTTACTATTATCCAAATGTGCCGCTATTACATCTTTAATAAGCGACTCCAGCACCATTCGGCCCTCCTGCGGTGCTGGCTCGAAGGGCTGAATGGCATCCTCCTGCACCTATTGTCTATTATCTTCCCCACCACTGATGTCAGGCTAACTCGTCTATAATTCCCTGCTTTCTCTCTCCCTCCTTTCTTAAAAAGTGAGATAACGTTTGTTACTCTCCAATCCACAGGAACTGCTCCAGAATATGTAGAACATTGGAAAATTATTACCGATGCATCCACGATTTCTAGAGCCACCTCCTTGAGTACCCTGGGATGCAGACCATCAGGCCCTGGGGATTTATCAGCCTTCAGTTCCATCTATTCCCATCCCATCAGAGATTGTGAAAGCAAATAATATAGCAGCATTTAAGAGGCATTTAGACAGCCACATGAACAGACAGGGGATGGGGAGATACCGACTTTGTGCAGGCAGATGGCATAGTTTAATAGATCAGTCTGAAGAAGGGTCTCAACCCAAAACATCACCCATTCATTCTCTCCAGTGATGCTGCCTGTCCCGCTGAGTTACTCCTTCATTTTGTGTCTATCTTCAAATTATACCAGCATCTGCAGTTCTTTCCTACACATTCTGGCATAGTTTAAATTGGATTCAAGGTTAGCAGAGTTATAGTGGGCTGAATGGCCTGTTCCTGTTCTTGTACTGTGTCAATTTAAAATAAATTCATTATACATTTATTATCAGGCAATCAAGTACCATTATGTACAGATGCTATTTCAGAGATGGAATTGTATTAAAGCAGATTATCTTGAAAAATGATGTAGAAAATCCATGGATCAATGTCTGAGCAGAATTCCCTGGTGCAGTCAGCACTGTCTGCAGCCTAAGGGCAAAATAGCCAAAGGTTCTGACCAGTACCAGGCCCTGAATATTGCTTCCCTGTTAATTGGCAAGCTTCAATTATCCAGTATTTATAATGTCTGCTCACACTCACTATGGAAATGGGGAAACTGCAGGGATAATGAAAGTCTTAGCGAACTCTGAAACTGGTGGGCATGAACCTTTTACAACTTAGCATTTTGACAGTGAAAACACTGGAGTGAATTACAGCAGAGCGGGAACACAAGGGGCCAACACGGTCGACTATAACGTGTGCAAAATTCTTGCGGAGGGTTGGTGAATCTGGAATTTTCTACGCCAAAGAGATGTGGAGGATAGATCATTGAGGGTGTTTGAGGTGGAGGTAAAACAATGTTTGAAAGCATTGGGAAATTGATTCAGACTAGAACTGTCATATGGAACTGCAGTGCAGGTTTGAGGTGAGAAATGGCCGATTTCAGCCCCTCTTAAATCCTTGTGAAAACTACCTGGAAAGATGAATGCATGCTGTTATGCACGTGGAAATGATTTAGAGGGAGTAAGAGAATGTAAGGGAGGCACACGTGAAAATGAGCATAGAAAGAACCTCAAGTAAGGCAGAAACCAGGAGTACTTTTCAAGGTTCCGACAATTGCTTCAGTGCCACCTCCTGCACCCACACACAACTGACTGACTTCATCCGCTTCACCACTAACTTCCATCCGGCACTCAAATACACCTGGACCATTTCCGACACTTCCCTACCATTCCTTGAACTCACTATCTCCATCGCAGGTGATAGACTTCTGACCGACATCCACTATAAACCCATTGACTCTCACGACTATCTTGACTACTCTTCCTCCCACCCTGCTCCCTGTAAGGACTCCATCCCCCATTCCCAATTCCTCCGTCTACGCCGCATCTGCTCCCAGGATGACGTGTTCCACACCATCGCAAATGTCCTCATTCTTCAGGGAACGGGGGTTCCCCTCCCCTACTATAGATGAGGCTCGCACCAGGGTCTCCTCCATACCCCATAACACTGCTCTCTCTCTATCCCCATCCCCCCACTCGCAACAAGGGCAGAGTCCCTTGGTCCTCACCTTTCACGCCACTAGCCGGCACATACAACAAATAGTCCTCCGTCAGTTTTGCCACCTCCAACATGACCCCACTACTCGCCACATCTTCCCATCTCCCCCCCCTGTCTGCCTTCCGCAAATTCTGTTCCACAATTCCACAATTCTGTTAACCACTCCCTCCGTAACTCCCTTGTCAATTCTTCACTTCCCCGGGCACTTTCCCTTGCAACCGCAATAGATGCTACACTTGTCGCTTTACCTCCCCCCTCGACTCCATTCAAGGACCCAAGCAGTCGTTCCAGGTGCGACAGAGGTTCACCTGCACCTCCTCCAACCTCATCTATTGCATCCGCTGCTCTAGATGTCAGCTAATCTATATCGGTGAGACCAAGCATAGGCTTGGCGATCGTTTCGTCGAACACCTCCGCTCGGTCCGCATTAACCAACCTGACCTCCCGGTGGCTCAGCACGTCAACTCCCCCTCCCATTCCATATCCAACCTCTCTGTCCTGGCCAGAGTGAGCAACACCGGAAATTGGAGGAACAGCACCTCATATTCCGCTTGGGGAGTCTGCAACCTGGTGGCATGAACATCGATTTCTCACAATTCTGTTAACCCTTGCTGTCTCCTCCCCTTCCTACCTCTCCCTCAGCCCTCGGGCTCCTCCTCCTTCTCCCCGCCTTCCCCCACCCCCTATCAGTCTGAAAAATGGTTTTGGCCCGAAACACTGCCTATTTCCTTTGCTCTATAGATGCTGCTGCACCCGCTGAGTTTCTCCAGCATTTTTGTGTACCAGCACTTATCAAGGTACTTGAAATGGCCAAATGGAGTAGCAGCAAACAGAAGTGATATTTAGAGACCAGTACATGATGCAGCAAAGAGACAATTACTACATTTTCAGAAAATGGTTACTGCATGTTGATTATAGTGCCAGTTTTTATGTTCTTTCCCCACGCAACAATCTTAATTCACAAAAGTAAGTTCTTTCCTCCTGAAGATTACAAATTTCTGAGTCCCTCATCATCACGCCTCCTGGCAGGAGACTGGAGCACCTGCAGGTAGGGGCTCGCGGCCGGCGGAGTCGACAAGGCTGGAACCCCCGCGGCTGAGGTTGGAGCACAGATGCCGTGAGTCGAGGAGCCCGCTGCCGACGGAACCTGGGTCTGTGGAGTGGAGGCGTCCGGTGAGGACCCGGCAGCGATAGTGGAGAGGCCAACCTTGCAGCTGAGGCAAGGAACAGTGGAGGAGCCGGCTTGGGGGGGGGGGGGGGGCCATGAGGGAGGCAGAACAAAAGGGCACCTGGTGCGGATACTTTATAACTTTGTCAGCGCCCCTTATGGGCGACTATTTGCATACCCAAGGTATGCAAGCAAAGAATTTCACTGTGACTTGTCACATGTGACAATAAAGTATTCATAAAGTATTCATTAATTCATTCATTAATTCAGGAAACTTGACAATGTGTTATCCTTTAGCCTCCAACTACAACTGTCTGTGCAGCTCAAAAACACATTATTATCCCAGAATTAAATAGCTCCTTTATTGGAGTCTGTACCTTCAACTAGCAAGTCCTCAGGTCTGAAATGTCCTTCCTAATCTTCCATTTCCACCACTGAGGCATACCATAGAGCCTACATCTTCAACCAAGCTTTTAAACAAGTTGGTCACATGTAAAATTGTATTTGACGACACTCCAGTGATGCACCTTTAACAATTTTCTATATTAAAGCTGCTTTATAAACACATTATTGTTGTTAACAAGTGCATCTAGTAAATGACCAGAGTGCATGAACCAAAAACCTTCTTATTGGAATTCTGTATATTATATATCCAACCTACTCCCTGCAACCTGTTCTTCGTCCCTATCCCATTTACCTGGAATGTTTTTAGGATTTTGTGAAATACAGGATCAAACTAGTTTGTTTTGTGCTGGCTCGTGTATTATAAATATTTCTTTTTGTGAATCATCTTTAAATATTGGCTGAAAATCCATTTATTATTTCTAATATCCTAGTGCTGTTATGCTAAATTGTAGACAATGAAATAGTGAGCATCAGTAGTTGGGATGAGGTAACTACAAACTGTTTTGTGTTGAGGGCCAATAGAAAATTTCACATAAATGTACCTTAATCCATATTCTGAACGTGAGATGGTAGTGTTCCAAACCAAGGTGCAGCAATATAATGTACACAATATGATATTAGCAAGTAGATTAAAGGCACTACTTCAAGCCGTGATATTAGCAAATATTTCATTAATTGTACATTCAATCCGCTTATTATTTTAGGATAATATAGGGTAATAAGATAAGCATTATAATGAAATTAGGTCAGATGAAATAAAAGAACACATTATGTTCAGAGATAGTCCATTTGATAAATATGTTATACATTTTTTTTTGTTTCTGTCGGCTTAGAAATTGGATCACACATGATCAATTCTACAAACAATTGAAAATCAATGGAATCCTGAGTACCTAGCATTTACAATGCTTAAGGGACACATCACTCCGACTGGATCCACCTGTGGTGGGTCATTCCTGTGACCCCAAATCAAAATCCACGTGGTGTCCAGACTTTGATCCCGGTGCAATTATCCCTTTGGCATTTCTCAGGGAAAATTAGTTTAACTTGTCCTGGTCTATGCCTATCCATGGGGCAGGATGTACATTCTGCAGTTCTAGTCCTCCCTCACTGAACAAAAGCCTTGGATTCCCCTATCAAGTCTGCAGCTATCCAATTTATGACCAGTCATTTGATGACCTGCCCCTTGCTAAATGCTCTAATCCGCTATTCCCCTGTCCTTAATTCTTGATTTAATACTGATTATTGATACACTCCATTCCACACCTCAAATACAATTTTAACTGGAGTCCACATAGATCAATGTCACCTACTAGGCCTGCCTTATTCCAACAGCCCGAGGTGCATTTGGCAATTTGACTGATTCCTCCAAGCTCAGCCTTAAAATAAGATTGAGCAGAACATTTTTAACTTTGATCCTGGTCTGAATGAGTGCATTGGAACAACATTTAAAATGGTCACCATTCTAATATACTACAGTGCCCTCCATAATGTTTGGGACAAAGACCCATCATTTATTTATTTGCCTCTGTAGTCCACAATTTGAGATTTGTAATAGAACAAACCACATGTGTGCACTTTAACCACATGTGATTTTTTTTCAATTACAAATCTCAAATTGTGGAGCACAGAGGCAAATAATTAAATAAAGGGTCTTTGTCCCAAACATAATGGAGGGCCTCTTTTATGTACCTCTTTCTTGGCACACTGTTTAAGGTGCACTGTGTGTTTGAGGCATTGCTGTTAAATGCCTATTGCATCCCTCAGAACAAGTTTGTCTGATACACTGTAAAAATGTTAAATGTGGCTTGGGTTAACTGTCTCTTTCAATGCAGTTTTCTTTATTGTCAGGTAATTGACATAAATGGCTGAAAATCACAGCCAAGAGTAATAAAAACATAATAACTACACATCAAGTAAAGATATCACAAAGTCTTCAAAGCGAGTTTAAAATACCTTTGTTTGTAAACGAGCAGCGGATAAAAGATGTCAAATAATACATTGACTTCAATGTTAGGGCTGAAGTTATTGAATTATTGATCTCAGTTAAGGGTAGGATGACAAATTTGCAAGAACACTAAAATAGCATTTGGCTCCAGACTCTTACTCCTTTCAGTAGAGGGAGAGTGCCACCATAACTACTTTGCTCTCACTGATGTGAAGGAGGCCACAGTACTTTGGTTAACAAGCTGTAACCCTCAACTGGAGTAAATGGTCATGCCTGAATATACACACTTAACAGGTTTCTGTTTGCATTGGCATCTAAAACCACTTTGTGAACGTGACAAGTGAGGAAATACAACAGTAATGCATGTGTTTTCTCAAATCACTTGCATTTACATTATAGCCATAATAATACTTTATTGTGAGCCAAAGTGTGGCCCTTTTAAATGATTAGGTGCTTCCTCTAGCTCCATTCTCCTTCACAAAGTAGTTGCTACAGCAACTTCACCCACAGCAAGCAATCAGAGATAACAGCATGAGGGCTGTCCTAGTTTTGAACAGTTAGCTGTGTCCCACTGGCAGTGAGCTCATTCATTTCTCTGTGACACAGATACATTTAGAATCGAGACTGGAGTCTAAAATTGTCCCTGGAACTGTGAAGCATTTGTCTGGTCAATGATGCTTGTTAAAATGTGGTGTATGTAACTCCTTAAATAGGTTACCCACATACAGCATACCTGATGGAAGATGGAAGCAAGAATTCAAATACATTTTATTGTTATGGGCAAAGAATTATTCAACAAAGAATAACTGAGGAAATATTTAAAGCTTAACATGGATCCATTTTATGAATATCTCATGATCATCATTTTTTTAATTTCTCAATTAAGTAGTTTTTTAATTTTTTTCATGTTATTTTATGCTCACGAATGACAGAAATTTGAGAGCAGTGGGTAAATGGGAACAACCTAAATAGTAAAAATCAACATAATCAATGTTCAGGTTTTAGCAAGGAGACAAAGAAAGGAAGGATATTAAATTGAAAACCTGGCCAAACTTTTGACAAATCGTGTAGCGGCCCAGATTCATTCCCAGAATACACAACAATGGCACAACTTAAAGGCCAAGCTAAAGAACAATTTGGATAAAGTAGTACAATCATTTCAGGAATATTGAAAAAAAATATTTTCTCATGTTCAATTCAATATTTACTTTACAGCAAAACCTAAAGACAGATAGAACTTCCCAATCCAACAGTTTTTTACATTCTTAAACTGTATTATGCGCGATCATTTTTTTTCTCAGATTTCATAATTTCACAAGGATTTAAATTATCAGTTGATCTATGCAAGTAGTTTATAGTGTGC
Source organism: Okamejei kenojei (assembly GCA_035221665.1). Taxonomy (NCBI): domain Eukaryota; kingdom Metazoa; phylum Chordata; class Chondrichthyes; order Rajiformes; family Rajidae; genus Okamejei; species Okamejei kenojei. Next base: position 39,617,427 of record CM069140.1, read on the forward strand.
ACACAGTGACAGCATATGTGTGTGTGTGTATGTGTGTGCGCGCAAGTGTGCACATGCACACATTTTACAAAACAGAACCTGAACAAAGTTATGATAAAATCTGGAGAAAATTATCAACTGATCCGATGTACACCAATAAAAGTTAATCTAAAGGGTTCATTTCAAATACTGTGGGACTAAAATAAATTCATACATAAACTTTTCTGCTCAACAAAGAAAATGAAGATTCCTACTTTTCTAAATTGGATTATACTTAAGAAACTCTCCAGAATTGCAACAAAAATAATTATTTGTACATATCGCAACAAAAATAATGCACAATAATGCACTGTGATGCCAGCTAACTTGATAACATGTCAATTGTGCAAAATCATTTGTGGAAACTCAGACATTCAATAATCAGTACATCTGCCTGTCCCGCTGAGTTACTCCAGAATTTTGTGTCTATCTTTGATTTAAACCAGCAACTGCAGTTCCTTCCTACTCAACTAATTTAGCACTGTTTTATGAAATACTTGGGGTTGTACTGACCTTTTAAACTATTAGGGATCACTTAATCATTTCCTGTATACCCACTTTTATCGTGTGTCACCATTTGGCAATTGGAACACGCTTGTAGAACGATGGTTACAAGCTGAATATTTTTCGTTGAAGTAAAATGCAAGCAGAACATGAAGCACACGTCTGTATGTCAGTGACTGAAGTATGACATCTTAAAAAATATATAAGTTCTGCCATTTATTTCTACACAATTTAATTGATTCAAGTGTTCATTTGGCCCATTTATTGATACTACAGTACATGTGATGGAATGGCACACCAACATTGCAAACTAACACAGGTAGAATATTGCATTTTGCAAAGGCATGTAAGAGTTGTCTCTTGATAGTGATCTTGCACCATTTCAGCTTCGTGTGGGTATCAGTAATATACTAATAAGTGAATGTCTGAATGTAATTTTTAATGTTTAAGTTGTAATGATTGGCCATCAACTTTTTACTAACATTAAAATGTATTGAACTTTGAATGCGTACTGCTTTCATGCATAAAGCATTGAATGGCAAAAAAAGCAGTATAATCCAGCAGTGCAAACTGCTTGATAGTCTCAGGACATATATCTTATTACCTTCAACCTTATTCTGTACTCTAAGTAATATCACAAAACGGAATAAAGCTAGTTATAAAGGTTGTGGGATGCCTCTATTGAATCCATATTCTTACCTTGACCATCCAGCTGCCAGGCACTCTAACCTTTGTGCTTGGCTTTCTACTCTTCAACAAAAAATCTCAGTGTACATTTGAATAAAGGCATCTCATCTTCTGACGTAGTCCACTACAATCTCACAGATTCCCAAATGTACTTCGCATTTTCAGATAATTCGCATTCGCATAATTCTCAGAATCATCCTTTGGTAATTTTAATTAACAATACTGCTTCCACCAATGACAGTTCTTTCAGGCTAACTTTTTGTTCCTTTATTTGTCCTATGTTATTTTGTTTTCACTACCAAGCTTTTGGTCATTTAATCTTTCCTGTTTCCCACCACAACACAAAGCTTTTTTTTGTTCTCTACCTCTACTTCCCCTGCATCTAAAAATCTGTTTGGCTCTAATTTATCCTATTTCAGTTCTTTGACCTGAACCATCAATTCTCTCTCTCTCTCTCTCTCTCTCTCTCTCCCTCTCTCCATCTCTGACCCCACAGATGCTGCCTGACCTGCTGAGTATTTCTGGCATTTTCTGTTTGTATTTCACATTTCCAGCATCACACAGTTTTCTTTAGGGATAATGACACCACTGAGGAATAAAGACAGAAAATGCTGGAACACTCGGAGGTCATGCAGGATCTGTGGAAAGAGAAACTGTTAAATGCTTCAGATCTGAGACCCTTCATCAGATCTAGGAAGGAGAGAAAAACAAAATAGCTTTCAATGGCAGAGAAGGTGGAGGCGGAGGGAACAGAACAAAGGGAATATTGTTGACAGAATAAAACCAAATGGCTTATTGCATCAGTTCCTCTCAGGAATCACACTTCACTCACCCTTATGTCCCAAAATATTCAGGACTCCAAGCTAGAAATAATTTTTTTTTAAAGTCAGACTTTGCTGGAAACTTACTCCTGTCTTTTCATCAAAGATTTTTATGCCTCCAAATGAAATGGTCAGAAAGATTCGCTGTTTGTGTTCTCCTTTCGAGCGTGCTGCAGCTGCAATTCCCTGTTGGGGGTAAAATAACATAAAGTAAGTGTCAATGAGAAAAAGCAAAGTTCAATCAAGCAGATCTTGGGTTTACATCTTACCAAGCACAGAAACATAACAAAAACACCACAGACGTCTGTCATTATTTCCTGTGTAGTTCAATTGATTCATGTATTCTGGTCCAATTATATTGCAGTTTTCATGTTGAAATGGAACCGTTTTCATTTGGTGTCAGAGCAAACCCCGGGGAATGAAATAACAGAACATCACATTTGAGCAGGCAGTAAATGTTGTTCTCAAAGAGGTCATCTCATGTCAGTTCATCTCCGGGAAGCTTAAAAATAAAATGTCTTATATTTTGTAAACAGGTTACTTGTGATCTTGGGTAATAAACAGTAATGTTGTGATAATGAAAACAAGAACAAAATACATTTATTTAGCACTTTATCACATCTTTCAGAATACAGTTTTCCATAATGGCTTACTTCAAAGTGCACTAAATGTTACACTCACAATCAAAACAATGATGTGCACAAAATCCCATATGACTAATAACCAATTAATTTGTTGCATTATCAATTGAGGAGAGGAGGTCAGAAGAATTGCGCGATGAAGCTTACCCAGTTAGCTCAATGATACTAATTGCCACATGTACCTAGCTACCGTAAAATGCTTTGTTTTGCATACAACCTGGTAATGGTAAATTATTGGTAAAACCCGGTAAAAACGTAGGACTTGATTTACGTACATACAACATAGAAGCAGCATTAGGTCATTTGACCCCTCTTGCTTGCTCTGCTATTCCATAAGATCACAGCTGATCTTTAACTCAACATCATATTGCTGTCAAAAATTGCATAACCATTGACTCCCTCAAATATATAAAAATCTATCAATCTCTATCTTGAATATACTCAGACACTGAGCTGCCACAGCCCTCTTGGGAAGAGAATTATATATGTACCCCACTGTGTGCAGAGGATTTTTTTCTGTTGCTGGCTCCTTATTTTGAAACTGTGACCGCTGGTTATAAAGGGTGGTATTTCGCAGCATCTACACTACTGTGCATGTCAATGAAATCTCCTCTTACTCATTTAAACACCTGAGTGCACAGACCTTGGCTGTTTAATCCCACTTTGCACAACAAACATGCCCTCCCAAGAATCAATATGGTGAAATTTGACTGTACTTCCTTGCTCCCATGTCTATCCTTCCTTAGGTAGGGAGTCCAGAGTGGCACAGCGTCCACATAACTGGAGCAAGATGTCTCTATTCCTGTATTCACATTCTCTTGCACAAAAGGCCAACGTGCTATTTGTCTTCATTACTGCTGCAGGTTAACTTTCGGTGACTCATGTACAAGGACACCTGGTCCCTCAAAACATCAACACCTTTCATTCTTTCAAATTTAAAATATATTTTGTGTTACTATTTTTTTCTCCCAGAGGAGATGTCCTCATTTTTTTTACATTATTTTCCATTTGACATGTCCTCATTTACCCGTTCTCTTCTCACCTCTCTGCATCCTCCTTATGATCTATAATTGCCACATGGCTATATATCACCAACAAACTTGGCTAAATTACACCTGGTTTCCTGATTCAAACCATTAATATAGATTCTGAACAGCTGGGTCTCCAGCACCAGCATCCACTATTCACTGCCTCCTATCCTGAAAATAACACCTTTATTCCTATACTATGTTTTCTGTAACCAATCCTCAATTAAGGCCAGTATATTACCCCCATCATGGTGTGCTTTAATTTTACTTAATAATCTCTTGTGCATTACCAAAGGCCTGCTGAAATTTCAAATTCACCACATCAATTGCTTTTTCGCTAACTATTTTGTTAATTACGACCTCAAACAATTTAGACAGATTTATTAGATGTGTATTCACTTTCATAAATCCGCATTGACGTTACCCAATCCTAGTTATTATTTTACAAACATTAAAGATCTTAGTGCCTCACTATTGCACTAAATCATCAACCTTCACTGGTGTTCAGTTCACTGGGAGACATTCCCTCTGTCATTTGTTCAAATCTCATTTCAAATATTCACAGCTGTGGCAAGGAACCTCAACGATCAGCATGTTGATATGTCAGAAAAAATATAGTGATATGCATTCAGGAGAAAAACAAAGGTGATGCTGAATAATTTAGTGATCAGCCAAGAGAACCATTTATTTCCTCAACAACAATATTAACATTGTGATCCGTCTTTTCCTTTGCCACCTATTCATGCAGTATTATTTATTTTGACGATTGATTCGATACTTGTATGAAAAGTGAAGAAAATGACCAAAGATTGAAGTCCAATTGCACGACTGGGTAGAAATTATTCTCTGAACACAAACAGCCAATTCTCTTTTCGACTTAGGTCATGTCCCCGATAAAGGGGATGGTGATATGATCTGTTTTCGTAAACTATGCCATGTCTATTTCGGCTGAGCATGTGTGATAGTTCAGAAAGGATCACCTTGATACAAAGCAAGGGCATAAAAGGATTTACCGCTGTGGTACCTGTTAGTTCTTAATTTTGCTGTACATTAAAATGAACAGGGATAATCAATGGGCTGACAAGCAGACAAACAGAAAGCCCCACTCAGTACAACTGAATAAAATTAACCTTCTGTTAAAAGTTTGGCGTCAGCCCAGTGTAAGAAGGTATGAAATGAAGGAAATTCAATAATATTATAATTGGTCTTCAAAATATAAATGGTTTACAAATTGGACCGTCTCCAACATAGGTGCCTTGCCACCATGTACTCTATATGATTCTAGTGGTACAATAAGTATGTTTAATGAAACCAGGTACAGGACGTTCATCTTCAAGGTGTGCATGCCATATTTCTATCTAATTGTCTAGCGTCAGGCACAGCTGCATCTCTCTACCACCTCTCATAGTTAAGAAGATGCCATGGATATAGCGCAGAAAATGAGTGAATAAAAGAGGTTGCTCACTTATCATCTGTGTATGTCATCTTATATTTTCTTGAGAAAACACCCTCAAGGCCACAAAGATTGAGGGTACAGTATAGAGATTAATTTCAAACGGCTGTAATGGGTAACAGCACCTGACATTTTATTTATTTTTAGTTTAGTTTAGAGATGGAGCGCGGGGTCCATACCAATCAGCGATCCGCACACACGAACACTACCCTACACACATTAGGGACAATTTACACATACCATGCCAATTTACCTACAAAACTGTATGTCTTTGTAGTGTAGGAGGAAACCGAAGATCTCAGAGAAAACCCAAGCAGTCACGGGGAGAAAATACAAACTCCGTACAGACAGCACCCGTAGTCAGGATCGAACCCAGGTCTCTGGTGCTGCCAGCACTGTAAGGCAGCAACTCTACCGCTGCGTTACCGTGCCACCCTTCCACCGAAATTTGGTGGAACCAAAGAAAACTAAAAGGAAATGAGTAGCATTTCATTAAGACCTATCTCTATACAGAGTTGGATGCGATTGTTATCTGCGCACTAACTGCAATCATAGTTGCGCCATAGTTCGTTGTTTTGAACTTAAATTTGATACTGATTTCTGCTCAAACTCATCTGCATACCTCTATAACACAGCATGACCTGGCAGCATTTTTGGAAATAATTACTTATTTGTATACTCTTGCCATTTAAAAATATTTATAGATCAAATGCAGAAATTACCTTATTAAACCAAACAGGGTTCTGTGAGGCACAAAGTGCAGGAGTAACTCAGTGGGTCGGGCTGAGGAGAACATGGGCAAATTAGGTTTTGGGTCAGGACCATATTCCATCTGATCAATTTGAAGATGGGTCTTGACCGGAAACATTACCTATCCATGTTTTCCAGAGATATTGCCTGACCTGCTCTGTCACTCCAGCACTTTGTGTCTTTTTTGGTAAACCAGCATCTGCAGCTCCCTGTATCTCAAGATTGAAAGGGTAGGTATTCTCACGCTGGAGATTGGGGAACAAGGGGGCATAGACTCACGATGAAAGATTGGGGAACAAGGGGGCATAGACTCACGATGAAAGATTGTATATTGTAATAAGATTTTTTTTTTTATTCAGAGGATTGCAAATCTTTGAAATTATCTATAACAAAGGAATGTAGTGTTGGCTTGAGAACATTTGGTGATTGATTAAGCACAAAAACAGCAGTTAGTCTGAAGATAGACACAAAATGCTGGTGTAACTCAGCGGGACAGGCAGCATCTCTGGAGAGAAGGATGGGTGACATTTCGGGTCGAGATCTTTCTTTTGACTAGTTAGGAATAAGGGAAACGAGAGGTAAAGACGATGATGTAGAGTGATAAAGAACAATGAATGAAAGATATGCAAAAAAGTAACAATGATAACGAAACAGGCCATTGCTAGCTGTTTGTTGGGTGAAAATGAGAAGCTGGTGCAACTTGGGTGGGGGAGGGATAGAGAGAGAGGGAATGCCGGGGTTACTTGAAGTTAGAGAAATCAATATTCATACCACTGAGCTGCAACCAGCCCAAGCGAAATATGATGCAGCAGTTAGTCATACAAGCCCAGCAACCCTGGGTCAATCCTGATCTCGGGTGCTGTTTGTGGACATTCTCCTTGGTGCTCTAGTTTATTCCCAATTCCTAAAGACGTGCTGGAAGTTTAAATGCCCACTGTACATTGCTCCTAGTATAGGCGGGTGAGAATCAGGGAGGACTTGACAGAGACATGATTGAGAAAGACCCACAGAGATAAAGACTGGGAGAATGAGATTGATGTTCTATGGGCTGCAAAGGCTGGGTGGGCTGAATGGCCTTCTTCTATGCTGTATGAAAATATGAGATTAAATGCAATCATGGTTACCAAGGAAATGAGAGGATATGTTGAATGGGTGTTTAACTGAACAAGATACATGCTCAACCATGACCTTTTTGAACAATGGCACAGTCTTGAGAGGTTACACAGCCTTCTCCAGCTGCTAATGCTTATGATCCCATGAGTGGTGCAATTTTATGTGTATAGATGAAAACAGGGCGATTTTGATGCTTGTCTCTAACTATGCAAAACCATTTACTAGTTTAATTGGTGTATACCAGTCAGTTTCTAAAAGGCCCACAAACAATTGCAGTTAGAGGAAAAGTAGCACTTTAATTAATTTATAATAGCCAAAATTGTTTGGGCTTCATACTTCAGCTGCCATCCACTACTTAATTACAAGAGCTGACATATTTTACAAAAATATTCAATTTTTGAAACATAAATCTCAGTGATAGGAAATAGAATTCACATTGGAATTTAAATCTTCAAAAGAAAAAGCATTATTAATTTCTTGATTTTGTCATGAAACTGGATTGTCACATTAATAATACGTGAAATACATTACTGAAATCGAATGTTGCACCAATTTGCACTGTTTGACATTTTAATTCAATTTGTTTCATCAAACTAATATAGTTCCTATTTATCTGTGTTACCCTGACAATTCAAATAAGCAATCAACTTATATTTTGTCTTTGAACTATGCAGACAGTGTAGATTGCTGCCAATTGACCAGAGGTCGCAGATAGATCCTGCATTTATTTCTCCCTGTCTGCACAATACCTGAGGAATATAGATATTGAATAAAATGAATACAGCAAAAGTAACCTAATTTAAAAGGCCATGCCCTCATGTTTTCATTGGATGAATAATTGCCAGGAATTACTTTTCATTCTCCCTTTGAAAAATGATGTGAATTATTGGCTTATGAGGTAAAAATAATTAAAAATCAGGTTGAGCAATAATGAGACTCAATCTCTCCAGAGATCATAATCTGTTTCCAAGAAAATGTAATATTGACTGCATGCTTAAATAGCAAGTCGATGCCATACAAATTGTTAGGATACAACACTAAAGATTCACCAGTTATAGCCATGCTGGCAGATGACAAACGTGTGCCTCAGGATGTATGGGCAAATGGAATGTAGGGCCTCTGTCAATGGCAAATAACTAATCTTTGTGCCTCTTAGAAAGAGTTCCATAGAACTTCTTATCTGTGGAATAAAGGAAAACCTTTGATAGAAACATAATGCTGGACAAGCAGTTTCTGGTGAGAAGGAATGGGTGATGTTTCGGGTCAAAACCCTTCTTCAAACCCTTCTTCCAAAGGAAAAATGTTGTTATGTATTCAATTATATCTGAGATATAGATTTAAGTTTATCTGAAAAACTGAGACTTTAGATGCATGAAGTATCAGCCTAAGTCACATGCTCAACTTATGATTGTGTTTGGAGTCGGGATCTACTGAATCGGGGACAGGAGTTGAACCCTTGGGTTGGTTCTGTCAGGTCATAACAGGCAGGCTACATTTAGCTCCTTCATTCATTTTAAATCCCATTGAAAGTACTTAGAGACCAAATGACTTTGATGACTGTTTTTCATTAGACCATGTCCACGATGTGGTGTTCAGATGTTTGGAACAGTTTGTGTGATGAGGGAAGCAAATGTGTTGGTTCCTCTGTGGATATGAGGATGTCAGGTTTTGTCAGGGCAAGGGATAGTCCCAATAGACGTTATTATTCCACTTGATGCAACAAAACGAATTACACAAAATTACTAAGTCCAACCATCCTCTTTCTTATTGGGATCAACACCAGCATTACCTTTAAAGGGGGTTTTAACCATATTCCTGACAAATTTCTAACAACGTAGGAACATTTCCAACAAAATTCAACACCCTAAAAAGGGGAGTACTGTTAGGTGCAGACCCCAAGGTATTTGGTGCCACAGTGGCACAGCTAGTAGAACAGTTTTCTCACAGTGCCAGAGACACACCTTCAATCCTAACCTTGATGTCTGTCTGTGTAGCGTTTGAACATTTACCCAATGATCATATAGGTTTATTTTGGTTGCTTTGGTTTGCTCCCACATTGTAAAGACATGGTAAGTTAGTTGGCCATTGTAAATTGTCCCTGATGTGTACATGAGAGGTTGATTCTGATGGAAGTTGATGAGAATGGGGAGAAACTAAAAAAATAGATGAAGGCAGAATCAGTGTAAATAGGTAGTTGTTGGTCAGCATAGAGTTGGAAGACCATGGGCCTGTTTCCTTATTGTATCACTCCATGACTTTATGACTGATTGTTCATCCATGGCTGGTGCAGGTCTGTGGATTCCCTGAACTTGAGCAAATTGGAAAGAAATGTTAATGCAATAAGTAAAAATGCCAAATGTTATATAAATTGTCCCAATACATAAAATGTGCACCAGAAAATCATCATTCATAGGAGCAGAATTAGGCCATTTGGCCAATTACGTTTGCTCTGCTATTCAACCATGACTGATCTATTTAACCCCATTCTCCTACCTCCTTCCTATAACCTTTGACACCCCTAATCAAGAACCTATCAATCTCTGCTTTAAAAATACCCAATGACTTGGCCTCCACAGCTTTCTATAGCAATCAATTCCACAGATTCAACACCGTCTGGCTAAAGAAGCTCCTCCTCATTTCCATTCTCAAGGTACGTCCTCATATTCTGAGGCTGTGCCCTCTGGTCATAAACTCTACCACTACTGGAGACATCCTTTCCACATCCACTGTCTAGGCCTTTCATTATTCAATAGGTTTCAACAAGATCCCCCCCTCATCCTTCTAAAGTCCAATGAGTACAGGACCAGAGCCATCAAATGCTCCTCAAATGTTAACTCAATCATCCCGTAAACCTCCCTGGACCCTCCCCAAAGCTAGCACATCCTTCCTCAGACATGGAACCCAAAACTCTTCTCGATATTCCAAACGTGGCCTGACCAGCATCTTATACATCCTTGCTCACATAGCTTTGGAATATATCGAAAATTCCTAATATCAGCTACATTTTACTTGGTCCTCCTCATCAAGATTCAAGAGTCAAGAGAGTTTTAATGTCATGTGTCCCAGAAAAGACAATTAAATTCTTGCTTGCTGCAGCACAACAAAATATTGTAAGCATAATACAGAACAGTTCAGTGTGTCTATATACCATAGACCATATATCATATCATATCATTATAACTATTAAAACTCTCTTCGTTAGTTTGTTTGTTTGTTTGATTGGTTGTCAGTCATATCTCCTCCAAATCCCGATGCGGTAACAGTAATTTTTTACATATTCTGGTAGAGATTTACCGCAAGAAATCAAAGATCACCTCATCTGAAAATTTGGTTAATTATTTCCCGAGTTTTTTACTAAAACTGTTTTAAAATATAACTGAAACTGAAGCGAGCTGCATGACGCTACAATTGCCTTTACTCCTCGCGACCAGCTATGCAGACATTTCAATGCATAGCCAGTTACGTGGATTGAAGCTCATGAACACGTGATCAAGTCGTCCAGCGCGGTCCACTGGGCTTCTTGAAGTTCAACAACATGGTGGCGGCGGTCATTATTGCAGAAAGAATGAGCAGGTTCTGCAGTCCTAAGGTCACCGGAGGTCACCTGAGGTCACCGGCTTGCTTTTGAAGAACTCGCCTGGCCGCACTGCTCGCAAGACCTTTGAAAAAACCACGCTGTCTTCTTGCTCGTGCTGCCGGGAATGACTGATTATTGGGTTCGAGAACAAGCCCTCACCTCTGACGATGCGCTCCCCCCAACCCCTAAAACTCTCCCCTGGAGAGATGAGTGTGTGACCAGGATGGTGTGCGTCCTTGATGATGTTGGCAGCCTTTTTGAGGCAGCGACTGCGATAGATCCCTTCGATGGTGGGGAGGTCAGAGCTGATGATGGATTGGGCAGTGGTCACAACTTTCTGCATTCTTTTCTGCTCCTGGGTGTTCAAGTTGCCGAACCATGCCACGATGCAACCAGTCAGTATGCTCTCTACTGTGCACCTGTAGAAGTTTGAGAGAGTCCTCCTTGACATACCGACTCTCCATAATTTTCTCAGGAAGTAGAGGCGCTGATGTGCCTTCTTTATGATTGCATCAGTGTGCTGGGACCAGGAAAGATCTTCGGAAATATGCATGCCCAGGAATTTGAAGTTTTTGACCCTTTCCACCATCTGTAACCGGGATTGTTTGTCTCTATCCTGCCCCTTCCAAAGTCCATAATCAGTTCCTTAGTTTTGCTGATGTTGATAGCCAGGTTGTTGTGCTGGCACCATTTGGTCAAACGGTCGATCTCACTTCTATACTCTGACTCGTCACCATCAGTGATTCGCCCCACAACAGTGGTGTCGTCGGCGAACTTAATGATTGAGTTCGCACTATGTCCGGCTACGCAGTCATGAATATAGAGTGAGTACAGCAGGATGTTGAGCATGCAGCCTTGAGGTGCTTCAGTGCTGATTGTTATCGAGGATGATGGCATTTCCACCAATACGGACAGTGTTGTCTGTGGATGAGGAAGACGAGGATCCAATTCCAGAGGGATGCGCAGAGACCCAGATCTGAGAGCTTGGTAACCAGCTTGGACGGGATGATGGTATTAAACGCCGAGCTGTGATCAATGAATAACAGCCTGACATATGAGTTTTTGCTGTCCAAGTGGTCCAGTGCAGAGTGGAGAGCCAGTGAGCTCACATCCACCGTTGATCTGTTGTGGCGGTAAGCGAACTGCAGTGGCTCGAGGTTTTTGTCGAGGTAGGAGTTGATATGCGCTGTAATCAACATCTCAAAGCACTTCATCACCACAGACGTTAGTGCCACTGGTCGGTAGGCAATGAGGTTCTTCTTGGTATTATTGATGCCCTTTTAAAGCAGGTGGGAACCTCAGACCTCAGAAGTGAGAGGTTGAAAATGTCCGTAAAAACTCCAGCCAGTTGGTCCGCACAGGTTTTTAAAACATGATTTGGCTAATTATAAAATTGCATTAAATTTCTCCTTTCTTTGCAGAACATTGCATTATAGAAAATTAATTATATATTTTGCAGCATTCTATGGCTTTAAAATATGACTACAAGCCAAAATTATGGTCTGTCCAATTTCATGCCAGTAAGGTTAACATTTCAGAAGCCTGAATCAATAACTAAAGTTGTTATCTTCTTATCTCTTATGATTATCACTTATTATCACTTCTTATCTCTGCTCATCTTCTTTTCCCTGACAGAAAACGGCTGTTTGATTGGTGAGTGCAGATGTCTACATGGCAGAAGATAGACACAAAATACCGGAGTAACTCAGCGGGACAGGCAGCATCTCTGGAGAGAAGGAATGAGTGACGTTTCAGGTCTAGGCCCTTCTTCAGACTATATGGCTATCTGTCTTCATTTGGCCTGGTCTGCATATCCTCAGGTACTCGTATTAAATGAATGCTCCTTTGATATTTAAACGGATATGGCATTGTGTCAGTTCTTTGTACCAGGTGCAGTTGCTCTTGGCTGACAGTTGGCAATAGATGGAACTGATGGGATTTCTGTGGGAGCCCAATATCCAACCTTCATATGATATCAACATTATGATGAAAGACATTCCCCACTGCCAATCCTAATGTCTTATTGCTGTCAAGAACACAGGAGGGAAATGAATTGTGCCCCAATACATATGCTTCCCATGCAAATGGCAGTGAAGTAATTCCCTTTTTAATGTTCAGGAAGGCTGCAGCCAGTGTGAGTAACACCAGAGATTATTTGAAAAGTCAACATTGCAGTGAGAGGACTTGTTGCTTACTGGTGATATTTCTGCTGAAATCAGAGGTTTAGCTGCCTCGTGAGAATATGAAGTAGAGGCGCAGCGTAACAATGTCAGAATGCATGATGCTGGGAGACAGTAAGGTGCAGAAAGTGCAGAAAGGGGTAGAATGGGGTAGATAGGTTTAAACCGAGGATAGAAAGCATTTGCGTCTATCTAGAGAAAGTGAATGGGGTTTGGTGGACTGATTTGCAGACACAACAGGCAGCAGGTGAAGGCAGCAGTGTCTGTAGATAGACACAAACCGCTGGGGTAACTCAGCAGGTCAGACGACATCTCTGGAGAAAAGGAATAGGTTTAGTGTCGTCTATTTAGCATATTTAGCAACGTCATATTCAGCGACGTCTATACGGCACCAGTGTGAAACGGCCTTTAGTGGTCAGTGGACGGGAGCTGTATGTGACGGATTCATGTATCATCAAGTGACTCACTCGAATTCAGACGCATGCATGGTCTCCATCAGTCCTGTCTGTGCTTCCAGTCCATCATTCACTCACGTTATTTAGTAATATTTACCCAGCATTTAGGGATGTTACATAAATTTTAAAAAATTAAGTATGTTTATTTTTTATTTTTGTTAGTTTATCAAATGTTTATGTATGTTTTTGTTAATTAATCAAAAGTTTATGTGTGTTGCTTTCTCTCTCTTGCTCCTCCAACGTTAGTTCTGTTTGCCTTTATTTGCTTCAGTTTTGAACAAGCAGTTTGATTTCAGTTATTTATTTTGCATTGTCAATAAACTTTGGAAAAACGTAAGTTATATTTTGCTTATACCATTTATCAGAAAAATATATTATGTTTGCCTTATGAACTTTGTTTATGAAAGTGAAAGAAAGAGATTAATAACTATATATAGTAATTTTTATGTAGGGGTTCCCTGAGACATGAAAATTATTTCAAGGGTTCCGCAAGGATTAAAAGGTTGAGAAACGCCGATCTAAATCCTAACCACTTTTTGCGAGTATACTTATTTCTTGTGTGGGCAAAAGAGCCTGGAAATATATCACTGTATGCCTATATGATTTAATCTTTGACACTTAGTCACTAGAAAGCAGTTAAATCTAAACCATGAAGTACTATAAAAGCTCTAAAGGAACTCCCATTCTCAGCAGTTTGCTGCGAGAAAGAAGCAATATGGTAGCTGAAGTGTGATGGCATTTAAAGCCTCTACAGCAAAAGGAATACTCTGAGCAGATTAATACAATGTTATCAATGTTCATACAAAAAAAAACGTAATGAAACTTCAGCCATCTAGTCTTAAGAATGTAGTATCAATAAGACCGGACATTGGATGAGGTCATATTTTATATGAAAGTGATTAAGGCAACAGACTTACTGAAGTAAAGTAAATGTCAGCGTGGGATGGAACTATCAAAGTTCCTCATGCTCAATGAAAGTACTCATGAAAATCCATTTCTTTCACCATTCTTTTTCATTCCTTTTCCAAAATGCATCCTCTTTGGCTCAACAACTTTTCCATCCTTTTTGTGATCATGCAGATCTACTCATGTCATCAATCCAAAAGTCTAAGATTCACAAAGTTAAAAATATTTTTGAGTGATCTGTTGTCATGTTTGGCCTCAGCTTTGCATTTATCCTCTGTTACCATATAAGGCATAGTTGTGGTCACAGTTGTGGTCAAATGAGCATGGTACAGTGGGTTTGTAGCTCAATATGTCTGGAATGAGTTGTCAGTAGAGTGGGCCGTTGGAGGCCCTGCAGCAGCCTGGGGCTTGACTGGATCAGGCAGCACTCCGAGAGGGCCAGTGTGTAGATTGGACGCTGCCTGCATTGGCACCAAATGGAGCAGCGGTGGAGGACTCCAACAGCATCGTCTGAACAGGCTGACCACAGCAACTCCAACCCAGTGCCGCCGCCAGGACAATGAGCCTTGTTGGCCAGGAAAACCATCTTTTTTACCAACTTTGAACTTGAAGGATACAAGATAAGGCACTGGAAATGTGGCAACTCTTGTGCACTGCCTCAATTGCATTCAACTATTCCTACACTCTTGTATTTAAGTCTGTATTGTACGATTTTTACTGAACTGTATGAAAAAAAGGAATTTTACTGTACCTAGAAACTTGTGACAATACAGTAGCATTGATTCCCTCCAGCATTGGTGCACAGTGCCAGCAGTACATACCACCGAGAAAAGGTCCTTATCTAAGCTACTCCAATAGAACCTACCAAATCTGCAGCATATACCACCAAACAGGCAGCAACCCCCATCAATGCATGGTCCCCTCTAGGATTGATAAAGATGGGAGCACTTGATACAACGTGAGGTGGCAAAAGCAGGAAGGTACAGGACTGACTTACTTCATTTAGAGCTGCTCTGAGAAGAGCAGTTTTCCCAAGAATGGCCAATGATGGTCGCGCTCAGGACAACATAGTCCTAGTTTCCTAACCATGCTCTGAAAGGAGTGTTACTCCCTGTACTCTACTGATCCAGAAATGGATTCAGTGCTGCAAGGGTGGCCCACATCCAAATGTGCCCAGTTTAATATCTGGAGGGATGTGACCCAGAAATACTTCTCATCACATTTCATGCTAGAAAATTGATTATTAACTGCATGACACTTTTCTCAATGTTACGCAATTGAGAATGGATCTGAGAGTAGATTCCCCAACAAGTCCCGAGCATAATTGCCTGCAACACTAACAAAATCTGGGCCACTATGAAACTATTCTTATGATCTTCACATAGTTCTGAAATTTCAGTTATTGTATTACAGAATAAGCTTAATTTTGTTTGTGGGCATGTGGCGTGTGCTTGCTTTGGAGCCCACCACCAATGATATGTGCCTATGGAGAGACAGCTGCATGCAGTTTACTCTCCAGGCCATTTGCTTGGCCCAGAGGAAGTCCAGATGGCCTAATGGAGACCAGCAGTCTGTAGGTTGTGATAGCATCCAAAGTCCTTGGGGCTGACAAATACAGATGAAGAAATCCACCTGTCAGTCGTCCAAATACTTTCCCAGATTTATGTCAATCCTCCATGGGAAAGCATTGGCAAATACTTGCAGGGAAATCAGAAATAACACAGGCCTCTGCCAGTATTTCTCCAACTTATGCTGTTGGCTGTGGAAAAGTTTGTGATTGCAGATTTCAATACTATATAACGTAATTCGAAAACTAGTTTCACAACAGAGCTGATCATGTGGTTGATGCTGCTATTAATTTGGTGATAGCCTGGCAAATATGACTTGACGAGTGAAGTAGATGTTAACTATCTTATCTCTTAGAATCTCAAATGAATCACAGGTAGCAATAAAACCATAGTTATTTGCTGAACTAAGAGTTGCTATTTGACCACCCGAGGACATTTCATTTCAAAGATAATCCAACTGTTTGCCTTTGCTCTTAATCCTTTGCTTAAGGAAACAAATTTGATATCTGAGTTACATTTTATGATTAAGCATATCATATTTTCAACAAATAGCTGCTTGAAGAAGTTCCTCCTGTCTTATTTATACACTTGCTACGGTGACAATTTTAAATTAACAGTAACAGAAGAGGCTAGAATCTTGAACAAAACAGCCATAGAGTCATAGATTCATACAGTGTGGAAACAGACCCTTCAAACCAACATGCCCAGGTCAACCAAAAATGCCCCATCTGTACTAGTCCCACCTACTCGCTTTTGGCCAATATCCCTCCAAACGTATCTTATCCATGTACTTGTCTAAATACTTTTTAATCGTTGGGAGAGTACCAGCTTTAACCACCTCCTCTGGGAGCTCGTTCCATACACCCACCACCCTTTGTGTAAAAAAGTTACCCCTGAGGTCCCTATTAAATCTTTCCCCTCTCACCTTAAACCTATGTCCTCTGGGAAAAACACTCATTTACCCAATCTATTCCTCTCATGATTTGCCTACCTCTATAAGATCACCCCCTCATCCTCCTGTACTCAGGAATAAAGTCCTAGCCTCCTCAACCTCTCCCTTTAGCTCAGACCATTGAGTCTTGTCAGCATCCTCGTAAATCTTCTCAACACCCTTTCCACATTGACAACTTTCTTTCTATAACATGGTGACCAAAACTGAACACAATACTCTAAATGCAGCCTCACCAGCATCCTATATAACTACAGCATGTCCACCCAACCTCTATACTCACTACTATGACTAATGAAGGCCAATATGTCAAAAGCTTTTTTGACCACCCTCTCTACCTGTGATGCCACTTTCCAGGAGCTATGTACCTTCACTCCTACATCCCTCTGCTCTACAACACTCCCCAGAGCCCTGCCATTCACTGTGTAGGTCCTGCCCATGTTAGACTCCCCAAAATGCAACATCTCACATTTCTCTGTATTAAATTCCATCAACCATTCCCCAGTCCATCGGCCCAACCGATCAAGATCCTGCTGCAATTTTTGACAACCATCTTCACTATCTACAATATCGCACAGTTTTGTGTCAGCTGCAAAAACTTACTAATCATGCCAGATATGTTCTCATCCAAATCATTGATATAGATGACAAGCTGCATTGGGCCCAGCACCGAAGCCTGAGGCACACCTAGACACAGGCCTCCAGTCCACACCATCACCCTCTGCTTAATTCCTTGAAGCCAATTTTCTATCCATTCAGTTATCTCTCCTTGGATCCCATGCAAGCTAACCTTCAAGAGCTGCCAACCATGCAGAACCTTATTGAGTGCCTTGCTGAAATCCATGCCTCTTCAGCTCTGCCCTCATCAACCTTTTGTTCACATCTTCAAAAAACAATCAGATTTGTGAGACATTACCTCCCATGCACTAAATGATGCTGACTATCCCTAATCAACCCGTATCAATTTAAATGCATGTATATCTTATCTCTTAGAATTCTCTCTAGTAACTGAGGATAGACACAAAAAGCTGGAGTAACTCAGCGGGACAGGCAGCATCTCTGGAGAGAAGGAATGGGTGACGTTTCTTCAGGCTGAAGAAGTCTCGACCCGAAACTTAACCCATTCCTTCTCTCCAGAGATGCTGCCTGTCCCGCTGAGTTATTCCAGCTTTTTATGTCTTTCTTCCGTTTAAACCAGCATCTACAGTTCCTTCCTACACTCTCGAGTAATTTTCTGGCCACTGATGTTAGGCTCAAATCTGAACCCGAAGAAGAATCCAGAGCTGAAATTTTCCTCCACGATGCTGCCTGGCTCACTGAATTCATCCAGCAGTTTGTTTTTTCCACAGCATTCCAGCACCTGCAGTTTTTTTGGTGTCTCTGTTTTACTGTTGATTGGAATTGCTACATTATGTTGTCAATGGTCATTCTACATTGAGGTGCCCAAAATCTCTTTCACTGAGGTCTGGCAAATTGTACCTATTTCCTAGTTCAAATTCCCTTTAGGTTTCAGCTGATGATTTCATAATCCTGAGTTTTATCAGCAGAATCCTTGTCCATCCATTTGGCGGCTCAAGATTCATCTATTGAGCTGAATGTTGCACCCTGCAGAGCTGAGGCAGCCTAATACAGTCTGCAATAACTCTTCACGGTCTATTTATAATTGAGCTTTCAATATAATTGGAGTCATAGAGTGATACAGTGTGGAAACAGGCCCTTCGGCCTAATATGCGCACGTCGGCCAACATGTCCCAGCTACGTTAGTCCCACCTACCTGCATTTGGCCCATGTCCCTCTAAACCTGTCCTATCCATGTACCTGTCTAATTGTTTCTTAAATGTTGTGATAGTCCCTGCCTCAACTACCTCCATACATCTAGCACCCCTTATATAAACATAGGAAACCAATGAGGATGATATATTAAAACACGCACATTTTTATGGGGCAATGCAAAAATGATGTTTCCCATCTAATGATGTCTAGCACCAGAAGGCGTAGTCCCAAAACAAGGGTTCAGTCATTCAAGACTGAGAGGAGAAAGGAAATTCTTCATTTGCTGAATATATTCCAGACAGAGCTTTGTAGGTTTTTGGATATTGCAGGGTGTGAAGAGGTATGCAGTTAATCCAGGATAGAGGAGCTAAAGTTAGTTGTGATCTTATTGAATAGTCAAGCCATCACGAAGACCCCACCCGTGTCTAATTTTTATATTTGATAAACAGAGAGAGAAACACCGATATATACATTACACAAAAAAAACATACATTTTGTCGCAGGTGAGATTTGAATAACTGGATTATAACTGGATTGTAAAAACCTGGTTTATAATTCTTTCTATTTTGAACACATATGTTACATTGGCTATTTCCCAGTCACAATATGCCCACCTAAGGAGTGAAAAGACATGGCACAAGTCCTTATTATCTCTGCTCTGACTTCATTCCAACAGCTTAGCATGCATGAATTATCCATCCTGAGCTCTGCTAATTATCTTTCAAAATCAACTTCCATCCTAGAGTTACCTTTAATAATTGTTCCACGTTATTATCTGGTGCATCTAAACTCACTTCTATCTTCACTTTAAAAGCTGACACATCATATTAATTTACTAACTCCTGCATACCTTCTTTCTCATCGAGATGTACCCTTTCAACTTAGAGCTGTCATATCATCTCTTTAATTATGTCTTCAGTATGCCTGCAAGAGCCCTTAATATTTGCTTTTACAATATCTGTAAACCTTTCTAATCTAGCTGCCAACATAGAATCATGCATCCACACTGACTCTGTTTAACATATAATAGCAGTGTTGCTCGGCATAATAGATTGTTTACTCAAGGTCACATTACAGAATTTCAAAAAGACTACCTCATTAATTAAACTCTTTAGAGAAATGCTATTTTTTTGTAGCTTATCTCTGAGGAGAAGGGGTAATTGTAACAATGGGAGTTGGGAGACACAGGACGATGTGATTTAAAACACCATTTGCATCAGAACTTGCATTTTATTGCATTTCTAAGATAGACACAAAAAGCTGGTCAGATAGCATCTCTGGCAACACTGTCTGATCCGCTGAGTTACTCCAGCTTTTTGCGTCTATCTTCGCATTTAAAACAGCATCTGCAGTTCCTTCCTATGCATTGCATTTTGTTTCAGCTGGCACTAACACAAGAAGGAAATTTGGGAAGAGACTCAGACAATCTAATACATATTTATCTGGAAGTGTATACCCACCACAAAATCTTATTCTTTAACACAAGCTGACAATTTACAACTTGGTCCAAGTGCCCAAAGCAATAGTTAGTGAAGTGGAATGTTACTGGGGCGAATCTTTTTTTTAGAGATACAGTGCGGAAACAGGCTCTTCGGCCCACCGAGTCCCCACCGACCAGCGATCCCCACACATTAACACTATCCTACATATACCAGGGACAATTTTACACTTATACCAAACCAATTAACCTACAAACCTAAGATAAACACGAAAAGCTGGAGTAACTCAGCGAGACAGACAGCATCTCTGGAGAGAAGGAATGAATGATGTTTCGGATCGAGACCCTTCCTCAGACTGGTTAGGGATATGGGAAACAAGAGATATAGTTGGTGATGTGGAGAGATAAAGAACAATTAATGAAATATATGCGAAAATGTAATGATTATAAGGGAAAATGCAATTGTAAGCTGTATGTAGGGTAAATATGAGAAGCTGATGTGACTTGGGTAGGGGAGAGAGAGAGAGAGAGGGAATGTCGGGGCTACCTGAAGTGAAAGAAATCAATAATGACTTTCCGAACTCCGACAGTCCTTTCACGTTAGGCAGAGGTTCACTTGCACCTCCTCCAACTTCATCTATTGTATCCGTTGTTCAAGATATACATCGGCGAGGCCAAACACAGACTGGGCGATTGTTTTACGGAACATCTTCACTCAGCCCGCGTGAACCAACCTGATCTCCCGGTTGCTGGACACTATAATTCTTCTTCCCATTCCTACACAGATCTTTCTGTCTTCGGTTTCCTCCATTGTCAGAGTGAGACTTAACGCAAATTGGAGGAACAGCATCTCCTATTTTGCTTAGGGAACATACAACCCAGGCGAATGAATCTTAATTTCTCTAATTTCAGGTAGCCCCGGCATACCCTTTCTCTCTATCCCTTCCCCACCCAAATCACACTAGCTTCTCATTTTCACCCTACAAACAGCTGACAATGGCCTGTTTCCTTTATCATCGTTATTTTTCTGCATATCTTTAATTCATTTTTCTTTATCAATCCATATCACCGTCTACATCTCTCATTTCCCTTATCCCTGGCCAGTCTGAAGAATGGTCTAAACCGGAAACATCACCCATTCCTTCTCTCCAGAGATGCTGCCTGTCCCGCTGAGTTACTCCAGCTTTTTGGTGTCTATCTTCGGTTTAAACCAGCATTTGCAGCTCCTTCTTACACATAACCTACAAACCTGTGCATCTTTGGAATGTGGGAGGAAACCGCAGATTTCGGAGAAAACCCATGGCCATGGGGAGAACGTACAAACTCCGTACTGACAACACCCATAGTCGGGGTCAAACCCGGGTCTCTGCCGTTGCAATCGCTGTAAGGCAGCAACTCTACCGCTGCGCCACCGTGGCGCTCTTATACTCTTTCTTTTAAAATCTTCTTATTCGTTTTTTTTGCAAAAAACATAAACAAAACAAAAAACAAAACAAAAAGAATAATGATAAATATAACAATGATATTGATACATAGGGATCAGGATTACATTAATAACATGTATAACCTAAATATGAGTCCAGTATCAAAATACACATTGAATATAGACCTCCCGGTCTCAATGTAAATATAGTTAAATGTTTAAAAGAAAACTTATATTTGTAGAAAAGAACAGAAAGATAAAAAGAAAAAAAAGGAAAAAAAGAGAAAAAAGGAAGAAACAAAACTAGAAAAAAAAGCAAAACAGAATCTGAACTGAGAATTTCAACAATTTAAGTCCCTTTTTGTCGTCAAGTCTGTTCCACCATATAAAGGTAAAATAAATTTTATGACGGTTGGAGAGGGAGCAATTTATGTTGTGTGAGAGTGTTGAATACATTTTCCCCAAGTCTTATCAAATTTAACCAAAGGTTCAACAATGTCACTCCTGATTTTTTCTAAATTTAAACATGATATTGTTTCAGAGTACCAATGGAGTGTGGTCGGAGGGTTAGAGTCTTTCCATTTAAGTAAAATAGATCTTCTGCCGATTAATGTGGTAAAAGCAATCAGCCAATGGGCAGAATGGGACAAATGAATAGAATCTAACATTGGTAGCCCAAAAATTGCAGTAATAGGATGAGGTTGTAAATCAATACCTAAAACTACAGAAATAATATAAAAAAAATATTTCCAATATTTTTCCAAAAGTGGGCAGGACCAAAACATATGGGTCAGTGAGGCCACTTCAGAGTTACATCTGTCACAGGTAGGATTTATATGACCATAAAAATGAGCTAACTTATCTTTTGACATATGAACTCTGTGAACCACCTTGAACTGTATCGGAGCGTGTCTTGCACACATTGAGGAAGTATGAACTAATTGAAGAATCCTCTCCCATTTCTCTATAGATAGAGAAATTTGGAGTTCTCTTCCCCAGTCATTCTTAATTTTATCAAATAAATCTATTTGTAATTTCAAAATCAACTCATAGATAGTTGTTATTAATCCTTTCTGATAAGGGCTCAAATGTAAAATGGTTTCCAAGATTTCGGTTTGATGTGGTAGCGGAAAAAAGGGTAGAGTTGCCTTCAAAAAATGACTAATTTGTAAATATCTAAAAAAATGTGAATTAGGTAAATTATATTTATTAGAGAGTTGTTCTAAAGACATAAAACAGCCATCCAAAAACAAATCAAGAAAAGCTACTAATCCCTTCCTCTTCCATAACAGAAAAGCTTGATCAGTACTAGAAGGTTGGAAAGGAAAATTAGGTAAGATAGGACTCGATAAGATAAAATCATTCAGTCCAAAAAACTTACGATATTGAAACCATATTCGAAATGTATGCCTTATTATTGGGTTAGTCGTATATTTATTCAATCTCGTAATTGTAAAAGGTAACGGAGCCCCTAGAATAGGAGCCAATGATAGCCTTTGTATATAATCACGTTCAAGATTTATCCATCCTGGGCATTGGGTATCTTCTAAATCTTTTGTCCAAAACATTAAATAATGAACATTAATTGCCCAATAGTAGAATCTAAGGTTCAGCAGTGCCAAACCACCGTCTTTTTTTGATTTCTGTAAGTATTTTTTACTTAGTCTGGAATTTTTATTCTAGCATATATATGAAGACATTTTGGAATCAATAATATCAAAGAAAGATTTGGCTATAAAAATTGGTATTGTCTGAAATAAATACAAAAATTTAGGTACGATAAATATTTTAATAGCATTGATTCGGCCATTTAAAGATAAAGACATTTAGTAAATGGTGACCATTTAGTAAACTGTTGTTTGATATGGTCAATTAACGGCATAAAATAATAAATCCTTGTGTTTCTTGGTAATCTTAATACCTAAATAAGTAAAACTTTCGGTAGTCAATCTAAGTGGAAACTGTCCATAATTCAAAACTAGATTGTTTAATGGAAAAAAACTCACTCTTACTAAGATTTCGTTTATAACCAGAGAAACTACTAAATTGATTAAGTAATGCTACTATTGTCGGAATAGATTTCTCAGGGTTAGAAATAAATAATAACAGATCATCTGCATAAAGAGATAGCTTATGTGTCTTATTCCCGCAGACAAAACCAAAAATATTAGGGGATTCCTTAATAGCGGTGGCCAAAGGTTCCAAAGCAATATCAAACAGTAAAGGACTTAAAGGACAGCCCTGTCTAGTACCTCGAAAGAGCCTGAAAAAAGGGGATCTCTGATGATTTGTAAGAAGCCTTGAGATATATGATATATCAGCTTCATCGAAGAAATACATTTTGGACCAATCTTACATTTTTCAAGTGTATTGAATAAGTATTCCCATTCTACTCTATCAAACGCCTTCTCGGCATCAAGTGAAATGACACATTCTGGGATTTTATTTGACGCTGTGACATTAAAGTATGAGTAACGATTTTTAATAAAACCTGTCTGATCTTAAGAAATAATTTGCGGTAAAATATTTTCCAACCTCATAGCTAATATTTTGGAAAGAATTTTGGAATCTACATTTATCTACAATAGGTCTATATGATGTCACTCTAGTAGGGTCTTTAGCTTTTTTAAGAATTATATAAATAGATGCTTCATAAAATGATTGTGGTATTCTATCCTGTATGTAGGGGGGCGCCGTCGAGTATGGCTGCCCTGCCAGCAGCTGTTAGTCTTTTCACTCTTTTTAAAATTTTTAGTTAGTTAAAAGTGTTTGTTTTTGGAGGGCTTTTAGTATTTTATGTGGGGGGTGGGGGGGAAGGGAAGGGGGAAACTATTTTTCTCAGTACCTAACTGATCGGAGATGCTGCTTTTCTCCGGGCCGTATCTTTGCCCCCTCCTCGCGGCCTACCGGCAGTCTGGAGCAGCGTTTCCTACCGGGACAATCCGGGACTTCAGCTTCGGCAGCAGCACAGCGCAGCGGGCGCCATCGTGGAGTGGGCGATGCCTTGCCCAGGTCGCCGTGCGATGGAGCTCTGGAGGACTGGGACCGCTGACTCCAACATGGCAGAGCGGCAGTCTGCATTCTGTGGAGCTTCCAACCGGGTGGCGCTGAACTTTAAAAACCGCGGAGCCTGGGATCTCACAATGAGATCGCCAGAGTCGGAGCTCCGACCGGCGCAGCCCGTGGACTTCGGGAGCCGCGAACTCCGGGGAGGAAGCGGCCACTCCAGACACTCCGGGCCGCTGAAAGTGTTCACCCGACGCCCGAACTTCATCACCCAACGAGAGGGCTTGAAGCATCGGGCTACCGTAGCGGCGACTGCTGAGGCCTCGATAGGCCCGACTATGGGTGAACTGGGGATAGGACTGGACTTTGCTGCCTTGCCCCACAGTGGGAACCATTGTGGGGGGATGTTTTTATGTTTATTATTAAATTATTTAGTGTTTATCTTTATTCATGTGCTGCATTGGCAAGTCAAATTTCACTACATCAATTGATGTATGTGATAATAAATGTCCTTTGTCCTATTCCTTAAAAAGGCTTCATTAAAAACCTTGCATAGCCAGGGAGACAATAAACTTGAAAAATACTTTTAAAATTCTACTGTAAACCCATCTAAACCGGGAGCTTTACCAGAATTCATTGAAAGGATTGCTTTCTGTATTTCTTCCTCCGTGATCGGTTCATCTAACAACAGACTCATTATGTGGTAAATTTGGCAAGTTCAGTTTCTTTAAAAACTCATGCATTATATTGGAATCAGTAGGAAATTCTGATTGGTATAGGGAGGTATGAAATTCCAGAAAGGATTTATTAATTTTGTCATGGTCTACAGTTAGTGTACCATCCCATTTATTCACTTTAATAATCTGATGTTTGGCCGACACCGCTTTCAACTGATTAGCGAGTAATTTACCAGATTTTTCGCCATGTATATAAAATTGACTTTTGGTTTTAAGTAGCTGGTTCTCAATCGGTGATACTAATAACAAATCATGGCACTCTTAAACTCTTTAAGATTATTTTCTGAAACTTGAAACTTGAAAATGGCACAATGCTGGAGCAAAGTACAAATTATGTTATTGTTTTATGAAATGTAATAAGATCTTTGATAATGATTAAGACTCTCAAAGTGGAAAACGTCTCATTTTCAAAACAGCGCTTTTCTCTTTGGAATCTAAAAAACAAATGGCATGAATGAGGTATGTTTTGCTTAATATTTTTATTATGAAATAAAGTGCATTCATTTTGAAAAAAATACCTATCTCCATTGAGGATGTATGATTCAATCGCACTGCAACTGAAGGTGAACAGGTGTTTTATCTTATTGGCCTGGATTCCACAATAATTCTCAATACCAGTGCCCTGCAATGATGTGTTCTCTTACTGTGCTCTTTATATTCTCATGACTGAGCGCCCAAATTCTACTCTAACTCCTTTTGTAAGTTTGCAGATGACACCAGCAAAATGGGTCAGATCTTGATGAGACAAAGTACAGGGAAAATATATAAAACTTAGTGACATGGCGACAAGACTACAAACTCTCTCTTAAAATGGATGGAGATGCTGGAGTAACTCAGCAGGACAGGCAGCATCTCTGGAGAGAAGAAATGGGTGACGATTTGGGTTGAGACCCTTCTTCAGACTCTATCCTTGGTTTAAATCAGCATCTGAGGTTCCTTCCAACACAAACACTCTCTCAATGTCAGCAAGACAAAGGAGCTAGTCACTGGCTCCAGGAGACAGAGTGATATACATGCCCCACAGTGCTGAAGTTCAGAAGGTCGAGCTTCAAGATCCAGGGCGTAAATATCACAAATAATTTGTCCTGGTCCAATCACATTGACGGTACGGCCACATAAACAGGCAAAACCACTATTTCAGATGATGAAAAACATTCTGCAGGACTCCAATGACATATTGATTTCAGTAGATGCATCGTAAAAGCATTAGGTCAGGATACATCACAATTTGTTTTGGCAATTCCTCTGCCTAAGTCAGCAAGAAATTACAGTTCTCTTTGCTCCACTTGTGCCTGTATGGTGTGCTTGTATTGCTGCATCCAGTTTCTTGTGGTTCTATGGTATGTGTTGTCTGCACATAAAACAACTTTTTTCAATGTATCTCAGTACATGTGAAAATAATTAATGAATACCATTACAATTTCCTGTTACCAACATTGTCAAAGCCAATATTGCAATGCCAGGTATCAAGTTTGATGAAGTTTGTTCAGTTCCTATGTTCTGTCTAGACTGAATACAATTTAAAATGATGCTACCATTTAAAAACAAGTAGCCACAAGGGAAACACTTCTTGCAGTCTTGATACAAAGGCTATTAATCATTTTAAACCAGTGTTCAGACTTCTTAAATCTAACAGGTGTATATGGCCAAAAAAGGCAAGGTAAAAACCTTGGGTGGTAAAATAATTATCGAGCCATGAAATGAATAGAGACATGCAACAAGGAACCCCCAGTTAATGATTGGAAAAATGGAAGCATTGTTCTCCAGGATGTTCTCATTGATGATAGCATTGGAGCCTGCCTGGCAGGAGATGGCAGTAGAGACAGCACTGTGTGCAGGAATTGAGAACAGAAGCTGCACAGATAAAATCATATAACAGTGACAAAGAGCTGGTCACTAGCACAAGGACAGATGCGCGTCAGTCAGTCCAAATGATCATGTGAAATGATCCCACATACACTCTTCCAATTCCTTCCATGTTGCTTTGGCACAGCACATATTCAGGCAACGACTAGAACATGCAAGATGAACCACGTTTATTGTGTGGAATTTAATTCCACAAAAGCACTTGTAGATCATCCTGATGTGGAAGGTGTTAGGGGCAAACAATGAAGAAAGTGCTGATTTGACAGCTCAGGGCGGCACAGTGGCGCAATGCTAGATGTACTGTCTTATAGCACCAGAGACCCGAGTTCGATCCAGACTATGGTTGCAGTCTGTATGGCGTTTGTATGTTATCCCTGTGACAGCGTGGGTTTTCTCTGGGTGCTCTGGTTTCCTCCCACACTCCAAAAATGTATAGGATTGTCGGTTAATTGGCTTCAGTAAATTGTAAATTGTCCCTAGTGTGTAGGATAATACTAGTGCACGGCGTGATCACTGGTTGGTGCGGACTCAGTGGGCTGAAGGGCCTGTTTCCACGCTATATCTTTAAGGTTTAAAGACTAAAGACAGAATTTTCTCATGGTTTAGTTAAAGCTGATGCCAAACTTTCAGCTGACTCCACATGACTAAGACATTTAGTACCAATCACTGCAAGATAATGTTGACAGGGTCTGATTAGTAACAATGGTCAAATTATGCTTTTAACATAAAAGCAGATGAGGGAAAGATGATTCTGATTATTTCTTAAGACAACACTCATCAAAATAGTGATTGAAGAACTTCTATGCCAGTTCCCAGAATTAATTATAACTTGAATTTCTAACATTATTAAACTGCCACTTGTAATTTCTTACAAAAGCTTTCATTGAAAACATTCCCTTTTAATCAGTGCTCACCAAGTCTTTATTCCTAAGTACCTATCTGTGAGTTCACTAACAGTCTTTGACTTTTTTATAGGCTCCACACTGTGCATTGTTAGGAGAAAGAAAAATGACTAATTAAGCAAAAAATAAATTCAAGCAAAAATGTAATAGGTAAAGGATGTGAAACGTTGTGAATATGAAGCATTGTAACAGGTTATTGTTCAACTCATGCTCACTCCAAACAGATGAAAACACATCAGGCCAGTTTGAAATGTCTAGGAAGGAAATGCAGATGCCGGTTTACACCGAAGATAGACACAAATGCTGGAGTAACTCAGTGGGACAGGCAGCATCACTCAATGAATGAATTAATACGTTTATTGGCCAAGTATGTACACATACAAGGAATTTGCCTTGGTGCTTTGCTTGCGGGCAACAACATGACATACAGTAAACAATTAGGACTAAAGCATGAAACATTAAAACATTAAGAACAAAACACCATAGTTTAAACATGTGAATTAAACAAAATACCAGAGCAAAAGAAGGCTACAGACATTTGGTTATGGAGTAGAGCTACAACTCGCGAAAAAAAAGCTGTTTTTACATCTGGTTGTGGTAGCTTTGATAGTGTGGAGTCACCTTCCAGAGGGAAGTGCTCCAAAGAGTTTGTGGCCAGGGTGAGAGGGGTCAGAGATGGTCTTACCCGTTCGCTTCCTGGCCCTTGCAGTGTAGAAGGAATAGGTGACATTTTGGGTCGAGACCTTTCTTCAGACTGAGAGTCATGGAAGATGGAGGCACAGAGATATGGAAGGGTAAGGTGTGAAAAGACATCAAAGGGGATATCTACTTAAATTAAATTAATAACACATGGATTTGGGATGCATTTTTCATTTCCTCTCAAATTTGTTTCATTCTTGCACTGGCCTCATTAGTGACAATATGCTAACTACACTGTGCTGATGGCTACCACACACTTGGTGCAAATTCCATGCTTAGACCCAGATACTAGAACACCATTTGCCACCCCTAATCAACCGGGTGGCTCCACGGTACATTTGATAGTAGCAACTTCTCAATTTGTGGCGAAATGCCAATTTAAAAAATAAATAAATTCAGAAAGGAAAAACAGGGCAGCCAATAGTACTGGGAATGAGAGACAGTCATTGATATTTTGTACACCAATAGTTTGGGTAGAGTCAAACCTAAGACAGATTAGGTTTTGTTACAATTAGTTGGCCCAATGTGTCATCATTGTTTTGGCCCAAACATGGATGCAGAAACCAAATGCTAGAGGAAGGTTAGAGTTATAAACAATAGACATACAATAGACAATAGACAATAGATGCAGGAGTAGGCCCTTTGAGCCAGCACCGCCATTCACTGTGATCATGGCTGATCATCCACAATCAGTAACCCATTCCTGCCTTCTCCCCATATTCCTTGACTCTGTTACCTATAAGAGCTCTATCTAACTCTCTCTTGTTAGCTATTATCATCAATTATTATCATTAAAGGGGTACTGTGATGCAGCTGGTAGAGCTAATGTCTCAATGCCAGAAACCCAGGTTTGATCCAGATCTCAGGTGCTGTCTGTGTGGGGTTTGCGCATTCTCTCTGTGACTGTGTGAGTTTCCTTCGGATGCTCCTGTTTTCTCCCACATCCCATATGTGTGTTAATTGGAATCTGTAAAATGCTCCTGGTGTGGATGTGAACTTTGGATAACAGAATTAGCATGAACGATGATTGATGGTCTGCGTGTATCCGGTCAAGAAGGGCTTGTTTCCATGCTGGCTGTTCCAATCAATCAAAGAAGCACCAAGGACCACAATCACATCTAAGATCATTCCTCAGAAAAAAAACAAAACCCAGTACCTCATCATATCTGACCATGCAAGATGACCATGAGTGTTTGAAACAAATGTGGCTCTGAAGGTATCCTCAACTCAACCATCTTCAGCTCTTTATCATTGATCATCCCACCTTTTCAAAGCAGGAGTGACAATATTGCTTCATTATTCTATAGCACATCATCATTTATTATTCTTCAGGTAATTTATTTTTGATTTATAGAAACACTAATCCCAGAAGAAAGGCAGATAGATTGTCACTTTTAAGATAATTTTCAGGATGCTTGACTTATACTAGACCTGGCTAATATAGTTAGCTTGGTTAGAGTACAGTGTACAGATCTTGCCACCATACTACATGAAGGATGTGACAACACTAGAAAAGCTACAGAACAGACTTTCAAGGAAGTTGCCAGCACTGGTGAATTATAACTACAAGGAAAGACTCAAAAGGCTAGGGTTCTATTTCTCAGAATAGACTAAGAGGCAATTTAAACAAGGGCTGTACATTACGAGGGGCATGGGTGGGCTCAATAGGAAGGGCCTCCTTTCCTCTCAAGGGTGGTGACTTGGTAAAGGACAACGCTTTTTGTTCACCCAACATGTAGTGGGGGTTCTAGAGCTCACTGCCTGTACGTTCAGTAGAGGCATAAACTCTTATCACATATATAAAGTACCTGAGTAAACACTCGAAGTGCTATATTCCTGAAGCTATAGATCAAAAGCTAGAAACTAGGAGCATCATAAATAGCTCAGTAAGTGAGCAGATGGGCTGAATAACCTTCTTCTGGGCAAAGGTTGATGAATCTGTGTGCAAAGGAATTCTTTCCATTAAACACAGGTCCAAATAACCACTTCATTGGCTCAAAATGGGCAAATACAGTTTAGCACTGATCACCTCTAACTATAAAGGAGACAGTTACTTACCCTTAACTTTCAAGAAACGCCTCTTTGCTGATTTTTCCGCCATCAATACTTTGTTCAGTACTTGTGACAAAGGGAAGCATTTTGAACTGAACGGTTTTGTTGTGTTGTGTTATTGTTCTCAATGGAATACAAATTATTTTGAGTGAAAACCTTATGGTGCAGCTGACTATTGATTTAATTTGCATTAAACTATACTCCTTAACTGACTAAAAGGTTGTGCGTTCCAGTGACATATAATTAGTTCCACTGCAAATCACCCAACTGCCGTCATCTTAACTCCATTGCTGTGAGGCACTTTTTTAAAATTTTGCATTCTCTTTGAAGGCTGTTGCATCTCTCTATCTATATATTATTATCTATTATACTAAAACTCTCATCTTGTTTGTTTCTATGTGTGCGTGCGTGCCTGTTTGTGATCTCTGATTCTGTGATGTTGTCAAATTACGCCAAATCGGTACAGGATAGTGCTACAATTTTTACACCACCTTACTCACAATTGTCATGTGATAGTTTGTATCAAGTTTAATTCAGATTGATGTTATATTTTACAAGTTATTGGCATTTAATTTAAAACTTAAAAAAATAAATAAACAGCGCTCCTACTTGCCCTTAGCAGCATATGATGTCACAATGGGATCAAATTTACATAAACTGCCTGTTCATTTAAAAAAACAAATTTCAAAATTTCCATTGTGGGTGGGTGTGATGGGGGGGGGGGGGGAGGTAAGCGCTGACACGTCACAATGGGATCTCATTTACATTTAAAAAACTCGCTGTCCCCGATAAAAGCATGCTGGACACAGACACAGACAGGGCCTACCTTTCCCTTGCGTGGCTCAAGACGGCAGGCTCAAAAACTCACTGACTGACTTTCACATATGTTAAAATGCGACGCATGTGAAATCGTGGTGGGGGAGGGGGAGGGAGAGGGGGAGGCAATCAGCAATGTGTGTGTGGAGTCACGGGAGGGGGAGGGAGAGTGAGAGGTAACCAGTCGGGGGAGGGAGACTCACTTTCAGTTACTTTAAAATCCACACGAGTGCATAACTGTAAGTCCGCGGCGCTGAGGCAGCAGCAAGGTCTGGGGGAGGAGGCGTTCTGGGGTGAGAGATATAGAGAGAGACAAGGAGAGAGAGACGGAAAAAGACAGAGAGAGAGAGAGAGAGAGAGAGAGAGAGAGACAGACAGACAGACCGAGAGAGAGACAGACGGAGAGAGAGACAGAGAGAAAGACAAAGAGAGAGAGAGAGATAGACAAAGAGAGAGACAGAGGGAGGGTGAAGTGGAGGGGGAGGGAGTGCTTGGAATGAGGCACAATGGAGGAGGATATGGGTAGGAAGAGGTATGGTGAGGTAATGGAGGAGGGAAGGGAGGGGGTGAGGGGAGGAAGCAGGGTTGGTGGAGGGTGGAGGAGGGAGGATAATGGAGGAGGGGAACAGAGTTATTGCCATTTTTTAAACTTTAAAAAACATCAGCCACTGCTGCGCAGTTGGGGGCTATGGGTGAGTGGTGCAATATTGCTTTGGGGGAATGGGGCCCAATGGGTCCCACGGTCTAGTATATTACTAAAACTCTCATCTTGTTTGAATGTCTGTCTGTGAGCGTGAGTGAGATCCTGAAATTACGCCAAAACGGTACATGATAGCATTACAATTATGCATTATCTTACTCACAATTGCCCTGTGGTGTGTTTTCAACAAGTTTTGTTCAGATTGATGTTATATTTTACACGTTATCACATTTTTAAGTTTACAAAACCCACTTTGAGAATTTTTTGTTTCCAATCTACACTGGCAGTTACCAACTATGACATCACAATGGGATTGTAACCCTGCCCATTACAATGTTGCTAAGCCAGTACATTGAGTCCTTTAGCAAGTGCAATTGCATTTTTTTCTAAGTTTACAATGAGGAAGGGTGAATAAGGGGAAATGAACCAGCCTGCACAGTTGGGGGCTATGGCTGAGTGGTGGAATATTGCATTGGGGGAACGGGTTAGTGGTGGAATATTGCATTGGGGAACGGGTCGCGTTGGGGGACCAGGCCTCCCATGGGGGCTATGGGCGAGTGGTTGAATAATGCGTTGGGAGAACGGGTTGCGTTGAGGGACCAGGCTTCCGTGAGACAGGGACTCAACCGGTCCCACTTGGTTTAGTATAATTATAAATAATTCAATAAATCTATTCATTTCTGCAGTATATTTCAACACCTTTTGTATTATTTGAGATTACCTTTAGTTTCATCATTGAATCTTGACAGAGCTTATCTCCCCTTGCAGCTGAAACCTCATCCACACCAATTAGTTTTGCCCTGTACCGGAATCCATCTCCTTTAAAACGTTTTATCAGACCAGCTTCACTCCGATCCTGACCTGCAAGTTAAAAAAACTGGTCAGAACATACTTAACGTGCTCATTATGTTATACAAACAAATAAGTATTCAGATCTTGTGAATGCAACCTAAGATTACAAAATAACACAATTTGTAATTATATAGTATCTTTACAGTAGGCAAGCATAATGAGACTATTATTAGGAAAATGAGTATCTGCATAGAGTATTCAATGAAGTTAGGAGAACTGGCCCAAAGAAAAATAACACAAGTATTGTTCAAATAACATTTAGAGAGAAGGAAGATGGAAATGCAATTTCAAACTGCATGATTAAGACAGTAGCTGGTTTCAATTGACGGTCGTTGAAAGAGATTGGTTGTTAAGGAGCTCAGAGGTATAGCAATGATGGTTTAGGGTGGGAATCTTTAGATGGAGATGGTCATAATGTGAGTGGGATGAAGGCGCTTATGGATTTGAGGATGAGGAAGAGGATCTGATGATCAATGCTTTGAAGCAAGTGGGGGCTAATGCAGGTCAGTGAGCATTAGTAATGGGTAAATTGATTTGGTTCAGCAGTAATTAGTAAAAGATAGGAAGAGTGCCACAGTATGAAAGCAAGCTGGAGAATTTAGAAGAAGCAGATAGCAGGACCATGGAGAAGGCTGCTGAAGCAATTTAATATGGAAACAAATAGCAAAAAATAAGCCGCTAGAGCAACTCAATGTGTCTCCATGGAAACAAATAGATTCTGGATTTTACCATGAAAAAGTAGAGCAGCAATAGATGATCTTGCTAAGTTGGAGTTTGATGAATGGCCAAATATACTGCATTTAAAATTCAGAGATTTGAAAATGAAACTGGGCATTCAGATTATCTGGTGCAGCCAGAGCAGTTAAACTTGAGGTCAGAGACACAGCAGTGTGATTCACAGTGCCTAGCAAGATTAATTTCAAAATGCTCCTATTAATTACTGAAGGGATTCTACCTCAGGCAATAGTTGATATCACACAGGCATTGTCATTCGTGCAAAAGTAGTCGGGATGTCAAAAAAGTGTGATAGGGCTACATATTAACAACTACATGTAGAAATGAATCCCCTCCCTATTGATGATGTTACCCAGAGATAGTTAACAAATTATCTCAAGGAAGGATGGATCCTCAATACAGTCAAAACAGGTGAAAAAAGGAGGAAACAAATACATTGACAATTATGTCCAGAAGTAACTATGCATTGACATATATATGTGTTCTATGATGAACGAGAGAAAAGCACCATGATTATTCATATCAAAAGTTACTAATAAGTTAAAATCTACATACAAGGTGTACATAACAAAGTGCTAGTCACAGATGTTTTTGGTTGCAAAGAGTCAAGGAGACCAGGAGTGGCAACCGAAGCGAAAGTAATAGGTCATATACGTCTTGAAGACTTGTAGTCCTGAAGATAAAATCTCACCAGAAATTAAGTTAAAACATAGAAAAGTCTTTGCATGCATTATATATATTACAATCGAAGAGACACTGACTGTGCACAAAAAAAAATCAAGTGCATTTAATCCACTCAACTGGATTATTTATTTCTATCTCCCATTCTTTTATTATGCTTCGAAATAATAAAACAACACGTAGGAACTTCAATTAAAATGCATAGCTATTATTCACCAAACCACACACTTCCAATTTAACCACTATCTCTCGTGTCCATAGGTTCTTCAGTGTTGCTGCTTACTAAGGCAAATAATAGATACAGTGAACAATAAAATATCATTTACTGAAAGGAATAAACTCTCAACTAACTCATAACTACAGTGAGTGGTACCATATTGAATCAAAGTTGGTTCTTAAAGGTGCACAAAGATGTATAGACAAAAACACAGTCCTGGAGTAACTCAATGGGCCAGGCAGCATCTCTCTGGAGAACATGAATAGGTGATGGTTACACAAAAAGCTGGAGAAACTCAGCGGGTGCAGCAGCTTCTAAGGAGCGAAGGAGATAGGTGACGTTTCGGGTCGAGACCCTTCTTCAGACTGGTCAGGAATCAGGGAAACGAGAGATATAGATGGTGATGTGGAGAGATAAAGAACAATGGATGAAAGATATGCAAAAAAGAATAGGCGATGTTTTGGGCCTGGACTTTTCTTCACACAGAGTGTGGTGCTGGGGAGAGGGAGAGGGGGGCAGGATATAGCCTGGCAAGTGATAGGTGGGGGCAGGATAACTCTTGGCAAGTGATAGGTGGATACAGGGAATGGGGAAATGCGGATGGTTGGACAAAGGCTAGAGATGACATGACAAGAAGTGTGAGATTAGGATAGAAGAGTTGTGAATTGTGACATCAGAGGAAGGGAGGGAAGGGGAAAAGGAGAAATGAGTGTGAATCGAGGTAGGGCACAGGGAAGAGAGGGGGACAAAAGGGGAGGGGATGAAGGGGGGCAAGTTGTTTTTAGGTTAGTTACCTAAAATTGAAGAATTCAATGTTCATACCATTAGACTGTAAGCTACCCAAGTGGAATACGGGGTGCTATTTTGAAGTTGAATGTGTGGCAATTCAAACTGGCACAGGCCCCAGCTAAGCCTGCTTTTTGTTGGTTACTTTGAACAGTCCTTGTTCCAAACATATACTGGCACCATCCCTCAACTCTTTCTCTGCTGCATCAATGACTACATCGGAACTGCCAGCTAAATCAGTGCCGAACTCGTTCATTTCATTAACTTTACCACTAACTTCCATCCTGACTTTAAATTTACCTGGACCATCTCACACACATCTCTCCCCTCTTTGATCCCAGCCACCCTCTATCACAGGGGATGGATGATCAAATGACCTCTACTGCAAACTGACTCACACAGCAATCTGGACTAGGTCTCCTTCAACCCTGCCTCTTGCAAAGATGCTATTGCCATCTCTAAATTTCTCCACCTCCACCACATCTGCTTGCAAGATGAAGCTTTCCATTCTCTTTCTTTAGTATACATAGTTTTCCACCTGCTGTCATGGATGGATCCCTCACCCACGCCTCTTCTGTGTACTGTAGATCTGCTGTTGCTCCAATTAAATAAAACAGACAACTCCATTCTCTCCTCCCCCCCCCTTTTCCCCCTCTCTTTCCTGTGCCCCACATGGATTCACACCCATTTCTCCCCCCTCTCTGCTCCCCATCCACTTCCACCTATATTCCTTCTACTGACTTCACAAATCACATCTCTTTTATCCTTATGTCTCACACCTTCTGTTTTTCATCTCTGGCCTTTGTTCAACTTTCTGCCAATCAACATCCCACCTGCCTCACTTGTATCCACCTATCACTTGCCAGTTTTTGTCCTGCCCCCACTTGTCTTTCAACTTTCTTCTCCCACCCTCTCCCCCCCCCCCCACAACTGACCACAATCAGTCTGAAGAAGGGTCCTGACCCAAAGTGTCACCTATTCATGTTCTCCATATCCGCTGAGTCACTCTAGCACTCTAGCTCTTTTTTTTGTAAACCAACTTCTGCAGTTTCTTGCATATCCTCATTTATAGAACCCTGCTTGCCTTTAAAGACTAATAAAACCTCCAGTATAACAACTCAGGCTACACCAGTTAATCTGAATGCCCAGTTTCATTTTCAGATTTCAAATTATTTTTGGCCAATCATCGAATTCTAATTTTGCACGATCATCTCTCAAGGTAAAATCCGGATAGTTGTTTCCGATATCAAGTTCATGTTATTTTGAGGTCTGAATCTTTTGAACTGCCTCCACATCACACTGCAATCCTCTTAATGCTTCCAGTTTAATCTGCACATGGTTCAGAGAATTCTGTAATTCCAGAAGAGAGAAAACCCTTGTGGACTTTGACCTTGCCTCACATTGTGTTCTATACCAGTTACTGTGCCCAACTCTTGATGGCATACACACAGGGCTGCATATTCCTGGCTTTCAAATGAAATGCTCTTAATATTCTCTTTTATGTCACAGAGAGTATGTTGATTCTGCCAACTTGCCCTCCCAACCCACTTCAAAGGCATTGTGTTTCAGTTGCTCTTCATGTGACTGTCACAGCCCCTGAATCTTTTCTCGATTTCCACAGTTTACAACTTTCTTTTTATTAATTTTTCAACAAAAAAAAAGATAAACAT
Source organism: Okamejei kenojei (assembly GCA_035221665.1). Lineage (NCBI taxonomy): Eukaryota > Metazoa > Chordata > Chondrichthyes > Rajiformes > Rajidae > Okamejei > Okamejei kenojei. The sequence goes on from CM069140.1 coordinate 39,654,430, forward strand.
AACAGTGATATTGATACATAGGGATCAGGATTACATTAACAACAAATGTAACCTAAATATAACTCCAGTGTCAAAATACATATTGGGTATAGACCTCCCAGTCTCTATGTAAGTATAGATAAACGGTTAAAAGAGAATGCATATATATATTTTAAAAAAAGACAAAAAGAAAAAAACAAAACCCCCTAAACTAAAGTAAGCAAAAAACAAAACAAAAAAGAACACAAAATTTGGGCTGCAAAAATCTTCCCAGTAAGGTCTCACTTTTAGCTGTCTCACTTGTTTTTTCAGCCCAAGCTTTATATTTCTCTTCAGAAGTATTTACATCAATTTTCATCTGCAATTTTGCTGGCGTCATTATCTGTACCTTGTTCAGCATATCTGCACTCATGGAGAGGGCATTTATCTTTATAGCTGATAGTAGCCTCACTTTGCAACCATACCTAAAATTAACTGCTGACCACTATATTGAGAAACCCATACTCTATTAATTTCATGCTTGATTAGTTCTCTGCTATTCCATCAAATAGCAACATCTCAAATGCATTGCCAATGTGCATGGCTACTTACTGTTGCTGCTTACCAGGTTGAATAACAGAGGTATAGTTATCAACAAATAATTCTTTGCTGAAAGCAATAATCTCATAACAGCAATAATCGGCTCACCGATCAATCGAAAATCATGCCACGTCGAACACTTGTTTCTTCAATCTCACCTTTATTACATCAGGATATTTCCACAAAATGTAGGATAATCCAGAATGGCTATGCAACAGTTGATTCATTTATATTCCATCATCAGTATTGAAATGGATGGTTTAATTAACGGTCTAACAAGCTCAACAATAACTTACTCACTGATTCTAAGTTTGGGTTTCACTGGGATTGCTCAGACCTCAGTACAATTAGTTCAAACATAGACAAAATAACTAAATTCGAGGTGATGCGATACTGACAGCCTGAGGCTTCAAGATGACATCTCGTAATCTGGCATCAAGAAATTGTCAATGGGAATCAAGGGGAAACTCTCCATTGATTGAATTCATTTATTAGAAAAAGAGATGGTTAAGATTGTTGAAGGTGAATTGTCCCAGCCCCAGGATATGCAGCTCCATAATGACATCCCCTCCTGTTATAAAGGTCTGAAATAAGAATGCTTGCACAGTGTCCGAAGTAACTGCAGATGCTGGTTTAAACCAAAGATAGACACAAAATGCTGGAGTAACTCAGCGGGACAGACAGCATCTCTGGAGAAAAGGAATAGGTGACATTTCGGGTCGAGACCCTTCTTCATGCTTGCACAGTTGCAGTTCCACTTGAAATCCCTTAGAAATGCAGCAGTGAACAAACTAAGATTTAAAAAGAGAAAATTAATCTTTGGGCTGAAATACTGAGGTCAGACATGGTCTTGGCAAATTTATTTGAGAGGTCATTCAATAGGAATAAGAATTATCTTCCATATATTTCTACAGGTGTACAGTGGAGAGCACATTGACTGGTTGCATCGAGGCCTGATTTCGGCAAAAGGTTGTGAACGTGCTCAGTCCATCACCGGCTCTGACCTCCCCACCATCAATGGGATTTATCGGAGTTGCTGCCTCAAGAAGGCAGCCAGCATCATCGGAGACCAACACCATCTTGGCCAAACACTAATTTCATCCCTGCCATCGGGAAGAAGTTACAGGAGCCTGAAAACTGTAACATCCAGGTTCAGGAACAGCTTATTCCCTACAGCCGTCAGGCTATTAAACACTACAACCTCAAATAAGCTCTGAACTACATTATTATTATTATTATTATTATTATTATTATTATTATTATCATTATTGCACTACTATTATTTGTTTTTAGAGTATGTGTGTATATATATGGATATATATATATATATATATATATATATATATATATATATATATAATATATATATATATATACATATATATATATATATATATATATATATATATATATATATATATATATATATATATATATATATATATAGTGTGTATACATATATGTACTGCATATATGTGTGTGTATTTGTGAGTATGTGTTTAACAACACACTGAACTTTTTTTTCTCTCTCATTTATCATATTGTTTACAGTGTATTATGTTTACATATTCTGTTGTACTGCAGCAAGTAAGAATTTCATTGTTCTATCTGGGATACATGACAATAAAACTCTCTTGTCTCGCTTACAGCACTGGCTGCACAAAGGGATTGGCCAATTCATTTATTAAGGATTTTCAGATGAAACCAAAACATCCCCATTTCAGTCCTTTGTAGGAGAGGAAATGCTATTAATGAAATTGCAATGTCCTGGTGCTGAGATTGACCTCTGGCAATCACAATCACCACAACTTATGTTAAGTGTGAATCCAGCCGGTTGAATGTTTCCCTCAATTCCCATTAACTTCAATTTTATTAAGGTTCCTTGATGCCAGACCATTAAATGTTTCTGTGATGCCAAGGGCAGCCACTCTCACATCACAGTTTAAAATGACCAGTTTCTTGCAGTTACATCCTGTACCATGAGAGAGCTGAGATGTCCCATTCCATTGTCAAATATGTTTAAATATTGCTGATGACAATGGAATGGGACATCTCAGCTCTCTCATGGTACAGGATGTAACTGCAAGAAACTGGTCATTTTAAACTGTGCACCTAAGAAATGGATAAGATGAGTGTCCATTATACACTAAAATATAAACCGAGCTGTCAGATTTTTTAACATGTTGCACTGGTCTTTGGAGGTTTATTATAATTTTCTGCTACAATTTTTATCTAATTAAAGTGTCACTTGATAAACCAATTCTAAGTATAAAATATATCTTCAAAACAGATACTGTAAGTCCGTGCAGGATCTAATGTGATAATATATTTTTTGTAGCGGTAGAACTGTTTCAAGCATTCACTGAAGATGAACCAGGTTCATTGGGGGGCATTTAATTCTCTGATGAAATTCCAAGTAAAAGAAGATGAGGATGCTAACATTGGAGACCCTCCCATTTGTCCCTTCCTATTTGATACGTGTGTGAACATCGAATTTGATGCATGTTTAGATCATGCTGATGTGGATGGTGGTAGGAGCAAATTTATGAAGAAAGTGCTCGCTTGACAATACAGGGCAGCACAGTGGCATATGGTAGACTTGATGCCTTAGAGTGCCAGAGACCCGGATTTGATCCTGACCACAGGCACTATCTGTATGGAGTTTGTACGATGGTTTTCTCCTGGTGCTCCGGCTTCAGATTCTATTCTATTCTATTCTATGACAGACGAATAATCAGTCGAGGCAATAATGGGGATGCCATAGATGCCATTAAACTACCATAAAATCTCACTAACTATCTCAAGTTGTAACCTCATGACATTCCCTTCATATTTAGTATTGAAGTTGTGGAAGGAAATAACATTGTGATAGGGAAATCAATTTAGTGAAATCAGCTTTGGTATTATGTCAGAGGAACAGGTCAAGACTGCAATGGCAGCACCCACTGCAGTTCTGGAGATACTGTAACTAAAATCTTCTAGTATTTCTTAGTACCAGATATTTCTTAGAGACCATCTAAATGCAATAAAAACATATATAGAAGTTCAACAGATTTATTTGATCAATACTTAGGGGTGCAAACCAAGGAAGTTCCAAATTGCTGGATCCTTTATTATGGCAGGATTGGACTTAGAAGTGGAATTAATCCATCAGCAACAAGTCAATAAGCCAGCATTTGTGCTGAGAATAATTCTGAGTCTATCTGTGCTCGAGGATATGTTGGCAGAGATCTGACACTAAACAGATAAACACAGAGCTATCCTAGGATTCTATTATATTCTATTGCACACTGACACTTTAAACTGCTCACCAAACCATAACATTAAAATCATCTCCAATCACATAAAATTAATTTCATATATATTGATTGTCATTGTCTCAGTTAAATGTTTTAAATTTCCATTGCCTAGAACGTTCAAGTACATCCAATGACAGGAATTCCCAGACAATGTGACCAAAGTTATCCACAAAAAGTCCTGAAGGAGTAAGGCATAAGAAATAGCATCAACCAATTCATCCTAGGCACAGAAATCTGACTGGGCTCGAGTACCCAGGGAGTGCCTTGGGGATGCCAGGGAGTGCCCTGTCAAACCTTAGGTGTTTCAGGCAGTGGCCCAAATGTTCTTGTTATTACATTTTACTCTGCAAAAGGAAATACACAAATATAGTTAATTCCTTGAAGATGTGTGAGGTGACAAGGAAGAGGTGATGAGGTTTGATGATCATAAACAAGGGAGTAGCAGATGTATTATTGGGTGTTTCAGTGAGTGCTAAGATAGTTGAGTTGTCTGCTACAGCCAGGCAAGTTCCTGAAAATTGCATTGGGTTATGCAATAGTGTTCATAAGTAAGTTACTCAAAAACAATTTCACTCCCGTGGCGATGTAAAATGCAACCATTGGAAGACTTTGAAAGATTAGATCATGCAGAACAATCTTGGCAAGTTTGTAACATTTCAAAATAGGCTCAGAAATGTGTCTTTGCATAAAGGCGACTTAAGTTTATCCTGAGATTTAGATGACATTCGGAGAGAACCTGACCTGCTCACATTTCCTCAATATGTTCAATACCATGCCCTCGTCAATATTAAGCTCCATCTGTCATTGCCCCACCCATTTATACATTCTGCCTAATTCACTTTGAAATTCCATCATATTCAACTGCTCCTTCTGGTTTGTTATAATATGCAAATATGTTAAGCTTTTTATTGTGTTTCATATCCATGTTGTCGATGTAAATTAAAACCAGTTGGGGTCCAAATGCCAGTCCTCATAAGTTACTCAATGTCTGAATAATAAGGTTTTTTAGTTCGGAAATAGAAGATATTGCATTCCAAAAAATAAGAAGAGACTGCTGCCTTAGGCAGAAGTCAGAGTTAATGCTCTTCAGTAGTACATGCCCAGATTTAACCCTAGCCCAGAAGAAGAAGATATTGTGCTGGTCTTAATCGCTCTAATACCGGAAACACTCAATAGTTTAAAAATCTGAGATTCTTTTTCATTATGGGATAATTAAATTAGATTATGTACATAAAATTGTGTACATTTTTAAATTAAATTAATTAAATTCTGTACATTTAAAGAGTTAATTATGCAACTTAAAATGATTATGTCACATCTTTATGACCAATAAAATATTTGCTAGCATTTAATTCACATTAATATTAGCAAATTCAACAAATAGCTAGAATGAGTTAAAAATGTTACATGCAATCTTCAAAGGTGACTTTTAACGGGACAAGATTAATTATTATCAAATCCACAATGGAGAATTTGCCCCAGGGCTGGATTATGGAATTCCATCTGTGGTGCCTTTTTCAAATTCTCAGTTAAACATTCTCTTCATTAAGAATACTCATTTAGTTCAGAAAAAGTACAAACACTTTTACATTTTTGGAAGTGATTATTGTGCTATACAATAACAAGATTGCCAATATATATGATTCCAGACATCCGGTATGAGTTCTCATAAAATTGCCTGAAAAATATAATCAGTAATAACAATGATAGACATTTTGGTTATTGTTTCTGTTAGGATCTGCCTTCAAATCTATTTGCGCTGCCTCTTATCTGATTGCTTTGCAGGAATATTTTATTGGTGTCTCTCTCACTTCCGTGACCATTATACACTCCCAACGATAGTTGTATGATACAAATGTGATTCCTTGGGTGAATGATCACAATTAGAATCAACCGTGAAAGTCTGCCAGTTCAATTGTGACGCTGAACTTGTTTATATGGCTAATAAAATAAGGCTTTTGTTATGTTTCAGAACCAAGCTTTCTGTGCTAAGCAGGGAGGAAGATGAAAATGAATTTATTTATCAGATGATGGTAAATCCAGACACGATTGTGTGCCAGCAGGGCGTGTGCAGTAAAACACCCCAGGCGTATTTATTTATACATTTTTAATTGCCTCAAGATGACAAATAATACTAAAATTAAGATAATGTTAAAATAAAAGGGGGTTTCTGTAGTATTTAGGGATTGGGGAAGTCACACTGAAGAATGTATTTTCAAGATGAGGTCAAGATGAGGAATCCTAATCAACTTGAATTGAGTCAATCCACATAGATTTGCCTAAATCAAAATCACTTAAATGCCTGTGGTATAAAATCAGCACTTCTAATACAATAACTATATTTATACTTTCTAAAAAAATGAATCACATGGAGTTTTGGAAAGAAATAAAATCATGAATGGAAGGATTGTACTATTTGTTTCAATAAAATGGAGTAATGATGTATTTCAATATGATCTGAATTACCATATTAAATAGCTCATTTCAGCAAATGGATCCTCTAAACCAAAACAGTCCTTTCAGGCAGTCCTTTGGGATCAAGGATGAATTTCTCCCTCACAGTCTGAGATAACTGCCAGAGAAGGTCGATGAGGCAGATACTATCGCTACGTTTAGGAAACATTTAGACAGGTATGTGAATAGGACAGGTTTAGAGGGAAATGGGCCATACGCAGGTAGATGCAGGTAGGTGGGACTAGTGCAGATGGGACGTTGGCCAGTATGGCCAAGTTCGGCTGAAGGGCCTGTTTCCATACTGTAAGAATCTCTATGACTCTATACCTAATGGGGCAATATGGGCACACAGACTGTGCCATGGGAGTTGCTTCATTATGTAGGTGGGTTAGTTGGGAGATTCTGTGCTTGTTCCTTCATTTATGCTAGGTCTGTCTGTGCTCCTAAAGAAAATTGATTTGATCAAAACATTCTAAGATGATATAGGCTGGGAATTTTCATTGTTGTTAAAAAAAATTCAAGGTAGCTTTGAGAAAATGCTTGGAGTATTCCATTTGTCCTGGCCAACTCCGGTCATGGCAGAGTTCAGAGTAGAGTCACGGGTTGGGTGTTTAGGGATCAAATATGCAAAGAATGTGGTCCATATGTTGGCGTGCAATGTGGCCTTAGAGTGTAATTTGAGATAAATAATACAATTTCTAACATACTACTAGTGATAATTTGAAAACGGACAATTCAATTTTGTGTTTCTATTAAGGGGCCATTATGATTACATAGCTCAGACACATAGATTTTGAATACACACACAAATCCCAAATATCCCAACAAAGCTAAAGAACAACTAAAAAAAATATGACAGTTGTTGAAATAGATTGGGGATGATGCAGAGTGTTGCCTAGTGTATGGGAATCGAGAACCAGAGAATATAGGCTTAAGGTGAGGGGGGAAAGATTTAATAAGAATCTGAGATGTAACTTTTTCATGCAGCGGGTGGTGGGTGTATGGAACGAGCTGCCAGAGGAGGTAGTTGAGGCAGGGACTATCGCAATGTTTAAGAAACATTTAGACAGGTACATGGAAAGGACAGGTTTAGAGGGATATGGGCCAAATGCAGGCAGTTGGGACTTGCTGACACATAGGACATGTTGGCCGATGTGGGCAAGTTGGACCAAAGGGCCTGTTTCCATGCTTTAAGACTGACTCTATGAACTTAACCCCAACATCTACAGTGTATCTGAGGGAAATCTAAACTTCTAATATCCTTTGTGTGAGGGAAGAAAGTCTCCAAATTCCAATCCAAAATGAACTCCTTCTTATGTCCTTCTAACCAAAATATATGGTGAATAATTTGAGAGCAGTGGTGTAAAAGGGACTAAGTCCAAGGGCAATATTTTCAGTAAATTGTGTTACATTTACTTTCATTACAATGGAAATAAGGATTTGTGTTAGGGGATATGTTCAGATCTCAGTATATTTGTATAAACTTGGCTTGTATTCCATCTAGATTAGAAAACCAAAGGATACATTGATTTTAAAGGTCATATACACAAATTGCATTTGGCTGGAAAGGTAAAAATAAGAGGACATTAGAAGGAATAATTTTGGAGTGGAATTTGGAGACTTTCCGCCCGCACACAAAGGATATTAGGTCTAGATTTCCCTCAGATATACTGTGGATGTTGGGGTTGAGTTCATAGAGTCTTACCGCGTGGAAACGGGCGCTTCGGCCCAACTTGTCCACACCAGCTCGTTCCATACACCCACCACCCGCTGTGTGAAAAAGTTACCCGTGATTGCCTTACTCCGGGAAAGAGACTCTGTGCGTCCACCTGATCCATTCCTCTGATGATTCTATACTTCTCTATAGTCGATGATTTTGGCAATGGTATCTAGGTGTGTCACATAGGAACGAGATTCACGCAGAGAGATATAAAAATGTGAAACTTTCAACCTAAGAAGGATGTGGATACTTGACCACTAAGTTCACAGTCTTAGACTGAAAGAAATAAATGCAAGAGGGGATACAATAATCAGGTGGGAAAGAGGACTTGAAGCACAGGGTGAGTTGAAAGGTTCAGCTGAATGGCACAGCACTTTAAAAAGGCATGTGGCCTATTCCTCTTTTGATTTCTTGATTTCTTACAGGATTGATATATGGAGTCTTAGTGCATTCTAATGGGTGCACTAAATGGGCACAGAATTGTGGCACTCATTTGTGTCACTAACTCTCATGCAGACTTGAACGGTGCCCGAGTCCCAAGGCAGCTCAATCTAGACGTTTAGTACCTATTCCCCTCCTAAATGGTCCACTTCTAATGTTCAGGTCTTGCCCTCCTGTTTTTGTTCTGTTAAAGGGACAGGTTTACGATAGGTTTAGGAAGGAACTGCAGATGCTGGTTTAAACCAAAGATAGATACCAGATGCTGGAGGGTAACTCAGCGGGTCAGACAGCATTTCTGGAGAAATGGAATATGTGACGTTTCAGGTCGAAATGTCTGAAGAAGGATCTCGACCCGAAACATCACATATTCCTTTTCTCCAGAGATGCTGTCTAACCCGCTGAATTACTCCAACATTTTGTGTCTATCTTAGGTTTAGGATGGGTTTTGGAGACAGGTCTAGTATGCAGCTAGGGATATTGACTTTTAGGATGTTGGAGTGTAAACCAGCAGACTGAAGGCTTAGATGCTGGTGTTAATCCTGGCCAGATTGGAGAGGCTAGGACTTCAAAATGGGGTAAAAGCTGCTGGATGATTTGGTCAATTTGGAATTGCTCTCTGCAGAGCTGGGACAAGCTGCAGAGTGGCGCCAGTGTGTCTAGGGCCTAGATTCAATTTGCAAGCAAAGATTAAGAACATCTGCAGACCCTGTCAATTAGCTGCAAAATGCATAGAATGAATTGGATGGCTGCAAACCAGACATACACCTTGTAAATAATTTTAAATAATGTTGCAGAGTTTAACTTTGCCAAGTGTTGATTGGGTGAGGTATTGAGCCTTGTCTGGGTTTCCTGCAGATCAGGGTAAATGTTTCTAAGTTGTCTTCCTTGAGAAGCATTGTTTGAATACAATGTATTGAGCTGCTGTATTATTGGGTTAGGGAAATGTCTGTTATGTATGGGGTTAATCGATATCTGTAATCTGTAATTGGATTAAGAGACCAGCCCCCATGTGGTTCGGCCCCACGAAGTCCCAGGACATATAAAAATCCACTACCATAAGGTCCAGGGTCGATCTTCTGGGAGAGCGCTTGGGACTTCTGGAGTGTCTCTGTCTGAGCAAGGCCTAGAGGGCTTGAACCCGCAGAGGGATAGGTACAGAAGTTGAACTGTACTGCGTTTTTTCAAGAGCTTGATTCAGTGTTTTTACTGAAACTGGACTGGAGGGAAGCTTAGAAATGAGCAATTTACACTGGTAGGAGAGATTGTGGATGGGTGAAGGGGAAAGTAGCGGAAAATCAGAGAATACTGGGAATGATGTGGAATATGGACCAGTAGTTCAAAGACAGCAATTGGTGGTGAAGTAGAAGGAAGAGCGGTGGTGGGGGAAGCTCAGGGTGGAAATCGTAGTGTTACAGATCAAAAGGTGTAACCATGGGTGGGAGTCAGGTGATGGGCTGGAGGTTGCAGATTCATTATACATAGGAGGCTAAGGACGTAGAGATGTTATTATTTTACTGGCAGGCAGCTCGCAACACAGTGGAGGACCAAGTTCCCCTGCAACTCCGAAAAGAGCTTCCAAAGGGCACAAAGTCCCGCTGTGGGCTCTGACGCAGGAATCACAGCAGCAGCAGCACAAGGGGGATCTCATGTGCCTGGTTGCATTTCAGGAGCGATGTGACATTATCTGGAAATGATTGTTACCATATCTGACTCCATACACAAACAAAGGGAAATATTGTTAGGCTATTGAAAATCTAAAAGGTTAAAAGGAATTGCAATACACATCAGCAATGATCCACGCAGTGGGAGTTGGGTTCACACTCCAGCAACTGAATCGCCAACTCACTAGTTTCTAAGAAACAAACTCAATGGCCCTATTCACATGAGGAAGCTGGTAATGGAAGTGTAAGTGCAGTGTGAAGTGCTCCCGTCACAACATCACTACCAAATATACCCTTTGTACTGTTCAGTATATAACAGGATAAAAATCAGTCAGTGCAGAGAACTGAAACGTCCACAATCCTACAGTCATGTCATATTCCTATTACAGCGTTAATTTCACATGAACATGCAACATTTTAATTTATACTTCTTTATTTCTCTCAGGACAAATCAAAACGACTTTCTTTAAAAGCAAGCAAACAGACAAAATACAATTGCTACGTTGCACAAAGCCAAGTTTAAAATGGCGATCAATTTTAAAACTATTGACAAAAACTAAGGTCACCTTTCACAATGTCGCAACACTACTAGCGGTTTTCCTGGTTCCACATGGACTAAATCTGCATAACGACTGGAGGACACCTACCCATCAAAAAATAAACTTCTTAATCCTCCTGTCCTATTCAACAAACGAGGCATTGGGCTGATGATCAAACCCCTTAACAGTGCCAAAAGGAATGGCTGCGGAGAGAGTGGCTGAAACCACTAGAGGGTGAATCTGCTGCTCTCTGGCACCAATGCTCACTGAGAATATTTATGATATATGTTACCTTTAGCCAACAATAGCTCTCACTGTGCTGTAAGTAGAACATGACTACCTACATCACTGCATAATCTTACTTTAACATTAGAGCCATTCTACAAGTACAATACAAGTACTTTTTCAAGGTGGAACAATGATAAACCTTATAGGGCAGGTAAGTACAACAGTTTTAAACAGAATCTATACAGTTGAAATAAATCAAGCAAAATATTCACATCAGCTCCTGGGATTTCTTAGATTAATTTTGCAACAGTTGAACAGATGCAGTTGCAGTGGACTCTGGTGTTTAATCGGCACCATGATTGTTGGAGATGCAGACCATGAGAAAGCTGGACATAGGATATAGATGAGCTGCAGAAATGGGTGGAGGAATGACAGATGAAGTTTAATCCGAGTAAATATGAGGTGTTGCACTTTGGAAGGTCAAATGTATGGAAAAAGGATGCAGTTACTGGCATGACCATTAACAGCATTGATATACGGAGAGATCTTAGGTGTCCAAGCCCATAGCTCCCTGAAAGTGGCAACACAAGTAGAGGCATCGATTGGGTAGAGAGTCAGAACCTTTTTCCCAGGGTGGAAATGTCAAAGACTAGAGGGGATAGCATTAAGATGAAATTATCTTTTTTTATATATACAGAAAGTGGTGAGTGCCTGAAATGCTTTGTCATGGGTGGTGCTGGCAACAGATGCGATAGTGGCGTTTAAGCGCTTTAGAGAAGTATGTGGATATTTAGGAGGGAATGGATCACGCCTGTGTGGGCAGATGAGATTTGTTTTTCTTGCATTCAAATTGTGGGACAAAGGGCATATTCCTGAGCAGCACTTTCTATGTTCTGTGACTATCAGCAAAATACAAACTTCTCACAAAATGCTTCTGCTCATCAATTGCTCTTCATGATCCTTGTGTATTGGAACAATCTTACATTGCACGATGCCTAGCCACTTTTATGTAGAATTAAATTTGATATGTTGATTCAAATAGCCACTTTCAATGGGTATCAAATCTATTGGTAAAACATCCTTGGGAGGTTTATATCAGATTTATATACACAATAATTTAGCTGCTTAACAGCAAGAACATGGGGGTATAAAATTACTGATCAATCACAACATCAGTGTACCATAATTGCACTTGTTATACCTGTGTTATCTCGAGAGCTTGCCTGGGCAGTAATCTATTGCAAGTAATTCATGGGAGAAAGCAGCTGAGAACACCAAGGAAATGGGTCAACCAAAGGATAGACTGGGATGGATGATGCAAAACCTTATCAGATGGGCTGAGGATGGAAAGCTGCGGAGGTGATGAATGAGATTCCTGAATGGTGACCTGCCAGTAAATGTTGAGAAAGAGATTTATCGTATTTCATTTCTAACTGTGTAATGTCAAAGATTTTACTGGAATAGGATGGGAAAATCTTGTGATGGAAGGAATGTCCGATTGTCCCTTAAATGTTACAAGCAAAAGTATAATAAAACATACAGATTTATAACATTATTATAAATCATAGAAGATAATGTTAAACAAACGTGTCTATTGATCAAATAGCCACCCATTAGTCAGAATCACGTAAAACGTGAATTTTTAGAGCATTTAAAACAAAACAGTCCTTTCGGCAGACAGCAGTGCCTTTTGTTGGATTCATTCTATTCAACCCTGTGTTTTTGTGCAAGGCTTCATTGCACAAACAGAACAAAGATGAAAAGAGTCACTGATAATAGAAATTGATGAGTCTTTCACTCTGTTGGTAGGATTGTTATTATAATAAATATGTATATTAATTTTACAAAAGGACAAGTCTAATGAAACCAGGCTTTAATAAATTGCTATCATTAACCCTTTGAATCCTAATCATTAGATTTAAAACCTATAATCAACATTCATATACTAATCCCATGAATCCTTTTGGACTATTTAATTCAATTACTGGCACAATAGGCAGTTCATTTTTCATTGTGTATGATTGATAATTCCTAGGCAGTTTAGAAAGAACACAGGTCTATGAATATTAAATATATCGGTCTAAAGTGCTATGAAAGTAAACCGAACTCCACCATCTATCCATTAATAGAAACGCGCTACCTTTGTTGAATAATTTCTCTGGATTTGCTTTGGAGTTTAACTCCACAGCAAAATATTTGCACTGTATTCATATCCATGAAGAGGGCAGACTAACATATTTGTTAATGACATCAGGAAATGCTGCATACATTGACCTTCAGCATTTGTTTTCTCCTTTGTTGATTAAATGTGAACTATTTCTCTGATAGCCTTTTTAAAACTGAGTCTGAGTGTCATGGGTTCAAATCCAACTTAAGAAATGAGGACAACATCTAAATTGATATTTCAGCGAGTGATATGATGCTGAAGTTGGAGTTTATTGGATGACGTTAAACATTTCATTCTCCAATCTTTGCTATGACATGTTTGGTGATTAATATTCTCCAAACCTTCCATTAGGCACTATGGACAAATACATCATCCTCACCATTAAACAAACAGAACTATTTAACTCAATACATTCCTTTTGCATCGTGTACCATGTGCTGAATTTGAGGTCAAATCAATGCTCTCCTCGCAGGCTTTTCTGTTGCCATCACGCACTGAGCTGCCATCAATAATCCATCAGACTTCTCATTTTAAAAACGTTATTCAGAAGATTAATAGTCACTTTCTTTCTACTTCTACAGCACAGAATAAAAAGGTGAAAAGTATTTCCACTGGTGAATCATCAAAAACAAATGACAAAATCATTGTTGGTCTCACCTTCTCTGCAATTGTTCTGCACAAAAAAATAGGATATTAGGAGTTTTCAAAAATAATTCACTGTTACAAATTCATACTCTAAAGGCATTGCAAAATTCTCACTGCATCATTTCATCATTACTACAAATCCTCAGTACTTCTGTGGCTCCTTCCTCTTCATTCATTTATCAAAATATTCATAACTGTACACCAACTTGGATGATAATGGACATTTTCACAAGTTACATTCAGTAAAGGATGTTGTGCACTCATTTATGTAAATTTAAGATTCATAAAGTTGTAAACAGGATTACGGTTGAGATATAACCTCAAGCTTCAACAATGTTACCTCTATTTCTTTGTCCGTTTGGTTTAATCTCTTATTCACATGGATTTATGTAGTTGTAATTTGACGGAAACATTTTCTGCTGAGGCATTCTGCCTTATACTGAGCAGAGAGAATAAAATCATGGAGGCGTGAAGTGTGGCGTCGGCAGCAGTGAGGCCTCGGAGCCGGTGAAGCGGTGGCAGCGATGAAGCCTCATGATGATGAGGCCTCAGCGGTGGTGAAGCCTTGTGGTGGCGAAGATGCTTTGCGGGTCGACCCGCGGTCGATGGTCGATGAGAGCCTGGAGGACCACTGTGAGGGAGGATGGGAAGAACAATGGACAATTGGGGAGGGGAGGGGGAGAACAAAGGACCATGGGGTACTGGCGTGGGGGGGGGGACACTGGGGGGGAACAGGGAGAAAAAAAGGGGGAACCGCCGTGCTTTGTAACTTTGTCAGCGCCGTAGGTGGCTGCTATTTGTATATATTGCATATGCAGCAAGAAATGTCACTGTGCCTAGTCACATGTGACAATAAAGTATTCCATTCCAAAATCTACTCCCCATGAGTATTTCACCGATCTATTACAAAAGAATTATGGATTCATTACCTTTACTGAGAGTCCATCCTATATATCCACCATTTCCTCCACTTGCTTGTCTCACCCCAGATTATTATACTTCATCTTGAGCTTTCTGCTACTTTGATCACAGATTACATCATAAGACCTGTTAGAACAGTGATTTAAAAGGGAGGAAGTATGTTTATCATTTTAACTTCCCAAAGAGCGATTGACTTGCAGAACAGAATTTTTGAAGAGGCAGTGATAATTGACACTGTATTCCTAACAAATGATTTCCTGGATATCAAATGATTGCAGCATCTAGAAGATGAGATTTAATTCATTTTCAAAAATAATAGGTTTAAAGGTCTTAAGATTTCCCTTGCTGCATAGATTGGTGTCTGTAATTCTAAGCAGAGTCTTTAGGTACTTTGGATCCAAAGCTTCCATAAGGTAGGCTGATTCATATTTTAGTGAGATATGGTCCATATTTTGACAGCAACAGCAGGGAACACGAACACTAAGAGTTGCAATTTCACTATTCAACTCAATTTAATTCCCTCTTTGCAGCCAAACAAATAATCCACCATGCCATATTGTCCTAGTTATGGATTATAAATACTATAAATTGTACAGCATGTGAGAAGGCATGTTAAAGGGCCTGTCCCACTTGGGCAACCTAATCTGCTAGTTCTGGCGAATTTGCCCTCGACTCATACTCGCAGCATGTTCGACACGAGTTCATAGGAGGTCTTCGTAACTCTCCTTCATGCTCGAGAGTGGTCTCCGAGTACTCGAGGCCTCAGCTAGGTTGCGGCGTTTTTTTCAATATGTTAAAAATGCCCGCAAGTAAAAAAATGATCGCCGTGGAAAAAAATTGATACTTTTTTTACTCGTACGTTTAGTCGTAGTAGGGTCGTAGTAGGTCGGCATGTTAGTCGTATGTAATAGAGGGTAGTTGAAGGTAGTCAAAGGTAGTCGTAGATAGTCTTAATCATAGTCAAAGGGAGGTCGAAGGAGATTGAAGGGGATCGAAGGAGGTCGTCTTCACTCTCCACTTGTAGACACAAAATCGGTGTCCAATTTTCCCGAAGTTAGTTGTAGATAGTCGTAGCTGGTCTTCAACACAGTCAAAGGAGGTCGAAGGAGGTCTTCCACTTAGTCGAAGGAGGTCTTCAACATGTCATTTTTTCAAACTCATCTAAACTAGCCAATTAGGTCACCCAAGTGGGACAGCCCCTTAAAGCAGTCCTGCAATGTGGGTGGAGGGGGCTGTGCCTGTTTCATACAAGGAACCCCAGAAGAATAATTCTATTGAGCATGGTTAAAGCATATGTGTGATGAATCTGGCCTCATACATGTGTGCAGGTTTATTTGCTGGCTCTACCATTGTTCTGTACATTACAATGCAATGATGTGTGGGGTTAGAGGATCAGGTGAGGGGGGAGGTGGGGGGGGATTCAGAGAGTCAAAGAGCTGTACAGCACAGCAACAGGCCCTGCAGCCTATGTGGTCCATGCCAACTAATTTGGCATATTAGGCTAGTCCCAATTGCAAGTTGGCCCAAAGTGCTCTAGCATTCCTATCCAATTATCTGTCCAAATGTATTTTAAAGGTGGACAAAAACGCTGGAGAAATTCAGCAGGTGAGGCAGCATCTATGGAGCGAAGGAATAGGTGATGTTTTGGGTCAAGACCCTTCTTCAGCCTGAAGACCCGAAACATCACCTATTCCTTTGCTCCACAGATGCTGACTCACCCGCTAAGTTTCTCCAGCATTTTTGGCTACCTTCGATTTTTCCAGCATCTGCAGTTCTTTCTTAAACAAATGTATTTTAAAAGTCATAATTGTATCTGCTTTTATAGCTTCCTCTGGCCGCTTATTTCAGATATAGACTACCTTCTGAGTGATAAGTTTTCCCTTGGGCCCTCTTAAATATCTTCTCTTTCACCTTAAGTCTGTGCCCACTAGTCTTAGAATGGGAAAAAGACTGTGAAAGCTCACTTTATCCTTACCCCTCTTGATGTTGTACATCTCGTCACCCCTCAGCTGGATACGCTCCAATGTAAAACGTTCTAGCCAAACCAGCTTCTTCTTTTATCACAAGCCACAGGCTCAGTTAACATCATGATAAATCTATTCTGCACCCTTTTCCAACTTAATATCATCCTTCCTGTAGCTGGGCAAACAGAACTACACACACACTTAAAATGTAACCGCACCAATGACTTGTTGAGCTGATGTCCGAACTCATGTGCTCAATACCCTTCCGAATCAAGACAAGCATGCCCAATGCCTTTTTCACCACACTTCACCTGACTCACCACTTTATGAGAACCATGTACTCCAGATCTCTGTTTTTCAACAATCTCCAGGGCTCTGCCATTTACGGGTATGCTCTGGTTTGACATACTAAAGTGCATCACCTCACACGTTTCAGAGCTAAATTCCATTTGCCGTTCCTTGAGCCATCATTCTAACTGATCTAGAGCTTGTTGTAAACTTGGATATCCTTCCGCATTGTCTACCATACAATTAATCTTGGTGTTATCTGTAACAAATCATCCGAATCATGAATGTATATAACAAACAACAGTGGGCCCACCATCGACACAATTACCCTTTGACCGCTTTCTCTAAGCTAAATTTAAATCCAATTAGCTAGCTCACCATTCCATCTGATCTAACCTCCCAGCCAAGCCTATCATGAGGCACCTTGTCAAAGGACTTACTAAAGACCATATAGACAATGTTCATTGTTCTGCCCTCATTATAACCACTTCCAAAAGCAGATTTGCGAGACACGATTTCCCATTGAAAAGGTCATGCTGACTATCCCTAATGAGTTCATGCCTATCCAAATACTGGTAGATCCTGTCCCTAAGAATTCCCTCCAACAGCTTTGCCTACACTGATATCGGGCTCACTAGATTCAAATCAGCAACAACAGATTCAGGCCAGACTCTTGGTGGTGTCTGATTAGACTGGAGATCGGAAGCTGGTCAGAGAGGTGATCAGAGATTGGTGAACTGTTAATCAGGTAATCAAGGTTCTGTTGGTGGAAGAAGAAGTTTGGATGAGTGGGTGGTATGTGGACAGGTGACCTGGAGCGTGGAGAACATTGGCAGCCTCTCTCAACAGCCTGAAATATGTTTTTTTTTCCTGGGCCTGACTTTTATCTATTTTCAAGAGCAATCATCTGCTTGATATTCTCTCCTACACTGGGGTCCACACTCCTCGTCTTCATCAATGTTTCTATCACCCTGTGAAGTCAGATGCATAACATGCTTAACGTAGGCTAAAAAGGAGCTGCTCTAAATGTATTTTAATAAATTCTATACATTATTTCTGTCATTAATGTTACAATGGTTGAAATATTGAATTATTACCTTATACTTTCTGTACTCAGATACTTGCTTATATATTTACTTTTATTGTGTTAGAAAGAACTCCAGATGTTGGTTTAAACCGAAGATAGACTCAAAAAGCTGGAGTAACTCTGCGGGACAGGTTGCATCTCTGGAGAGAAGGAATGGGTGACGTTTCGGGTTAAGACTAAAGACCCAAAATGTCACCCATTCCTTCTTTCCAGAGATGCTGACTATCCCGCTGAGATACTTCAGCTTTTTGTATTTACTTTTGGTCTTCCTCTGACTTCCACTGTTTGGATAGGTGGGTCAGGAGATTATACTCAACATTCTGGGTGGGTAGAGAGGATGAATTATATATTTTATTTGAAAATTCCCAGCCATGTTCTGAACCGCCTTTCTTTTTTTTTAAAGCTGCATTTGGTGACAATTCTGATTTCATACTTCTATGAATCCATGTTATCTGCCCTATTCACAAGTTCCATCACACAGCATGAAAGAACAATAGCTACTTGCATCGTCCTTTGTTTTCAATTTTCTACCCCTTGATTCATCTTCCTTTCAGATTTACTTATCAATTTGCTGCTTTCCATTTTTTACCCACTAATCCTTCTTAATGAACAAGTCGATCTAGTTTAAATTCTCCCTGAAGATTCTGGCAAACCTTCCTATAAACATTTTTCATCCAACTTTGCTGCTGTGCAGCCTATCCAGCTGGTACATGTCCTGCCTTCCCAGACTGGTCCCAAGATATAGTCTCAGAAAAAGCACAGCGTGGTATTATTATTATTGTCTGAGCACTCTGCTTTTAAAACCTTAAGAAAACACCTCACAAGCCTTTGATCAGACACCAGGAGGACTGAAATATAGCATGTCTACTAAACGCTTAGTTTACTTCTGGCACAAGGTAGTGCCAACTTTGCATGGAATTATGTCAAATCTGCCAATATGATAAATTGGCTATAGGAAAGACAGCAACAGCAATTCAGTTAATGTTTTCAAAAAGAAATGTTCTCTAATAGCACAGTTGGTAATAAATTGCCTAATGTGAAACTGGACACACAGCCCAGAAACTTCATTAGATCCATTTGTGGTCTATGCCAAGGTACCTGATGTCAGCTGGGTCACCAGTGGGGATTTTATCATTGACCTTTGGTAAAGAAATGTAAGAATCATAGTTAACATCAAGTGACATCAACCAACTCCCTCCTTCAAGATGGTAGATGCATATAAATCAACAAGGTGAGGCTTGGTGGTTTTGATTTTTATTTTCTAAGACATTAATGAATGTTGATGATAAAGGAAACTGATAGCAGATGGTGAACAGATGGAAATTTTAAACCCTCAGGATAACGAGCGTCCAATACACAATTTTCTGTACAGCTAGACCAAACCGTGCTTTTTCAGGCTCGTAGAAAACCCTGGAATGGCCATGAACAGGTGGGAAATTCCACCCCTTCAGCTGTTTCATTCTGTGTTATTAGTTAGAATAAAACTAAAAACACTGAGAAAATTAATTGAATTAACGCAAATGAAAGAGGAGGAAGTTGGTGCTATACATCACAGCTGAACCATAGGGCAAGTCATTTAGTCTTTGAGGCCTCAGTGTACATACAGTCCAAACATATAAAACAAAATGTTAGCCCTCTGACAGACATATGAATTAATTATCTATCCCTGACGTGGTTACTATATTATTTATTGCGCAGGCCATACTTAAAGAGGGAATTATGTTATCAATTCAGCACTCTAAAATAGCAATTTAAAAAGGATCATTTGTATTTAAGTAAATTTTCTAGAGATTGAAAAGTTCTGAGGAGATTAAGCACACTGACCCTTCACTTTTAAGATGGGTAAATTCAGCTGTTTGCTTGTGGTATGCTATTATCCTCTATTTGCTGTTTTCTGGGTTTTAACCCAGATTTCCTCACTCGGAATTGAATTAAAATAGCAATGTTTAGAGAAGCACCTTGGCAGAGACTTGGCAGATCAACTGAATTGATTTTGTCTATTAATGTTCTTTGAGTGTGTCAGAATCACATTCTCATGCAGCAAGCAATGGACCAGATCTTGCTGCTAAGCAAGTGTGTGCAAACAACGCCACCAAATTAATATGCAAATTCAGGAGGGAAGGAGATAGAACCCAAGTTTGAATCAATATACTTTCTGCTCTATCTACATCATCACATCAACTATTTCACACAATTCTGAATTGGCTCATTAAATTCACCATAGAAAGTCAAACGTGGTCATTAAGAAGACAGGAATATTTTAAGTTATGCTGATGTATTTCACTAAGAGCTGAGAAGAGTTGGCATGATTGTGACACATTGATACATTGGTGTGTCTGTCACTGCTGCTAGTTGACCGTTGAATACCTTCAAAAATTGATGTTTTGTTGACAGCTCCATTCATTTTCCTTGTCATGGTGAACAGAAGCAGAAAATACTCTCTGGAGTCTTTCAGCCTCCCTGGCCCTTCCTAGGATAATATTACATTTTAAAAGATCCACTTACTTTTCTGCCCCAAGCCAATCTCTTTTTATTTCCTTTATGGGTTGCCTTTCTGTTCATTTTTCAATCATTCATAAAAACACAATTTTAAGCAGAACAGGCCAGTTCTTTCAATCAGTTGCACCATTCAAAAGGAGCATATTGAAGGTCTACCACGTTTTTTTCCTGATGAAGGAATGCTACGTGTAATTCCTGGGGTTCCCTCCCACTAATAGCTTGGTTGGCCAACCTTCACCAGAGGACAACAATAGTTCCAGATGGTGACACACCATTATATTCTTAATAGCAATTAGGGGTGGGTAATAAATTCAATGCTTGGCAATGATGCTTGATAATGGAAAAACAACTTTAAATAATTATAATACAACAGTTTATAAGGAAAAGCCAAAAAGCTTTGGGCCACTACACTGATGTGTTTATTTTGAATGTTCTTGTTTCTTGTTTCCGATATACATTGGACATTCTTGCGTCCCTGTAACATCTGAAGCTTAATGTGCACAAGAAAATGGAAATTGAATTCATTATAGGTTTGAGGTATTTGCCAACAAGGTTCTTTTCATAATATATACACTGTCTTTATTGATTTCTTTCAATTATCACTCTGGTATTGGAATCCATGGCATCTGCATTAGCAGACAGGTTTCTGACTGGAGACACACAGAACTGCAGATGTTGGAGTGTTGAGCGAAACAAGAGGAACTCAGTGAGTCAGGCAACAGGTGGAGTAAATGGACAGACGATGCTTCAGGTCAGGACCTTTCTTCAGACAGGGTTAAGAAGAGGCAAATAACAATGTGTATATGTAATTGCGCCATTGCACTTGTCGAATAAGCATAATTGGAATCATAAGTAGACATGGACTCGTAATTTAAAAAATACCTCAACAATCAAAAACTGACAACCCATGAGCGAATGTTACCATTTGACTGAGGTGGGAAATGGGAATCAGCCATCCATTCTGTATTCCAACTGATTTTCGTGTTTAACACCAGTTTGCCACCTGACAGAGAAAGTTATAATCCCTCCCATGCTGTCCAGCAATATTGTTTGGGTTGATTTACCTTTGTAGCTAATGGCAAAGGAAAAGCAACGTCTTGAGATAATATATTTTGCTGTCAGAGGCACTAACATTATAACATTTCTTTTAGAACTCTGGCACCAAAGCTTTGGCAGCTTTCTGTGATAGTGCTGAATCAGTTTCTATATCTGCCACAACCAAGATGATGTGCAATGATGTACAAATTAATACCTGAGACTGAGAGACAGCCATCTATCTGTAATAGAAGCACATCATTCCACAAATCCCGTCAAATTGTTTATATTTCTTCACGGGTTCTGTCTATCTGTGATAATTGTGGTAATCTTACATCATTGCTTTCAATGCACAACAAAAAATCTAGTAAAATATATCAGTACTAAATTCGGATGTGTGCCCCTCACACATTATTCCTTCTGTTTTTAAACTTTTGTTATTGGGTGTCTCCACTAATGATAACAACCCTGCTTCAAGATCAGATGATAAACAGTCTGTGGAGGGAAATAAAACTGTTAAAAAAAATAGGATGAGTTGAACAAAGTATGCACATGCGCAGAACAGTAATAAAAAAAAAAATCTTATTGCAGATAAATGCATAATACAATACATACAAGGTTAATTTATTCACTCTATGAATAGTGTTGCAATAGGTCCAGGCAATGGAGAAGAGTATCTAATTGCAATGTTTTAAGCATGCCATGATGAGTCTCCATGATGAGAGAAGGAAAAGGAAAGCACAAGGGAAAGATTTTTCCAAAGGAATTAAATACATTGAAGTTGTTTACGAAAATATCATTAGTAAAAACTATACTTAGAGAGATAGTAACAAAGGTAAAATGATAAGGCATGTTATAATAAATAGTTGCATTCAGGATAAAATCCAGCAAAAGTAACATGACTACGGGTGCTGTCTGTATGGAGTTTGTACGTACTCCCCGTGGGTGTTCTCTGAGATCTTGCAGTTGTCCAGAGTCCTAGTGAAACCACACTTAGAGTATTGTGTACAGTTTTGGTCCCCTAATTTGAGGAAGGACATTCTTGCTATTGAGGGAGTGCAGCGTAGGTTTACAAGATTAATTCCCGGGATGGTGGGATTGTCAAATGCTGAGAGAATGGAGCGGCTGGGCTTGTATACTCTGGAATTTACTTGGATGAGAGGGGATCTTATTGAAACATGTAAGATTATATAGGGTTTGGACACAGTAGAGGCAGGAAACATGTTACCGATGTTGGGGGAATCCAGAACCAGGGGCCACATTTTAAGAATAAGGGGTAAGCCATTTAGAACAGAGATGAGTAGACACTTTTTCCCACAGACAGTTGTGAGTCTGTGAAATTCTCTACTTCAGAGGGTGGTGGAGGTCAATTCTCTGGATACTTTCAAGACAGAGCTAGATAGGGCTCTTAAAGATAGCGGTGTCAGGGGATATGGGAAGAAGGCAGGAACGGGGTACTGATTGGGGATGATCAGCCATGATCACATTGAATGGCGGTGCTGGCTCAAAGGGCCAAATGGCCTACTCCTGCACCTATTGTCTATTGTCTATTGTCTTTGGACATACGATGAAAGAATGGGTCGACTGGGCTTGTATTCACTGGAATTTAGAAGGATGAGAGGGGGTCTTATAGAAACATATAACATTCTTAAGGGATTGGGCAGGCTAGATGCAGGAAAAATGTTCCTGATGTTGGGGGAAGTCCAGAATCAGGGATCACAGTTTAAGAGTAAGGGGTAGGTCCATTTAGGATTGAGATGAGGAAAAACCTATCACCCAGAGAGTTGTGAATCTGTTGAATTCTCTGTCACATAAGGCAAAGGAGGCCAATTCACTGGATATATTAGAGAGAGAGTTAGATATAGCTCTCAGGGCTAAAGAAAGCAAAGGATATGGGGAGAAAGCAGGAACAAGTTACTGATTTTGGATGATCAGCCATGATCATATTGAATGGCGGTGTTGACTCGAAGGGCTGAATGCCCTACTCCTGCACCTATTTTCTACGTTTCTATGTTTCTATCTTCGGTTTCCTCCCACACTCCAAAGACGTATAGGTTTGCAGATTAATTGGCTTGATGTACAGTATGTGTAGATTGTCCCTAGTGTGTGTAGGATAGTGTTGGTGTGCAGGGATTGCTGGTCGGTGCCAACCTGGTGCGCTGAAGGGCCTGTTTCCGCGCTGTATCTTTAAAACTAAAAAATAATTATTATCTGTTTCTGATCATTGTTGAACATAAATTCACCTCATTCATCTGTAGGCAATTTGAAGCTAACGTCCAGGAAATAATGTGAATAGGCAAAGAAATGTAAGCTCCTTCACTGTACCTGCACAGCTCCCAATTATCATGATTTTTATTGCAACAGATCTGCAAAATTGTTCCTTTGTGAAGATTCTTAATCCACTATTTACAACGAGTTGCTGTAACCATTGCATAATTAAACCATATAGAATGGTTAGTGCCTTTGGAACATTTGAAGCAAGAAAAATCGGACATTTTATTCACACCACTTAGCATGGGACTGAACATTAAAGGCATTTTTTTTTAAGATAATTGCTCGCAATTTTTATTTGTGGAATGGGTTTGTGGAAATGAAGAAAAACTTGGCTTTCAGTTGACGAAAATATGGGGGAAATGCTTATATTTGAATTAGATTTATTTCTGAAGATATTAAAAACAGACTATTTTATTTTGTAATATAACTTTTGTGCTGTATTTATAATACGATACGATAGAACTTTATTTATCCCAGGAGGGAAATTGGTCTGCCAACAGTTATAAAGCACAACAAGATACATGAAACATGAAATTAAAGTGACGAGTGGAAAGTCCAGGATTCGGGCTGAGCAAAGATCGGGGGGGGGGGGGGGGGGGGGGGGGGAGGAAGGGTAAGGGGAGTCAGTCTGCCCCATGACAGTCAATGGAATTCAAACAATTCAAACACAAATAGACTTAGCTATAGAAAACTGTGTTAATCATAAAGCAGATGAGATATACTTAGTCCATGAAGCATAACAATTAAGTAATGATCATTAGTGCACTCAATTAGCAGTGATAATGAGACAAATATGTATTTGTCAGTTTGAAAAGACAGATTCCAAATTTATGAACTATGTAGCATGATTAACTGAAGGAATGTTTGAAGCAAGGGGGATCTAAATTATGTTTTATATAATCAAGGGTGAGAAAATAGTTTATTCCATTGTTGTGATGGTTGGGCACTGCACTAAGTGGTCACAACATTTTTAAGAAAACAATACCTGAATGGATAGATGTTCAGACCTCCCCCCACCTTTTTTTTTGCATTTGTTTAACTTGGTCTGTGATGATTCAATAAGCATTGACGCATGAAACTGCATTAAAAAGTATTGATGACAAAAATAACAGCCATAAATGTTTGGAAATTAACATAAAGCGTAAAATGGTGTGGATACAGACCAAGTCATTAAGGATCTGAAAATTCAATAAAGCTTTGATTTTTTTTATGAGGCATCAATAGAGCTCATTTCAGAACTGCCTAACGGCTCAGAAATAAGAAAGACTGCAATGTTCAAAAAAGTGCAGAGTTGATGTCAAGATAATAATTCCAAAGCTGCTTCACTGGTTATGTATATTATTTGCTGATTTTGAAATTTAATGTACAATTTTGCTGCTTCATTTGCCTATATACCAAAATAACTTGATATCTATGGTGTACTAAGCTGCCATGAGAACATAAATATTTTTTTTTCCTTTCAGTAAACATTCTCAATATGTTATTTAGAAGCACAGAATCACCATCACTTGATTACACTTATCTTCCTCCCCATTTGCTTTGATTTTGATGATTTTCATGGCATTGTGCTTACATTTATCGTTGCAGCACTATATATGCACTATGTCATTTGATTAATACTTCTAAAGTTGGAGCTCCTCAGTAAAGATCACCACTATGCAGGATTTCAGGGACTATTTGTATTAACGGTACCCGGACGTGGTGCCGACAGACAAGAGGCCGAAGCAAAGAAGCCGACGCCAAAGAACTGAATAGAAATGAGGCCGAAACACGAATGAACCGAAAGAGTCCGAAGACGAAACGTCTACTAACTGAAAGGATGGGACGCCTAAATGCAAGCTAACCGAAAGCGCGGGACGCCTAAACGTCTACGAGCCGAAAGGTTGCGTCGCCTAAAAGCAAACTTACCGAATGGCCGCTCAGTCGAAACGCCACCTACCCGAAAGGCGGCGGCGTCTACAGGCCAAAGGACCGACTCCTGCTTAACAGAAAAGTCCAATAACGGACTTGGCGTTGCCGGGGGGCGGGACTTGTCAGCGATTGGTCCAGACCCCCGCATCCATCCCATCACCGTGAAGGCATGAACATTGCCCCAAACCTCCGCTCCACTCGACCCGCAGCCCGCGGAGGGTTGCCGTGGTAGAGTGGGGGCTGTCCCGAGGAATGCACACCTTCGGCCGCTTTCAACTTGGTGCTTGGGTTCAGATTGCCCAGTCACCTATGGCATGTATGTGAAAATGAACCCCACGCTCCCGTCTCCCCCTTCTCTCTCTGGAAGTTGAGAAAATGGCAGCGGTCCGTGTGAACATACAGCACCTACCAACAATGATGGTACTGTGAAACCAGCGGCCTCAAGCCCTTCTCACGGGACGTGCTTTGAACTCGGCATTAAAAAAGGGGGGAGAGAAGGGGAGAGAGAGAAGGGAGAGAGAGCGGGGGGGGGGGGGAGAGGGGGGGAGAGAGAGAAAAGGAGGAGAGAGAGAGAGGAGGAGAGAGAGAGGAGGCTAGAGAGAGGAGAGAGAAGGGGGAGACAGGAGCGTGGGGTTCATTTTCCCACACAAGCCGTAGGTGACTGGGCAATCTGAACCCAAGCACCAAGTTGAAAGCGGCCGAAGGTGTGCATTCCTTGGGACAGCCCCCACTCTCCCACGGCCACCCTCCGCGGGCTGCGGGTCAGGTGGAGCGGAGGTTTGGGGCAATCTCATGCCTTCACGGTGATGTGATGGACGCGCGGGTCTGGACCAATCACTGACAAGTCCCGCCCCCCGGCAACGCCAAATCCGTTATTGGACTTTTCTGTTAAGCAGGAGTCGGTCCTTTGGCCTGTAGTCGACGCCGACTTTCAGGTAGATGGCGTATCGACTGAGCGGCCATTCAGTAAGTTTGCTTTTAGGCGACGCCACCTTTCGGTTCGTAGGCATTTAGGCGTCCTGTCCTTTCGGTTATTTGCATTTAGGCATCCCATCCCTTTCGGTGAGTAGACATTTCGTCTTCGGACTCTTTCGGTTCATTCGCGTTTCGGTCTCGTTCTATTCGGTTCTTTGGCGTCGGCTTCTTTGCTTCAGCCTCTTGTCTGTCGGCACCACGTCCGCACACGGTATTAACAATGATCATAAGTTTTCAGATGCCTCATGTCAACCTTAAAATGCAAATATTGCTTTTCACTCTTTGGAAAGGATTCCACCAACTTAATTTTAACATAGCTGGTCCGGAATCAAATGTTGCGATGAATTGGATCTGTTGGACTCTGTGAAGAATGGAAGTGGCTTCATGGCTTATCACTACTTCATGATTTGTCAATAAATCTTTGGCACATAAGGCACAGAAACAAATGATTTACCACATGTAACCTGACAGGTTGTATGATTTTTAGTTTATTGTATAGACACAACCTCGTTAAAAAGAAACCAATGCTCTTGACTGCATTTTACAACAATAAAAAAGAACTATTGTACGTCATTATGGCTCGTTCCCATTCACTATGCAGTGCTGCAATTAAGTTAAAAGATTTGTTGCAAGTGCCTTTTCCAATAATATTTCTAAACCAGTTGATATCAAACCTATCTGAATGCACCTGGAGTTAATTTTATTCATTTCATAAATTTCTACTCCATCTCATAGAAACTAGGGACCACACACAGAGAATGTTTATCACAGTATAATCAAATACTGTGACAGGCACACAGACAACAACAGTGAAAGATTCCTCATTAATCCAGCTCTCATGTTAATTCAATGCATTTGAGGATTGTAGTGTAATTGCCTGAATGCAATCGATGTTGAAAGTATTTTGAATTGGTTCAACACAACATGATCATTGCAACTTGAAGGTAAATGAATCCATCACATTTAGAATATAATAGGGCATACAGTGCTAAAAAAAACATGTTATAATCCAGAAATAATTGTCCCATTGAGGAAATGCACCTGAATTAGAAGCAGCCTAAGTTGCATATATCTAATGAGGGTGATGTCTAGATCATGGCAGGTTAGCCCACTGACCTCATTAGGTTAGTGGCAGTGAACTGAGAGCACAGTAGTGTTCCCGAGAGACAGCTCACCATTCACAGAGGAGAAATGAATTTAACCAGAGTGGGCAGACAGACCCAGAGGAATAGAGGCAATGTGACGAAGGCTGTGTGACACACACACTTTCTTGTGGTTTCAATCTGGAGTGGAGGTTGAGGGATGGGTGTGGGGTTAAAGGTGGGGCTGTACTCCTGCTTCATCAACTTCCACAAGGTGACAACCCAAAGTCTTAGAGCTACTCTTGGGTTGACAGCTCCCAACAGTCCTAATCAGTTTGGTTTCATATGTCTGTGAATTCTCACTGAAGTATGTTGACATTACTCACGATCCAGCCTCAACCAAGAGCCTGAAATAGTAGTTAGATGCCCAAGTTATATATGCAATATAGCTTTCAGCTGTGCCAGGAGTTGACCCATCAGGCAGGCAGCCTATCCCCCTATAGAAAGAATAGATCATGAGTGCTGACTGCATAGAATTTTTTAGGCAATTGTTTCTCACCCACAGAGCACACATAGCTCAGCCAAATTTCAGAGTAACTTTCTCAAACACTGCATTGCCTATTTGCAATCGGGATTATTATTTGATGAAGGGATAACAACACAGCATGAATGTATTATGATTCAACAAGTAAGAATGTTTATATCAAATGGCATTTTGAAGATTTCTATTGCCGAGTTAAACTAATTTCCGCATCCTACGCATGATCCATATTCCTCAATTCCCTTAATATCCAGATGTCTATCTAAAGGTTGCTTAAATGCCTCTACTTATCTACAGCCACCACCCCTGGCAGTGCATTCCAGGCACTCAGGCATCTTTGCCCTGTATGCCCTCTAGTTTTTGACATTTCCACCCTGGGAAAATAATTCTGACCGTCTACCTATCGATGCCTTTCATAACTTTATATATTTCTATTAGGTTTCCCTGCAATGTTCCAGAGAAAACAATCCAAGTTTGTCCAACTTCATTTAGCTAGTACCCTCTAATCTAGGCAGCAGTTTACTAAGCCTCTTCTAAACTCTCTCCAAAGCCCCCACATCCTTCCTGCAGTGGTGCGACCAAACTGTAGACAATACTCCAAATGCAGCATAATCAAAGTCCCACAAAGCTGCATCATGATGTCTGCAATCTTGTACTCAATGCCCCGATCAATGAAGGCAAGCACACCATACGCTTATTTACCACTCTCTATACCTATGTGCCACTTTCAGAGAGCTGTGGACCTGGATCCCTAGATCCCTCTGCAATCAATGCGGTTAAGGGTCTTGTCATTAACGGTACACTTTCACCTTACACTCACCTTCCTAAAGTGCAACAATCACACTTGCTCAGATTAAAACTCCAATTACAAGTCTTTATGACCCTCTAATGTGTAGCGGTGTTGAGCAGAGGCCTGGTGCAGTTGTGTAGTTGATTGGAAGAAAGGGAACCAGGAGCCTGTCAGCACTGCAAAGGGAATCCTGGGGTTGCTGTTGTGTCTGATGATTATCAGGAGGAGAGACAGAAAGTAATGTTTGAACAGTGAATTCCTACCATCAGCAATAAGTGGGGAGAATGTGGGTCTGCTAACAATTGTGGAGACGAGAGGCACTACAGACATGGCTACATTGATTTGTAACTTTTTACAAAAATATTTGGAAGCATTAAAGACGGATATGAAACGTGGGGTGAAACTATACTGGTGAGTCAGTACAGTGAACCTGACATTGTGTTTTATTCATGTAAAGGGTGTGTGTGTTGTAGACATTTAAAGGCGGTGTGTTTTGCCCATCCCTGGTTACCCTTGAACCTCTGCAGTCCTTGAGGTGTGGGTCTACCCACAATGCTGATAAAGAGAGAGTTCCAGGATTTTGACCATCGGCAATGAGAGGACGCCAATATATTTCCAAGTTAGGATGGCATGTGGCTTGGAGGGAAAATGCCATGCTTTTGCTGGCTTGTCTTTTTACCTGGTAGAAGTCATGCACTTGGTAGATGCTGTCTAAGGAGTCTGGATGAGCTGCTTCAGTGTATCCTGTGATAGTACACTCTGCTGCTACTAGTGAATGGTTGTGGAAGGGGTATTTATGTGGCGAGTAGCTCATTGTGGCTATTTCTATCCTCTGACCTACTCTTAGAATCATACTGCTATACAGCATGAAGACAGGCCTTCCAGCCAACTTTTTTCCATGCTGACCAAGTTAGAATTCTGGGCTAGTCCCATTTGCCCACATTGCTTTAAATCCTTCCTATTCAAATACCTTTGTCACCACCCTGTCCATTTGACTTGCCACTATCAGAGAACCACGCACCTGTACTCCCAGTTCTCCCTAATCTACAAAACCCTCCAGGAGCTCTTCCATTTACTGTGTAAGTCCTGCCCTGGTTAACATACCAAAGTGCAACAACTCACACTTGTCAGAGTTAATTTCCATTTAGTATTTATTGGCCCATCTACACAAGTGATCTACACTGTTTGCAGATGTTATCTGACCTGCTTAATATCTGTACTTTCTGTTTTTATTTCAGATTTCCAGCAACTGCAGTTTTGTTTGTTGCTTTATGTTTATCTGAACCAAGCTCATGTGGATTATTTGTAACATTTATTGCCATCAACATGTAGTCATGATGTTTTACAACTTCAAAACTGTCATGGGCTTCTGTCCAACTTGGAGGTACCATCACATTTCCCGTCCTCTTTCCTTTCCCTTGGTACTTCTCCGCTATACAATACAAAGGATTGACATTGAAGGTCAGCTTCATTTTAAGGCCATTAGAAGCACAGCGCAACTACTAAACTGTGCACAGAGGTAACATCAGTTCATTTTGTAGGACTGGGATAATGCACTTTACATTGATACTGGCAGTTTACACTGATACTGGCATTGATGCCAAATCCTAAATACTAGTTATGAGATAATACTTGCAATGGTGTCATTAAAAGGATTTTTTGTCCCCAAATTATTTTCCTGCAATCTACCAATACTTAGCTGCAGGCTTTCAATACGGTTTCTGAATGCACAATGGTTCATTGCGGCATGGGAGTTTCTTTCCTTACCCCTATTACAAATAAACTGTCTGGGATTGATGAGGCTTTTCCTCAGGGAGAAACACAAGATCAAATAGCAGTTAAGATAATGATTGGGAAGCATGCTTCTTTCTGAGAGAACAGTTTTTTCTTGTATTGTAACCACTTTGTGTTCCCCCAAATACACCATGAATCAATTGCAATCTAACACAAGTCAGGAGCTTTAACCTACACAAAATAATATCAGTTTTGTGACCACAATGTCAGGAACAACAGACCACAATCAGATCAACTGAGACACACAAACTGAAATCTTTTTTTTACACACACTGAAGTTAAAATACACGTGACACTCACTTCTTAAACCAATTTCACACTAATTTAAACAAATCAACCTTTTCACAGCCTTGGTTTTACTTATGTGGCATCTTCATTTTTATTTAAAATTCACATCAGCTAGCCTAAATCTGTTGTCATTAACAACCAGATCCATTTGCAAATGCCAATAGAAGTCAGCTTGACTTCTTTTGAAGAATGATAAATAGAAAGAAGTGTTTGAGTTCTTTAAAACAGCATTCATGAAAGTTAAATATTCCGCACTCTCAAGGCTCATGTTTAACTGATAGAGATTCTCATCCCTGCTTTGCTATTCTCAGCACAAACTGCATTAGACAACAGTTGCTTTGAATGTTTATGTGGGAAGGAGATTAATTATTTAAATCAGTCGCAGACATGTAGATTATTTTCTGATGAAAGGGCATTGACCCGAGACATTAACTTTATGACTCTCGCTGTAGATGCTGCTTGATCTGTTGGGAGTTTTCTTCCTATGTACTTAAAAAAAAATCTATTTATATAAGCAAAAGAAACACATACCCGTAATTTATAATAACCTGATTTTTTTAATCCTTATCCACGTACCAGGGGGAATTTATAGTTGCCAATTAATTTACTGATCCGCACAACCTTTGGGATGTGGGAGGAAAACAAAGCTCCAGGAGAAGCTTTGGGGAACACAGGGAGAATGTGCAAACTCCATGTAGACAGCATCAAAGTCAAGATTGAACCCGGGTTTCTGGCTTTTCCGAGGCAACGTCTCTTCTCGTGGACTGCCCCTCCATCTGGTAAATCTGTTAGCCTGGCACTAAACTGGCTTTAGACCATTGCAGAAAGATGGTACATTTCATGGGCGGAAATCCCGGGGTGGAGGGTGGCAGGGGGGGTGGCAAGGGGGGGGCACGTCCCCCCCATGTTTTGAGAGGTGGGGGACAATCCTCCCCCATGTTTTGTAATCCGGATTTTAAAACTCAGTTAAAAAAAAACGATTAAAAATCTCTGCTTTCCGTGAGACAGTGGGGGTGGGACTGATGATCGAGGGCGCCGATTGGACGAGAGAGACGTCGGTCCGCAGGCAGTGGGGGGGGGGGACCATGATGATTCAGCACGATGATTGGAGGAGGGAGGTGTCGGTCAGAGGCGGAAGTAGGGGGTGGGACTGAGGATAGAGCGCGGTGATTGGAGGAGGGAGATGTCCTGGTAGAGCAAAGATCATAGAGCGGAGCTGGAATCGGCCCATTCACGGGGCTTTTCATCACCCAGAGTGGCTTAAAATCGGCCGCAGGATCTTCCACCACCCTGCGGTCAAATTGCTGCCTTGAGGCGATGAAAGGCCCCGCGATTCGGGGCGGCCAAAGCTGCTGGGG
Organism: Okamejei kenojei; assembly: GCA_035221665.1. Lineage (NCBI taxonomy): Eukaryota > Metazoa > Chordata > Chondrichthyes > Rajiformes > Rajidae > Okamejei > Okamejei kenojei. Next base: position 39,686,949 of record CM069140.1, read on the forward strand.
TTCGGAGTCACCAGGTCAGCTCCCGATGTTACCATCCACAGGGCCCACGGCTGAAGCCTCCAAAGCTTCGCACGCTCGTGTGTATGCGCATGCGCACGTGGCGTTAAAAAATTGTGTCCCTCCCCATGTTTTTATAGCGATTTCCTCCCCCTACATTTCGAGCTTTTTGATGTATAAACCACGCATAAAAATCACTATGCATATTTTAATGTGATTCTGTCTCTTCCCAGTTGGATCTCTGCCTGTCATGAAATTGAACCAGGCACCTCCAGATTTGTGAGTCTGTGAATCGATGAGCGGGCAGGAGAATGTTCAGGATGGGGGACATGGAAATGGCCAGACAGCGAAGTTCTGCTGCAGTTGTTCCCTCATAGAGAAGAAATTGCAGGAACCCCGGCTGAGATATATGAATCATCATTAGACAAGGGTAAGGTGCCAGATGACTGGAGGGTGGCTAATGTCGTGCCTTTATTTAGGAAGGGCTGTGATGAAATACCTGGGAAATAGTTTAACATCTGTGATAGACAAGTTAATGGAGATGATTCTTAGCAACAAGATATGTATACATTTGGATAATGAGTTTTTTGATCAAAATGATTGATGAGGGCAGCCATGGACATATATATGGACTTCAACAGCGCTTTTTTAAGGTTCTGTGTGGTAGGTTGCTCTGGCGGGTTAGATCTCATGGCATCCAGGGAGAGCCAGCCTATTGGATAGAATTGACTTCAAGGAAGGAAGCAGAGGACGATGCTGGGTTTGTTTTTTAGACTGGAGGCCTGCGGTTAATGGTGTGCCTCAGGGATGGGTGCAGGGCCCATTGCTGGTTGTGGTTTATATCACTGATCAGGCATGATTAGTTAGTTTACAGATGACCCTAAATGGGCTGGTATCGTAGATTGTGAAAATGGTTATGAAAAATTACAACAAGATCTTGATCAGCTGGGCAAGTAGGCAGAGGAATGGCTAAATCGGTTCAATGTAGATAAGTGCAAGGTGTCGCATTTCGGGAAGACAAGCAAGGGCAGTATCTTCAGTGAATTGTAGGACCCAAGGGAATGTTGTATAGTAAAGGGATCTGGTACATAGCACAAATGTCCAGGAATGTAGTTTCCTGAAAGCAGTATCACAGGTAGATAGGGTGGTCAAGAAAGGCTTTCGGTACATCATTTTTCATCAGTCAAGTTATCTTACAGTTTGTTAACTAACACTTTTGTAATAAAATTGGGCCACATTTGGAGTATTGTGTTCAGTTATTTTCGCTCTGCTACAGGAAGGGTGTCATTAAGCTGGAAAAAGTGCAGAGAAGATTTACATGGATGTTTCCAGGGCTCAAGGGGCTGAGCTATAGGGAGAGGTTGGACAGGCTAGCACTTTATTCCTCAGAGTACAGGAGACTGAGGAGTGACAGATAGGTAGATGAGAGGACGTGATAGGGTGAATACCCAGAGTAGGGTGATCAAAAACCAGAGAACATGTTTAATGTTTGAGGGTCTGATTTAATAGGAACCTGAATAGCCTTTTTCAGAGGCTGGTGGGAATATGGAATGGATTACCAGAGGAGATAGTTGATGCAGGTACTATAACAGCATTCAAAAATGATTTGGACAGGTATATGGATAGAAAGGTATAGAGGGATATGAGCCAATCGCAGACAGGTGGTACTAGTATAGGTGGCGCCTCATCGTTGACATGGACAAGTTGGGCTAAAGGATGTTTCCGTGCTGTATGACTCTATCAAGGCAGCCTTTTGTTTTGTATAGTTGACATGATTGCTATAAAAAAATGTACATCATATCTCATATTTTCAAAAGGGAAAATAAATAATGACCACCATCACCATCAACACAAGAGGATCTAACACACTCAACTATGGTCATACCACCATCAGGAATGACCATCATTCCATCACTTGGCCACGCTTAGGATAATCTGACCACATGGCTCTGCTTCTTCTTCCTGCTTACAGATTTGACCTGCACTTCCAAATTATTCTGCATCACTTCAGAAATTTGATTGGGCACTTTTCGTCACAATCATTCTTGGGCTGATATGATTTTGCTTTTGGACTGCGAGGAATGATATCATTCCCCATGCTACAATCCATTTGCATTGTTCTGAGAAGCATTGTGCCAGGAATGTTTGCCATTGGCCACTCCCAATACAAACAGGTTTTCAAAATCCACTGCTCAACTGAGTTCTCTTCCAGTGATATCCCGCACTTACCAATATCTTTGGTGAGGTTCCACCGCCAAACTGGTAAGCTGCCTTCCACCCCACCAAAGGTGATGCTACTTCCCTGATACCCAGGGCTGACCACATTCCAGATCTCTAATCTTCTAATTCCTCTTCCACCCTGGAAGTTCATTCATGATTCCACCCATTACCTGATATCACCTGCCCAGTCCACAGGCCAATGCCCATGCCCTGTCCCACAGACCAGCCACCTCATGATCTGCAATAGCCCTTGTAGAGGCCTGGATTTACAACCACCCATTCCTATCATCTTCCTCATCACTGCCCCGACCCCTTGGTCATAATCCTGGGCCGCTCTTCCTAATTACACTCACCCCCCTACTCCATGTCTTATATCTGGTCCTCCTCTGACCTCAGTTTCATGCAATAATTTCCTTTCCCTAAGGTCACTGATTAGGTTCCAATCTGGCAATATGTCTGCAAGACAATTAAACATCCGACATGTCCATTACCTGGATCTCTGGCAGCAAATTTCAATTCCCAAAGTTTGCAATACCTATGTTAGTTGTATCTGAGTTTTTGGGTCTCCGACACACTGAGGTATGCAACCAGGGATCCATACATGCTCAATGTCCGTCACATTTTTCACCACTGGTCACAGGAATAATTCATGTTGTATTAGAAACACATGAGGTAACTCTGGACAGGAAACAGTTTACCTAGTTACATCATTAGCCCCATTGCAAATTCTTATGCAACAAATATACTATCAAGTGAGACAAAATCTTCAGGAGACGAATCAAAAGCAGCAGTCTGATCAATAAAAAATGTCCAATTTCAGTTTACAAACATGAAAAATGGCCACATTTTGTTCTCGTATCTCTCTGTCCCCAGAATAAAGGAAGATGCACTGTTTATCCTTGCATATCAGTTACCAGATCAGATATCACAATCACAATCACAACCATACTTTATTTGCCAAGTATGTTTTGCAACATACAAGGAATTTCATTTGCCAAGTCAGTCATACAAATAAAAAACAACGGAACACACAAAATACATTAACGGGTCCCTTTCAGAATGGCAGGTAGTGACTAGTGGGGTACCGCAAGGCTCGGTGCTGGGATGCAGCTATTTAGAATATACATCAATGATTTAGATGAAGGGATTCAAAGTATCATTAGCAAATTTGCAGATGACACAATGCTGGGTGGCAGTGTGAACTGGTGCTCTGAGAATGCAGGGTGACTTGGACAGGTTGGGTGAGTGGGCAGATGCATGGCAGATGCAGTTTAATGTGGATAAATGTGAGGTTATCCACTTTGGTAGATTACTATCTAAATGGTGTCAAGTTGGGAAAAGGGGAAGTACAACGGGATCTGGGGGTCCTTGTTCATCAATCAATGAAAGTAAGCATGCAGGTACAGCAGGCAGTGAAGAAAGAGGAGTTGAGTATAGGAGCAAAGAAGTCCTTCTGCAGTTGTATAGGGCCCCAGTGAGACCACACCTGGAGTATTGCGAGCAGATTTAATTTGAGGAATTCTTACTATTGAGGGAATACAGCATAGGTTTGCAAGGTTAATTTCCGGGATTGTGGGACTGTCATATGCTGAGAGAATGGAGCGGCTGGGCTTGTATACTCTGGAGTTCAGAAAGATGAGAGGGGATCTTATTGAAACATAAGATTATTAAGGGTTTGGACATACTAGAGGCAGGAAACATGTTCCCGATGTTGGGGGAGTCCAGAACCAAGGGCCACAGTTTAAGAATAAGGAGACGAGGCAACACTTTACCTCACAGAGAGTTGTGAGTGTGGAATTCTGTGCCTCAGAAGACGATGAAGGCCGGTTCTCTGGGTACTTTAAAGAGAGAGCTAGAGAGGGCTCTTAAAGATAGGGGATATCTCAGGGGATATGGGGAGAAGGCAGGAATGGGGTACTGATTGGGGATGATCAGCCATGATCACATTGAATGGCTTGAAAGGCCGAATGGTCTACTCCTGCACCTATTGTCTATTGCCTATTGTCTATGCTCTCCCGCACTCGGGGGCCTTGAGCCTTCCATGGACGTGATGATCTTGACTGCCATAGCAGGTGGCGTTTGGGCCCTCCGCATCGAGGCAATCAGCTCTTGCATCAGGGGAATGTCAGCACCCCCGCGCCGGCAAAGTAGGAAACTGAAAAATAGTTTCCCCCGGCCACCTCCCCCCACATAAAAAAAAACGGAGTATATTTATACAAACTTTTAACACACTCTAAAAATTAAAAAAGACGAAAAAACAGACATACTGTTGGCGGGGCTGCCAATCGTCCGGCACCCCTGGTCTTGGTTAATGTTTATGTTTACTAAAATCGATACAAACAGTAAGCAAAAGAAACACATTGAATTGAATTGGGGTGATGGTTTCAGGGTAATTGTCAAAAAATGAACAGAAGATTGTCATAACTGTATATTAGTACATCAGCGTATCAATATATTTCTTCAGTATTTTGACATTAAATGCATTCATTTGTTTGACAGAAATTAATACATAAAGATTTGACAATCTGGAAATTCCACACCATGTGACAATCTGCAGTCCAATGGTTCATCTCTTCAGGGAACATGGGGGAGTGGTACTTTATTCACACGATTTGCATGTTGACAGTGTTATCCCCAGATCTTCAGCACTGACAGATGCGCATGGAGTACTGTGCAGTTATGTTCACCCAGCTACACATAGGATATTATTAAGTTGGAAAGAGTGCAGAAGAGATTCACCAACTATGTTACCTAGGCTTCTTGGCTTGAATTTTATGGAGAGATTGGATAGGCTCGGGACTTTTATTTGGGCCATTGGGGGCTGAGGGGTGATCTAATTGAAGTGTACAAGATCACAAGGGGCATGGATAAAGTGAATGCTCACAGTCTTTTCCCCCCATGGTAGTGGGTTCTAAAGCTAGAGGGCATAGTCTAAATGTGCGAGGGGAGAAATTTAAAATGGAGCTCACTCGGTTGTCACTCGGTAATTCATAATTGGAATAAGTTGCTGGAGGAAACTTTAGAAGCAGATACAATAATGACTTTTAAAAGTCAATTGGACAGAATAGGAAGGCTTTAAGGGGCTGTGGGCCAAATGTAGGCAAATGGGATTTCCCAACTTGTTTACAATGGACAAGGAGGGCAAAAAGGCCTATAGAGTGCTGCACTGCTCTCTGACAGTATACCTACTCTTGTAATTAAGGCCCATATCGTTTATTCATGCATCTGCATTCCAATTTGATGGCAGTAGTGACAAATGTGCAGGCCAATGAGGTCACTGCTATTTATTCAGCAGGGAATCATGCACACAAATCAATTTTCCATGCAGATCCAGATGTGCCTTTCATGGTTTTAGAATGGTTTTTGCACTCAAAATCAGTCATGGACTGCATCAAAACATTGGCTATGCAATTACATTTCTAGATTTACTGTTTTGCAGATCTTCATGCACCATCTGCTACTAACTTCTGGTATGTTATAAATACATGTTAGCTGTAATAATTACTGAACGCAAGGCATATATTTTTTTTTTGCATTGGTGTCATTTTTTTATACCTTCAAATCATTTCCAGTTTCTGTTTTTTACATATTTTCACCAGGACTGAGGTACCTGCACTATCCAAAATGTTATCACGCACTTGGACTTCAACCTTTCATGAATCCTAAACTTACGAATTATTATTGTTCAAAGCAAACTATTATTTAATAGTTGCTTAAAAGTAAAAATATTTTACTTAAAAGTAATAAAGAAGGAACTGCAGATGCTGGAGAATCGAGGGTTACACAAAGGGCTGGAGAAACTCAGCGGGCCAGAGTGAGCAACACTGCAAGTTGGAGGAACAGCACCTCATATTCTGCTTTGGGAGCCTGCATCCTCTGGGCTTGAACATTGAATTTTCTCAATTCTGTTAACCCTTGCTGTCTCCTCCCCTTCCCACCTCTCCCTCAGCCCTCGGGCCCTGGCATTCCCTCTATCTCTATCTCCCTCCCCCACCCTAGTCGCACTAGCTTCTCATTTTCACACCACAAACAGCTTACAATGGCTTGTTCCCTTTATCATCGATACTTTTTTGCATATATTTCATTCATTGTTCTTTATCTCTCCACATCACCGTCTATATCTCTCGTTTCCCTGATCCCTGACCAGTCTGAAGAAGGGTCTCGACCCGAAACGTCGCCTATCTCCTTCGCTCCTTAGATGCTGCTGCACCGGCTGAGTTTCTCCAGCCTTTTGTGTAACCCTTACTTAAAAGTAAGATATTTTACAATAATATTCTTCAGTTAAATTATTTCATTTGAACTATTACAGTTGAACATAAATTCCAAGCAAAAACAATTAATGGTTTGGGCAATTTACATTTTAAGAGGGGGCTCCATGAATATGCAGCTCAGATCTCAAGATTATAAACACAAAATAACAGATAAAATTAAAAAAAATACAATATAGAAGTAAAAGATTGTTACTGGTCTCAACTGAAATCATTCACCATCACTTGTCAAGAGTTTATTTTTTCTATTTCACATTAGACTAGCATCAGTGCTTTTGCTGGATTAACACATTAAAAGTAAATTATATTTGTAGTTATTGATTTTAAAGTGAAGCAAGTCAAACTAGTCAATGGAAATGCATATTGGGTAAGGTTGAATAGGTACATTAAATTACATTCTTCTGATATATTTGTATTTGTTTATGTAAGGCAGGTTACTAGATTGTTTAGAAGACCAGTGGTGATTAAAATCCACCATGGAATGCTGCCTTCCAATGACTAATTAACAGTTATTTTCAAACTCATGAGAATGGCCACAAAGTGAGATTCTCGGGAAACTTGATAGAAAGAAAATATTAAAGGCAATCGAGCAATTGTGTCTGCATCTATTCATCAGGCAATGGAAATGGCTCACTGGGAACCTTCAAAATGGTCATTCAGCCTGCCTACATCTTTAATCACTGCTTGATTTGCTTCCCACTGTTTGAGTACTTTGTTGAATAATCATGCCTTAACAGCAGGCAGTGTACAGACGGTTGCCAATCCTTCATGTTCCATGCTTCAGTGCTTTAGCTATAACTATACGGCATTGTAAATTCAAATTATTTTTGATTGAGTTATCATTCTCACAATAGCTCAACAGATCAGGGAAAAGATTAAATCCCTTTCATCAACAGAAATGGTTTGAATATTCCACTGAACCGCTATATATCAAAACAGCCATTTCATTGGCTTATTCAAGATAACCTGTGAAGTCACTCAATGGCTAAGCAACAGGGTGAAAATGTTGTTTAGTGTGATAAAGCCTGTGTGATATAATGAACCGAGACTTGCCACACCTGTATTAAACAAGAAATTAAATTTTGGAAAACTCTTCCGATGTCTTTAATAGGCCGAATAAATGCTATAAAAATGATCTTTCTACCACAAATGTTATATTTATTCCAATCAATACCAATATACTTACCTAAAAAGTTTTTTTTTAAAACTGGATTCTGATATCACAAATTTTATATGGGACTAAGAATTTGGTGGATTAACACTCCCTAATTGTTTGTATTACTATTGGGCAGCAAATGTCAAAAATGTGATTCACCTGTTGGACAATTCAGCCCAACGGGTGGATTGGATAGTAATGGAGAGAGAGGATTGTTCCCCTTTTAATATAGGAGCGATCCTTCTCTCACCAATAAAACTGAATAATACAATATACAGTTAAAATCCAATTATTTATAGTATTATTAGAATTTGGAAACAAATAAAATCAACCCTTAAATTAAGAAATCTATCGCTTCTCTCTCCCATAGTTAATAATCTGTTGTTTAAACCATCCAGTATCGATAAATCATTTACACACTGGGAAAGAATAGGAATTAAAACGTTTGGAGACATGTATGAAAATGGACATTTTTTATCATCCCAACAGCTACAACTTAAATACAATCTGAGAAGTAATCAATATTTTAAATATTTTCAAATTCGTGATTATTTCAAAAAAATATACTCAAGAATACCAAAATTTGACTCCAGACCTATTAGACGAAGCTATGAACAGAAAGACGGACTCAATTAATTTAATATCATACTTGTACAGTATCATCCTAAATATAGAAATGCCATCATCCGATAGAATTAGAATAGATTGGGAACAAGAACTAGACATAACAATCTCGAAAGAGAGTTGGGATAAACACTTGCTTTATGTGCATAAATGCTCAATTAATGTAAGACATATTCTAATCCAATTTAAAATCTTACACAGATTATAATATTCGAAAACTAAAATAAGTAAAATCTTTCCAAATGTTACCCCATTTGTGATAAATGTCTATCTCAAGAAGCAACTTTAGTAAATTCCTTTGTTTTTTGCATAAAAATCCAAAAATTTTGGAATGAAATCTTTGAAATTTTTGCAAAATTATTTAAAATAATATTGAAACCGAATGCAGAATTTATTATTTTTGGAACAATGGAAGCCAGCTTTGAGCTGACTTCGTTCTAAAAGAGTTTCCTTAATTATGGCTTAATAATGGCAAAGAACCTCATACTTAAATTCTGGAAAAACGCTCTCACACCAACGGTAAAAATGTGGATTTCAAATATGTCCGAAATGCTACACCTCGAAGATTTGAGATTTGTCCTAGCAGGCAAATCAGACCAATTCCAAAAGATTTGGTCTCCATTTATCGACTTATTACAAGCATAGGGTGCAACATAACTTTGAAAATAAATGGTTTCAGGACCTGGCGAGGGGTGTGTAAAGATAAGAAGTAGGTACATTCCTTTTATCTTATCTTCTTTTCTTATATTTTCTTTTTTACATTTTTCTATTTTCCTTTTTCGTCTTCTACGCCTTTACGGGTTCTTTCTTTTCACTCTCTCACGCACTTACTATTTTATCTAACTTTTTCTACTTCTCATTTTCTTAAGGTTTAAAGCAAGAAATGGTACATGAAATGTATTATGTTATTTTTGGCTTATACTACTGTAATGTACATTACTTCTAATAAAAATAAATAATAAATAAATAAATAAACAAGAAAACACATCCTGATGTGCATGGTACACACACGCGCACTTACCTTCTCTTGCAATATTTCAAATGCTGACCATATAAATGTTTAATTCTTTTTCTTAACTTTTACCCTGATCTGTAAGTGAATGCATGTATATGTTCAAGACGTTCTCTGGGTTAAAATTTCTATCTCACAGTACACTGTATATGTGCATAATATTGCAAATGATATGAACATCGATAGTGCTGTTGATAGTAAATATAATATTGAGCAGTTGGTAATTTGTGCAGAGCAACTGGAGGGTGGAATTTAATATTGATAAATGTGAGGTGATGTATTTTGAAGGATTTGACATACGCATGAATGGTAAAGCTCTATGGCGTTTTGAGGAACAAAGAGACTTGCTGTACATTCAATGATCTCTGAAGATGGCATCACTGGAAGATAGGTGGTGAGGACTATTCTCAGGCCCTTCTACTTTGGAAGGACGTGCTTGCACTGGAGAGGGTGCAGAGGAGATGCAGAGGTAATCAGGGTGCTTCCGTTTTGAGGGGAGAGTGGATAACCTAGGTTTTTTTCAAAAGGAATCTGAGTGAGGATTTTTTCACCCTGAGGATCTGGAATGTACTGCCTGGAAGTTGACGTTGACAGGTACTCCCTCAACTTTGTATCTAGGTAAGTACTTGAACTGCCCTTGAACTGCCAAGACATAGCAGTCTATGGACTAAATAGTGCTAAATAGGATTACCACAGATATGTATATATTAGCCGGCATAGACATGTTGGTGCGATCAACCTTTTTCTTTGTTTATATGACTCCATTACAATGTAGTATTTTTTAAATGAAAACCAATTGCTCAGTGTGATTGGCAATTCCTTGCATGCATGCGGCAGTCTGGGAAACTGGTGTGCAGTCCTATAGAAGATCGACACAAAGCTGGAGTAACTCAGCGGGACCGGCAGCTTCTCTGGAGAGAAGGAATGGGTGATGTTTCGGGTCGAGACCCTTCTTCAGACCCGAATCGTCACCTATTCCTTCTCTCCAGAGATGCTGCCTGTCCGGCTGAGTTACTCTGCTATTTGTGTCTATCTTTGGTTTAAACTAGCATCTGCATGCCTATCTGCCAGTGATCTGCTTGCATACAAAAGCAATTGGGTATTTAGCAGTGATGTCAATTTATATGCAGCACGAAATTGATGTTATTGGTGCAATATTCTGCATTGAAAAATAATTAATAATATATTAACATGGTATTTGGGTAAAGAGCTATTCTCTACCATGCAAAGGTAGACAAAAATGCTGGAGAAACTCAGCGGGTGAGGCAGCATCTATGGAGAAAATGAATAGGCGACGTTTCGGGTCGAGACCCTTCTTCAGACTGATGTGGGGGGGGAGCGGGAAGAAGAAAGGAAGAGGCGGAGACAGTGGGCTGTGGGAGAGCTGGGAAGGGGAGGGGGAGGGAGAAAGCAAGGACTACCTGAAATTGGAGAAGCAAATGTTCATACTGCTGGGGTGTAAACTTCCCAAGCAAAATATGAGGTGCTGCTCCTCCAATTTGCGGTGGGACTCACTCTGGCCATGGAGGAGGTCCAGGATAGAAAGGTCGGATACAGAATGGGAGGGGGAGTTGAAGTGCTGAGCCACCGGGAGATCAGGTTGGTTAATGCAAACTGAGCGGAGGTGTTGGGCGAAGCGATCGCCAAGCATGCGCCTGGTCTCACCGATGTAGAGCAGTTCACACCTAGAGCAACGGATGCAATAGATGAGGTTGGAGGAGGTGCAGATGAACCTCTGCCTCACCTGGAAAGATTGCTTGGGTCCTTGGTTGGAGTTGAGGGGGGAGGTATAGCGACAAGTATAGCATTTCCTGCGGTTGCAAGGGAAAGTACCAGGGCAGGGTGTGGTATGGGTGGGAAGGGATGAATTGACCAGGGAGTTACGGAGGGATCGACACCTCCGCACAGTTCGCATTAACCAACCCAATCTCCCGGTAGCTCAGCTCTTCAACTCCCCCTCCCATTCCATATCTGACCTTTCTGTCCTGGGCCTCCTCCATGGCCAGAGTGAGTCCCACTGTAAATTGGAGGAGCAGCAACTCATAATTCGCTTGGGTAGGTTACACCCCAGTGGTATGAATATTGACCTCCAATTTCAGGTAGTCTTTGCTTTCTCCTTCCTTCCCCTCCCCTTCCCAGCATTCCCACAGCCCACTATCTCCGCCTCTTCCTTTCTTCTTCCCGCCCCCCCCCCCCCACATCTGAAGAAGGGTCTCAACCCGAAATGTCGCCTATTCCTTCTCTCCATAGATGCTGCCTCACCCACTGAGTTTCTCCAGCATTTTTTTCCACCTTTGATTTTTCCAGCATTTGCAGTTCTTTCTTAAACATTTTTATACAATGCAAGTCGCTTTGGACAATCTGGCAACCAAGAAACACTTGGATTCTCTATGAATCTCATGATGTCAGACATCTACTAGATGAATCTTCCTTGTAGGTTGCTATTTCGGTGGGGTGGGAGGGGGGAACACGATCCTCTACCAGTCAATATCTCATGTTCCATTGAAGATGTACGTTGCTTATCTTCATCATTTAACCTGCATTTGAAAGCACATTTTTCCCAAAGTAGTCCTGTGATATGACTTTTTAAGATCTCCTACCACAATGGGAGATTATGCAACACAGTTTGCCTTTCTCATGTGACTTTGGTTTGAAACTGTAATTTCTGATAAGCTAAGGCCTTCCGTGGTCTCGGATTAAATGCAAGTTCCCCTGCACAGTATACTTTCACAGTACACAAATACTTTTGTATTTTTGAGCTGAATAATTTCCAGGCAATCATGATTTATTTTGAGATTGTTGCCAAGACCAATTGAATTGCACCTTTCGATGTATGGTTGAAAACAATCGTATATTTAGTCGTATATTTAGCCTTTCATGATATAAAAAGCAATACTAGAATACACATACATGCAATTATAAAATATAAAACAGCAAATGGATAGAAACAGTCAGGAAAAAATAGACCAATCTCTTTTACGCCCACTTAGTATTTCAAGCCATATCATATAAAGCACTTGTCAATTTGCAGATAATTATATTAAAACCTTGTCATTTACACGTTCCCAAATGATTACAAATCTTAAGCAAGCTCAGTGCTTTGTCATTTACTTGTCATTGAAGTGAGCATCCCAAGCTGCTAGAGTGTGTGAATTTTACAGGAGTGCACTTGAATAGGCCTCTAGCTATGCTTTGATGCCGTTTCTGAACATTTCTCTTTGTCTTTCTACTCGGCTTTTCTTCCGTTTCTTTTCTGCTACCTGGTGAAGAGGCCTTGAATTGGGTGTTCTGGGATTGCCCTTTCTTTTAGTATTCACAATATTGGGATAATGGGAGTTCCTTTTAAATTTTGGAGGGAGCAAAGAAGAACCGGATATATGCCAAACAGTTAGTCTGTACAAGAGGCAGACTGGCAGCTCACTCTCACCTGTTTATACACCTCCACCATCAATTACAGGCACCTCATCAGAAAGTACCAGCTGGAACAGGATACAAGCCCTCCAGGCCAACAGACTGCCAGTGGCCAAACTGTGCCATCTGCTGCAGGAGTACTTTCAGCCAACACACATCATAGAGCTGGCACTAATATTAGCAACAATGGTCAGGTGCAGCATGTTCCCTTCCTATGGACTCATGTTGCAGTAATGTGGTCTACTGTGACAAGCGGCTGTCAATGCATTCAGTGCCACCATGCCTTCACCAGTCATCCACTAGTCTGCTCAATGGTGCTGCTCCATAGCTGTACAAAGAAAAGACTCTACCTATTAGATAGAGGCGGTTACAATTTCAAACTGTGAGGTTATCCACATTGGTGGCAAAAACAGGAAGTCAGATTATTATCTAAATGGTGTCAAGTTGGGAAAAGGGTAAGTACAATGGGATCTGGGGGTTCTTGTTCATCAGTCACTTAAAGTAAACAAGCAGGTACAGCAGGCAGTGAAGAAAGCATGTTGGGCTTCATAACAAGACGAGTTGGGTATAGGAGCAAAGAGGTCCTTCTGCAGTTGTACAGGGCCCTAGTGAGATCACACCTGGAGTATTGTGCGCAGTTTTGGTCTCCAAACTTGAGGAAGGACATTCTTGCTATTGAGGGAGTGCAGGGTAGGTTCATGAGGTTAATTCCTGGGAGGGCGGGACTGTCATATGTTCATAGATTGGAGCGGCTGGCCTTGTATACTCTGGAATTTAGAAGGATGAGAGGGGATCATCTTATTGAAACATATAAGATTATTAAGGGTTTGGAAACATGTTCCCAATGTTGGGGGGAGTCCAGAACCAGGGGCCATAGTTTAAGAATAAGGGGTAAGCCATTTAGAACAGAGATGAGGAAAAAGTTTTCACACAGAGAGTTGTGAGTGTGTGAAATTCTCTGCCTCAGAGGGCGGTGGAGGCTGGTTCTCGGGATGCTTTCAAGAGATAGTCAGATGGAGGTCTTATGGATACCGGAGTTAAGGGACATGGAGAGAAGGCAGAAATGGGGTACTGATTGTGGATGATCAACCATGATCACATTGAATGGATGTGCTGGCTCGAAGGGCCGAATGGCCTACTCCTGCATCTATTGTCTATTGTCCTGAGGCATGGACAACATAATTTTAGACACCCAAGCTCTTCGTTAGCAGATGCATAAATTCCAGGTAAAATGGTGAATAGGCTTTGACAGATTAACATTGCACACTACTGTCATTTGAATGCCGTACGTCATTGGAAATTGTTGCAGGACAGGGATATTAAAAACTATCTCACATCAGCGGTGACCTCTGCAGGGAAACCAGTATGCCTTCCAAAGTAGGCAAATTCAATGGGAAGCAAAGCCAATGCTGGATAAGATCTAAACAATTTTCTTCATGAAGTGAACAGAAATAGGAAAACTCATCTATGTATAACATGCGCAGCATGGGACACACGAGTTCCATTATTCATGCATGCCCGCTACAAGATTGGTCCCAAAGCTGACTCTGGTGCCTGCCCGCTATGCATTGGCTATCTGGACAGACGGATTTTAATTCAGGAAACGTACAGGCACATTAACGGTACAACACAAAAAAATAAATATACCATGATTAATAATACAATAAATTATCAGTAATAGTAAACTACACTATAATAGTACAAGACAAAATACATAGAGCAACCCTTTCTCATGGTCCATAGTAGATCATTGCTGAGGTAGGGCAGTGGTGAGGATGCATGCACTGTGGTTCAAGAGGTGGGAAGAAGTTGTTCTTGAAACTGAAGTTAACTTTTCCAAAACACTTCTGTACCTTCTTCCCAGTGATAGAAGTGAGATGAGAGCATGGCCAGGGTGGTGTGGCTTTTTGATGATATAAGCTGCCTCTGTGCGATGGGAAAGGTCCATACCCATGAAGAATCAGGCAACATCCATCATTTTTGGCAGTCTTCTTTGTTGTTGGATATTCAAGTCACTGAACCAGGCTATGATGCAACCAGTCAATATGCTCTCCACTGCACACATGTAGAAGTTTGAGTATTTGGTGATAAGCCGAATCTCCTCAATCTTCTACAGAAATAAATGTGTTGTGATTGAATCAAAGTTCTAGGCCCGGAACAGATCCTCAGAAATGTGCTGGCCGAGGAAATTGAAGTCATTGACACTCTCCACCACCTTCCCGCCAATGAAGCAGGTACATGGAACCTCAGCTTATTCTTCCTGATGTCAACAATCAGCTCCTTGGCCTTGCTATTAGTAAGAGCAACACTGTTGTTCTTGCATTATTCAATCAGATTATTGATCTCTCCCTTGCCTGAATCTGACTCGTTGTTGCCCATTATTCATCCCACAACAGCTTTAGCCTATCTGCTAAAATCACCCAGCTCCCACTCTGCCAACAGGTGGATAGCAATTTAACCACCCTGCATTTTTTCCTGCCAGAAGCATGCAGGCTGTTTAAATAAAGGCCAACACCAATTTAGGACCTTGTCAAAGCAGTAGTAGCATAATCAAGGACAAGTTGCACCCTGGCAATAGAAGTGTGAAAACGCGCACCTCCAGATTTAGGGACAGATTTTTTCCCAGCTGTTATCTGGCAACTGAATCATCCTACCATAACCAGAGAGCAGTGCTGAACTACTATCTACCTCGTTGATGACCATCGGACTATCCTTGATCGGACTTTACTGGCTTTACCTTGCACTAAACGTTATTCCCTTATCATGTATCTTTGCACTGTATTTGGCTCAATTGTAATCATGTATCGTCTTTCTGCTAACTGGATAGCACGCAATAAAAGTTTTTCACTGTCCCTCGGTACCTGACAATAAATTAAACTGAATAAACTAAACTGAAAATTAAACCTATGGATTCAAGTGACATTGTGAAACTGTTCAAATGGTCTTTTCTTTATGATGTCAGATGTTAGTTTATTGTTTTTATAAGCTGTCACCTACATGAGAACTAAAATGTCAATTGGCTAAAATTACATTGCATCAGGAAAAATGTGTTTTGAAGCACACTCTTCATTTAAATAAGGTTCCCATAAACATAGCACAACTGACTGTACATTGCATGAAACAGGTCATTTTCTATCACATGTTTGCTGCTCTATATCATAGGAAAGCTTATGCTAGTACCCTGGCAATACAAGGCAAAGTCACCCCAAATATCCTCCTTTAAAAAAAAATCACAGTGAGAGCCAGACTGTTTACAACGTTGTTTTATGATTCCTAGGCCTGGGTTCAAAAACTACTTACGGCAATGAGATGAAAATATCCTTATTAAATGCAAGAATCTTTTGTAAAATTAATCTATTAATTTAATTAACTTCAGAAATTAATTCCATTTCGGCACAGACCCATATTGCAAAGCTGCCAATAATTGACAATCTTATTTTAAAAGGTCAGAGCGGCACAGGAGATATGTTCAATTTTATAACTACATACAAAACATGATTAGCTTTTAACTTATTCCATTGGTGAAATTTAAAAAAATGTTGAAATTTTTCAATTCAAATAATTTTCACTGAAGTTAATTCATAACAGCAATCTTTTACCATAATAATCATGCTGCTTTTATTGGGGGGGAAAAGCTAAATAAAAACAGCACACAATATTATCTTAAAAATGTGATTTCTAGTGATTCAATCCAGGAATGCTGCACCCATTTAATAGATTGTTTTCTGAAAAAAAGATAATTCTGTTTGTTGTACAATAGATTGGCTGTTTTGAGCCCAAAGATATGTACCTCCCCACTTCCAGCTCTTTGGCTGTCAGCAAGGTTGCAAATTAAAACTCTGCTGAACCCAACTCAGTTCTGAAAATTAAAGGCTGTATTGAAATCACAGCCAAACTGGCTATATTTCCTATGTTGCTGTTTGTCTCATTATTACTGAAACAAAATGGCAGCCAAGTCTCAGCAATACATTAAGTTATCAGCCAAGGTCATCTCCCAGTTCCATCAGGTGTACTAGATATTAATGTGGAGCTTCTGATATGGGTCAAAGGAGTGTATAATTGTGATGCCTTTATCCATTTGATTCATTGAGGAATGAAGATTACATCTAAATTGTGCCTCATAAAGTAGAAGTCTCCCACAGGTCAACATTTAAAGATTTAAAAATCACCAATCTTCATCGCAATGAAACAAAAATAGCTCGCAACCAGCAAATATCTGTTCAAAAGGTGTATTAAGTAGTATTACTCAGAATTTACCCATGCATTCCATTTATTCCAGCGTGAAAATTCTTGCAAGCACATATCATTACTCATGGGATTAATGTTACACATGAAGGAAAGTAAAATCTATAGGCTTAAATTTCAGATGGAAATGTACAAAAAGTTGCCACATTTACCTCAACTATGGGCACTACCTTGCAGAGAAAGCAACATAATTTTGATGAGCTTTAATCTGAGTTATTAACTGTTGTTCAGGGCCCCACTTTCATCACAGTAACGACCTCACACTCCTGCCCCACCCAAGCTCATAAGCTTGGCCTGATACAATACCGATCAGCCATCAATCAGGTCTTGCTGGATCCCTACGCAAACCGATCCCTCCCTTCGATAATCACACCATTACCATCACTACACTGACAGCCCACCCTTATCTTGAACGTCTCAGATTGTCAACTCTCCTTCCCCCTTCCGACGATCCTGTTCTCTGTGAACTTTTGGACTGGCTACAGTCCAGGGCAACCAATTTCCACTGTGCACCGGAGTCGTAGCTAATGGAAACGTTTTTCCCAGGTCATGTAATTACACATGGCTGTGTTGGAAGGAACTGCAGGTGCTGTTTTCAACAAAAACTTGGAAATGGTTCGTTGTTGGATGAGGGGAAGGTGACAATGAAGCGTACAAACAGTAAAATTAATCAGGAGGACAGTGAAACTAGTAGGAGAACTGGAGTTCTTGAGGGACAGAGGGAGAGGGAAAGCAAGGGTTACTTGAAGTTAGAGAAGTCAATGTTCATACCACTGGGTTGCAAGCTGCCCAAACAAAATATGAGATGCTGTTCCTCCAATTTGCATTTGACCTAACTTTGACAGTGGAAAAAGCCCAGGACAGAAAGGTCAGCGTGGAAATGGGATGGGGAGTTAAAAGGGTCAGGCGGACTGAGCAAGTGTGTTCAGCGAAATGATTGCTGAGCCTGCGTTTGGTCTCGCCGATACAAAGGAATCTGGAACAGCGGATAAAGTAGATGCGGTTGCAGGAGTTGTAAGTGGACCTCTACCTCACTGGAAAGGACTGTCGGGATCCTTGGACGGAGTCGAGGGAGGAGATGGCTGTGACTGGATTTCCTGATCCACGGTTGTAACCCCAAATATTGACCATTCCTTTCCCCCAACAGATGCCGCTTAAGCCATTGATTTCCTCCAGCAGATTATTTGTGGCTGGATTTCCAAGGTTGGCAGGTTGTACAGTGACCATCAATGTGTCATTCCAGGTGCCAAGGATATTAACTCCGCAAGGTCAATGTAGTATACACAGCAGTGTTTGGTATCAATACAACTGGAATGTCCTAAGCCAGCTGAATAAGATTGCATGATGTCCCCCACTGAACACACAAATTATAATTCACAACTTTCTTGAAGTCAAGCATACTTACAGTTGTGTTGAATTTCTGAGGCAAACATGGAAGTTACCCCAGACAGGGTAATCACTTCTATCCACAGCTGCATTATGACAGCTTGCAAGTCATGCTGATTAACCACCTATGCTACAGTGGATTGTGGTTAGTAATCAGTTCACTGGGTTTCCTTATTTATCACCAAAACTGACGGAAGACGATGATCTTGGGCGTGTACAGCTGATGCATGAACCCCAATATGTACTGCATAGATGAGGACTCTCCAACACATTAACACAGCAACTAAATAACTGAACAGCCTCTGTTCCTTGGTGCGAAGCTGAGAGTCAGAACTATAAAAAGAATGTCAGTGCTTTTATGTTGTTCCATTCATTGCTCTTGGTCTAAAACCTACAACCAAGTAGAACACTGCCCAGCTTTTCAAAGTACTGATGAATGACAGACTGTTCAGTGTACAAGTAGTAAATCATCCTCAGGATCCTCGAGACTTGGTGCCAACTAAAACTAATTAACATTCTGTTATTGTCATCACTCATTTATGTATGAGACAATACTGATGAATGATGTTACAACTGAATTAATTGTCTTTCAACAATGGCAAAGTAGCACTAAAGTCAACCTGACACACACTCTCTCCCGATCACTGTAAACAAATCCAATAATTTACTACTGACCCATGGATTTGGAAACATTTTGATTATCAGATAACAATAATATAATGGAATCATACTGGACTCACTGTCTCAATGCTATGATCAATCTACTTTCATCATTAGTGTTATTATTAAATTCTATGAAGGTTTTTTGTTAAAATTTGAAGTCTTTAGAGTGCTGCCTTCTTAGCATATTCTACACATTGGTATTTCAGAATTGCTTATATATATTGAAAATTACTAGGCCAGACTGTACACAACTTAGCTCCATTTGGAACTCAACAGATAATGAAGTTGATTGTACTTGCAAGTAGCAAGATCTAGACAACAAATTTAAGATGGCTGATAAGTGGCCAAGCACACTGACACCGTCATTTTTAGAAAGGAGGTGAGGAGGAACTTCTTTAGTCAGAGGGTAGTTAATCTGTGGAATTTCTTTAGTCAGAGGGCTGTGGAGGCCAAGTCAGTGGATATTTTTAAGGCAGAGATTGACAAATTCTTGATTAGAATGGGTGGCAAACGTTATGGGGAGAAGGCAGGAAAATGGGATAAGAGCTCAGCGGCAGAGATCAGCCATGATTGAATGGTGGAGTGGACTCGATGGGCCGAATGGCCTAATTCTACTATAACATATGAACCAAGAAATATCATGTCATGAACAGCTGAGTAGGGCAACCAATAGACAATAGACAATAGGCAATAGGTGCAGGAGTAGGCCATTTGGCCCTTCGAGCCAGCACCGCCATTCCCCAATCAGTACCCCGTTCCTGCCTTCTCCCCATATTCACTGACTCTGCTATTTTTAAGAGCCCTATCTAGCTCTTTCTTGAATGCATCCAGAGAACCTTTCCTCCACCGCCCTCTGAGACAGACAATTCCACAGTCTCACCATTCTCTGTGAGAAAAAGTATTTCCTCGTCTCCATTCTAAATGGCTTACTCCTTATTCTTAAACTGTGGCCCCTGGTTCTGGACTCCCCCAACATCGGGAACATGTTTCCTGCCTCTAGCCTGTCCAAGCCCTTAACAATCTTATATGTTTCAATGTGATCCCCACTCAACCTTCTAAACTCCAGAGTGTACAAGCCCAGCTGCTCCATTCTCTCAGCATATGACAGTCCTGCCATCCCGGGAATTAACCTTGCAAACCTATGCTGCACTCCCTCAATAGCAAGAATGTCTTTCCTCAAATTAGGGGACCAAAACTGCACACAATACTCCAGGTGTGGTCTCACTAGCGCTCCGTACAACTGCAGAAGGACTTCTTTGCTCCTATATTCGATTCCTCTTGTTATAAAGGCCAACATGCCATTCACTTTCTTCACTGCCTGCTGTACCTGCATGCTTACTTTCATAGACTGATGTACAAGGACCCTCAGATCCCGTTGTACTTCCCCTTTTCCCAAATTGACGCCATTTAGATAATAATCTGTCTTCCTGTTTTTGCTACCCAAGTGGATAACCTCACATTTATCCGCATTAAACTTCATCTGCATGCATCTGCCCACTCCCCCAACCTGTCCAAGTCACCCTGCATTCTCATAGCATCCTCCTCACAGTTCACACTGCCACCCAGCTTTGTGTCATCTGCAAATTTGCTAATGTTACTTTGAATCCCTTCATCCAAATCATTGATGAACCACCACCTGTTGAAATTCAATGCTGTCACCAACAGAGACCTCGCCAGTGGCTGGGATCGTGATTCTCCAAGCCACACAAACACAGTGACTACAAGGATAGGCTAGAATGGGAGTATTCTGTAGCACCACCTGACTCCTCAGATCATTTCATTATCTGCAAATCAGGAAGGTGATGAAATTCCACTTATTTACGCTCTGAACACTGCAGCAATGATCCTCGAGAGGTCAAAAAATGTAGAGGATAAAAAGCTAACCAATGGCATCCTCTACACTGGCACTCCTTTATTAACTTATTGCTTACCAGTATTTTCAGTGTACATGTTTAACACATTTCTGATCAATGGGGCTAACTAGATCTCTATATCTCCTTAACTTTATCATATTATTAATCTATTAATTATGAGCCTTTTGCACCTGTTATTTTTTTATTTGTATGTTACTTTGTTTTTGTATCATTTAAAAAAAAAAATGAAGACACAAGAGACTGCAGATGCTGGAATCTGGAGCAACAAACAATGTGCAGGAGGAACTCAGCATTATGGTTTGCTTTATATCTTCCTTCCTGCCACCAATAGCCAACTAAAGTGTATATCATCTTTATGATGCTCAACAGTAATCTAGTAAAAACCCTTGGCCAGTACCTTGCAAATGCATGGCCCCCATTGCAGCGAGTCATAGCTGAAAGATACATAGGAATATTATTACTTCTGCATTACCTTCCTTCCTTCCGAGTAGCACAAAACATTGTATTTAAATACATCACTGAATCCTCTTGATTGCCAGGTCGTTTCAGGAATGTTTATGATTGTGGAATACATGCTGTCCTTCCCTGCAATGCCTTCATACCACGAATAAACTAAAACACACAGTCAAGTACATTTTTGTATATGTATTTACATCTTACACTGATTATACTTTAAAAAAAAACTGCTTAATTGGAAAATAAACTTTTAAAACATTTTGAATGTAATGATAATTGCAAGCTGTGTTGAATTATGTAAAGCAGTAAAAATAACTTTACAAATTCTGTATTTGTGCTTCCAAGATATTTCCAGTCTCAGTGATCTTTCCTTTATGACAATGTGAGACTGTCCTCTCTGATAACATGGCATTTGCTAAATATGTGTTCTGACCTGTCTATTTGCAAACATAGCCGATCTATTTCCAGTTACATTGATAGCCTAAAGCTTATTAGGAGAAGAAGCTTGGTGAAAAGTGGTCAGAAAGGTTTGTAGATAACACACTTGCAAACAATTTTCCCAAGGCAGAATTTCAGTGATAGATCAAGACTGGCTTTACTCAATTACTCACCTTCTGGGGTAAACAGTATTTCTTATACATTCAGCTATACTAATCAAAAAGCAACAGCTGGAATACAATTGTTGCCTTCCAGTACCCTACCCATTCACTATGTTAATAAGTACTCCTGCACAATTGTCCCATGTTAATGCTTTATGATACTGAACCTATACACTCTTATCTCACTGACCTGCTGTACCTTAAGGTATAGTTCCAGGTTAATTTTCTCTGTCCTTCCAACTCTATCTCCATTAACACCCTTTAAAAACATCTATTTTTCTAAGATGATAATGGCTAAATTACTAAACCCTTCTGTAAATAAAAAAATAATCAGATTGCCCTGAAGTCTATTATTGCCATATTGCTGGTGATTTTCCATTAAATTATGACAAACATTTACTTTAAGCCTTTGATTGGTAAGTAGGGAAGTAGAAGCCAATTCAAAATACATTGGGCTTTTGGGCCAGGACTGACCTTGCAGGAATGGTGAGCTGCAGGATGAAGTAATAAGGTCCATAATTAAAGACATGCCATTGCATACTAATTCTAAAGCTTTAGAATACTTTAATCATTTGCCAACAGTAAAGAAAATGGCAGGTTCTGCAAAGGAAAACGCCTGGACAAATATCAATCTTTTCAACTAGCACAAATGATAGAGAGAAAAAATAGACATATGTAACAAAAAAAAATCACTTAGTACTGCAAGAATCATATATAACAGGATTTAAAGAATTGGAAGACAACAAGACAACATCAATTAGCTGGATCAAAAAAGAAGTAATATTGATAATGAAAATTCTGCATTGTGAAACTGTAACTTATTTGTAACTGTAAAAGTAATATAGATCATGAAAATTCTGTATTGTGAAGCTGTAACTTATTTTTATATATTCCATGCAAGGAAGAAATGTGACTTTTTATATTGAAAATAATGAATCTGCAATTTATAATGAACACTTGGACACATTTTAAAATGGTACTAGACCAAGTGCAGACCCATTGGGTCATTTCCCCCAACATGTGGTCGCGGGGGGGGGGGGGGGGGGGGGGGGGGCGGCGGCATGCGGCATCACACACACTAACTACCCCCCCGCACACATGCTAACAACCCCTTCTTCCCCCCTCTCAGCCCCCTCTCTCCCTCTCTCTCCTCCCCTCTCTCTCCTCCCATCTCTCTCACCCCTCCTCCCCCACCCTCCCCCCCCACCCACCCTCCCTCTCCTCCTCCCCTCCACCCCCTCTCCATTTGTCTCTTGCCCTTCAGTCTCTGCCCCTTTCTCTTTGTCTCTCCACATTCTCTCTCTGCCCTCACTCTCTACCCCCCCCCCCCCCCGAGATGCACCTGCGAGTTGGGGGCTATGCATCAGTGGATAGGGCAGTTATGGGGTAAAAGGAGCAAATTAATAATATTAATATAATATCAGAGAGGGGGGGGGAAGGGAGGAGGAGGGAGGGTGGGGAGGGGATGGGGTGGAGGGAAGGGGATAGGGGAGGGGTGGAGGGGTGGAGGAGAGGAGGGAGGGCAGGAGGGAAATGGGGTAGGGGAAAGAGGGGGGAGAGTGTGGAGGGAGGGGGAGAGGGGTACGGGAGAAAGAGGGGGAAGAGTGGGGAGGGAGGAGAGATGGGGTAGGGGAGAGATGGGGAAGAGTGGGGAGGGAGGGGGAGAGGGCTAGGGGGAGAGAGGGGGAAGAGTGGGGAGGGAGGGGGAGAGGGGGAGAGGGGGAGAGGGAGAGGGCGAGGGGTGGGGGCAGTCCATCTATTCCCCACTCCCAATCACCCCCACTCCTCTCCCTCTATTCCAACACTCTCCCTCCTCACCTCCCCATTCCCCCTCTCCCACCCTACTCCCTCCTCTCCCTCAATCCCTCCACTCCCCCTCTTCACCTCCCCAGGATCTTGCCTGTCCTCCGGATCTGCAGAACTTGCTCGTTCACAGAGAGGAACACAGAACAGGGAGGAGAGGAGATGGGGTAGGGGAGAGAGGGGGAAGAGTGGGGAGAGAGGGGGAGAGGGTTAGGGGGAAAGACGGGGAATAATGGGGAGGTAGAGGGAGAGGGGGAGGGAGAAGAGTGGGGGCAGTCCATCTATTCCCCACTCCCTATCACCCTCACTCCTCTCCCTCTATTCCCACACTCTCCCTCCTCACCTCTCCCATTCCCCCCTCTCCCTCCCTACTCCCTCCTCTCCCACAATCTCCCCACTTCCCCACTTCACCTTCCCAGGATCTCACCTGTCCTCCGGATCTGCAGAACTTGCTCGTTCACAGAGAGGAACACAGAACATGAAGGAGTCAGAGAGCCAAATGTCAGCACGAGTTGAGGGGAGGGGGGGGGGGGGTGTTGACGTAACTCAGCCTCGCGACGCCCACATCCGGGGCTTCGCGAGCCATGCCAGCTGTGAGGAGAAAGTTCAGCGGAACTTACGTGGAGAAATTCAGCGCGTGAGGAGTTGCTTCCCCGAGATCTATAGAACAAAGAAGCTACAGCGGAACGCAGCTGTAGAATCTTTGTTCTGCAGAACTTTCTCGATATCTCTGTGCCTTTAATCCACAGCGGCGGGGGGGCGGGGCCAGGACGCAGGTGGGCCTTGATTGGTTGGCATGTGGGCATTGTGACATCGGCAGCTGGTGAGCGCCGTTTAGATTTTAAAAATTGAGTTTTGTGATCAATTTTATTCAAAATCGGGGGAAATAATTGACCAAGGAGTGGATTTCTTAGTTAAATCACTACCGAAATGGTAAAAATCTCCGTGTTTTTGCATCTGGTTTTCGAGGAGATGCGTTTCACATGCAAAATAACACACACACCCACACACACACACACACACACACACACACACACACACACACACACACACACACACACACACACACACACTTATAAAGGATATAGATGGTTTGAAGATGCAAATAGGATCTAAAGCTATGCTTATATCATAGAAAACCTATTTCCATTGTTTAAGAGACACTGTTAAATTTGTCTCCACCATTCTTGACATTTACTGAAAGACCCCGATCTAAGCAGCACCAACCCCACCATCACAGTTAATGAGGACGGAGGGGTGAATTATAGGTCCCTTTTTTATTTATTTAATACAAAGTGGTGCTCCTCAAACTTCTTTAATTCTTCCTGTTGGCAACAGCTTCACTATCGATACACATGTTTTGCTGCATGTAATGCCTATCTTCATTTCAGCCAGGAAGGGTACAAACTGGTGAAGGCTTTGGTTGCTCAGAATCTATAGTATTTTTCAATACAATGCAAATATAACAAATTTGTTTTGAAATTTTGTTTTCAGATCAACTTTAGTATATCAGGAACAATGTGTGCTTCTATGTTGTGGCTTTACATTGATAGCCACTAAATTCACATTGTGAAGTGCATTTCTTAAGTGGAACAAGTAATTGAACATCTAGATCAATTACAAAACCCAATAATCTGGGCTCCAACTCATAAGGTCATAAGGTCACAAGTAATAGGAGCAGCATTAGACCATTTGGCCCATCAAATCTATTCGACCATTCAACAATGGCTGATCTATCCCTCCCTCCTAACCCAATTCTCCTGCCTTCTCGACGTAACCCCTGAAACTCTCAAGATTGTTGGGAGAACAAAGGAGGAATTGTTGTTCAAGTGAGGGAGACTAGAAGGAAAAAATAATTTGGTGAATGGGAATGGCAGGAAGCCCCTGAAAATTGGCATTGATTCAATGGGCTTGATGTTCTCCCTCCCCATTGTAAGAAAATATGAAATATTGCTATTTATTACGGACGTGTTAACAATCTGGATTGAATGAAAATTGTTTGATCAGTAACTTCCGAGATGACACAAAGACTGATGAAGAAGGGTTCCAACCTGAAATGGCACCTGCTCCATTTCTCCAAAGTTGCTGCCTGACCCTCTGAGTTGCTCCAGCACATTGTGGTTATCAAACACTGATGACATTGTTGAAAGTGAGGAGTGTAGTGTTGGCGCCCCGGGTGGGTGGGGTACGCCGTGGGGGGGGAAGAGAGGGGTGTTGGGGCAGGAGGGTGGTGGGTAAGAGGGGTTGTGTTGGGTAAGAGGGGTTGTGTTGCGCTGGAGATGTTGACATGCAGAGAAGATGTGGAGTTAGCACCAATATTGCTGCTGGAGTCGATGGGTGCAGTGGATGGTGGCCATTTGGCCCATTGAGCACAGCCCATCTCTTTGAACGAGCACCCTTCTAGGTTCCCTTTACCTTGTGTAGGAAGGAACTGCAGATGCTGGTTTAATACCGAAAATAGAAACAAAATGCTTGAGTAATTCAGTGGATCAGGCAGCATATCTGAAGAAGGGTCCCGACCCGAAACGATACGTCACCCATTCAATTTCTCCAGAGATGCTGCCTTACTGAGTTACTCCAGCATTTTTTGACAATCTCCCCTTATTGCCTTGCCCTTCCTCACAGACTTTTACAAGGTTTCCCCTTCAGTGCTAGGCCCAGCCTTATTTGTGAAGGGACTCCTGAAGCGCTGTCTCTCCACTCTCTGCCGATTACCGCTGGTGTGATCATCGAAGTCCATGTTGTACGTCTCTTGGAACAACTTCTCCTTGTTTGTTCCACCACAGGATTGTGAACATGCTCTCAGTCTCCTACTCCCCTCCCCTGCAACGTAAATAGCCCGATAGTCTAAGCATGACTGAGACCTTTCATTGCTCACCAATTCTGGCTTCCCTATGAACTCTTGACATCCTTCCTGGTGTGAGACCAGAGCTGACCCTGGAATCTATCCAGGGTTAGCCAGTGTTTGACATGGCAGCTCTCTGAGTTTTTTGTCCCTGATTCCTCTATAAATAGGAGCAGGAAGGTTGGGTTGTTCAGCAGCGTTCTCCATTAGTCCGACCCCTTGACCTCGAGGCCTCAGACCCTCGCTCGCATCCACACAGCTCCGTGTGTGAGTGTGGGAAGCTCCACTCTCCCACCCTCCACCCCCCCCCCCACCCCCCCCCCCCACCCCCCCCCCCACCCCCCCCCCCCCTTCACCTTCACCGGACTGCCAACCCGCCCCTACCGCGGTGAGTTGCTGACATCCTCCCCCCCCCCCCCAGTGTGTTACGGGTGAGAGTGGTTCTTCCTGCAGACACTGAACCATCCTTGTCGGTCACTAGAGTCATCTGCTGGGCGGGCCGCGAACTCCCGGGGGAAACATCACAAAAAACCCCCCCCCCCCCCCCCCCCCCCCCCCCCCCCCGGTTCCATGCCTCATGCTCAAGACTAATTGAAAAGTCTGTGCATTCCCAGCCAATGCTTGTGATTGAGATGATAATGTAGCTGTTGCTTTATGGAATGTGATTCATACCACATCCAGACTCATAAACTGACTTGGCGCAAACACTGAATTCTGCAATTTTAGGTAACTTACCAACAACACCCCTCTCCTTCTTCCCCATTTGTACCCTGTGCTCCATCTGGATGCACACATATTTCTCCCACCACACCTGCCCTCCATTTCCCTTCCCCTGTCCCTTCCACCTATATCCCTTCCTCTGGCTTCACATTTCGAGCCTCTTCTCTAAATATCTCACAGTATTCTTCCTATGTCATGCGTTAGTCAACCCATCTGCCAATCAAAAAAGAAACTCTCACCTGTATCCACCTATCACCTGTCTGGCTTTGTCCCACCCCACACCTCTCTCCCAGCCTTTGACCCTCTACCACAATCAGTTTGAAGAAGGGTACTGACCCAAAACATTGCTTATCCATGTTCTCTAGAGATGCTGCCAGACCTGTTAAGTTACTGCAGCAAATTGTGTCTTTTTTTGTAAACCAGCATCTGCAGTTCCTTGTGTCTTCATAAACTAACATGTTTTTCCGAATATACACTTAATCATTATCAAATGGCTTAAAACCCATAGATACTGTAATAACCTTCCGTATAAAGTCTACAGTAGTATTTTTGTGTGCTGTTACTGAGAAATTACTATTCACTTCCACTCGGTCTAAGCCTGTCCTTTACTGATTCATACTTTCTCAGTTTCCCTTTTCCGGAGGCACTGAAAAATCTCAATCTTCAGGAATCCAAATATTTACAGCTATTTTATATACTTATTATCACAGTCACTGTCTAATTCTTTATTTTTTTTTCATCTGTGGCATTTTTCAAAACATCTGAACCTCAATATATGTAACCACTGCTTCTCGTGAAGATTTTCAACTGATGCAGTCCTGACCATTGAATGGATGCCTTTGAATGGATGGCTAAATTATTAAAAGGCTGCCTTTGATGATACCAGGAGGTCCAGCCAGGATAAACATGATTGGTACTTCTCCCGGAAAGTCACATGTATTTTTCCGCTCCCCGCTGTCCCCTTCTCCCTTAAATCGCTGGCTGGTGCAGTTTATTTTGTTTGCTTTAAAACCACCACCAAAATACCAAAAATACAGCGCACACTGTAACAGAGAGATCATGAGTATAACAGAAATAAAAATCAGAGACACTTCTTTTCTCTGGAATTAAAATATCCTTTAAAACAGAACGCATCCTATGGCAGGAACATGATTTCTGGAACATTCACAACGAATATTAATGAAAAATCAGAGGGCAGACCAAACAAGTGGAGATTTGCTATATTACAAGCATTTCCACGCTGAAAGAACTGGATAAAGGTTTACTGCCTCAAGTTCATTTTATAGATCTTTAAATAATTAGATACAATTATAAATAAATTCATGAATATAGCCAAATTTGAATTCATGAGTTTGGATATCAAAATACACTCTGATTACATTATGTCAAACTGTAGTGCTGTATAAATCTTCTGTAGTTTCTCATTAAATAGAAAATAATGCAAAGATTTTGATTTTAACTCTGGTTGGAAAACTGGTGACAATAGAACCATCAGACGACTAGTAGATTTTAGATGATGATCTTATTTCAATGTCACTGGGGAGTAGACGCGATGGGCCAAATGGCCTAAATCTACTCCTATCACTTATGACCTTATGACCTTTGTTTCCCCAACTCTGATCTATTAATGAGTTCCTACCAGAGACTGGCAGTGGCTTCATCCACTACGATCATGAACAGTGACAGTATCAGAATAAATATATTCCCACCATTTTAACTGTTCCTCCCATAACTTTCTCATCAGTCAGTAGGAGTTTAATATTCCTTTAAAATTCAAAGCCAATGAAGCATATCTTGGGCATAAAGTACAGTCTTTAGTACAGCTGTTAAAAAATATATTTACCCTGACTGAAATTACTTTTTAAATTTATGGCCTCAGCCATTACCAATTTAGACAAAAGTATAAATTAACTTTTATATGAAAAGAACACTTTATGTTGCATCCATAATAACACATTTTCAGACAAAACACGTAATGAGCTGACTCAAACAATGCCTCTTCCCTTCCTGAAAGACACTCAGGCTGGGCTTTGTGTAAGAGATCCTATCAGATTTTTAGTACATTAACCAATCTCTGCTCTTCACATGTGAGCCCAGAATCAGAGCACTGAGAGGCTCATCACCTGTGAAGGACACATCCCAACTCAGACCAGTCTTGACCTAAACCGATTTTTGCACAAGCTCTTTCCATGAGTCATTGGACATCAGCCAGGAGCTGGCATTTGGTTGATTTTTCTAAGCTTGTGATGAGTGATATTGAGATCATATATTAGCATTGTCATGCCATCTGAGATTAGTGAATTCCACAGCAGAGGTATTATTAAATCCATGTGACTATTTCTTAAAAGCAACCATTAATAAAAGTAGTGGACCAGCTTTTATTGGCACAATGTGAATCACTGCCTTATAGGACAGTTTATTAACATAGTGAATCCCTGAATTAGACCACAGAGAGGCAACAACAGTGAGAGCCTACCTTTCTTTTTGGACTCCTTTCTTGTGCTGGCTCTGACAACCTGTTGAACTTCTGTCTCCGTTGACATCCTAGTTAATACTATGTCCTCTTCACACGCTTTGCATATGCAGACCCAATATCACATTCAGGTTCATTTATGATCACTCTGTAAACGTAGATATCAGTCCAGACTCTTTTATCCAAGAGAGCACATTTCACTTACTTCTGCTGGGGGCTGCAAGAGAAAAGAAACATTATGACTTATTTATTTTGAAGGTTACAGTTTAGGCTAATTAACATTAGAAATATACAGCGCAGAAATGGACCTCCATCCTCAATCCCATTGTCTGCATCCCTATATACCCTACTTATCCAAGCACTGTCCAAATGCCTGGGAACTTGCCATTATATCTGCTTTACCACTTCCTCGGGCAGCACCTTCCATATAAGCAGTGCTGAACTACTATCTATCTCTTTGATAACCCTCGGACTATCCTTGATCGGACTTTGCTGGCTTTACCTTGCACTAAATCATACTGTATAAAACTATATGAAATATACTGTATGAAACGTTTTTCCCCTCAGACTTCCTTTAATTTTTCTCCCTTCTTACCCACTAGTTTTGGACTCCTCTGCCATTGGGAAAATATTCTATCTGCCCTATACCCATCATAACTTTATAAACCTGCATCAGGTCACCGCTCAGTCTCCAATTTTCCAGTGAGAATAAACCTAGCCTATGCAATCTCTTCTTACAACTACAGCCCTTCCATTCCATTCAACATCCCATTGATCCTGCTGTGTGGTGACCAGAACTGTTCACAATACTACAAATGCAGCTAGACCAATGTTTTACACAGCTGCAAGGTGATGTCTCAAGACTTTTACTCCATCATTGGCCAATGCCTTCATCATTACCATTATCTACATGTGTTGCCATTTTCAGGGAACTCTGAACTTGCCTCCCAAGGTTCCTCTACACATCAATACTCTTAAGGCCCCTGCCATTTACCACATATGTCCTATTAGTATTTTGTTTCCCAAAAAGCAATGCCTATACTTAACTGGATTTAATTCTATCTACAGCAACTCTGTCCAACTTTCCAACTGATCTATGTCCTTCTGGATGCTTTCACAACTTTCTTTGCTATCTGCTACTCCACCAATTATTGCGGCATTAGCAAATTTACTGATCCACCTACATTATCATCCAAATCATTTATATATATGATGAACAACATTGGTGCCAGCACCAATCCCTGTGGTACACCGTTGGTTATAAACTTCCTGTCAGAAAAACACCACTGCTCTCTGCCTCCTGTCATCAAGCCAATGTTGCTTCCAGTTTGCAAACATGCCTTGCCTTGGGCCCTAACTTTCTACTCCAGCCTACCATAAATGATCAAAATCATGGGTAAAATCCATGATTACCATGTCTACTGACTTGCATTCATCACTTTTCTTGATTAAATTCCATTAAAAAACTCAATTGCATTTCTAAAATATTATATCCCTTGCATAAAATCATATTTACTCCTCTTAATCAGTCCCTGTCTTTCCAAGTGAACAGAAATTCTGCCGCTCAGAATTCTTGCCAATAATTTCCCTACATTCGATGTCAGGCTCACTTGACCATCCTGGTAACCTGGCTTATCCCAATTGACCTTTGTAAATAAGTGAACAACATTAGCTATCCAAGTCTGTTCCCACCTCAGCCATGCAAAACTGCAAAAATCTCCATCAGAAACCAAACAATCACCTCCCTAGCTTCTCATGGTATCCTGGGATAAATTCTGCCCTGAACTGGGGATCTATCCACCTTAATGTGCTAAAACCTCTTGAGTCCCCTTTTCCTTTCCCTGTTCAGTTGCACTAAATGAACTTGGAGCCATATTTTTTTAAACACCCCTATTCTCCAGAGTAATAAAAAATCCCTAAATATTGGATCTTAAACTATATATATATATATAATATATATATATATAAGTAAGTTTTCAGCAAATCATCACGTAATATTTAATTAAGTCCCCTGATTTTTGTATTCTTCCCCCCTACTGAGAACCATCATATATCCAATACAGTAGTGGCAGTGCAGTGCCTTCAATTATTGAGCAACAGGATAGCAATTAGGAGCAGCAATTAAGAGCAGAAATCCAAGCAGATTCTTGTATACTCTATATCTATTTTTCCATATTCCAAATTTAGGGGCATTAAACCAAATCTCAACACCTCAGCTGCCAGCTTAGATGTGGCCATTTAACTCAGCAGTGGTATAAAATCAAATTAAGTCCTTGAATAAATTGAATTAGAGGAATGGCTAGCTGCACAGGGCATGTAAAAGAGAATGATCTTGGTGATGATAGTGTGTGTATTGATAATGAGCATTTAACAAAATAAAATTTTACTGTCCAACAACGATAAGAACAATTTGAGTTT
Source organism: Okamejei kenojei (assembly GCA_035221665.1). Classification (NCBI taxonomy): domain Eukaryota; kingdom Metazoa; phylum Chordata; class Chondrichthyes; order Rajiformes; family Rajidae; genus Okamejei; species Okamejei kenojei. The sequence goes on from CM069140.1 coordinate 39,719,119, forward strand.
TTTTCAATAATATTCAGCCCATGAACATATCCATGAAATCATAATTCTAAGTAGTTATACAATTTTCTCTGTATATAAAAGCACAACCTACAACAATGTCCAGAAAGTCAGTTTTGATTGTTGACTATTTTGTATATTTAGTGCTTCATTAATCTTAGTGATTAATAATAGATCATTCATTTATTTTTTAAGATGTTAGGCAGCAGTATATATGTAATTGTATATGTGTTCCCATAAACTACAAATATATGATAAAACCACTTACTACAATCTGTCTATAGCAAACAGTAAAAAGCAATTCGACTTCATCTGAATTTATTTGATGACAATGAAATAGTGAGTGATGCTTGCTGTCAACCTCAAACTATTAATTATTCCATGTGACATGCCTGCAAGGTTGCATTAAGTACTGCAATCGGTGGGAACATGTTCATTATGCTGTTACCAATGAAACTTCTAATGGTTGATAGAAGACACACACCTTGACCAGCATCATCATTCGTGAAGGCCAAATACAAAATACAGAGACAACTTTTATTGTTGGTGTTTTCTATTAATAGTCAAATTTTGAATTCAATTAATAATGGTTTTCTTAAATGAATAGAGCCAGCAAATGTTACCGCATTGTGTCCTTGAGATGTGATGGAGGATCTTTTGTGGTGAGAAAAGCAGGTTGCAAGAAAGGGCGAAAGTGAAGTACATCCTAGTTTTAATCATTGGAGAAATGTAAAATAAAGCATGCATTCCTGACAAGAGCAGCATCAATAAATTGCAAAATAAGATAAACGGTAAAGGAGAAAGAAATGGGAGATTGCAAAGCGAGAACTGGCTGTGCTCATTTCCTGTCAGGAGTCTGAGGTGTAATCATTTCACTGCAATGTCTTGGGATTATGAAGAGGTGTTATACACTTATATTTTGATAAACAAAGTGGAAAGGTTTTCAACAAAGATAACATACTGTATCTCGAGCTAAACCTCATTTCAAACAGCACACACAGAATAGAACATAACAGACAGAACGGGTGTTTCTGCAACCAACATAGCTTCTTGAGCCTGCTCTGTTTTTCAGTGAAATCATGGCTGATCACAGATTTGCCCTCAATTCTACTTCCTGACTATCGGCTGTAGCCCTTGATAGGTCCTAAGTACCATAATCTTATTCACTCAACGACATAATGTCCACGACTGTCTGAGGTAGAGAATTTCAAAGTTTCACAACCTTCTGGGCATTTCACTGCCTAGGAGCAGCAAGGTGGCGCAGCGGTAGAGTTGCTGCCTTACAACGCCAGAGACCCGAATTTGGTTCTGACTATACGTGCTGTGTGAATGTAGTTTGTACTTTCTCCCCGTGACCACGTGGGTTTTCCCCGGGTATTCCGGTTTCCTCCCACACTCCAAAGAGGCACAGGTTTGTAGATTAATTTGCTTTAGTAAAAATTGTAAATTTCTCTAGTGTGTAGGATAGTCTTTGGCCATGGGGATCAGAGGTCGCCATGGACTCGGTGGGCTGAAGGGCCTGTTTCCGTGCTGTATCTCGAAATTAAGCTAAACTTCTGAGAGAAAAAAATTCAACTGTACCTCAGACCTAATGTAAGTGGCTGAAACTTAATCCTCAAACCAATTCCCTGAATTTAAAAAAAACACAAAAGGTTAAACATCCTTGGACCACCTACTATGTCAAACCACCTCAGTATACAATGTTTAATAAGTGTCAAAAAGAATTGGCAGTAGGACTGGAGGTTGTTTATTACACAATAAAATGGTGTAATTCTATTACACAATATTCCAAATGTGGTCTGACCAGTGCCTTATAAGGCCTCAGCATTACATCCTTGATTTTATATTCTCATCCCCACAAAATGAATGCTCGCATTGCATTTGCCACTCTGATCATCAACTCAATCTGCTAATTAACCTTTTGGGAATCCTGCACAAGCACTCCCATGTCCCTTTGCACCTCTGATTTCTAAATTTCCTGTTTTGAAAGCAGTCTGCGCCCTTACTCTTACTAACAAAGGGAATGACTGTATGCTTTGCTGTGCTGGATTCCATTTGCCACTTTTTTGTCCTCTGTCACAACCTGTCCATGACCTGCAGACTTCCTGCTTCCTCAACCCTCCCTGTCCCTCCACCTATCAGTGAACCATCTGGAAACTTGGTCACAAAGTCATCAATTCCATCATTCACATCATTAACATATAATGTGAAAAATAGCGGACCAGCACTGACCCCCAGAGAACACCACCAGTCACCAGCAGCCAACCAGAAAAGCTCCTTTATTCCCACTTTTTGCTTTCTGCCACTCAGACAATCTTGGCTGAAAATCCATGTAAACAACAAACACTGACTCTCCTTTATCTATGCTGCTTGTTACTTCCTCAAAAAATTCCAACAGATTTATCAGGCAGGATCCCCAAGATCTTAACCTTAACAAGATTTCCCTTTTAAATAGTGGTGTTACATTTGTGATTTTCCAGCCCTCTGGAACCATTCCTGACTAGTGATTCTTGAAAGGTCACCACAACTGCCCACCCAATCTCAATAACAACCTTTTTCAGAACCATGGGGTTTAGTCCAGCTGGTCCAGGTAAGTTATCCACCTTCAGACCTTCAAGCTTCCCAAGCACCTTCTCTATTGTGAACAATTTTCTCTTATCTCCATGGAATTGATTTTATCTAAATTGAAGATTCTAGTTTCAGATTCAAGGTTGTCACTCTCAAATTGATTGTGAAATTTTGTAAAGTTATGATCCTATATCCTCATAGAATTCATTAACATTTTATTACTAGGTACCCCTGTCTCATCATAAATGAATAGATTTAAAGTTGCTCATTCGCTAGTTTGGTCCACAACATTTTGTTTTAGTACTCTCTTGAGAATGCATTCCATGAACTTATCCTCAAGACTACCTTTGACAAATTAATTTGCTGAGCTTATACCATTATTGCATTGATTTTGTTACCACTATTTCTCAGTGTAAGTACTATCGGGTTTCTTTTTGACACACACAAGTGATTGATGTGCAGTATTATTCCTTGTCTCTACAAAACTGATTGTACTTCCTAATATTCTGAAACAATATCCTCTCTCACCACTGTCCTAATGTTCTTCATTCTCAAGAGACTTACCAATCATTTATTCCATCCTCTGTTTCTAAAATGGCATTTTTACTTCATTGTTTTGATCATTTTACAACTCTGGCTGATAGATCAAACCATTTTATCTCCATTTCTAGCAACATTTCATGTAATTAATTTTAATGTTTGCATAATTTTTCCTTATATTTACCTAATTTGGTACTGTGGTGTGTTATACACTTTGTTCTTTTCTGACACTTTCTGCTTATTATACCCACCTGCTATACACCTGCTATATTTCTTTCATTAGAACAAATGACCAGATGCAAAGACTGGCATTAATAAAAATGCTTAGGTAAAACAATTTGAGTGCTCATAAATAACCACTAGAAACCAGAATGCCCATTTGTTATTTGGAAGCAAAGATTGATCCCTTTAAAAGGATTGAATGTGGATTATTCATTGCAACATACACCTAAATGCAGTTTTATTCAATTAAAACAAAAAATGCGAATGTTGATGCTGCAACCTGGGCTGCAAACCCATCGCTTTGTTTCCTGGTTCCAATAAAAATATCTGCAAAGTCTGACATCTGATACATTCAATTTAGGTTGAAATATGTCTGTACATTTGTGACTGTGTTTTACAGTTCACTCATTTATCTTCTTCACTATCAGAATGAAACGCCAGTGTAGTGTACCAAAACTCTGGAGAAATACCAATGTGAATAAATTCTCTTTGTTATTGGCTTTGTATAGATAGTGACCTTGCAGTTGTATATTTTATAACCTTCATTCAAGGCATAGTTTTTTTGTAATGTAGAAACATAATGCAATGCTTTGGAAATTCTCAGGAGCATGAGCCAGCCCGCAAAGTAAGCTTCTGAGCTCACACTATGCCAGTCATCTCTATGTTATCTTTTTCAGGGAAAATATCTCAGGGCTTTTGCAAGGAGACAGGGAGATGCCAATTGGAGAGAACAAATGGCCAACAAATGACTGAACAAATAGCTTTTCAAAGAAAGGGAGAAAGGTGAAAATAAAATTCTAAAACCAAAACCGAAAATGTAGGAAATACTCAGGTCAGGTCGCATCTGTGGGAAGAGAAACAGAGATGACATTTCAAGTTGGAGATCCTTTGGCAGAAGAGAGAGAGGTACTGCTGTTCTATAATCTACCTATACAGAATTTGCAGATGGAAAAGTCATAAATAGCCAGTTCATCACAAGGGTACTTGTTGATTCGCCCCCTCATTTAGGCAATATACTAGTAATTGTTTAATGCGTGTAAGGTGCTATCGACCTTTTTATTCAGCTTGTGGCCTGGTGCTCAGGGCTTCCTTGTCCAACATATGGCATGGTGCTGTGGACTTTCTCATAAGTCGGCCACTTGTTGTGAAAATACTGTTGAACCTGCAGCTTGCTGACAAAGGCTTCCCTGTCCTATGTGCCACTTGACAGCATGAGGGTTGTCTGCCCAACAAGGGCTTCAGTCTGTCAGCTCAACCGTATAGGTTGCTGACGAGTCTTAGCAATGCACCTTATGGATTTAACCCTCCGCTTCCTCTCACCCTGGGAACAAGATGGCATGAGTTCAAGTACAAAGCTTAAGGCAGAGCTTCATTATATTTATCTGGCCTTTTTGACTCCCATAGGCTGGTTAACTGATCTTGTTCTCACTCTAACATCAACAAATCCACAAAATCAATGAGAAATCTAAATCTTGAGAATCTTCGGAGGATTTGATAGAGAGGAGGAGAATGTTATTGATAACTTTGTCCAGATGTTTGAAATGCCAAGCAGTCACTACAATCCATAATATTGTAATGTTTTTTGTTTAATAGCTGAAAAATACAGGAAGGAATTTAAGAAATAAATAGACTATGGGCATTTTTGAGATAAAAATATTATCCGTCTTTTAGTAGCCGTCATGTATTGATGGAAAACAGACATCAGTAAATGAAGATGTGAATATTAAGGGTCTGTCCCACTTAGGTGACTTTTCAGCAGACTGCCTGCGACCTTCAAGCTCGACGCACTCGCCTGAAAACCACGAACTGGAACGGTGACCGTCAGAGTGGACGGAACACACATACACACACACAAACACATCGCAAAGGCAGGGGCCATGGAAAGCGGGGGAGCGCTGTCTGAAATTCATACGGTGGAAAGCCAAGGTGATACAGACACACACCGCGATGAACACGAAGGTTAAAGACGGCCAGCACAGTGTATGGTAAGTCCTTTAAAAGAGCGGGGACAGGGGGAGAGGGTGGTGAAGGGGGGGAAGAGGGGGGGGGGGGGGGGGGGGGGGGGGGGGGGGGGGGGGGGGGGGGGAGAAGGGGGGGAGGGGGGGGGAGTAGGGGGGAGAAGGAGTGGAGACACTTTTAAGAAGCCAGAGATACACAGCTGTAAAGTTTAGTGGGCATTTAACATTACCGGTCTGTTTTCCTGGTTCTGAAAACCTTGTGTTTACGTTTTGGTTTACCCCATGAGCCAATGAAACTGCCCGATCAGCAAAGGAGATTAACTAAAACCTACCTAACGGCTGCCTCGACTACCAAACAAACCCCCTACATGGCGACCCACTACCACTGCACCTACGACTTCACAAAAGTATTGGAATTTTCCATGCGACCAAACCAGAACCTTTGACCTCCTCCTGGCGACCACCTACAGCACGAGAAATCTCCTTCACGCCATTTGCTTCCAATCTGGTCCGCCGCAAATTTATCAACAATGTTTGAAAAATTGTGCGACCCTACTGGCCCGTCTAGTTCCAGAGTGCGGGAACTCCTCTCGACTTGAAGGAGACTCACCAGAGACCACCAGCGGACATGTGGCGACCATGTGGCCATCACGAGGTGAGCGCAGAGTTTCCTGCACTCACCTAAAAAGTCACCCAAGTGGGACAGGCCCTTGAAGCAGAAAACCGCAATAGTGTAATACACACTGGAAATCAGATAATAGTTTCTGATCACACAGCTCCTTGGGAATCCTGTTCAATTGTGATTGTTGGGCAACAAGAGAGGATAGGAAATCTATTCCACGATCTCCCAACCACGTCATCTCCCCAAGAACCACCAAGACCATGCAACCAATTGAATTTTAAGGCATGGATACGTTGCAATCCCAGCAAGATTCCAGAATGTTCAGTGCAGCTGAGAGCTTAGCATTTTTCAGTCAATCAAAATTAGTCTCTCATCAAACTTCATGGCAGCAGGTGAGGGGAATCCTTGCATAATTCTGGGACCACACAATGAAAAATAAGGCTTCAAGGTGATAAGGTAGTTAGAAATCGGTAGGACCTGGCCTTGATGTTATTTGTTCAACAGTAACTAATTAGCAATCTATGAGGCAATGTTGGCAATAAAAACATACAAACTATGAGAAAGTCAGCATAGTAAAGGATGATAAATGTCTATAGAGGCAACAATCCTCCCATTTAATTTCTCAACTTTTATATCATCTTGCCTAAACCAATTTCATCTGACGTTTGTACATTATGGCATGCAATTTGTTTTGTACTGGTAAGCAAACATATACTGTTTAAAATGAGGCAATTTGATCAAAACCTCTGTTCTGAGTAGTAATCTTACTGTGAAGTAATCTGACTGTCTAACCACATGTTTTCTTCCTTAGCTATTAGATAAATTGAAGCAACATGTGTGAGGAATCTATCTCTTTACACAAGTGGAAAATGTCACATCACACAGTATGCCATCTTATTCATAAACTTTCCCTTAGGCCATGTCTTGCTTCTAGTCCTATTAACAATGCTATTCAGCAAAACACAATATAGATATATAAATACAGCATAGAAACAGGCCCTTTTGGATCAACTCATAAATGCTGACTGAATTGTCTACTTAACCTTTTGCCAATGTTCAGGCCATATCCCCCCAAACCTTTCCTTTCATTGTACCTGGCCAAATGTCTCTTTAACATCGTAATTGTACCACGTCTACCACTTCCCCTAGCAGCTCATCCACATACCACCACCCTCCATGTGGAAAAACGTTGCCCTTGGGTCCCTTTAAATATATCTCTATACTTATAAAACTCTGATCTTGGATGTGAGTGTATTTGTGTGTGCGTGTGATGTTCGTGTGCGTTTCACATATCCTCGAAAACATGACGCGTTAACGGTGACATTTTTACATATTCCGATAGAGATTTACGCCATGATGTCAAAAATCGCCTTATCTGAACATTTCATGCATTATTTCTCAAGTTATTTATGAAAATGTGCACAAATCTCAAATAACTTAGAAAATAAACCAGATGGTCTCACTGATGACCTCACAATTGATCTGATTGCCTGCCTCTGCTCGCGCTGTGAGTGATGTCACCCCTGTTCTGTCTTCCGTACTTCTTGGGTTTATAACTTTTATTTCTTTAAATGCATCACTTTGTGTTTTTTAACTGCTGCTCAGGTCAAGCTGCGCGTTCCGCTGGGCTCCTTGAAGTTCGAGAACATGGCGGTGGCAGTCGTTATCGCCGCGCAGGTGAGGGTGCGGGGCAGCGCGATGGGAAGGTGTCTGTGACGGCTATTACTCCCTCTGGGAGAGGCCATCTATGGAGACCTACACTTCCTCCGTCGATCGCAGGGACTCAGGGAATCATGACACTTTTTCCTCACTGGTGATCCCGATCCCACCTGGCGATCTCTGGCCCACACGGGGACAACCCCCTCTCCGTCTCCCCCGCCCGTTCGTCTGTCACGCTGATGGGCGGGCTTCCCCTCGCGGAAGCCACAATCAGCCGGCCCTCTGTTGCTTTTGACCATCCTCAGATCGCGCCCGCCTGCGGCCTCCATCGAGTCTCTGCCACCCACTTGCCATGGGCCCAGCAGCCCGCTCGCTGTGGACAGAGCAGCCTGCTCGCCGTTGGCCCGCAGCCCGCTCACCCGCAGCCTACTCGCCTGCCCAGTTCTCCTCCTCCTCCTCTACTCCTCTCCCCCCCTCCTCCTCTTTGTGTCTATTTTCTGTGACCATTCACCTTATCTATTTTATAAACCTTTAATAGCTTATCCTTCAGCCTTCTTCGTTCCAAGGTAAAAAGCTTCAGCCTATCCTATCTCTCTCGTAACTCCAGCCCCCTGGTTCAAGTAACGTCCTTGTAAATCTTTTGTACACTTTCCTGCTTAATGACATCCTTCCTATAGTTAGGCAAGCAAATTAATGCAAAAAAACTCCAAGTGTGGTCTCACAATGTCCAAACTTTTCTACTCAATGCCCTGACCAATTAAGCTGAATATGCCAAACACCTTCTTCCCCACCATGTCTACCAGTGTTGCCACTTTCAGGGAGCTATGCACTATACCCCGCGATCTCTCCATTCTTAACACTCCACTGGACCCTGCTATTTTTTGTACAAGTCCTGCCCAATTTAACTTATTAAAATTGAACTCTTCACATCTGTCCAAGTTGTAACCTAATGCCCCTGTCCCACTTAGAAAACCTGAACAGAAACCTCTGGAGACTTTGCGCCCCACCCAAGGTTTCCGTGCGGTTTTCGGAAGTTTTTCTCAGTCTTCCTTGGTTCTTAGTTCTTGGTTTCTTGGTCCTCCAAAATATTCCAAATGGAATTTAAACCCTAATGGTCGAAAGTGGTTTCCGCTTCTTCGCTGGAACATAGATACAGCGTGGAAACAGGCCCTTCGGCCCACCAGGTCTGCACCGACCACGATCCCCGCATATTAACACTATCCTACACCAACTAGGGACAATTTTTACATTTTTACCAAACCAATTAGCCTACAGGCCTCTATGTCTTTGGAGTGTGGGAGAAAACTGAAGTTCTCTGAGAAAACCCATGCAGGTCACGGGGAGAACATACAAACTCCATACAGACAGCACCCATCGCCAGGATCGAACCTGGGTCTCCCGGTCTGTCCCTCTTTTTTGTAATTTAACCAGGTGACGTTTCGGGTCGAGACCCTTCTTCAGACTGATGTTAGAGGAGTGGGCGGGACAGAGATAGAATGTAGTCGGAGGCAGGCAGACTGATGGGAGAACTGGGAAGGGGGAGGAGATGGAGAGAGAGGGAAAGCAAGGGCTATATGATGTGTAATGATCTGTACACATTGACTGAAAGATACCGCATGGAAACAGACCCTTCATCCCTCTGAGTCCACGCCGACCATTGATCCGCTGTTTACACTAGTTCTAAGTTATTCCATTTTGCATTCACTCCCTGCACACTAGAGGCAATTTACAGTTATTCTATAAACCCTCAATTTACAGTTAACCTATAAACCCTCATGACTTTGGGATGTGGGAGGAAATCAGAACACGTAATGTGCGGTCACAGGGAGAATGTGCAAACTCCACACAGACATCAAGATCAAATCCGGGCCTGGCACAGTGAAGCGACAGCTGTGTTTCCCTCTCCACAGATGCTGCTTGACTTCTTCTGACAATGTCTGTGTTTATATACTATCCTTTAGATTGGGAACAGTAAAGTATGCACCATTCATCTAAACTCAAAATCCTTAAATCTTGCATTAATATAAGTCATAAGTCATACGTCATAAGGAATAATAGAATTAGGCCATTTGGCCCATCAAGTCTACTCTACCATTCAATCATGCCTGATCTATCTCTCTCTCCTAACCACATTCACTTGCCTTCTACCCATAACCTCTGACACCTGCACTAATTTAGAAGTCGAATTAACAATGAACTTTTGGTTTGCAACAATCTTCAATTTTCCACTATTTCCTTACTGTAATTCTCATCTAAACTACTTATTTTATAAATAGCCATGTCATCTGTTCAGTAATGAGACTCATGCAGGAAAACATAAGGAAAAACAAACTCATTGACCACATATTAGTGAAATCATTATTGTCATTTAATACCATAAAATATTTAACAACATGTATCTGGAATTTAAAAGGCACAAAACTTTCATTCATGACTGTAGTTTTGAGTGACATTTGTATTTTGTGATCTGCTGTGTAAAGTGACTTTCCGAATTATTGATTTTGATAAAACATTCCAATTATCCAATTGTAAAATTGATTAACAAGCATATCATACCACTCTTTCCACCCTGCTAAGTTAGCTGATTCACAGTTATTCATGCGGTACTGACCTCAATTTACAGTAATTGTTCCTCAATCAACGGGAAGTCAAAGGTAAGCGAGCTGTTTAACAACGTTCACCGCCTTACCCAAGAGCTATGTTCCTTCATTTTTGCCCAAGTGTGACCTTTCGAAGGATATTCTTAGAACTCTGCTCTGCATCAGATCATATGAAGCAGGACAAGACTAGGCCAGTTGACCCCTTATCTCCCCATTCCCTTAACCCCTGCCGAGCCTGTTTTGCCATTCAATAATATAAAGATACAATCTTGGCTTAAAAACCACTTTCCTTCTCTCTCCATACCCCGTGATTCCCTTGCAGTTAAATTTCTACCAATCTCAGCTTTGAATATATTAAAAAAATTGAATTCTACAGCTTTTTGGTGAGAGTTTGATTTCAGTAAGGCATTTGATAAGGTTCCGCAAGGTAAGATGCTCTGGAAGGTAAGTTCGCATGGGATCCAGGGGCAGCCATATAACGGAAAACAAAATTGGCTTGTTGGTAGGAAGCAGAGGATGGTGGTGGAAGGTTGATTTTTGGACTAGAGGCCTGTGAGTAGTGGAGTGCTTCAGGGATCAGTGCTAGGATCATTGTTATTTGTCATTTCTATCAACAATTTGGATGAGGATGTACAAGGCATGATTAGTATGTTCGCAGATGACACTAAAATACTGTAAGTGGTATCGTAGATAGTGAAGGCGATCATTATAAATTACAGCAGGATCTAGATCTGCCAGTGGGCTGGGGATTGGCAAATTGAGTTTAATTGAGATAAGTGTGAGACATTACTGTACATTTTGGGAAGCCAAACTAGGGCAGGATCTTTATAGAGTAGAGGGATCTGGGAGTATGTGCGCATATCCCTGAAAGTAGCATTGCAGGTAGATAGGGTGGTGAAGAAGGCATTTGATACGCTGGTCTTCATCAATCAGTATCGAAGTTGAGGTGCTATATTACAATTGTACAAGATGCTGAGGCCACACTTGTGAGTTTTGTGTGCAGTTCCCCACTTCAGGAAATATGCCATGAAGCAGGAAAGAGTGCAGAGAACATTTATGAGGACGTTCTTATAGCTTACGCTGCAGGGAGACTTTAGGCAGGCTAGGACATTATTCCTTGGAGAGCAGAATGCTGAGGGACGATCTTGTAGAGGTGTATGAAATCATGAGGAAAGTAGATAGGCTGAATACACATTGCCTTTTTCCCAGAGAAGGGGAATCAAGGACTAGAAGGCATAGGTTTAAGGAGAAAAGGGAAAGATTTAATGGAAACTGAGGAGAAACTTTTTCACTCAGAGGGTGGTGGGTGTATGGAACAAGCCAACAGAATAGGTAGTTGAGGCAGATACAGCGGTAACATTTAAAATACATAAATACATGGATAGAAAAGGTTTAAAGGGACATGGGCCAAATGTTGGAAAAATGGGATGAGCTTAGATGGGGCATCTTGGCCAGCATGGAGGAATTATGTTGATGGGACTATTTCCCTGCTGTATATGACTCTATAACTCTAATTCCAAAGATTAAAATGTGGGAGGAGAAGCTCTTCCTCATTCAGAAATGGACAATCACTTATTTGGAAACTATGCTCCTGGTTCCAGATACTTGTTCCTGCAACACCGACTCAGTGCCACCAGCAGGACTACGGGCATTTAAGGCCAAGATAAAGCTCTACTTTTAAGAACGTGAAGGGCAGAAGTAGTGTTTGAAACGTGACCAATCCTTGTGTAGCTTTTTTTAAGAGCTTGGAAATAGGCCTTTTGGCCCTCTGACCAACGACTACCCGTACACTAGTTCTATCCTACACACTAGGGACAATTTACAGAAGACAAATAGCCTACAAACCAGCACATCTTTGGAATGTGGGAGGAAACTGGAGCACCCAGAGAAAACCCACGCAGTCAGAGGAAGAGCGTACGAACTCTGTACAGACAGCACCCGTGGTCATGATTGCACCCAGGTCTCTTGCACTGTAAGACAGCAGCTCTACTGCTGTGCCACTGTACTACCTTAGTGAAGTCTACTATTCTTATGCTACAACCATTCAAGTTATGTACTTATTTATGATCGTGCTCATATCGTTGTATGATCTTTCTGAAATGCACGTAAAACAAAGAATTTCACTGTTACCAGGTACGTGACAATCAAACCTTTCAATCATTTAACCATTCAAATGCTGCTTGACCCTCTAAGCTAGAGAGTCATACAGGGTGGAATCAGGCCCTTCATCCTAACTTGCCCAGGCCGACTAAGATGCCCGACCTAAACTGGTCCCACCTGCCTGCATTTGGCCCATATCCCTCTAAATCTTGTGCATGTCCAGTGTCTTTTAAATGCTGCTATGGCTGTTAAATACTCCAGACTCTACTTCCTTTCATGAAGCCAATTCTGTATCCAGTCAACTAGCGTTTCCTGTATCCCATTCGACCTAACCTTCCAAAGTAGCCTATCATGATGAATCTTCTCAAAGGCTTTTTTGAAGTAATTGTAGACAATGTCCAATGTCCTTGCCCTCATAAAACTTTTTTGGTTTCATATATCAGTGAGCCGAATATCTTTAGTTTTTTTTGTTTTAGAGATACAGCATGGAAACAAGCCCTTCGGCCCAACAAGTCCGTACCAACCAGTGATTCCCGCACATTAGCACTATCCTACACACACTAGGGACAATTTTACACATACCCACAAAGCCAATTAACCAATATACCTGTACGTCTTTGGAGTGTGGGAGAAAACCGAAGATCTCTGAGAAAAAGCACACGGTCACGGGGAGAACGTACAAATCTGTATGAGACAGCAGCCATAGTCGGGATCGAACCAAGGTCTCAGGCACAGTAAGGCAGCAACTCCACCGCTGTGCCACCATGCCGCCCTCTGTGGTTCATATATATATTTAGAAAAAACGCTGTCACTTACAGCTGTGATTTTTGGCCATCTTACTCAGAGTCCCCCTCCACTGCGGATTTTTCCCATCGATGAAAAATAAAAGAGTTATTAGTGTATAAAAAATGTTGAGATTCTCTCTCCTGAAGGTCACGCCCCTTCCGGAGGGACTATAAAACCCGGAAGTGTGGAAGTGCCTCAGTTCTCTGTAAGATGGGGAAGCGAGAGGTCACAATTCTCAGTCTGAGCTGTGAATAACACTGAACACAAGTCTACTAAACTGTGAGTGGTTTTATCAGTGCCCTACCAGTGCCCTTAATGTGGTTTGAAAATGGAGTTTGAAAATGCAAAAGTGTGTTTTAATTTGAAAGTGCTAAAGCTGTGTTGCCTTTGGTTTTGAAAGTGCAAAAGCGAGCTGTCTTGCCTTTGGTTTTGAAAGTGCTAAATCAAGCTGCCTTGCCTTTGGTTTTGAAAGTGTTAATGCGAGCTGCCTTGCCTTTGGTTTTGAAAGTGCTAAAGCAAGCTGCCTTGCCTTTGGTTTTGAAAGTGCTAAAGTGAGCTGCCTTGCCTTTGGTTTTGAAAGTGCTAAAGCAAGCTGCCTTGCCTTTGGTTTTGAAAGTGCTAAAGTGAGTTGCCTTGCCTTTGGTTTTGAAAGTGCTAAAGCGAGCTGCCTTGCCTAATTAGAGCTGCCTTGCCTAATTAGAGCTGCCTTGCCTAATTAGAGCTGCCTTGCCTAATTAGAGCTGCCTTGCCTAATTAAAGCTGCGCTGCCTTGCCTTGTATATAATTAAAAGTCTAATCTTGAACACTTCCTGTTTGCACTTTATATTGATTTTAGTCAAAACGCTACAAAATATGGCTGTGATTTTTGGCCATCTTACTCAGTCCCCCTCTGCTCATCAGGTGCCGAGGATTTTTCCCATCGATGAAAAATAAAAGTTATTAGTGTTTAAAAAATGTTTAGATTTTCTCTCCTCTCAATCATGCCATGAAGGCCACGCCCCTTCTGGTGGGAGGGGGAGGGTCTATAAAACGCAGAAGTGTGGGCGTGGCTCAGTCTCTGCAAGATGGGGGAGGGAGAGGTCACGACTCGCTGTCTTTAGTGGCCTTGCATCCTGCTTGAAATGGAATTTCAAGGAATAGCCATGAATCAACTGCGAGCCCACCAACCGTGAGTGAGTGAGCTGCCAGCAGCAACAAGCTTGAGGATAGATAGATAGATATATAGAGATAGATAGATAGAGAGATTATCTCTCTATCTCTCTATCTCTCTATCTCTCTCTATATATATATATATATATATATATGCCTTCTTACACTCTATAACATCCTGCACTTCCTCAACCATAATACAGACCATCCTCCAGACATCTCCATTAACCGTCCCAAGTTCCCCAGTCTTCATGTCTGTCTCCACCTTGTCCATCTCATAAGTTCATCGGTTGTAGGAGCAGAATTAGCCATTCATTCCATGAAGTCTAATCCATCTTTCAATTACGGCTGATCTATCTTTCTCTCTCAACCCCATTCTCTTGCCTTCTCCCCGTAACCCCTGACACCCATACTAATCTTCTGCGGCTCCAAACATTGATGAAAGCCTGGGTTTCTGAGGGGCTCTATTCTCTCTCTAGCTAGTTCCCTTAATGTATTTCCAGAAGTTTATTTTTTGCTCTGAGAAAATAGACTGAAAGACCTTATAAGATCTATTTCCCAAATTTGAAAGATCATTAACTGGGGTAAAATAAATTCTGAAAAGAATTCAGAATTTCTTATGACTGTCTTCCTGCAATCTGGTCACTTTTTAACCTCTTGACTCAAGATGCATTTCTGCAGTATCTTCGTATCTGCCTCCTGAACTGTTTTTACCTCATTAATGTCCAGAGAAATTAGTATCAAACGATAAATAGAAATCCAATTCAATTTATTCCACCCATTTTATTCCAATTAGCCAAATTGGCTCCATTTACCTTCTCCACATGTTCAAGCAAGTGGTGATCAGGAAGTGGTGTAGGACATGTAGTTGGACTTGTAGTAGAGGTTACAGCGACATAAGGTGACTGGCAGGAATGCAAGGTGTTTTTAAACATTTTGCTGCTGAAGAAAGAACCAACAGTAGCAGCAATAATTTTGTAGTATAAATTAAGAAGAGAGACACAAATATGAAGCAGTAAGGAAAGGTTGTCATGATCTGAGGCTCATCGGGTTGGGAGCTGGTCAGGGAGTTTCTGACAGACATTAAGGCAATATAATGATCAGAGATGGTCTGATCAATAATTGAAAGCTCACAGAAGGGTGTGTGCTCGAACGATGGTGAGGCTGAATGGAGGACCACTTGTGAGAAAGATTATCTACAGGTGAACTTCATTGAGAAAGACAGAGGAGCCACTTTGGTGATAATGAGATGAAGCTGTGCCAATAAAGGCATCCATGAGGGCTCTACCCATTAAGATTAAGACTTTGGGAAGGAATTTTCTTACATTACGAAAATATAGAGCATGGGCACATTGTCGAGCATCAGACATGGAGGGAACCGGCGGTAAAAAGATTGGGAGATCAAGAAGATTCATTCCAGAAAATAAGATGCAGAGACTGTTCACCGGGAGAAAATACTATAGCAATTACGATTGCTGTTCTGGGAGAGAGCGTGACGGCTCTGGGAGTATGCATGGAGAGATGCTCAATGGGCCTGTCCCACTTAGGCGACCTTTTAGGCGACTGCAGGGGGACTATGCAGTCGCCACATGGTCGCCACATGCGGTTGCCGGGGAGTCACCTTCATGGTCGTGAGGAGTTCCCGTATTCTGGAAACTAGTCGCGGCCTCATTATGGTCGCCACAAATTTTTCAACATGTTGAAAAATTAGCGGCGACCAGAAATGAAGCCGCCATGGAGAAAAGCGAGAATTTGCGTGCTGTAGGTGGTCGCCAGGCGGTCCTAGTGGGTTGTCAGGAGGTCAAAGGTTCCCGTAGGTTTTCGTAGGTTGTAGCCGGTGCTGACCGGTGAATTTCATTGGCTCATTGGGGAAAAAAAAATGTAAGCAGTAGTTTTCCGAACCAAGGATAACCAACCAGTAATGTTAAATGCCCGCCGAGCTTTACAGCCGTGTATATTTGTGTTCTTAAAAGTTGTCTCCACTCCCCCCCCCCCCCCCTTTTTTTAAATGACTTACCATACACTGTGCTTCAGCAGTCTTAATTACAGCGCCAACCTTCCTATTCATCGTGGTGTGTGTTTGTATCACCTTGGCTTTGCACCGTGTGAGATTCACTAAGACAGTGCTCCCCCCGCTTGCCCTGTCCCCCGCATGCATAAGAGGCTGGTGAAGGAAGCGATGTGCATGTGTGTTCCACTCTGACAGTCGCCTTTCCAGTTGCCAGTTTTTCAGGCAACTGCTGGCAACTTGACAGTCGCCAGCAGTCGCTTGAAAAATCGCTTAAGTGGGACAGGCCCATAAGGAGTACGGGGAGGGAAGGCAGCAACATGTGTGGGAAAGACCCAAGAATTGTTTAACAAAGGATTGACTAACATGGAGTATGAGCAAAGAGGAGTATGTTGCAATGGAAAGATACAGATGCATTCAACAGATCAATATTGATTATATTCTACAGTACTGCCAGAAACAGTCTGGTTCAAATATCTTCAAACACTAAAGATAAAGAATATATTTAAATAATGCACCAAACTAATTTCTAAGACTGCCTTAGTACAGAATAGTTGTGAATGTTCATGCTTGATAAATAAAAATGGTACCTAATCTGCTTTAAAAAAAAATCTGTGATTGCCAGTTTTGGTTGAGAATCTTAACCAAAGAATTAAACTAACCCTTCAAGTTTCCAGCACCTGCATTTACAATAGATTTTAAGTACTTGCAATTTTTGTTTTGAACTCCAGTGAGTGTGTCTGAAGCGGTTCTACATAATGACGTGTTTGAACAAAGCATTGGCAAATACCGGCTGCCGTTTTAAACCCGGATAGCACGGGAATCCATGGAGAAATTGCCACATCATTTACTCAGTATAACATATTCACTGCCTTTGACTGTCAAACAACTGAAATTGCTCACACTGTAGAAATGTTAAGCCATGATAATTTTACTGGAGATGGCAGTGGATCCAGGCTTCACTCACTGGCTTAAAACATGGCACTGCAAAGTCAAGAAGTTTTTCTGGCTGCAAAGTTTAGTGCAGTATTCAATTCATCAGTACCAAGTCTTTCCTTTCTCTGCTCTACTTCTCTCTCCAACTATTCATCAAACTCGATATAATTTTCCACTGAAAAACACAATTAAATTAAATCTGAACTGCTCACATTCACACTGAGTCATTCTGTCCTTGAGAATAGACAGGCTGCTTTTATTGAAAGGAACCTCAGCAAAATGTGAAATTCGATTAACGTGGAAACGGAAACCAGCTTCCAGCATGGCAAGATCTTGTGAAGCTACAATACATTACCAGAGATCTTCCTTCATTTAGTAATGTCTCCTTCTGGTTGAAATCTTTGTGTCTCCACAGATGACTTTCACAATTGTGATGCAGAATAAAGCAAAGTGCAGACTGGGTGGAGCGAAGGGGGAGAGGGTCAAAGAACAGAGCAATTAAATCTCTCCTGATTACTGAGCTGAAAACTTTAATGGTTAGCAAAAGAGGATGAGAACCTTGATTAGGATCCAGAGATTAACCAAGTAAATGAAGGAGTTTGCCAATGGCAGTGTAAAATATCAAATCCAGGGACACCGACTACTGAATTCAATATTTATTCTTCAGCAAATGAATGGCCTAATCAGAAGTGAAACAGCCTTTTACTTCAGTGAAACCCAAGATAACATGAAATAAGTAATAGCTATTTACTATTACTTATACTTTTACTTAGATTACTTAGATTATTACTTATACTATTACTTAGAGTTCTGTTGTGAACTCTAAGCAACCCTTTTCCTCTCCAGAGGAAAATCCGCCTCATGATAATTCAAACAAGCTCCAGTGTACCTGCTCACGGCGCTGGCATCACAGGCTGGTCACCATGCCAACTGTCAGTTGGCAATTGCACCAAAAACATAAAGATGAATAAGCTGTACCTGGCTCCGAGTCATAAGACATGACCATGTGATGTGATACTTGTTTTTTCCTTCAGTTGTTCATTTCTCTTTTTCATTTATATTTTTCTTACTTTCTTCAAACGTCACCTGACAGCGACATTTTCTACTCGATTGGTTATTATAATTATCAACAGTGATTGGGATAGTCAAGTGTGAGGAGGATGGCAGAAACAGACAGAAAAGGAGAGAAAGGACAAAAGAGTGTGGGAGGAAAGGAAGGTAGACAAAAATGTTGGAGAAACTCAGCGGGTGAGGCAGCATCTATGGAGCGAAGGAAATGGGCAACGTTTCAGGTCGACCCTTCTTCAGACTGAAAGGAAAGATTCTTTACCATATTTCTCCAACAAGTAGGAAAGCTGCAGAGTGCCCAGAGCCAAAGGCGATGTGAAAGAAAGACCTATGCTGGTTCACTGCACCACTTTTTTGAATGGGAGTTGAAGGAAGGAGATGGCAAAATTGTCAACACGAATTGGAAATTTTAAAGAGATGCGAAGATGACTGGGAAATCCTAAAGCACAGGCCCCAAGAATCAAGAGTGTTTATTTATCATGTGCACCAGATATGAATCTTACTTTACAGGCATATTAGGTAGTTAAATAATAGGAATAAATATAATTAAATTAAAGCAGATAAACTAAATTGACTCACCGAGTTACTCCACCACTTTGAGTCAGTTTAATTATCATTTAATCTAAGTAAACCAGACTATGATGGTGCAACAACTAAAGGAGTGCAAAGCCCACAGTGGTTCATTGCAAGGTAAGGTTATGGTTAGGGTGATTCAAGAACCTCATGATTGATGGGAAGAAGCTGTTCTTGAGCTGGAGGCAACAGCTCTCTGGATCCTGAAGCTTCTTCCCAATGGTTGCTACAAGAAGAGACTATGGCCAGAGTGGTGCAAGTCTTTGATGATATTAGCTGCCTTCCTGGGGCAATGATTCCTATAATAGTCGGGAGGTGGAGAGGACTGTTTCCATGATGGACCAGGCAATGTCCATCAACATCTGCAGCTTACTTCATTCTTGAGCAATCTAATTTGCAAACCAGGCCATTGATGCAACCGGTCAGCATGCTCTCCACCGTACACTTGTCGAAGATCGATAAGAGTATTTTGTGACGCATTTCTTCAAGATTCAGAGGAAGTACGGGGACAGATCAGCTCCCTTTGTGGCTGCATCAACTTAGAGTCATAGAGTGTGGAAACAGGCCCTTTGGCCCAACTTGCCCACACCGGCCAACATGTCCCAGCTACACTAGTCCCACCAGCCTGCGATAGAGTTGCTGGTCTCTTTTATTTTATTATTTCCCTAAATATGGCTTTACTTTTCTTTCTGTTTCAATTTACTGATATTTTCTAATATAAAATAAAATAAAAACATAAAATGCTGAAACATTCAGATCAGGAAACATTTGTGGAAAGAGAAGCAGTGTTAAAGCTTCAGTTCTGGTTCTCTTTCCACAGATGCTGTGTGCCCTGCTGAGTGATTTCAGCAATTTCAGCATCTGCAGATTTAAAAAATAATACACTTCTATCCTTCTTCTTTTAAATTCAATTGCCCAATTTTACAGTAATTTTACAGTGGATAACTTTGTTTTCTCAATTTTCCAGTTCTGAAGAACTGTTCTTGACCTGAAAAGTTGACTCAATTTATCTCTCCATGAATGCTGCTTAATCTTCTGTAAGCTTCCTCCATTTTCTATTTTGTTTTTTTCCTTATTGTGTTCATTACAAGCACATGACAAAATATCAAACAACAGTCGATACCAGCACGAGTTATTACATTGTAAAAGTCCTAACTGTGTTACAGTGCTAAGAAAATTATCGAAAACATCTTTGGGTTTACTTAAGCAAACCACAATGCTGCCAATCTCCAGGGACTCCTATCTGATCGCCAGTTAATCAGTTTGCGACACCCTGCTCTGTTTACATATTAATATCCTGCATTATCAGTCTGTAATTCTTTATTCTGATCATTCCCCAATAACCAGCAGGCTTTGTCCTGATACTTTGCTCTGACTATTTTATCATATCTTGGATATTCTAGAATTCCACCAGTGTGAAACTGTCTCACTCACAGCCTCAAATTATGTCTTGCTTCCTGCTCATCACCACTACTGATTCTGTTCTATTGATTAACCTATTTCTCGGAACTCCATTGGCACTAAAAATCATCTGGCTTAGGACGGCGAGGTTGCGCAGCGGTAAAGTTGTTGCCTTACAGCGGCAGATACCCAGGTTAGATCCTGACCACCAGTGCGGTCTGTACGGAGTTTGTACGTTCCCCCCGTGACCTGCGTGGGTTTTCTCCGGGATCTCCGGTTTCCTCCCGCACTCCAAAACCTATAGGTTTGGAGGTTAAATGGCTTGGTAAAATTGTAAATTGTCCCTAGTCTGTGTAGGATAGTGTTAGTGTGCAGCAATTGCTGGTTGACGTGGACTCGTCAACCAAATGGCCTACTCCTGCACCTATTGTCTATTGTTTATTAAATAGCAGAGTCAGGGGATATGGGGAGAAGGCAGGAACGGGGTACTGATTTGGGATGATCAGCCATGATCACGTTGAATGGCTCGAAGGGCCAAATGGGCTACTCATGCAGCTATTGTCTATAGACTCGGTGGGCTGAAGGGCCTGTTTCCGCGCTGTATCTCTAAACTAAACTAAATTAATTCTCCGGTTTGTATCGAGCCCCGCAAAATCAAACTGATGGTAAGTATTCAACCTGGATATCAGCTCCTGCTTCTCAGAGACCTAGGAAAGTCAAAGCATGTGCAGAGTCCACATTTATAAGACCCTTTGCTGGAAAAAGAGGGAGAAAATACCTGTCATCACAAGCATGAAATCTCCAATGTTGTTCAATATGAAAAAAAGGCTATTGAACTCCAGGCCCATGTTGTGATGTTAAAGTAAGTGTTAAGCTTCAGTTATTAAGAGCGGAAGATAGGACAGGTCTTCACAATTTTGCTGAGCTAAACGTATTTGAGGTAAGTGGGAAGGGCTCTATTAGTATTCATAATGCTGCAGTAAAGCTTTTGTCATTCTTTATTCCAATCAATAATCTCCTGACTACCTCAGGCAGATCTTTCAGATTTATCTAAGTTTCAGATAACTTTTTGAGAGCCTTCAAATCAAGTGTTTTTCAATTTCATGCAATTTTTCATACATTCTAAATCAACCAACCATCATGTACTTGACACAGATTGGACTGTTATTGAATCATGGTGATTAATGAGAAATAGCTTGTTGGAGAAAGTATATTGATGAAGCAGTTAGGGAAATTTGGCTGAGGGATAATACTGTTGTATTTTCTTATAGATTTCAATTAAAGGTGATAATAGGTCAAAGAAGGTACATCAAATATGCTCAAATGGATAGGCTTGAAGCTCACTATTTAGCATTATTATTCTATACACAAACATGTCATCTAATTTGCAAAATAAAATTGCCAGAGCTAGTCTACATGTCCTCTGCACTACAATATCCTAAGAATGTTTATTTGCAGTCATTTATATTTGAATCAGTTTTAATACAAAAATCTATGTTTAATCTTCACCCTTGACTTTTCTCACTAATCAGTGTTGAAACAATTGCTGTGCTCTATACAGTTTGATGCAGAAATATGCTTCCAAAGTCCTAGCTTTCAACTTCTGAAGTGTACATTGCTTAATGATCAGACAATATCAGACAAAGGTCATTGACACAGAGTGTGTAGTCATAGCCTTCTTCAAGAATAAAGCATTTGACTTTTAAATTAACATTCTGGTGCTTTCAAAGGAGAAAACACGATACTATATAACTTTATTTATCCCAGTAAGGAAATTGATCTGCCAGTAGTCATAAAACACAAAATACACGAAACATGAAATTAAAGTGACGAGTGGAAAGGATTGGGGATGTGCCCAGATTTTGGAGGGGGAGGGGGGGGGGGAAGGAGGAAGGAGGAGAGGAGTCAGTCTATCCCACAACAGAAGGGGGAAGAGTTGCATAGTTTGATAGCCACAGGGAAGAAGGATCTCCTGTGGCGTTCTGTACTGCATCTTGGTTGAACTAGTCTGTGGCTGCAACTCCTCGGGTTGACATGTTGTAAGTGTATATATGTACAGACCTCCTGAACTTCACTCTTCCTATTGATAATATAATTTGAGAAGTGATATTTCTGAAAAATTGGATTTATCACAGTATTTGATCAGAATTAATTGAGTACCAATAGAGTATAGCGTGCAGCCACTGGATTGTGAAAACTGAGAAGATTCAAAACTCATTTGCAATAAAACCCCTTTAAGGCACCTTCAGCAGCTTACAAAACAATCAAATGGAAGGCATATCACAGTTCTGGAGGATAAAATGTTTCTGTTGAATGGGTTAATGTCGAGTGAATAAATATTAATTATCAATGACTGCAATACAAGGCTTAAATAGGCCCTTGTTATCAAGAAGGTTTCCTTTGATCCACTTTGGTGGTCTTAACTTTTTTTGAGAATCTTTACAGTTCTGATCTGTTTTGGTTTGACTTTTCATAGAGATTTCAGACAAAGAACCTTTCTGAAGCTCCCTCTTGTTGCAGCGGTTAGAAGCCATCACTTCAACACTCTTTCTTTGTAGGCTACTGGACTCCCCAGGCCTGTATAGTAAAATGTTAACAAGACCAGCAGGGTGAAGATAGCTCCATATTTATGAACTAAGATCTACTGGAATCATACCATATTTCCTGCATATAAATCAATATATTAAATTCGTGCATAGGATTTTTTATAGTATTTGAATTTCCTTCGTGGTCTTTAAATGGAAGGACATGACAAGGAAATAATTGCATAGCACAAATTATAGATTATAACCAAGTAATACGTCAGAATTATTTTGGTATAATAACATTGCACACATACCTTCTGAATGCATATACATTACCACTCTAACATTACTTTACTAACATAGAAATTCATTTGCCTGAAACATTAAATGTTTTGTCTCTCGACAGATGCTGCCTGCCCTGTCAACTCCAGCATTTTCTATCTTAATGACATTTTATATTATTAATATTTTCTCCAATAAAATTATAATTATTTAAACTGAAAATGCTGCAAACACCTAGCATCTATGGAAAGAGGAATAGACTTAATGTTTTAGATTGAGGACCAGTCATCAGAAACATTAACCCTCTATTCCTTTCCACTTAGGCTGTTGAGTATTTCCAACAATTTCCTTTTTTGTTTCAGATTTCCAGCACCAGCAGTTTTATGATTTGTTTATTTATAATTATTTCAATACTGTTTAAATGAAATAAATTAATACTTCTGTTCACAAATTTCTAAAAATGTAAGGAATATGTTATTGGATTTAACAGTAAAATATGCATTTGCTTAATTATAGACAGCAAGTGATTAAAATTGCCTGGATCATTCTGTAGCACTTATCCTTCCAATCCAGAAAGTTGAAAATCGGAATACTACTTCAAGGTTTAAGATCATTGCTTGTTTTTGGTGTTTGAATTCAGTACTGATGGAATACTGCATAACTGAAAATACCGAATAGAAGGGAACTGGTGGTGGCAGGCAGGTGTGCAGACTGAGTACAAGTGTTCAGCAAAATGATCGCCTAGTTTATGCTTGGTCTCACCAATCTACAAAATTATAAATGTAATTAATCTCCCCTCTACTCCAGCCTTGTCTCACCCTACCCCTTCTCCTCGCTCTTTCTTCCATCAACCTTTCCACTCCTGTCTTTAAGACAGGTCCTGATCCGAAACATCGTCTGTCCACTTCCTGACCCAGTTTTGAGTTCTATGACTCTAAATAACAGCATAGAAGAGGTCCACGATGATTGGACATCTTATTCCAAATAGCAATGACAGACACAAATCATATCTATGTCGCAAGGTCTTGCGTGTCTATATAGCTATGAAGGAAGAGTCAAAATAGGATTATGGAGGCAGCCTCCTATTAGATTGCATATTGAATACATAAACCAACATATGATCCATTGAATCATAGGCTGAGTAAGTAACAGATAAGGCACAATGTAAGATTTTCATGTTGGTTTATGAAATGTTATACCTGTGAAATATTTTTACTCATTGGGATGATACTAATTGCAGTCTGAATTTAGTTATAGCTTTTGCCATTCATTAATGTCCAGTGAAAATCAATGACACTTTTTCAGCCACATGCATCAATCTTTGCTTTTAATGCCTTTCATATAGATAGGTCAGTATGTACATGGTGGCCAAAGACCCCATTTCAATGCTATATAACTCTTGAGGGGGACAAACGAGATTTCAATTGAAATGTTAACAGTTTTATTTTGTTAAGGAGAACAAATATTATATCCTAATTAGAAAATAAACTCCCACGGGCATTGAAAAATAAGGAAGTGGTGTTGAATTTTAAAAGGGATTAATAACCTCACAGTTACAGTTTGCATGCAATTCTGGAATTGCATCAAGGTATGAAGGGCCTGTCCCACTTGGGTGACCTAATCCGCGAGTTCTGGCGAGTTTGCCCTCGACTCATACTCGCAGCATGGTCGACACAAAGTCGTAGGAGGTCTTCGTAACTCTCCTTCATGCTCGAGAGTCGTCTCCGCTTACTTGAGACCTCACCTAGGTCACAGGGCTTTTTTCAATATGTTAAAAAATGCCCACGAGTAAAAAAAGGTCGCCATGGAAAAAATCGATACTTTTTTTACTCGTAGGTTTAGTCGTAGTAGGTCAGGCATGTTAGTCGAAGGTAATCGAGGGCAGTCGAAGGTAGTCATAGATAGTCTTCGTCATAGTCAAAGGAGATCGAAGGAGGCCGTCTTCACTCTCCACTAATCGGTGTCCAATTTTCCAAAAGTTAGTCATAGCTAGTTGTAGCTAGTCGAAGCTGGTCTTCAACATAGTCGAAGGAGGTCGAAGAAGGTCTTCCACATAGTTGAAGGAGGTCTTCAACATGTCGTTTTATCCAAACTATTCTAAACTCGCCAATTAGGTCGCCCAAGTGGGACAGCCCCTTTAGATGCATAGAAAGGATATGCAAAACTTATGATAGCATTGAATAATCGATGAAAAGTGCCACAAATGTTGGGACAATGAAGGTTAAGGGAGACATTAATTACATTCTCCCTTAAGACATTAGAAAGCAAAATAAATTTCCCTCTGGTTAATCCAGGAAAATTTACTGAAACTATGGGGTTAAATGAATTTCATTTATATTGAGGACATTCAATTAGGTCATGGAATCATTATCAAGGTGATTAGTTCATAACCTTTTGTGAAGAAAGAATATGAAAAAGTTGTTAAAAATACAGGTCATTAGAATCAGAGAGAGTCACAATGGAGACTTAACCCACAAATGTTAAAGGAAAAAGTATGTCAGGAATATCTCACTAAACAGATTAATATGTTCTTTGAAATCAATGATAACCCTGAAACGTCTGCCTCCCTACTTTGGGAAGCATTTAAAGCATTTACTCGAGGAGCTATGATCTCCTCCCAAGCATTTCATAATAAAGAGAATCAGGCTAAACAACAGGCATTGGACAGGGAAATAAAACAATTAGACATTGAAAATGCAGCTACACCAACTATGATAAAACACAATATACTAAATAACTACATTTTGAATTCGGTGATAAACCTCAAAAATTATTTGCTCGTCAACTACGGAAACTGAACGGGAAAAAAACAATTCATAGGATTAGATCAGAAACAGGAGAACCACGAGTACAATCTAAGGATATTAATGAGAGATTCCTGCA
Source organism: Okamejei kenojei (assembly GCA_035221665.1). Classification (NCBI taxonomy): domain Eukaryota; kingdom Metazoa; phylum Chordata; class Chondrichthyes; order Rajiformes; family Rajidae; genus Okamejei; species Okamejei kenojei. Next base: position 39,744,996 of record CM069140.1, read on the forward strand.
ATATTATCAAAACCTTTACTCAGCTAAAACGATAGATCACCGGACAGGAATAGAAGCATTCTTACAAAAATGCAACCTTAAAGGGTTAGATTTGAAAGATAGAGAATTACTAGATGCTGAAATAACAGTAAAAGAAATTGAAGAGTCTATCAAATCTATAAAAAATGGTAAACCCCTGGGCCCCGATTGTATAGGCTCCGAATTCTATAAAAAAATCTATGATCTGATTGCTCCGTGTTTAAAGACACTATATGAACATATCTATACCCAACAGAAACTACTAGAAATGCTAAATGAATCTATAATAACACTTATACCAAAAATAGATAAGGACCTGGATGATCCAGGTTCATATAGAACTATAGCTCTCCTACATACTGATAAAAAAATATGAACTAAAATCCTAGCACAAAGATTAAGCACAGTGATTAATAAATTAAAACACCCGGACCAAACAGGATTTATACCAAAACGCTACTCCTCATAGAACCTGAGACGATTATTCAATATTATATACTCAAAGAGAAGTACTAACGAAGATCTAGCAATTATTTCATTAGATGCTGAGAAAGCATTCGACCAGGTGAAATGGCCCTATTTATTTTCGGTCATGAAAAATTTTCAATTGGGCGAGAAGTTTAGTACATGGGTAAAACTTTTATATACTAATCCAACAGCTAGAATATCAACAAATCAAATGTTATCAGCTAAATTTAATTTATCTAGAGGCTGTAGACAAGGATGTCCGTTATCCCCATTATTATTTGCACTCGCAATAAAGCCACTAGCAGAAAGCGTTAGGTCCCATCCTGAAATTAATGGGTATAATACTAAAGATACTGAGAATAACATTTCCTTATATGCAGATGATGTATTAATCTACATTACAAAACCTGAAGTTAGTATCCCAAACTTATTAAATTTAATAACTCAATATGGCTCATTTTCAGGATACAGAATTAATTGGAATAAAAGTGAAATCATGCCAATAATGGAAAGTAAACCACATATATTACAACAATTTCCCTTCAAAATAGTAAATGAAAAATTTAAATATCTTGGAATTTATGTAACAAAGACATATACTTCTTTATTTAAACTTAACTTCCTGCCTTTATTGAACAAATTACATAAGAATATTTTATATTGGAAAACATTACCTATCTCAATGTTTGGTAGAATTAATGCAATAAAAATGACTGTTTGTTAAATGCTAGACATTCTTTAATACAATTTAAAGTCTTACATAGATTGCACTATTCAAAAAAAATTAAATAGAATTTTCCCAAGCATATCTCCTATTTGTGAAAAATGTCAGCACTCAGAGGCTAACTTAACACACACATTTGTAAGTTGTATAAAAATTAATAATTTTTGGACGGAAAATTTGAAGATAATCTCAGAAGTTGTCAACATCCAATTGGACCCCAATTCAAAACTAATAATATTAGTAATACCAGATCAAAATCAAATATTTACAACAAGCCAAGGAAACTTTATCGATTATAGTTTAATAATTGGGAAAAAATGAATATCAAAATTTTGGAAAGGCCCTATAACCCCCACAATTAAAATGTGGATTATGGAAATGTGGGAGACCCTACATTTGGAAAGATTAGGATTTGTGTTAATGGACAAACAAGAACTATTTACTAGAATATGGTCTCCATTCATTGACTATTTGAAGGGGCAAACCGGTTTGGCACGAGAACCTGACTGAAACCCGAATCAAGGATTAGATGAAGAATTCCATTTTATAATTCACGGACATATCTCCAATGATGTATAATTAGCAGATTATTCCATTCTCTTTTAATTTTTTTGGTTTCTTTTCTCTCTCTATTATTTTCTATCTATATAAAAATAAAAAATAAAAATATATAGTACAATTATTATACAATTGATAATATAAACAATATTAATAATGTATGACTACTACATACAAAATGTTTTTTATTATGTATTTTCTTCTAATAAAAATAAATAAATAGATAAATAAAAAGAATCAGAGAGCTCCTGCCAATAATAGCACAATAGATCAAATGTCATCTCAATGAAAAAGATTCTATATTTGTTCGTTTAATTTTCAATTTCTCCTTTCTTCCTACAGATTACAATCACAATTGCAACTAAAATGAATGTGACACATTTTAAGCTATCTACACTTGACATATATGAAAGACAAACACACAAATGTAACTGGGTCAGTATGATTGCCCAAATATTGAGGCACAACTATATGAAACTGCAAACCGAGACACATCTTCTGTTTGATTGCCATTGTTTCAGAAGATCTGAGCTATATATTAAACAGAGGGATTAGGAACAGCAGACTTCACCCCCTCTTGCCTGTGTCTTTTAAAATTACCTACTTAGACCTGAATGAAATAAAGCTGCATTTTACTTTACCTTGCATCTTTGCCTTGAAGAGAAAGGAAAGCAAACCCTCATTACCATTTGACCTACTTTCAAATCTTCACTTAACTGAGCAATTGCAGATGTAAAATCCACCTTAAATTGCCTAATCAGTTTCTGTACAAGATGATTATTAATAAATTTAGGAAACAGCTAAAGGTCTTTATTTGTGTTTGTTGTGATGTTTGTTCATCCAGTATTTTGAAATGGTTAAGAATGATCAGAGCAGCGTGAAATATGGATTAATGGTCCACTCTTCTTCAGACATTTGATCACATTTGACTGATATCTGCATCTTATTATAATTTGCAAATTAATGAACTTTCAACCATTAGATTTATGCAAATGGATAATTTAATCAACAAGGATATAAGTGGCGTGGAGCCTTCTGGCTACTTTACCCACAAGCTCAATGTTAAGATATTTTATCCACACTAAGCCGGTGTTGCGTCTTCCATTTCCAACCCCATGCTTGCTGGAAATGGAAGTAACATCTTATGCATGAAGTAATTTTTGGAATAGGTACCTATGTATCATCACATACATTTGGAACAATATGCTTTCCAATTGAAATAAAATACAGCTTGATGGACTATGTACCTCAAACTATGAGTGTGACTAAAGTTTTATTAAAATTGAACAGATGTAAAACCTCACGCAACTAATCTCACTATATTAAAGAATATTTTTCAGAGCAGGCTTACAATATAATAATATTCAGAAATCTTGCTTGCCTCAAAAATGGCTTTCAATTTGCAGGTGCAGCCATGATACATGTTTCAATGTTAACTCAGATTTTCATGGGCTTTTCCCCTATCATGATTTGTCAAGCTGCTGACTATAGCTGAGAGTTACAGAAGAAGTCAAGATATAGATGTTTGTGCTATGAAATCCATACAGGGTTATGGATGATTAAAAAGGTATTCAAAGGTATTGATTTGAATAAAATTATGGTCAAAGGAAAGAAAATGGGTGAAAGCTGGTTGGCACGGACATAGTGGGCCAAAGGGCCTGTTTCTATGCTATATTTCCAAAGTCTAAAGGATAAAAAACATTTGAGTCAAACAGCAGAGATATAGGCCATTACCATACAGCCATATTTTAAAAAAGCAACAAGACACACAACAACATAAAAGTTCACATAAGCATCCACCACAGCGGATTCCCCACATTCCTCACTGTGATGGAAGGAAATAAAGTCTAATCTTCTTCCCTCCTTTTTCTGCCGCAGTCGGGGCAGTCAAACCATCTGCAGTCGGGGCGATCGAAATTCATGCATCGGGGCGATCAAAGCTCCCACGTCGGGGCGGTCGATGCTCCTGCGGCTTGGAGTTCCTGATGTTCTTCCCTAACCAGGGACCGCGAGCTTTGCGATGTTAAAGTCCGCAGGCACCCGCGGTGGAGCTCAGAGGTTGATCCCTGGTAAAGGGATCGCGGGCTCCGTGATGTTAAAGTCTTGCAAGCACCCACGGTGGAGCTCTCGAAATTGGTCTCCAGCAAAAGCTGCCAGCTCCTCAATGTTAGGCCGCAGTGCGGATGGAGATACGATACGGAAAAAAATCACATCTCCGTCGAGGTAAGAGATTAGAAAAAGTTTCCCCCAACCCTGTCCCCCACCCCCACATAAAACAAGCTAAAGAACTAAAAACATACATTTAACGCATACAGAAAAAACAATGAAGAAAAAAGGGACTGTTAGCGAGGCAGCGGCGGACTCGGTGGGCCGAAGGGCCTGTTTCCGTGCTGTATCTCTAAACTAAACTAAACTTTGCTAATTGATCTGCCAATAGTCATAAAACACAAGATTCATGAAACATGAAAAAAGTGACGAGTGGAAAGGATTGGGGATGTGCCAAGATTTGGGGGGGGTGGGGGGGAAGGAGGGGAGTCAGTCTATCCCACGACAGAAGGGTGAAGAGTTGTACAGTTTGATAGCCACAGGGAAGAAGGATCTCCTGTGGCGTTCTGTACTGCATCTTGGTGGAACTAGTCTGTGGCTGCAACTCCTCAGGTTGACATGTGTAAGTGCATATAAGTACAGGGCTCCTGGACTCCACACTTCCTATTGATAATATAAATTGAGAACTGATATTTCTGAAAAATTGGATACATCACAGATTTGATCAGAATTAATTGAGTACCAATAAAGTGTAGTGTGCAGCCACTGGATTGTGAAAACTGAGATGATTCAAAACTCACTTACAATAAAACCCCTTTAAGGCATCTTCAGCAGCTTACAAAACAATGAAGTGGAAGGCATATCACAAACCTCTTTAATCCAATTAGTGTGTGGGAATCGCTGGTCAGCGCAGACTCGGTGGTGCCGAAGGGCCTGTTTCCGTGCTGTATATCTAAACTAAACTAAACTTTGCTAATAACTAAGAGAAAACCAATTGTTTGTAATTAGATTATATGATTTGTCATACATGACAGGATGGTTGTGGATAGGATGTTTCCTTTTGTGGGTAAATCTAGAACTAGGGGTTCACTGTTTAATAATAAGAATGGGCCTCCAATTGAAACGGAGAGAAGATTTCCTTTTCTAAGTATCAGAGGCATACAACACGGACACAGGCCCTTCGACCGAATTGCCCATGTCGACCAAGCATCCCTATCTATCTCCAATCCCACCTGCCTACACTTGGTTCATATCCCTCTAAACCATTGCTATCCATGTACCTATGCCGTGAGTCATATAGCTTTCAAAATGTCTTCTTAGCAGGGAGGTGGGAACATATGTTTATTAGAAAAGGTAGATAAATTATTGATTTTTAAGTGTGTGAACAGGAATGCTGAGTTGAGATCATTATATTATAGATAAATGTGAGGTTATCCACTTTGGCGGCAAAAACAAGGGGGCAGATTATTTTCTCAATGGGGTTAGGTTAGGTAAGGGGGAGGTGCAGCGAGACCTGGGTGTCCTTGTACACCAGTCACTGAAAGTTGGCGTGCAGGTACAGCAGGCAGTGAAGAAAGCTAATGGAATGTTGGCCTTCATAACAAGAGGTTTTCAGTATAGGAGTAATGAGGATCTTCTGCAGTTGTATAGGGCTCTGGTAAGACCACATCTGGAGTATTGTGTACAGTTCTGGTCCTAATTTGAGGAAGGACATCCTTGCGATTGAGGCAGTGCAGCATAGCTTCACGAGATTGATCCTTGGGATGGCGGAACTGTCATATGAGGAAAGATTGAAAAGACTAAGCTTGTATTCACTGGAGTTTAGAAGGATGAGGGGGGATATTATAGAAACATAATATTATAAAAGGACAGGACAAGCTAGATGCAGGGAAAATGTTCCCAATGTTGGGTGAGTCCAAAACTAGGGGCCAAAGTCTTAGAATAAAGGGGAGGCCATTTAAGACTGAGGTGAGAAAAAACCTTTTCACCCAGAGAGTTGTGAATTTGTGGAATTACCTGCCACAGATGGCAGTGGAGGCCAAATCACTGGATGGATTTAAGAGAGAGTTAGATAGAGTTCTAGGGGCTCAAGTGGAATCAAGGGATATGGGGAGAAGGTAGGCACGGGTTATTGATTGGGGACGATTAGCCATGATCACACTGAATGACGGTGCTGGCTCGAAGGGCCGAATGGCCCCCTACTGCACCTATTTTCTATGTTTCTATGTAATGATTTTGTTAAACAGCAGAGAAGCTTTGTGTGACCTGCCTCTAATTCATGTATATTGAATGTATTTCTGCTGTTGTGCCTGCTCCACAATATCTGGTTTTGAGCTGCCAGATAGTTAATTAGTAAAACTGTGGTGTGACCCACAAATAATGGAGGATGTCTTCAGTGTGTGGAAGAGAGCTTATCTCCACAACTAGAAATGATCACTTCGCTCTGTGCTACAGTCCAGTGAGGGAGAAATCAAGTAGGTTTATCCCTTGTGCAAGAAAATAAAGTGAATGAAATGGTCTACTAGAGTGAAATGGCCTACTGTTGCTGTAATCTCCCTCACAAAGCAATTCAGTTCTTTCTCCACAGTGTGTTTATGTTGACATTTATCATTATTCATTATTGTTGAAAACATTAGCGACTCAGTGGTGCTGGTTTCCGACGGGCACTTTTGGCAGTGATAAATTAAACAGTGTAAGGGGATTAATACAAATTTGGCAGGTAGCCCTTTATGAGTATTTTGCCTCTCTTCTGGTGGAAAGATGAGTGTAAAGAGTAACATTTCTATTGTGGGATTTTTTTGTCACTGGTCTCACTGCCTGATTCATAGTAGCTGTTTTTATTAAGTCAACTGGATGAAATTTAAAAAAAATGTGCTAAGCTCCCTGAATGTTCAAATTAGTGCCCGATACCTGCTGAAAGACCCCACTGTGCAATTCATTACCAATGAGTGGTTGTGAAAAATATACATCTTCTAGATGCGCTGGAATGCATCCTCAGTGATGTGACCTGGGGTCATCGGGTGTTTCGGGTCTCACAACATCAGACATCCTCACCCAGGCGGCCCAGCCGGGGTTGATCAGGCCCCAACTTGCGTTCCAGCAGCAACCGCCCAAGGATCAGCCATCTTAATAACTACTCTGCAGGGGTTGGGAGACTCTAGTGTGTGGAGGGACTGGGCTCTGTGGGGTGAGTCCTGGCTGGGCTCCTCCTGCATCTCACCAGGTTTAAGGCGTCACCTCTTTCTCCTTCTCTGAGCATTTCAATTTTGCCTGATGGATTATTAGGCCACGGTGGTTCATTAGGCCTTTTTGTACCTTTATTTGGTGTCTTTCTCACAAAAGTCACAGACTGGGGTGCTAATCCAGCCTTTCCCGGGTGCCGTATTTCTGTGCCGTCAACTGTCTCTCCAGTCGTCACCAAACTATTCTTAGTTGTCTATTCCTAGGTGCCACTGGCTGAGCCAGACTTCATGTTAAATGTGGCGGGACAGGGTAAGAATGCTATTGCTTTTCCTGGCCCTCATAGGATACTTTTATTAACAACTGGTGACTTAGGTGATTTAATCACCTAAGTCACCAGTTCACTGTTGGGTGTCAACATGTTACCTTCGGTGTCTAACAAGCATCATTACCAATATTATGGAAACACAAGAAAATGCAGTGGCTAGAATGTGGTGCAAAAAATATGCTACTGGCAAGACCCAGCAAGTCAGTCAGCATCTGTGCAATGAAATGGACAGTTAACATTTCGGAGAATGGACCCTTCATCTAGACTGAAAGAGGGGAGGATATAGATGGGGCAAGAAATTCATGTATGCTGCTTGACCCACTAAGATCTTCCAGTAACTCAATTGTTAAATATGTTCATTAACAGAGTATTCCCAATACTCTGGGATGGAGAATTCCAAGGATTCATCTGAGTCGGGGGTTGATCACCTAGATATCTCGGGGCCAAATAGCCTACACCTTATCCTAACAAAGATTTCAATCCATCATCTTCTAACATTCCATGAAGGTTCCAGGTTAACCCCACAGGATCATGACTGATACATGTGCCTAGTCCCTGTGTGCAACTCTAGCTGGTAAACATTTATTGTATAGCAGGACAGGTATCTAGGCATTGAGGAGCAAGGCATGTACAATAAATGCTTATATCTTTCAAATTCCAGTATTACATTGCACTTGAAATACATTGTTATACATCTTTCAGTATGAGGACAGGAGTAACTGGATAACGGGCTCTACACATGTCTCAGTTTACTCGTTTGTTCAATTTACAGCTAAATTCTTCAAGCAAACAGGTTAATGGCTGCCTTGGAGCCAGCATGGAGTGTTACAAGGTGATTGATTGAAATCTTCATCAGCCATTTAGCTCTGAGAAATCTAAATGGCCAATCCTTTATCCTGCTGAAGATCTCTCAGAGAGGTTTGGAGTTCTCCATTCCAGAGGGCTATAAATGCTCTGTGAATGAACATTGATAACAACAGATGTTTCAACACTAAGAGAAGCACAACGTACAGAACTGGGCAGAATGGCTGAAGAGTCAGAAATTAAAATTGATTGGCAAGTGTTCATTGGGACTCATGCCCAGTCTCAGATGGCTTATAGTTCATTACCATTCAGGTCATGGTGGCAGCCTTGATAAAATATGTGATTCTGTGACTAGAACATGAAGTTCCTTGCAAATTTATACTGCGTAGAGTTGTATTGAAAATCCATCAAGCCTCACGCCTAATGCATTGTACCATCGATTGATAAAAGGCACTGCTTCATAAATGCAATAAATGGGATCCATCAAGAGCCACACCTCTAGGCCTCCAAATGTGGGCAAATTGAATTAATAGATAGGTACAATATTCAGCATGGACACGATGGGCCCATTGCAATCTTATACAACTGTGTGACTGCAATAGATTTAAAAAGCAGTATAGGTGTGTTTGTGAAAAGGACAAATAGTGCTGTGTTCATTCATCTGTGCAGTGCGAGACTAAAACTGCCTTCAGTGGCTATTGACAGGGATTGAGGGTTGTATATGTATGGGGATGTGGAGGAATTGTTGTGGCAATCAGATTTAGCTCCCTCGCCAAACTGTTATCTGATGACAACCACTGGACATCTCGATACCTGCACTGAATCTGAATAACAATAGGATTGAGTTGAGATGCTTTTCCTAAATAAACAGATCATCTGTGTTTAGTGAAGTACTAGTTTGCATGCTGTATGCTACGATTTATTTGGAGAACTGAATGCATCATACATATTCCATGTTGCCTTAACTTTTTTAGTTTAGTTTAGAGATACAGCACAGAAACTGTGTAGGCCCTTCAGCGATTCCCACTGTGTAGGCCCAATCAGCGATTCCCACACACTAACACTATCCTACACACACCAGGGTCAATTTACTTTTATACAAAGTCAATTAACCTACAAACCTGTATTTGTCATTGGAGTGTGAGAGGAAAGTGGAGATCCCGGAGAAAACCCACATGCTCACGGGCAGAACGTACAAACTCCGTTCAAACAGCACCCATAGTCAGGATCAAAACGGGTCTCTAGCGCTGTAAGGCAGCAACTACCGCTGCACCACCTGCTGCTCACTGCGCAACTGTGCACCCTGTCGCCTTCAACTTGATGAATTTGTTTCCTGATCCCCCATGCATAGGTTTCCAGGTCTCTCAGTTACTGACATAGGATGCCCAGGAATAAGCAGACAAGCATCAATCTATAACACAGGGCACATTTGTATCAGCACTTGTATATGCATGGCTCATAGATGGCACAAGCCACAGATGCAGAAGGAGGCCTGCACAATGAAGCTTCTGCATGTATAGTGAACATGCCCAAGGAAGTACTGAAGTACTTCCAGAAAATTACAAACAATGTTAAAAAAAAAAAAAACTATTGCTCTTGTGAGGTAACAATACTGCACTCCATGCAAATACCACTCTGAATCCACTGATAACCTTTATTGATACTCGATACCCTGTCCCCCCTTCCCAAAGACACACATGTGAACACAGGCACCTTAAGCTCAACCCACCCCAGTTTAATCACAATGCTGGCCTTTCCCCACGGTAGCATCTGATCACGAACTGCATCCCATCACAACTAATGCTCTTACTTAGCCTCAAATTACTAAAAATTATCCCGACAAAATGACACACTCACTTCGCACAAGCCTCTTGTTTCTGCACCCACTCCCTAACACAAAACTGACTTATTTTCCATTCCTTATCTTGCAGTGGTGAAAGGACTCGTGCCTCATGCAATAGAATATCACTGCAGCAAGCTCTCACAAGTTGCATATGTTGGCCCATCATAGTCCGCAGGTTTGTCTGGTCTTTTCAGCTGCCAAATTATTTCTGTCAACTGTTTAGACTGCACTGTGAAGAGCAGGAGGTAGATTTTGGCTTTGTCCACGATGTAAAACAGACAATAGCAGCGGTATCTTATGTGTATCTCTAACCTTGTTCCACTGAAGTTGATGGGAAGAGATGAACAAGAATGCTGATGCATTTTTTCACCCAGCACGGGAGAACTCTTTTCAATCAAACCACAGCAGCAATGTGAGGATAGCAATGTAATTTGGAGACATTTCTTGCAGCCTCTGATGAATGGAGATTCAGATCTCATCTTGTCACAATAAGCCATGATCAACAATAGCAACTTCCACTGGAATCATCTTTTACAGATGACCTTTTCGTATTCCTTTAGTGTTGTGGCTCAGAAATCTTATTGCAAAACTCAAAGCCATCCAATATCAATAAAAATAATCAATAATTAATCAGCAAAGTGCAGAGTTTAGCTCTCCCTCAGCACTCTTATGCAAATATGTCGGTTGTGCGGACCTCTTTTAATAATTTCCTGAGTACTTCCCCATATTTATGCCAAATGCATAGATTTAACATGGAACAGCATTTTGCATGTACTAAGTGCAGGTATATATCTGCAGCTGAACACCAGCATCCATCTGCACTGCAACCATTAATTTCGGTTGGTGCTACGAGTTTGAAGCAAGATGGTTAGATCCTGAGGAAATGTACTGCAGCCAGCAAATTCACAGCTCCCGATGAGTACTAACGAGGGCCAATAAGAGAGGTACTCGAAGAAGGAGAGCTGTGTGATGAGGAGGATAAGAAGAGAAAGCCGGAGGACAATAATGAAAGGTGGATCTGCAGGGAGGAAAACTCTGGAGTAACTACAGAAAAAGTGGAGAGGTGGGCAGAGAGAAACCTCATAGCAGCTCCAGGTGTGCAAGGGAAGGAGCAACAATATAGGGACGATGAGAAATGAGACATGAGACCCATTTAATTTCAAATCACTTTTTTTAATGCATATTTATGCAGTATAACAATTCCGCAAAAACATATCAAATTTGTCAATAGACAAATTTGTCCACAACACTGCAGCTCCACAGCACTGCTGCTGCAACTACTCCACAGCACTGCAGCTCCAGAGCATTGCTGCTGCTCATGCTCCTGCTGCTGCTCCTGCTGCTGCAGTTGCTCCACAGCACTGTTGCTGCACCTGTTGCTACTACTCCACGGCATGGTTGCTGCACCCACTGCTACTACTACACAGCACTGCTGCTCTACAACATTGCTGCTATACCTACTGCTGCTACTCCACAGCACAGTTGCTGCACCTGCTGCTCCACAGCATGGCTGCTGCACTTGCTGTAGTGCCACAGCACTGCAGCTGTACATGCTGCTGTGCAACACCACTGCTGTACCTTCTGCTGCACAGCACTAATGCAGCTTCACAGCACTGCTGTTATGCCTGTTGTTGCTAGTTCTCAGCACTGCTATTGTGCCTGTACTGCTGCTTCTCTACATCACTGCAGCTGCTCTGCACCACCACTGCTGCTGCACCTGCTGCTGCACCACACCACTGTTGCTACTGCACTGCACTGTCGCTCTGCAGCACTGGTGTTAGCTGCCGCCCATCACTTCAACACTGGTGTTAGCTGCCGCTCCATGTTCGCTACCATCTTCAGTCATCCCAACCTCTTTCCATTCCACAACCACCCATTAACCAGGCAATTGTTCAAAGGTTGCTCCTGCCCAGACATGTGGCCAAATAAGCAAATCAGTGGTCTAGTGAAGCACATGTAGAGGACATCGGAAGGCCAGCAGCTCACACGGATTATTTAGGTCAGGACTGATGTAGTTGTGTGGGGGAGGTGCATCAGTGCGCAAAACCAGGCATGAATACATCTGCATCATTAAACTGAGCAGCAACTGAAACATTCTGTCGAATATTTAGTATCAATAACTACATTGACAGTAACCCGTGTAAACCCAGAACTCACTTCATATTCAGTGTAACTACTTCCTTCTGAACATCATAGTTGAATCAGCAAGACCATTTGGGAGTGATCTGTGTGAGTCTACGTCAGACTCTGTAACGTTGAGTGAATACACACATAGAATATTAAAAAAACTATTCACAGTAAAGGATTAAAGGATGTTAATTTTAAAAGATGGTCGAAATTAGCTAAAATAATTTGCTACTACTAAAGCTATGACTCTCTTTGAATACATGGTAATTCAATTTAGTCTGTAGCTGTAATGCATTTTTCACAGTTTTCCGAACTACAGGAGGAAATAGTGAGAGCAAAAAAAGAGTAGGTGGTTTGGCAGGTGATTACGGTGCATGATTAACTTGTGGCCATTGAGTGGAATGAGATAGCTTGCCAATGTTTTGCTGCCTGCAAATTATGGCTTCTGCAGGCAGCCAGTGCACCATGACCTGTTCGCAGCCTGCCTGTATTCACAGCAGCCTCAATATTGTTACTGACTTGCACTGCACAAAGCAAGCCTACGTGGCTTAAAGTGGAATTGTTTTGCAAAAGGTGTTGCCAGTCAGTTTTTTACATCAGTATTTGCTGGCTGGCAATGGAAGAGAGTGGCCACACCTGCTCTTATTCTCAGGGGATCTACTGCCAGTATTAATGGAGAACAAGGAAAGGTGCAGGCATTAGAGGTGGAGTGGTACTATTGTATAAAAGGCCCCTCAAACTCATGACAGAAAGCCATCGCGAATAGATACCAGTAGAAATTAATGTTAGGAATACAGTCCAGGACACAGATCACCAAAGATGTCCGATTACCTCATGCAAGAGGCCAACATTGATGAATACATTTTCAAATAATATGTCCCACACAGCATTTACTCAACCCCTTTCACTGCTTGTTCCATCACAACCCCTTAATCCACAATTTATACTAATAAGAACACAAGGCAAACATTTTATCTTCACAGATTTAGCAATTCAATGATACTTTATTGTCTCATATACCTAGGTACAGTGAAATGCTTTGTTTCGCATACAACCCGGTAAATTAATATAGCAGACCTCACTAAGGCAGTACGCAAGTGGCGCCAAAGTAACAAAAGTTCTTCGAACAGTCCTGTCTTCTGCATGCTGCTGCACGTGGCTGTGGACAGACCGCGCAGGATCCCACTTTGTTCCCGGTGCCCCCCCCCTTCCCTCTCCCTTTGTTCTCATCACCCCCCTCCCCGCCAGGTTGCCCCTTGGTCCCTGACAGCTCCCTGCCAGGTCGTCCCTTCGTTCTCGTCCCCCCTCCTTCACTAGGAACCCCGTCATTCTCGGCAGCTCCCCGCTGGGTAGCTCTCACTGAGACCCTCCTCGCTCTCATCTCAAACCTTGCATTAAACAATGGCAATAATATGGGAGGAATTAGCTATTAAACAGTGAGAACCATTAACCTAAGCAGCATGGTTACTCTACCTCTCGTGGAGAAGGCAATGTTTAACTGGAAACAGCAAAAACTAATGGAGGAAGAGTGGCTTGTGCCCATGTCTGTGCCCACAGAGTAGACAGCACTTGCCCGCATGGGAATGCCCTTCATTGATCCAATCAGTGAAGAGCAGTCATAGAGTCATACAGCAAGAAACAGGCTCTTCGCCCTAACTCATCCATGACGAACAAGATGCCCATCTACGCTTGTCCCATTTGCTCGCTTTTGGCCCATGTTCCCATCCAAATGTCATTTAAGATTGTTACTGTATCTGCCTCTACCACTTTCTCTGGCAGCTTGTTCCATATGGAAAAATGTTATCCGCATGTTCCGATTAAATCTTGCCCTCTTAACCTTAAACTTATGATTCTCCATCCCTGTGTGCGTTCACCTTAACTATGTCCCTAGTGAATTTATACACTTCTCTAAGACCACCGTCAGCCTCTTGTGCTCCAATGAATAAAGTCGTTACCCACCCAATTTCTCCCTTAACTCAATCCCCGAGTCCTGGCAACATCCTCGAAACCTTTCTGTATCTCTCCAGCTTAATGGCATCTACTCTAGTAGGGTGATCAAAACTGCAACTCACTGCTCCAAGCGCGGCCTCACCAATGTCTCGTACTACAAAGCTGGTGGCGTCTTCAATCCTGATCAGTTCCTCACACTTCAAACACTCAAACTACTGCGATGAAGATATTTAAGGTTATTTAGGGTTTGGCCATGCTAGAGGCAGGAAACATGTTCCAGATGTTGGGTGAGTCCAGAACCAGAGGCCACAGTTTAAGAATAAGGGGTAAGCCATTTAGAAAGGAGATGAGGAAAAACTTTTTCACACAGAGTTGTGAGTCTGCGGAATTCTCTGCCTCAGAAGTCGGTGGGGGCCGAATCTCTGGATGTTTTCAAGAGAGAGTTAGATAGAGCTCTTAAAGATAGCGAAGTCAGGGGATATGGGAAGAAGGCAGGAACGGGGTACTGATTGTGGATGATCAGCCATGATCACATTGAATGGTGGTGCTGGCTCGAAGGGCCGGATGGCCTACTCCTGCACCTATTGTCTATTGTCTATTATCTAAAATAATTCAGATATTGTGACAGAGCATAATTTAGATGAAAACACCAAGGCAGGATCTGTGCTAGGAGACACAAGGCCCAAGTGTATAGGAGCCAGGGTGTAGGTAAAGGTGTTGCAGACACCCTTCAATAGGGAGCTGGGCCACACAAGAGTTGTGCTGCGGAGGATTTTGATGTGCCATGGCAATGAAGATTGAGTGCTTGATGCAAGGAGAAGCCTGCCAGAGAGCTGGCATTCCCATTAAGGAACATGCTTATGAAACCAGTCATGATGCAATGACTGATGACAAATGTCTCAGCTTTTATTGCAGCACCAGCAACAACCACCCAATCAGTTTAGTTTAGTATATTGTCATGTGTACCGAGGCACAGTGAAAAGCTTTTGTTACATGCTAACCAGCCAACGAAAAGACAATACATGACTGCAACAGTGTACCGATACGTGATAAAGGGAATAAAGGGAGAAATGTTGCTGTAGGAGTAGAGATTTAAAAGAGTGGATCGATTGTAATGTGTGATTGTAGATCTGCTTCTGTGGCTAGCACACAAATAGTCGCCTAGGTTGGGCGTCATATTGGAAACAAATGTTTGAAGTTTTTTTTTACTGCCATGGTCAGGGATCCAGACACCACTGGACACAGGGATTGGACAAATCCTTAGCTGACCAGTCCCACTGATGTGTTGCCCAAGGGACGTGCAGCGACTCCAGGGGTATATATCTGCACTCACAATACTCATGGTCCCACCCTTCCCACTGAGGGTATAATATTGCCACATTTCAGTGCCCGAAACACTCACTGGCAAGGTAGCTTCCTGCTGACAGTCCTCATTGCAGCCTCATTCTCTCAGCTACGCTCTACAACAAGTGCCATGCTGACTATCCTTTAGTACCTTAGAGAGAAGATGGGAATGAATTTTTTTAGTCAGAGGGTGGTGAAACTGTGGAATTCATTGCCACAGACAGCTGTGGATGCCAAGTCAATGGATATTTTTAAGACAAGGATCAACAGATTCTTGATTAGTAGAGGTGTCAATGGTTATGGGGTGAAGACAGGAGAATGGGGTTGAGAGGGAAAGATTGATCAGCCATGATTGAATGGCAGAGTAGACTTGATGGGCCAAATGGCCTAATTCTTCTCCTAGAATTTATGACTATCCTACTGGTGTGTGAAGATTCCTGGTTTGTGCAAAAGTCAGCAAAGCATTACTTCAGCTTCAGTGTTCGTGAAATGTAGATCAAGAAATAATAAACAAGTGCAAAACACTCCCAATGCGTGTAGAATTATAGTAGCAGCCAGAAGCAATAAACCAGCAACTGAGGAGTAAATACCTGATAATCTTAATAATCAGTTGACCACACCTTTAAGTGGGGTCAGCCAGATTTGCCATCCAAAGTGTATCCGAAGGACACTCAGGAGACCACCTAATTTTAAAGTATAAAAATCACATGTATATTTTCAGTTGTGTTTAAAAACTCAAAGGCTTTCATTGATGATCCACTTACTACCTCTCCCTTACTGTTCCACTGACTGTCTCCTCACTCACCTCTTGCTCTCTCTGCAGCACCCACTACTTCCCTTTAATTACTACAATTAAAATCTTGCAGTCGTATAACTGGCTTGTAAACACAATATACATAATGTTTAATAAACAAAATAAATCAGTAAATTAATAACGCTAATGCTAGTGCAACAAAAACCCAAAGTCCTTAGTGCAACCACAGACTGTTAAGACAGTAATGATCAGTTAATAAAGGATAACACTACAAAATATAAGGCAAGAGAACAATGAAAAAATGCATTGTCTTCTTCTTTAAAAGTTCAATGTAAAAGAATATCATTTTAGTTGTGATTATTTTGTTTCTCAAAAGCTATGGGCAAATTCCTATTGTATATCAAAACCTAAGGTGACAACCTCAGAACATAAATCTGGTCAAATTAACCCATGGGATGTTTCTTGAGGCTCCACCTGTAATATGAAATGTAGAGTTTCCACTGATGATCAAAGCCAGGAATTTTAGAATCATAAACTGGAGAGATAATTTATTGAGGATGTTCAGCGAAGTCCAATATGTTATGAAATAAATCATTTGAATAATGGCTTTCATCGTCCTCCATGTGAAACTGATTCTGTAGGAAGAGCCATACTAATGGGAGTTATAACAAATATTGTTGCCTGATTTTGTCGATGATGCAGCTTGTAAGAAAAGTGCAGAATTTTTCAAAAGGCATTGATAATAATGTGTATAAGCATTGACAAAAGAATACGGTTGTGGTTCATTATTAAATTACTGGACTAGGAACACAGAGGCCTGGTCCATCAATCCAATGATTCGAATTCAAGTCCCACTTTGACAACTATGGAATTTAAATACAGTTAATAATATGGGAAGTAAAATAAATGGTTTTGGTGATGCTGACCACAAAACATTTGGATAATATTTGTCATAAAAAATCCAGCTGGTTCATGAATGTCCCTTTTCGGGCATAAGCCTGCTAATGATTTGGCCTTTATGCGAGTCCAGACTCACAACAATATGGTTCACTTTTAAAATGTCTCCTGAATTTTGTTAGCAAGCTTGAGGGAAAAGAGGAACACTGGTCCTACCACCACTGCCCTAAATGTAAATATAATAATATTGCCTAATAAACTCAAACACTTGTAGCCTGGAAGTTTCTGATAGAGCCATAGATCATTGCTGGAGATTACTGATGTGTTACTAAGTGATTAGTGACCTGGGACTCAGCAGCTTATGGGAACAATTCTGTTTAGCCGTTCTCACCAGCAGAGTGGGAAATTAAAGTACTGATGGGTCTTTTTAATTATGGGGTGCAGCCTATAAAGATATGTCTTAGCTTAATGACATATCTTCTACAGATATGTCTTAGCTTAAATGAGGCCTTTCTCAAGTTTTAAACTGTATACTTTTTCATGACAATATCAAGAACTATTATCAAGTAACATTGTATTTTCGTTGAAAGACACAATCCTAAGTTTGCAAACTATTTTGTAATTTTGAAAGACATACATTTTACACAACAGTAGCAATCTGCATAATTACTACAAAACAGCTGGACAACCTTACAAAAATCTTCAGATATATGGACTGCTTCATCATTTTCCGTTTAAAAGGCATGCAGGCTGTAATCGATTATACATACTTTATGTATTATATTATATTTATTATGCTGTGAGTTGTTATGAATTAAATAATAATTTGCATATTGGTATGAAGATCAGAATCTTACATATATTGAAGGTCTGTGGGGATTACTACAGAAATTAATGATTTGATAAAACATTCTTGGTTCATTTTTTAATTAAGCACACGGTGTGATCACGTATACACAATGTTAAATGACAGAAGTAAAACTCAGGTGCTTCTCTTCTGCTACACCCAGTCTCCACCATTGCCTGAGGGTACTTGTTAACATGCTGTATTCAATCAAAACAAAATAATAATTAAGCATTACCCATTGAGCCACACCAACTAGCCTGAAGATAGTAATTCAAATATTACCATTGGGTATGTGGTGCTGGAAGCAGGTGCACTGATATTCACACAAGAGTTTTCTCTTGGGCACCTGAGATGCTAATGCAGTAGTCACAGGCCGTCAATGTCCTTGGTTGTGTAAATGAGAGCCTGGATCTCACATTGAGCTCCCCAAAGGAGTTTTTTCCCAATCCCCAATGGACTCCTAATTAAAATCTCACTTGCCTCTTTGTGACACAAGGTATCGAGAATAGCAAGCTGCGATATAATGGGAGTAACTTCTGTGAAAGACTGTGAAATGGTTGAATATATATTTCAGAATTTGCAAAATATTTCCTTCATATAACTTGTAGCAGGGTAATGGACTTCCTTCTGACTGAATTTCACACATTTCTCAGGAAATTAGTAAAAAATCATTTATTTTAATATATAAATCATATTAAAGGAAAGTGGAAAGAAACTGTGATTAAGAGATTTTCCGAAAAGGATGTACACATAAAATTCAATCCCAATTTATTTTTAGATTTCCAGATATGAATCCCTTACTTCTCGAAATTTTATAGAAACTGCTGATGTTGTTATTGCAGCCACGTTTCTGACTGGAGGCACTGTGACCATCAGAAGAAGAGAAAACACAGGCTGGATAGAAATGTACAGCACATAGGAATCTGAGGGGTAACTTTTTCCCACAGAAGGTGGAGGGTGTATGGAACAAGCTGCCAGAGGAGGTAGTTGAGGTTGGGACTATCCCAGTGTTTAAGAAATAGTTAGACAGGTACATGGATAGGACAGGCTTGGAGGGATATGAACCAAGTGCAGGCATGTGGGACTAGTGTGACTGGGACATGTTGGCCGGTGTGGGCTAGTTGGGCCAAAGGGCCTGTTTCCACACTGTGTCACTCTTTGGCTCTATGACACAGAAATGTTCTCTTATGGCCCCCTTCATCCATGCTGACAATGATGCCAATCTACACTAATCCCATTTGCCTCCATCGGGCCTGTAATCCTCATCCCCCTTACAATCTCCTCCTATTCTCTCTCATTTAGCTATGCTCTTTCCTTCTCACATCTCCCTTTCTTCCATGGCACTCCTCCCATTCCTTCCCATTTACTGCTCCTTCCCCACCCACATTACTGCTCCCGCTTCGTTACACAACTCACTGCATTTTAAAAGGTAAACTTAAGTAATGGATAAAAACATTTAATCAAATATCTTGGTGCAAAAAAACTCAGGGAAAGATTGGTGGTGACTGGTGTTATTGTTATCTTAATTTGCTGTTTGAAAGCTGTGTTGTAAATCACAAAGCCCTAGGATCAGAAATGGTAACTGCACTGCACAGAATGCCTGAGTGGTGCCTGAAATATTGTACTATCATTGCGACATGTTCATTATGGTATTTTTATCAACAGTGTGAACATTGGAATACATGCTGAGAGATGCTGACGTGAAAGATAGCCTAGATTGTGCTTCACTGTGGGCAGTGGTTCCAAAGGTACCGCCACCATCTGCCATCTGCTGTTTGGCACATCTTTGACTTCCGCTCTTGTGTGTCCGAGGTCAGATTTCAGGATATATCTGACCCCCTGCTCAATTACTGGAGTCAACACAGAGGGCAACGGCAGCTATGAAAAATAACCAGCTGAGGGGCCGGACACTCTTTACGCCATCCCCTCTGCTTTATTCCAGACATGGACACCAATCAATTTTAGTTCATTTTGTTTATTTTTTTAAATTTGCTGTGTACATATAGAAACACGGAAAATAGGTGCAGGTGTGGGCCATTTGGCCCTACGAGCCAGCACCGCCATTCAATATGATCATGGCTGATCATCCAAAATCAGTACCCCGTTCCTGCTTTCTCCTCATATCCCTTGATTCCGTTAGCCCCGAGAGCTTAACTTCAGTGCTTTAGTGCATTTTAAATATTTTTAATTTTATTATTTTAATATATTTCAAAAGATTTTAAATGTCTCTGAATATCCAAGCCAATTAAATCAGTGAGAATGTCCTTGCGTGTTGTAATCTATCAAAGTGATCAGAGCAGAACTGCAGGTGTGTCTCAGGCACAGCCTCCTGAGTCCTGGTTACCACTTACAATCTAGGCTGCCTTGTGGATCATCCATTGAATGGAGACTTTGGCTCAGCTCATCTTGAAGGGAGTGAGTCCTTGGGATCAGAGTGGGGGTGCAGTGTAAGCAGTGGGTCAGATCAAGAATGATGGGCCCAATATTATAGCAAATCATCGACCATTTAGTCTAACAAGTCCACGTCACTGTTTATGCACCAAATGAGCTTCACCTGTCTAATCCTATCAACATCTCCAATTCCTTTCTTCCTCTTGTGTTTATCTCATTTCCCCTTCGGTGCATGAAAACTATTCATCTCATTTACCCTCGGTGTAGAAAATTTCACTTTCCATGTTTCCATGAAAATGTCAACTCAGTTTCAACTAAGTTTTCCCCAGAATTCCCATTTGAATTATTTTGTAACTTATATTTTGCGTCTTAACTCCATGTCAGACCTGCAAACTGAAGCATTTTCTCTAACTATTAAACATCTTCACAATTTTAAAGATCTTTCAATTTTCTCCAAATATGTAGTCCTACTCAAATGGATATAATCTCTCAATGCGGATATAATTTCACAAAATATTTTTTACAACATCTTCGGCATATTTATATATTTTTTATAACATGCAAACCAAAACTGTACACCATGGCCTAAAGTCTGGTCCCAACAAATGTTGCAATAATTTAGGGTACACAAAAGGCTGGAGAAACTCAGCGGGTGGAGCAGCATCTAAGGAGCGAAGGAGATAGGCGACGTTTCGGGTCGAGGATTTAGCTCAGTTTCTCTGCTTTTAAAATGAATCCCAAATCCATTTTCTTTTTTTTTTTCAAGTTAACTGATGCCCTCATGTTGGATGGGCTGGAGATATTTTGTTCCAGATTCAACTGTTCCTTTGCCCCATTTAGATACTCCAAGAAATGTGTGCCATCAGTAAGCTAAGTGCCGCTGGCAGGCAGTTCATACAAATTCAAGGCTTTGAACAAACAGGCAGATGTTATAGTTGTCGCTAACTACAGATAATTAGCAGATTCTGTTGTGACCTTATCTGCATCTGTGTTCAGGATGCGAGCTTAGGATAACAGCAGATGTTTGTAAGTGAACAGATACACGAGGAAAATAATAAACATGAAAAAAAACCTAATATGAAACAAAATATTAAGGCGGATGTTGTAACCAATAGTTCAATCAGGACAGCCTTACTCATTGGTGTCACCCTTCAAATTAGTCACTTCCCAGGGAAAGGAAACATTCATGTGGGCCCTGATATTGACAAGATGGAGTAACAACAGACTAGGAGGATTGGGTGTGGAGTGAGTTGTGCAGCATGAGGATTGGGTGTGGTGTAAGGAGCTTTGGGCAGAAAACAATTTACATGGTGGTAATTTAAATCAATCAAGCCAACCTTTGTTTTAATAAACAGGATTCCCACCCATGGAGGTCAGGCTGGTCGTGAATCAGTGCTCTTTGAGAGTTAATATCTCACCAACCCTCACCAAACTCACATTCATAAGTATAACACACAACTCAAAGAAGATGAAAGGGGCAGTCTCTAAGATTTAACCACTTTCTCACAGAGCGTTGTGAGTATGCAATTTTCTGCCTCAGAGGGCGGTGGAGGCAGGTTCTCTGGATGCTTTCAAGAGAGAGCTAGATAGGGCTCTTAAAAATAGCGGTTCCTGCACCTATTGTCTATTGCCTATTGTCTTCAAGATAAACAGTTTATTTTGTTTAGCGAACCTGAAACATCAGGAGGGTTGTGTTTTATTTCATCATTATGGGCTAGGAATTCTACCGGGGTGCATATAAAACATGGTCTGAGTGATAGATTAGAGGCCTACATGTGAAATGCATCCAATATTTGTACCATAGTTCTCCCAGCAGATGGATTCACACTTGGAGACTACAGGGTACATATTAATGATGGCAATCAGAATGTACTGAACACCATACAAACTGGGTTGACATTGGTTTGTGCAAGTGGTAACTATGGATAAGTGCATAGAGAATGGGCCATGATAGTACAACACATGGTATCATGTTTTTTGTTAATGTTCACACATGGGAATATAATTCCTAAATGGGGAGCATGATCATGTAGAGCTTAGATATGTTGTGAACATTTCAAGTAAATCGCTAAATATTTATTATTTTCCTCATGTATTTGTTCGTTTATCAACATCTATCATCGCCCGCACCACAAGCAACATAATTACCCTACATAATGATGTTGCTTAATCTTTTTTTAGGATTGTTATACAGCAAGTGGATAGAAGAATGACAAACAGAATTTAAAACAGTCTCTTATAGAATATTTAATGTAATAATACAAAAAGATGAAAGTAATTAGAATTCGAGAATGGCTGGAGCAAAGATCATAAGCAAAGGCATAAACTGCTGGAAAGCAATACCAGGGTAGAACGATTTATGGAGGAAATTCCACATTGCGTGACCTAAATGATGGGTCTGACACAAAAGGTGGAGTTGCAAAGGTTGCCAGAATATAAAGGGCACACTAAATGGAGTGCTTATGGATGAGGCAAGTCAATAAGGGACCTAAATGTGACCAATATTATAAAATAAATCCTTCAGTTATTAAAAGCAGAATGTGGATGGATAACAGAGAAACACTGGAGATATTCCACACAGGCAAAATAAAACATATAGACTAATGAAGATGGCCTTAATAGCCATCGATGGAAGTGGAAAGGATCTGTGGGCCTCACAATATTCACTGCTACATATTTTCTATTCACTGAAGAAATGCAATTAGCAGTAGAATTTGAACCAAATAGTGAAGAAAGAAGAATTTTAGCATTTTCTGATTTTGTTACAAATACATGAAGATATTCAGAATCAGATACAAATCAGAAGATACAAAAAATGTACATGGAAATGTACTTCAAACTATGGTTCAAATTAATAAAAGATCAATTTAACATAGATGTCACGAAGATCTTCCTTATGAAAAGAAGGAACTGAAATGTAAGTAGAACAGGTTTAAATATGCCATCACCCATTTCAGACCGCATCCACAGGCATTGTTCACAACTTGGATTAATTAGGAATCTGGGATATAATAATAATAGCTGATGGGGGAAGTGGAACACTGCCTTGCTCCACTGGGGTCCTCTTTTTTTGAGTTGGTGGTAAGAAAAATAGTTGAAGCAATTTAGAAAAACCTCTCCCTTGCATTAATCGTGTGCTGTGATTTGGGGCTGGTTGATGTTGACACTGAACATCCAACTGGGAAAATAATCCATTTCCCAACACTCCTCACCTTGAAGAATACAATTTCACCTTCAACGAAACAAATTTTGCACAGACCATGCTTCATCATTTATAAAATTAGGGCATTGCATCTGACGATGACACAGTTATTGTGGAGCAGAGGGACACTTCCAAATTAATGCTACGGCACTGAATCTTAGAGTGCCTTTTGAAACAGAATTTCATTATGCTGATTCTCACAGTTACAAGAGTTCAGTGCAATGATGAATATTTGATAAAGCAAGATTTAAAATAAAATAGCATGCTTCCTTTGAATTAATTTGTAAGAAACCTTTATTGTTAATGGTGAAATTTAACTGCAGTATGTGTAAAATCTAACAGTATATTTGTATGAAAGCAGCATAAAAATCATTTAAAACCAATAGGGAATTTTATTCAGCTCTATTGGAAATATCTTCAACCGGAATAGAGTTTCTATGTTCCTTAATAACATTGCAATTTAACCCATAGCTGTAATCTGTAACGTCAAGACCGTCTGAAAATCTATCCTGTGATGGAATTGCCATCTGCTTAAGAACCGTGGAAGTCAAAAACCATATATTCTTACCAAAGCTTCCATATGTTGTTTCCTCACCAAATGATGAGTTTACTTTCATCACATTCTTTCATTGATGTTAAACTACTTCATTACAATGATTATCATTCAAACACTCCAGTTTCTAGTATTTGACTTCACAAACCTATGATTCCGTTTTTTTGGTGGTCTTCTGGTTTGAGTAGAATTCAAAACGGTTCCCAATTTTAAATATTTTTTGCAACATCTTTGATGTATAAGCTGATGATATTCTAATTCCACAAATACAACATTTTATTGCTATTATTTGCATCATGTGTAGATCAATAACTACATAGCAATCTCTTTGAAATTCACTTCTGTGGTTGGTTTCCCTTCTGGGAGCTTTCCTTCCCTTCCAAGTTTTATTTTGATTAATTCCCATGTGACACACTAAAGCTTTTAAAAACTAATATTCGACTCTAATTTACATCGTAATGAAATATTTGGAGAAAAATGTTGAAATGCCGCAGCGTTTGAAGTTATGTTGTTATTTTGCCACCAGATGCAGGGGTAAGCACTATGGGACTCACTTGGGGTGCAGGAGCTTGGTACACAACCTATGGTCATATTTTACTCATAAGTAAACAGTCTTTGGGATCCTGCAGGCTCTAAAACCAGAAATGTCAAAGGATACCTATAACCTTAAAACCAAGGTTGTTTGAGGAAAATTGAAGCAGCTGACAGACAACACGAGGAAATAGATCATTCCTGTTTTTTTTTCCTGTAAGCTAAGAACCATGGTGTGCTCCTTTAATTTATTTCAGAACGATCTGTGCTTTGCAGGCAATGATAGCATTTAATACCCATTCCTAGTTTCCCTTGAGCTGATCGCTTGCTGAACCATTTTAAAAGGCATGTAAGAGATAGCTGCACTGGTAAGTCTGGAATCGTGTAAAGGAGAGGCTAGATAAGTGGTGTTGTGGCTAGATAAGATAGGTGGTGTTGTGGATAATGAAGTAGATTTTCAAAGTCTACAGAGAGATTTGGGCCATTTGGAAAAGTGGGCTGAAAGATGGCAGATGGAGTTTAATGCTGATAAGTGTGAAGTGCTACATCTTGGCAGGACAAATCAAAATAGGACGTACATGGTAAATGGTAGGGAATTGAGGAATGCTGTGGAACAGAGGGATCTAGGAATAACTGTGCATAGTTCCCTGAAGGTGGAATCGCATGTAGATAGGGTGGTAAAGAAAGCCTTTGGTGTGCTGGCCTTTATAAATCAGAGCATTGAATATAGGAGTAGGGAAGTAATGTTAAAATTGTACAAGGCATTGGTAAGACCAATTCTGGAGTATGGTGTACAATTTTGGTCGCCTCGTTATAGGAAGGATGTCAACAAAATAGAGAGAGTACAGAGGAGATTTACTAGAATGTTGCCAGGGTTCCAGCAACTATGTTACAGAGAAAGGTTGAACAAGTTAGGTCTTTATTCTTTGGAGCGCAGAAGGTTAAGGGGGGACTTGATTGAGGTCTTTAAAATGATGAAAGGGATAGACAGAGTTGACGTGGATACGTTTTTCCCCATTGAGGGTAGGGAAGATTCAAACAAGAGGGCATGACATGAGAATTAAGGGACAGAGGTTTCGGGGTAACGTGAGGGGGAACTTCTTTACTCAGAGGGTGGTGGCTGTGTGGAATCAGCTTCCAGCAGAAGTGGTGGAGGCAGGATCGATTTTAACATTTAAGAGTAAAGTGGATAGGTATATGGACGTGAAGGGAATGGAGTGGTATGGTCTGAGTGCAGGTAGATGGGACTAGGGGAAAACAAATGGTCGGCACGGACTGGAAGGGCCGAGAGGGCCTGTTTCCGTGCTGTAATTGTTATATGGTTATATGGTTATAACAATGGCAGGCTTCCTCCTCTGAAGGACATTGATGAACCACAAAGGTTTACTCAATAACTTCTAGTTTTGTGATTATAATTATGAGGACCAATTGGTTTAATTCCCAAATAATTATTTTGAATTTTAATTCCACATTTGACATGGTTGGGTTTGAATTTGCCTAGATTATTAGTTCTAGACTTTGATTGTTAGTCTAAGCCTATGGCCAACTCAGCTAGTAATTTAACTGCTACACCAGCACTGCACGGTGCCATGGACATTGTATAAACTGCTGCATATGATGGAACTCAAGTACTATCTCAGGCTCTGTTCACTGATACCTGCAAATGGAATCCATGAGATATTTCATTTTCTAATATCCATCATAGAATTTATTAGCATTCAATCAACTAGTTAATGGTATTTATAATGAAACCAGTTCTCTATGGTATGAGATCAATTGACAGATATGATGGAAAGAAAATATTATGGGGAAATAAGTGGCAGAATATGAGTAATAGGTTTGCTCTGAGAGCTGGAAAAGACTTGATGGGCTGAATGGTCACTTCATGTTTAGAAAAGGTCTATAATAATGAGTCCTATTGCAGGGTCTCAACCCAAAATTCAATTCCCTCCACAGATACTGCCTGACCTGCTGAGTTCTTCCCGCAGTTAGTTTTTTCGTTCAAGATTCCAGCATCTGTAGTCTCTTGCAACTTCAGCTGAGCATTTGACATGTACTGGCTGTGATCCAGTTACAGAAATAATTTACTGAGATGCAACAAGATCAAACTATATAATCCATGCCAAACAGAACCATTCAAGCAGTCAAATCCTGCTTGTTGTGCAGAGAGATCCTGTTTCCTTAACTTGCCTTCTGCAAGCACTCTCATGCTAATCTTTGACCTATAATTTTCAACTACTTCAGTTGCTAGTGGACTTTTTCTTACTTACAGTATCTACTTTCTCCTTAAACTCACTAATACATCCTCTGCAGTAGGTATACTTGTCGTGGTGCTGTAAGTGTGAGAATCACATAAGCTGTTCATATCTGGATTGACACTCATTAGCGGTCCATGACAATCCTCCCCCCAGAATATGCAGAAGAACAAAAGAATGTATATTCCAATGTTCACAGTAAGATACATTGAAAGTGAGCTTTCCTTTGGAAGTCACTGAAGCGTGTTACTCTACAATGCTGTCAGTGTGGGGAAGTGAATGATTGACTGAACACAGATATTAGGACAACAAACAGAAGATGCTATCAGTCATTTCTTACCAGCATTTGCACTCATCTTTAGAGGGGCAACATCCCCTGAAGAAAGTGGATGGGATCACTCACACAAAACAAGTTGAAAGAAACAATATCTTAATGAAAAATAAAGGTTAATCCAGCTAATTCCTTGAATCTCTTGTCCGTGACAAAAACACATCTGCCAGACTCTATGTTACTGCACAAAGATCTCCAAAATACACTACATCAAAAAGATCCAGTTTGTGTCTGTGATAGTGCGGGCCAAAAATAAGATGTGGAAATTGTCTCTCATTATATGCAGAGAGCATTTAATCATTGTGAAGTAGTTATCAATATAACAAATCAAGTACTGAGTGCATCCAGACGCTATTGACTTGCAAGTCAGAATAAGTTATTCTAACATTCTACTAATCAATGGTGAGAAAAGTTTGGGAATACAGTTTATGTCAGCCTACCTCAGAAAATTGTATTGATGTGGTGGAGAGAATTCAGTGAAATGCAATTAGTACAACTTTGGGCCTCGGGGAACTGAGGTGTGTAGACAGACTTTCAATGGAAGAAAAACAAAGAAAATTCGATGTGTTTCTTTCAAATGAAAGAAAGTCAAGGTATTTCCAAAGGGGGCTAACTTGGATTATAAATATAGATCAGGAAATCACAAATCCAAAGTTCACAAAACTTGAATAAAGTTTGAAATTAACCACAATCTATTAGCTTAGTAGATATTTAGGATGGACAGATACACCATTGGTACAGATACATACATTGGTTAGCTTGCAACAAAAAGCTTTTTACTGTACCTGGTACACGTGACAATAAACTAAACTGAAACTGAAATCAATTCACACTTTTGTAAGAGGCTTCAATGATTGAAAAGGGAAGCTGTACCTTATGTGCAATAGGATAAACATCGCATTGGAAATGTTGCATCACTATTTATTTTGTAAAATGTTTTGAGTGAATGTGGCAGTTCGTTTTATTCTACCCCAACACGAGCAGTAATCCAGGGATTTACCTTAAGGTTCCTGCAGACATTCTTTTTTTCTCCGCTAGTGTTGATCAGAGCTGGCAGCAGTAATGGCTGCCCCTCTGCTACTCTGGTGGACTGTTCATGGGTTCTGATGGAGCAGCATTGAGACTGAGGAGCCTGCCTACCCAGTCTCTTAACAGTAAATAGGCACAAAAAGCTGGAGTAACTCAGCGGGACAGGCAGCATCTCTAGAAAGAAGGAATGGGTGACGTTTCGGGTCAAGACCCTTCTTCAGAGCCTTAACTAATCCTTTTACAAATAATTGGAAATTGGCTGCAGGTGGCACATAGTTATTCAAAGTCCTTTTCAGTGTTTTTAATTGATTTTTACTTCATTGATCTGTTTTAAACGTAAATTATTTAAATATTTTTTATGTTCGTGTGTTCTTTTATTTTTTTTGTATGAGCAGCTGTTACTGACCATGAGTGAGAAATTCAAGGTCATTGCCAACACCAGTAAACCACAGGACACTTCTGTCAGAGGTCTGATAGAGACCCAGTGGCAGGGCGCTCTTTGTGGGTCAGCTCAAGTCTGGCTTAGTGTCTGAGGGTTCAAATCCAGGAGCAGACCATACACGCACTGTGCCGAGGGGCTGGGAGTACTTCACGTCTGGCACGTCCGCTTTACATCACCCACGGCTGGGAGACGTGGTGCAGCTCCATTCGATTGAAGTGGGTTTCTGGCCTTGAATGAGAAGACGAGTGCAAGGAAATGTTTTACAAACATTTTCCTTCCTAAAATTATGTGACTTTTACTGAACTGTTTTAAAATGTTACCAATCAATTAAATACATTTCAAAGGCTTTTGACAAAAGTAATCATCAGAAGGTTATCAAGGTTGTCCAGGGTCAGGGTATCAGAATATGCCACCTCATGCTCATAGCTACCTTTGGAATGCTCCACCTCACAGGATGGCCTCAGCTATCAGAACAATTGGACCTGTTGGGCTTCAAAAAGCATGTGTAGCCATCAGAGTATTATTAGGGCAAATGTTTGGAGGGCTGGATTGAATTTGTCCTAATCAAAAAGGAATCATAGTTTATTTGCATTTTTTAAATTATTGCTCAAAAAAACATATTTTTGGGTAGGCTATGGTAATTAATTTCTTTGTCTGAAATCAAATACTCAATGTTCTCGCTTCCATCCAGATTGGAATAATTGGATGATCAGCCATGATCACATTGAATGGCGGTGCTGGCTCGAAGGGTCGGATGGCCTACTCCTGCACCTATTGTCTAGTGGTAGGAATGAAAAACTGGTAATGATACATCAACCTTCCATTATACTCTTCACTTCTATTGTTGATAATGATAGGTGGCACACTGTGACCGCCAATGTTCTGCCCTGCTGAAACAGAAAATTACTTCCAAAACATAATATCCATGACTTCTGAGTTGTGGGCAAAAACCTGTTCACAATCCTCACTACTATGGTGGCGAGGGAGATTTAGGGGGACCATGTAAAGAAATTATGGCCAAGTGCAGAAATGCTTTTATATTATAGGGTGTATAAATGAGTGGATGTTCGCTCTAAAGTTATATGAAGCCATGAATGGACATTGTCTGGCATTCAGCATTTGGCTATGGGCATTGCACATTGCACATTAGGCAGGATATACTGAACTTGAAATGGCTGCACAAAATCACCAGAATGATGGTAGGGCAAAATAGCTTGATTATGAGAAAAGATGATATGACGTGTATTCCCTCAATACACAAAATTAAGGTGTTTATGATATGTTGAAATAATTTGTTGGAAATACTCAGCAGGTCAGGTAGCATCTGTGGAAAGAGAAACAGACTTAATGTTTCAGGTCGATTACATATTATCAGAATGATTCAGACAAAATGGTTATTGACATTAATTCTATTTATTTTGCTATAGATGCTGCCTGACCTGCTGAGTGTTTCTATCATTGTGTATTTTTTTTTCAAGATTCCAATAATTTTAAGTTTTTGATTTTAAGTTAATGATTTGCTAAACTAGATTGAAATGGAACAATATTTCCTCTGATGGGAGGCATAAAATGAGGGCCTTATTTAAGCTGATAAGTCATCTTAAGCTTAAACAATGGAATTGGCTTCAGGGGCTGAATCCACCTATGTACCTATACAACGGTTAGTTCATTGGTTCATCATCAGACTAAAGCAACATTTATTTTGCAAATCAAGTGTTGACACCCACATCTGTGAAAAATACTGATAAGCTCATGGTGCATTTGTTATAATGTAGATGCAGAGATACAGCACAAAGTCCCTGTTAAATATAACCAAATTCATTAGAAAGCTGTAACCTATGTGGTTCCGGTGACAAGAGGATTATTTCATCTTTGTTGAAGAATCTAACTGAAACAACTTGTTAATCCTGGAGTCACCAAATGGACAAGGACAATGGGTAGAGTTGGTTTGTAGGGCTCAGTGGCCTTATGTGGATTTTTTTGTTCCTATGAAAAATAGATACAGAAACACACTGCCTGAAAGTTAGAGAAAACAAATGTTTAGATGCCTTGATGGTATAAAAATGTCAGAAGACAAAAACATGCAAAGAAAGTAATGGATGAGAGACCAAAACGATTACAAAACAAAAAGTAGCATCCTACAGGTGAGAGCAGCAAATGATGGGAAATTATTCAATACGACAGCAGACTCTTAGCCTGAGGCACATAGTTGATATGCTCACTTACTCTGAATAATCAAACATAAACTGTTGGATACCTGTAGGCTAAAACAACAAGTCTAAGCACAATAGCAAATTTATACTGATTCACAATTGATAACATGAGGCTCATTAAACTCAGTTAGAAATAGTGTCAGTAACAAAAGTCAATGGACAGAAAATTGTGTCATCACGAGAAGATTATGCAGCTTTTATGCTTGTGACATTGTGATCAAATAATTTCTAGCTTCCTATACTTTGTGAAAAGGCTGCAATATTTTGTATCATGTAAACATATAAGCAGATATACAGGCCTTACAATGGAATAGCTATTGCAAATTATATTCGATAAATTGTGACAATTAATAGGTCAAACGTAAACCAGTTTTAATTTTGAATCAAAAACAGCTTGCTATAAGAGCACCCTAAAGCAGATAGAATGTTTAAATGCTGGTTCAAACCAAAGATAGACACAAAAAGCTGTAGTGATTCAACGGGACAGGCACCCTCTAGAGAGAAGGAATTGGTGACGTTTCGGGTCAAGATCCTTCTTCAAACTGGATAGAAGGAATGGGTGACATTTCAGTTTGAGACGCCTTCTTCAGACATGGTGGCAGACCATTTATGAAGGGCAACACAGTCCTTAGAGACAAGACTGGTCAACTGTGGGAACAGACGGGCTCCTTACAGTAAGAGTACGCCAACCACACTTCCAAGACTCCAGATTTAAACACAAGGATCAGAATTTTAACATCAAGGCAGTGGGAACCTACATTCAAGCATGGCTGATGGAAATAAAACCATAGGCAGGAGAATCAGCACAAGATGACTAATCACCTGATTTTCTTTCCATAAAGACTGATCATAGTAGGTCAGGAATAACAGAGATTTTAGCAGCATGACTGAGAAACTACTTTCATAGTTAGGGATTCTCGTTGTCGTTAAAATAAAATGTAAATATCGTTAAAATTTGCATTTTTTCCCTTTTTTTCATCTGACAAATATATATATACATATACATCCCTGGGATGGCGGTACTGTCATATGAGGAAAGATCGAAAAGACTAGGCTTGTATTCACTGGAGTTTAGAAGGATGAGGGGGGATCTTATAGAAACATATAAAATTATAAAATGACTGGACAAGCTAGATGCAGGAAAAATGTTCCCAATGTTGGGCGACTCCAGAACCAGGGGCCACAATCTTAGACTAAGGGGGAGGTCATTTAGGACTGAGGTGAGAAAAAACGTTTTCACACAGAGAGATGTGAATTTATGGAATTCCCTGCCACAGAGGGCAGTGGAGGCCAAGTCATTGGATGGATTTAAGAAAGAGTTAGATAGAGTTTTAGGGGCTAGTGGAGTCAAGGAATATGGGGAGAAGGCAGGCACGGGTTATTGATAGGGGACGATCAGCCACAATGAATGGCGGTGCTGGCTCGAAGGGCCGAATGGCGTCCTCCTGCACCTATTTTCTATGTCTATGTCTATATACACGTATAGTATATATAAATATCAAGCTTTATTTCTCTATCCTAACAATGATTTCAAACTTAATTTCTCTAACTGAGCGGGGACTTAAAAGTGATTTATATTTGCTGCTTCTTCATTTTCCCTTTTGCCTTGTGTGAGAATATATCAATCTGACTGGATTATCAGTTTGCCTGCTGCCTGTGCTGTGGCTGCTGGAGGATACAGAACCCTTGTAGACTGTGTCAAGGTCAAACTAAAACAGATGAACTCTGTGCTTTAGACCTTGCTTCAACTTTGCCGACAACCTCATTAGAGGATAAAGGTGTGTGCCATTCGATCTCCACTCATCATAGGACATGGGCTGTCAAGATAACCCACAGATGGAAGATATGATGTAGGCAGGTTGTTATTATTAATGGAAAAGTAACTAGTTCAGCAGAAAAACAAGAAAAGATTTCCACTGGTCATTATGTGTAATATGTGATTAGAATAGTATTCCGATTAATTTGTGATTCAAACCACTCATCACACCCACTGCCACTTGAAAGTTTTATTTTATGAATAAATAGAATATTCATATTGTTGGCTGAAGCACCATTCAATTTGTAAAAAATAGAGGAAAAAAACAGAGGCCCAACAAGCCCCATGCGGTGTCATCTGCCTCCATGGAACCACTTCCACCTTTCTCATTTTTATTCACATTGATATTTCACCTTGTTATATCCAGATTACTAAGTTGTACATTTAAGTTGTCATCTTTATTTTCTGAATTATTCATCAGTGAAATTCCAGTTACATAGTTGCCAAAAGTTGGCATGGCCATGAGAGACCTGAAGCACTATGATATATTTTGGTGGACATTGCTTTCAGAAAAGCTTTCTTGAAATATAAGAACTTAGAAAACAGGACATCCAGAATTTGTGCCATTATTCACCGCACGAACCCCTTCCACAGCTCTTCACCTCACCTTATCAGATGAAGCCTTCTATTCCTTTCTCCTTTGTGTGTTTATCTATAGTTCTAAATTCTTAAATGCCAACACATACACAACATAGTGGATTTCATTAGGGTGAAAAGTTTCTCCTCAGTACACTTTCGCCTGCATTTGTCTGGGAGTTAAGAAGAAGGTAGGGATATTCTTTCCATTTAATAGCTGGGGAAAATATGATGCAATCATGGTAGGTGGAAAACAATTCATCTTGGTGGACATCATCACTCAGATCTACAAGCTGGGTTGCCAGATCCACAAGCTTGGACTATCCAGACTGAGCTGAACCAATGAAAGAATTTGTAACGTTTTAATCCTACTCTCTTGCACAAATGACAGGACACACCAAGAATTGTGTAGACACATGAATGAAATTTCAGTACTCATTCCGGCAGTTTCATCACCAAGCTGGCCATTGCTCTTTTCTCAATATATTTCTGTTTCCTTATGGATCACAAAGAACAATGCCATCAAGCCTCATGCCAGAGGCAGTATTCATATCCATAGAGTTTGTCAGTCAATGTGCTTCTGCATGGTGAATTTGTCTTGGTGCCCAGCAATTTCCTGTATTCCACAGGTTGCTGGGCACCACCGGCAGTCCACCATTCAGTGAGTAAAAGCCCCTCCTTGTGATGTCTGTCACCAAATTGGTGCCCACAGTAGGCTGCCCACTGCCCCCAGCAGAGGCTAACAAGCCTGCCAGAGACATATCTTTGTGTCTCCACTCAACATGGAATAGTCCATGTTTAAGAAGGAACTGCAGATGCTGGAAAATCGAAGGTAGGTAGGCAAAAATGCTGGAGAAACTCAATGGTGACGCAGCATCTATGGAGAGGATATAGGCAAAGTTTTGGGTCGAAACCCTTCATCAGACAGATGTGAGGGTGGGGGGGGGGGGGGGGGGGGGGGGGAGGAAGAAAGGAAGAGGTGAGAAGGGGAGGAGAAAGTAAGGACTACCTGAAATTAGAGAAGTCAATGTTCATACCGCCATGGAATAGTCCATGGCTGATTAGTTCAAGTGCACGCCAGAAAAGGTGACCTGTCATCTGGTAACTCCTCAGCAGTAAAACAGCTTCGCTGGCAGAGGATCTAGAGCAATGGAAAGCCTGGGTCTTGATCAAACTCGTCCTTATTCACGTGGATCTATGGAAAGTTGATTGAAATGTAGGGCCTAACATTCCACACAATTGACTTTCTACATTGTTTTCTGATGCCAAATTCCTCAGAGGTTTCTACATACCCTTACTGATGGACCAGGGGGAGAGATATTCTCGTGGGCTTGTAACTATGCTGGTTCATTGTAGCACAGAAAATCTTTGGATCCTTTCTATCTATCCATAGTTCCCCCTGGATTGGAGGATCTTAGCTCTGGGGAGAGATTTGGATGGAGTGGGCTTGTTTTTCTGGAGCAAAGAAGGCAAAGGCTATGAGAATCTTGCAGAATGACCAAAGGCTATGAGAGCCATAGAAAGGGTAGATAATCAAAATTAATTTTCAATGATAGGGGTATCAAAACAACAGGTTTAAAGTGAGAGAAAGGAATTTTAAAGAAGGGTTGAGGAGCAAGAATTTTTATTACACAGATTTTACACAGATATCCAGAATGCACTACAAGATAAGGTGATGGAATCAGATACAATTACTACGTTTAAGTCTGTCTGTCCCTGCCTTTTTTGTTGTTTTAATAGTGCGTGTTAAATGTATGTTTTTAGTGTTCTTTAGCTTGTTTTATGTGGGGGGGGGGGGGGGTTGGGGAAACTTGTTTTAATCTCTTACCTCGTCGGAGATGCGATTTGTTTTGTATTGTATATCGGTCCGCAATGCGGTCTAACATCGAGGAGTTGGCGGCCTCTAGCTGGAGATCAGTTTGGGAGCTCCAACTAGTTTGGGAGCGCGGGACTTAACATCGTGAGCTCGCGATCCCTTTGCCACGAATCGACCTCGGAGCTCCAACCGCGGGTAACCTGTGGACTTTAAAATTGTTAGGGACTGACTTCGGGAGTTCCTGCCGCAGGAGCTTCGCTCGCCCTGATGCGGGAGCTTCGATCACCCCGACGGATGGTTCAACTGCTCCGACCGCGGGAGAATAAAGAAGAAGATGATTGGATTTTATTATCTTCCCTCACAATGAAGAGTGTGGGGAATCCGCTGTGGTGGATGTTTATGTTAACTTTTATGTAGGTGTGTGTTGTGTTGCTTGGTATGGCTGTTGCTTAGTATGGCTTCTTTAGTATGGTTGTATGGTAATTTGCATATCACTTAATTGGTACACATGAGAATAAAAGACCTTTGAAACAAGGCATTAAAATAGGCAAGGATTAGAAGGATAGAGGCATTATGCAGGCAAATGGGATTACTGTAAAGAGGAAAAATGTTAGCATGAACATGGTGGGTTGAAGGGCCTATGTCTGTGCTGTACGACCCTCTGACCTGTTTGCATTAATTAGACATTCTACTTGCTCAGATTCATGGAACGTGCTTTGCTCATAAGGTTCACGTGTAGTGGGAATGACAAACAGCATAATGGTTACGTTTGCCACAAGTATCAACAAAAATAATGCCAATGAGAAAAAAAGCAAACTCTTTAACTCCAAAATAAATAATATCATGTTTGGAGTCACTGTGTTCCGCAAGTAATAGCATCAGATAAGAACTAAATTGTGCACCTACAAATATGGGAGGAAATTTATGTCATGGTACCGGTGTGACAAAAATCAGGAAATAAGACAAGCTGCTTCAACAGCTCAGTGGACTGTGGTAAGCAGGAAGTTTAAAATCACAGATAAAATTCCCCATGATATGGTAACTCATTAGGAAAGGGTGATGTCAGAACTCTAAAACCTTCACATTCGTGGAGCCTGATTTCAGCTTAAGGTTCAATTGAGCTCCACCGAGGATATTTTTCAGCAACCAACCCTCAAGTAATCTAATGTTCCATGATACTGACAATATGGCTAAAAATATAAAATATTTCATTTCCCGTGCCAGAATCCCTCATTTTAAGAGAAATAATTCAAAATGAATTGTAATGAAAGAAATGTCAATTCCACTTCACTGCTTATAGTTTGCTTCTGCAACGAGAGTTAAAAGACCAATGTTTTCACATATGACATCGCTCAGATTCTCTGGTGCGTTAACATTTTGAGATTCTGCCTTCAGGGGAAGTTTCCCCAACAGACATCATGACATGAATTGTATAATAATACGGGAAGATGGACACTGGGAAGCTATGCCGGGAAAGTACAATTAGAATTTTGTAGAGGACATATGTTTAAGATGAGGGGGTAAGATTTAATAGGAACCTGAGGGGTAAACGGTTTCACACAAAGGATGGTGCGTGTATGGAACGAGCTGCCGGAGGAGGTAGTCGAGGCAGGT
This sequence comes from Okamejei kenojei, assembly GCA_035221665.1. Taxonomy (NCBI): domain Eukaryota; kingdom Metazoa; phylum Chordata; class Chondrichthyes; order Rajiformes; family Rajidae; genus Okamejei; species Okamejei kenojei. The sequence continues at coordinate 39,781,653 of CM069140.1, forward strand.
ACTATCGCAATGTTTAAGAAACATGTAGGTACATGGATAAGGCAGGTTTAAATGAGGAAAAGGGGATAGCATGGGTGTCATGGTACAAGTCATTGAAAGTAGGCATGCAGGTGCAGGTGAAAAAAGAATATGTTGTAGATGGGACATTCAGTTGTACAGGGTGGTGAGACCACACCTGTATTGTACAGGGCTCCAAATCTGAGAAGGACATAGAGGGAGTTGGGATTCTGAAGGGCCTATACTCTGGAATTTCTTATAGAAACTTACAAAATTCTTAAGGGGTTGGACAGGCTAGCAAAGACTTTAAGACTGAGAAAATTCTTTTTTTTTGTTAAATATTTTTATTAATTTGTAAGTGACATATTAATAGAATATACTTCTTACATGCCACATTCGTAATATTTGGCATTAATATTTTTAACATTTAAGACTTATTTGTACTTCTATACTTTTTTTTTACAAGTAAGAAAAGATAGAGAAAAATAACATAGGAATAAGAAATCAAAAATAAAGAAGTGAATGGAGTATTAAAAAGTTATCCATCGTTGGAGATATATCCATGAATTGTTATACGTATTTCTTCATCTATTCCATTATTCAGGTTTCAGTCAGGCTCTCGCACCGAGCCACTTTGACCCTTTAGATATTCAATGTATGGAGACCATATTCCTCTGAAAAGATCCAACCTGTCCATTAGGACAAGCCTCAATCTTTCCAGATGAAGTGTCTCCAACATTCCTGTAATCCACATTTTGATTGTGGGGGGATGTAGGACCTTTCCAGAATTTCAATATAAATTTTTTCCCAATTATTAAACTATAACCAATAAAAATTCTTTGATTCGTTGTTATTAATTGATCTGTTTCCAGTAATCCCAGTATTATTAACTTTGAGTCAGGAATCAGATTCATATTAACAACATTCGAAATTATCCTAAATATTTCTGTCCAAAATGTTGTAATTTTTACACAATTTGTAAATGAGTGTGTCAAGTTAGCTTCTAAGTGCTGACATTTATCACATATGGCAGATACATTTGAAAGAATATTATGTAATTTTGATTTTGAGTAATAAGACTCTGATTCTAATTAAAAATAAGACTCTCTCCTACAAACTGAAGCTCCCACATACTCTTTCCACCCCTTTGCGCTGTTAATTGAATTCTCATTAATTAAAATTCTTTTAAAGTAGCTAGAAGTCATTGCCATATGGTGAAGTGGAATTATGTTGATCCACAAACCTATATCTTAGGTGAAAATTAATTCATGAATACTCAACAAGTAATTTTATTTTCATCTATTTGAGTTAAATTCAGTGCCATTTATAAATAGTAGTAAATCTTTCCCTCCATAATCGTGCTGGAGAGGTGGCAATGAATCAAATTAAATGTTCCCACCATTTTCCTGTACAGCTCCTGTAGAGAACAGGCATAACAAGGATTCACCAATAGAAATAAATTCCACCATTTAAACGTCTTTACTTTAAATATGTGGACTACAGGCATACAGTTACTGACTGCTGTAACCTCTTGTGCAGGAAGGAACTACAGTTGCTGTTTTAAACCAAAGGTACACACAAAATGGTGGAGTAACTCAATGGGACAGGCAGCATCTCTGGAGAGAACGAATGGGTGATGTTTCGGGTTGAGACCTTTCTTCAGACTGAAGAAGGGTCTTGACCCGAAACACCACCCATTCCTTCTTTCCAGAGAAGCTGCCTCTGTCACTGAGCTGCTCCAGTATTTTGTGTCTATCTGCTGTAACCTCTTGCTACTAATACAAATACATTTCTAATATTTTTTTACTTTGCGTGTAGAATTCTAGATTCCAACAAATTCAAAGAAATCTAAAACTAAAAAAAAACATCCAAGTTGAAGTTAAGCCCCTTGGGTACAACCACAGTCGAGAAAAGTAAGAAAGAAAACAAATTAAAGAACCACTCCTTCACTTCAAGGAAGCCTGGAATAGTGTGAATCTGCAGATGTTCTATAGTTCCACGGGGAGTGATCATCCACTGAATGGCTTCCTGAAGGTGATATTGAGAAATTATTGCTCTACATTTTTTAACAACATGTTATTTACATTTTTGGAAAACGCAAGGTCACAGTCGTAGAAATAGAAAAAAAACGTAATAACCAATAACTTGGGCCTCTTGAGGTTTACTTGATTGTCTTTAAGCAGACAGGGAGGAATTGTTGACGGAGTTAACTTGGAGTTATGTTTTTTTTTAAATCTCTGCTGGCAGATAGTGAGGAAGTGACAGAAGATTGGACATTACTCCAAGAGAAAATGGAGAGAGGGTCACATCAGAACACAGCCAAGATTGATCAGCTAGAAATAAATACTTGGCAAATGTATAAATCTGTTATAAAATTAGTTGAAATAAAAACATGAAATGCTGGAAATACTCAGGAGACCAGGCAGCATCTACAAAGAGAGTAGAGAATAAAGATAAAAGGTCGTGGACTACAAAGTTAATTTAGTTTATCTCTGCAGTTTCAGCAAGACCTTCTGACAATTTCCATCATTTTCCATTTTGATTTCAGATTTCCATTTCCAGACAAGCAATCTAAGTTTGTACAACCTCTCCTTAGAGCCAATACTCTCCAATCCAGGTAGCATTCTAGTAAACCTCTTCTGCACCCTCTTCAAAGCCTCAATATCCTTCCTTTATTGGGGCAACCAGAACCTCACACAATAATACAAATATGGTCTTACCAAAGTCTTATAAAGCTGTGAAATGACTTCCTGACCTGTATACTCAATGCCCAGACTGATGAGAGCAAGTATACCATATGCCTTTACCATTTTATCTTTATGTGCTGTCACTTTCAATGAGCTATGGACTTGGACCCCAAGATTCCTCTGTTCAACCTCATACATTTCCTACCCCCCCCCCCCCCCCCCCCCCCCCCCCCCTTCAGCAAAATGCACGACTTCTCACTTGCTCAGATTACACTCCAATTGCCACTTCTTCACCCACATTTATCGCTGGTCTATATCCCACTGTATACATAGTCAACCTTCATCACTGTCTGCAACTCTACTACCAATTTAGGAGTTGGTTGCATACATACTAACTCACCCATCCACATTTATATCCAATGTTGTTTATATAACTACGAAAAAGAGGTTCCAGGACAGAACACTGCGGAACTCTACTGGTCACAGACCTCCAGCCAGAATAACACCCTTCGACCACAAAGCTTACCCGTTTGTAAGCCAGACCTGAATCCAAACAAACAAGTCTCCATGGATCTCATGCATCTTAATCTCTGAATAAGGCTACTATAAAGGTCTTTATAATATGCCTTGCTAAAGGGGTATGTCATCCACATAGATAGCGTCCACTGCCATACCCTCATCAATCACCTTTGTCACCTTCTCAAAACAGTCAATCAAGTTTGTCAACCATGGATAAAGCCATGCTGACTGTCACCTAATTAACCCATTCTCTTCCAAATAGAAGCAAATCCTATCCTGAACCATGGGTAGACACAAACTGCTGGAGTAACTCAGCGGGACAGGCAGCATCTCTGGAGAGAAGAAATGGGTGACGTTTCGGGTCGAGACCCTTCTTCAGACTGATATCAGGGGAGTGGGCGGGACAGAGATAGAATGTAGTCAGAGACAGTGAGACTGGTGCAAGAACTGAGAAGGGGGAGGGGGAAAGCAAGGGCTATTTGAGTTAGAGAAGTCAATGTTCATACCGCTGGGGTGTAAGCAACCCAAGCGAAATATGAGGTGCTCCAATTTGTGCTGTGCCTCACTCTGACAATGGAGGAGGCCCAGGACAGAAAGATTAGATTGGGAATGGGAGGAGGAGTTAAAGTGCTGAGCAACCGGGAGATCAGGTAGGTTTAGGCGGACTGAGCGGAGGTGTTCAGCGAAATGATCGCTGAGCCAGTGCTTGGTCTCGCCGATGTCTAGGAGTTGACACCCATTCCTTATAAAGTCCTTTGTGGTAGCCTTATCCAGAGATTAAAATGCATGGGATCCATGGAGACCTGTTTCTTTAGATTCAGGTCTGGCTTACTCACAAAAGGCATTGTGGTTGAAGGGCGTTATTCTGGCTGGAGCTCTGTGACTAGTAGAGTTCCTCAGTGTTATGTCCTGGGACCTCTTTTTCGTAGTATACTGTATATATGCACATTGGATATAAATGTGAATGGGTGAGTTAGTATGTATGCAGACAACACCAAAATTGGTAGTAGAGTTGCAGACAGTGAGGTAGGTTGACTAAGAATACAGTGGGATGTAGACCAGCTATGGGTGAAGTAGTGGCAGTTGGAGTTTAATCTGAACATGTGTGAAGTGGTGTATTTTTCTGAAGATGGGGGGGGGGGGGAGAAAATGTATGTAAACCACCATCTGCAGTTCATTCCTACACTATCCTGAACTATCTTCTCCAATAGATTCCCTACCATTCTCGCGAGGCACACTGGCGTATAATCTCCTGGATTATCTTTCTTCCCTTCTTAAAAAAAGGAACAACATTAGCTACTCTCCAGTCCTCCAGGACCCTGCCTGTGCCCAGAGAAAATGTCAAGATATTCGTCAAAGCCCCTACTATCCCCTCTTTCAATAAACAGATAGTTTCCATCGGGCCCTGGAGATTTATCCACCTTAATGCTCTTCAAGAGCCCTCCGTCATTATTTCAAACTGCTCTTGCATATTAGTATTCCCCACACTGATCTCACTGTCCTCAATGTCCTTCTCCTTGGTGAATACAAATTAAAAGTATTCATTTAACACTTCACCTACAGTACATCCTCTGACTCCAAGCATAAATTCCGTTATTTTTCCTTGTGTAGCTCTATCTTCCATTTGGTCAGCCTCTCGTGGTAATGCATGTATAAAAAGCTTTGGGAATTTCTTTAATCCAGCCAATGATATTTTTTGGATCTCTAATTGACCATTTGAGTTCTTTGCTGCTTTCTTTATATTCCTCAAAGGCCTCATCTGATTTCATCTTTCTAAATCTAACATAAACTTCCTTTTTTCTTTTTGACAAAATTTACAACCTCTTTGGTCATCCAAGTTCCCCAAACCTTGCCATCCTTTCCCTCCTCCTGACCATGAACTCTGCTGCCCCTTAAATGACTCCCACATGTCAGATGTGGATTTATCCGATAACAACTTCGCTCAATTTCTTCCACCTAGTTCCTCCCTAACAATGCTGTTATCTGCTTTACTCCAATTTAGTACCTTTCCTAAGACTTATCCTTATTCATCACTATCTTAAAACTTATGGAGATACAAGGGCCTGCCAGTGCTGGAATTGTTAGTAAAACACAAAGTGCTGGAGTAACTCAGCAGGTCAGGCGACACCTGTGGAAGGAATGGTTTGAAGAAGGATTCTGACCTGAAATGTCGCTTATCTATTTCTTCCAAGATTCTGCCTGACCCACTGAGTTACTCCACCTATTTGTCTTTCACTTAAAACTTGGGTGGTTATGATTAATGTTCCTAAAATACCCTTCTACTAAAACACGACTCACATGGCTAGTCATTTCTCAGTGCAATGTTCAGTATGGTCCCTCCACAAGTTGAACTATCCACACATTGTTTCAGGAAATCCTCTTGAATACACGTAAGGAATTCCGCCCTGTCTAAGTCTTTATTACTGAGTAAGTCCCAGTCTATATTAGGAAGTTAAAGTCATCCACTACAAAAGCCCTGTTGCCTTTGTATCTTTCTGGTAATCTGTCAACATATCTGTTCCACTACCTCCCATGGCTTTAAAGTATTAACCCATTAACTTGCATATTTCTTATTTTTGATTCCGCCATATCACCTCAGCAGACAGTCCCTCCAGTATGTCCTCTCTGAGTGCTGCCATGAGAGTCTCCCTGATTAGTAGAGTAACTCCTCCACCTCTTACCTCCCTCTCCATTACATCTGAAACATCAAAACCTTGCGACATTGAGCTGCCAAGTTGCCACATTGGCCACAACATCATATTTCTAAGCACTAGTCCAGGCTCCAAGTTCTTTAATTATAATACTCCTTGCATTGAATTAAACAAACTTCAACCCATTAATTTCACCATATTCCTTAACCTCTCCCAGCCTGCCCTTCCTTGGAACCTTCTGCTCCAGACCTCTAGTTTAGCATCAATCCTTCCATTTGTTAACATTCTACTCTGGTTCCTGACCCTCTGTCACTGTAGATTAAACCCTCCCGAGTACTCCCAGTGAACCTCCCTGCAAGGCTATTTGTCCCTTCCAGTTCAGGTGCAACCCGTGCCTCTTGTACAGGTCATCTCTGCCCCAGAAGAGATCCTAGTAGTCTCTTGGATCTGAAACCGAAACCCTGCCCGATCTCCTCAGCTACACACGAGCGTGTCCTAGTTTCCTGTTGCTATCCTCACTACCACATGGCACTGGGTGTAATCTGGAGATTACTACCCTCAAGGTCTTGCCTTTTAACCTTCTGTCTGCCTTCTTCACTAACGAGTCTTCTATCGTTACGTCTCTGCCTAACGTCACCCTTCCCCGCTCTGCCAGGCCTCATGCCCCAAACTTGACTGCTGCTGCTCTCCCCATTGCCCTCTTAAAAGTATCCAAAATGGTATAATTGTCTTGGAGAGAAGCAGCCACAGGGGATTTCTGCAAACTCTACCTACTCCGTTCCCTGGTGATCACCCATTTATTATCTGCCTGTACCTTAGGTATGACCACCTCACTATAACTCCGACCTATTATGTTCACATACTCCTGGATGATCCTGAGGTTCCCTCACTCGGTCAGTGAAAAGCTACAGCTGGACACACTTCTCACAGGTGCAGTCCTCAGGGACACAGGACATCTCTCGGACCCCACTTTCTATAGGAGGGACATACCAATGCCCTAACTGCCATTTTCACTGCTCTACCAGAAGAGGAACTTTTGAATGGAAATGACCTCTCCTTATTTGACCCTCAGCCTCCTCATTAAATCCTCTCTCAAGCCTAAGCACTTATTCTCAACAAAGCACATCACCTCAACACCTCAATAATCTAGGCAGCTTTCAAGTAAATCTCCTCTGCACGCTTTGCAAAGCCTCCACATGCTTCCTGTAATGGTCAACCAAAACAGCACACAATACTCCAAATGCGGCCTTACCAAACTCCTATAAAGCTGCATCATGACTTTTTGACTCATATACAATGCCTGGACCAAGCACATCATACACTTTCTTTACCATTCTATCTACTTGTATTGCCACTTTCAAGGTGATATGGACTTGGGCCCCAAGAACCCTATGTACATCAATGCTCCCGAGGGTCCTGCCATTAACTGTACAGTTTCCCCTTACATTTGACCTCCCAAAGTGCAACATCTCACACTTGCTTGGATCAAACTCTATCTGCCATTTCTCCACACAGATCTGTAACTGATCTATATCCGGCTGTATCCTTTGACAGCCTTCTATATTGTCTGCAGCTCCACCAATGTTTGTGCTGTCTGCAAACTTACTAACTAACCCATCTACATTGTGATATATACAAATGGTTTGGTTGACAAACAACAGAGGTCTCAGTGATCCCTGTGGATCCACTAGTTACAGACTTACAGCCAAAATAAAAACTACCCACCTCTGCCCTCTGAGTAAACAAATTCAGAATTTAAGTTACCAGGTCATCATGGATCCAATGCATGTTAAAGACAAACAGCTGGAGTAACTCAGCGGGTCAGACAGCATCTCTTGAGAAAACTAGTAGGTGACATTTCAGGTCGAGACCCATTGACCCAGAAACGTCACCTCTCCCTTTTCTCCAGAAATGTTGTCTGAACCGCCGAGTTACTCCAGCTTTTCGTGTCTATCTTCGGTTTAAACCTGCAGTTCCTTCCAATGCATCTTAACCTCTTGATCAGCTTACCATGAGGCTCTTTATCAAATATCTTACTGAAATCCATGTAGACAATATCCACTGGCCTACCCTCGTTTCTTTTTATTTAATGTGCGTAAAATAAAATAGCCCCTAATTTGGCACAGCCCACATGAAATTGGGAGCCTCATAGATAGAAATCACAGGACAGTTAGAATGGGAAATGGAGAAGCGTCATGCTGATGCGACAGTGATTTTGAAATTGACATTGAAGTACCCAGTTGGAACAGATGAGCGAGACAATTTTCTTCAGCAGCAAACCATACTAATGCACGCTCAGGAATGTGCGCCTAATGCCAATACTGCCTAATGCCAGTACTTGTTGCCCAAAATGGGATGTTCCTCTTGCAAGATTTTATTTTTGATGAGCACAAATTTTGCTTAAAAATTAGAGCACAAATCAAGAACGAAAATAGCACTTGGAGGTTTTCCTATAATGCAAATAAAACCGGCTTTACGCGAAAGTAATGGCATCTTTTTCAAACCCCACGTCCAGAATTGTTTATTACTTCCGCCTTTCAGTGCAAGATGCTTGACCAGCAGGCGACGACAATAGCAAGTTTACACATGTCACGTCTCCAGGAGAGGCTTGTTTAAACGGAACATATAAAACAACAAATACGCTGATATACTGCAAATCTGATAAATCACGGTTGAATTTGTATAGTGGAACATTTGACTATAAGCACTATAGAACGCAGCTATCCTGAAAAGAATGCGTACGGACAGCCCCCCTGAATCGCACACATCTCTTTCCCTCTGTGAGCTGCACGGACAAACAGTTTGAACAGGATTACATTAATGCAAAGAATTAACAAATGACTCAGTTGAAAAAAAGGACACACACTTACATCACCCATGATGCAACAATGGCAGCAAACAGGCACAATCTCGATCGTATTCTTCATCCATTCACAATAATGTCACACCGCCGAGCTGCCGCAAGAACCATTTCCAAGCTTTTTTAAAGAATGAGGCGTCCAGACCATCCATCACACATTGTCTGCTAATGATAGACTCGCGCACAAGGGCTAGTAAAAACAATGAAAAGCAGGAAGCATGAAAATGAGTGAAGCAACGCTGTCAATAGTCTGATCTGAAGGACTGTGAGACTGTGATCGGAATTCTGAATCAAGGTTCCCACAATACGTCACTTTATGAGAGCTCTCCACGGTGCATCAGCGAGGAATGCTCTCGGCACCGGGACCCACTCACTCACTGCCTTTGCTCTGCAGCCTCCGTTTATTGCTGCACTGATTAACACGCAGAAGTGGTAATAAAATAATCGGTGTTCAAGCGGACGAATTGCTTGGGTTATATAGCTTATGACTCAGGATGCTATCTGTCAGTTAAAATTTAATCATTGCCCATTGTTGGAGGGGTCACAGCAGCAGGCTCTGGTGAGATCGATGAATCTGGCAGTAAAGCATTTCAATCAGCACACACTATCATTAAGCGCCAGAGTTATACCATCAGCTCAGGAGTGAAAGGAGTGCTGGGCATCAATCGCACCCTGACATCTCACCTCACAAACCTACTAATGAAATTAGTTTTATTCAGCTTTCCGCCGTGTCCCATTGGCTGGATGAGCTGAGAACTGCTGTTTGAAAAGAATGGAAGAACTGCAAAGTAACGGCTTTGCTTGGTACTTGCACTGAACTCGTCACGATTCTTGAGCCTGGTTCACGGGAGAACTCTTTCTGGAATCGGTGATACTAGCACAAAAAAAGTTAAGGTGAAACTTAGAGTGCTGTTGGGGATTTTTAATGGGTGGTCCAAAATCTTCCATACAGGAGCCTACTGATATAGAGTATATTAATGGACTTGCTATATCAAAAAGATGCATTTTTAAGCTATCATTCAGATACCTAGAAGGCTGAGGAGGCCGTCAATGGATATTTTTCATGATCACGTGATAGGAGCAGAATTAGGCCATTTGGCCCATCGTCTACTCCGCCATTCAATCATGGCTGATCTATCTCTCACCCCATTCTCCTGCCTTCTCCCCATAGCCTCTGTCACCCATAATAATCAAGAATCTACCTCTGCCTTAAATATATCCACTGACTTTGCCTCCACAGCCTTCTGTGGCAAAGAATTCCACAGATTCACAACCCTCTGACTAAAGAGGCTAAAAGGGACTAAATAACTTTTCAAAACAGATATAGATCGATTCTTGATTAGTACGGGTGTCAGGGGTTATGGGGGGGAAGGCAGGAGAATGGGGTTAGGAGAGATAGATCAGCCATGATTGAATCGTGGTGTAGACTTGATGGGCAAAATGGTCTAATTCTGCTCTAATTCTACTACTTGTATAGGATGAACCATTGAAACTGCTCATCATGAGAGCTTTATTATAGCTTACAGTGAGCATAAATATTTCTGCTGACCCCAAAAAAATCAAGTTCAAGTTTACATTTATTGTCACATGCACCAATTGGTACAGTGAGATTTGAGTTACAATACAGCCATACAAATAAAAAGAACACAATACACAATAGAATTTAACATGAACATGATCATTCTGGTTCTCTGCCGGTTCATCCACACCATCGCCCACTGACCTGCTACCACTTCATCATGCTAATTCTGGGTCAGATACCTTTCCTGTAGCAATATCTTGTTAACATTAAAACAGTTTCAAAGCAAATAATTTATTTTGCTATTCATTCAATGGTTACTGAGTGGACAAACATTTTACTATTGAAGTGTCCCTTTGCTGCACCAGTCCAAGAAGCAATTAAGAGTCAACTACATTGTTGTACACTGAATAAGTGGATGGAAAATAAAGCCAACTAGATGTTTATACACCAATACAGTAGTTTAATTGTTGAGAATGGCACTCAACATGGCACAAGTTGCTCATCAGGAATCATCAATGGACAATGCAAATGCTTTATACACAGCTCGTTTAAACTTGAAGTTGATTAGATCTTGTATTTTGCCAAAAAAAAAATGGACTTCCAGATTATCAAAAAATAGGTCATTTCACAGTACCACTCTAGATCACAAGCAGTGAAGATCAATATCCAGTTTCTCAATCATGATTACCAAAACAAATCCCATTCCTGATTTTATCCAATGCATAATTGCACTAACAAGTGATCATGAGTCAGAATTCTGCCCAGAATTCCTTCACTGATCATTCACCCAATTTTAACACTTCAGCATTTTAGTGAAAGCATGATATGAAAACTGATCATTATAATTTGGTACACAAATTCCTAATTAACAATCAGCGACATCAATATATTTAACTGAGTGTTATAAAGTTCTTTTCATGGATCAAAAGACATTTAAACACCTCAATTTTCAGATTACAATTTATAAAATTCCTTGTAAATTATCCTAACCAAATTAGGTAATTACACAGTAGTTTGAACAGATGGGTTACTTCTGGTAATCATTCCATTGCAAAATATCATTAGTAGGCAGCATTGATTTCATCCATTCAAGTTACAAATCTCGCTATTTCCACATTTCCAATATGGAAAAAAATCTCCCCAAAGCCCTTCTGAAGCTGGAGTCACCATAATTTAAATTTCTTACAACCTCCACAGTAGCAAAACTGTAGTAGTTAATGGAAGTAACCAGGGAACACAATAACCTCTTCCACGTACTCCAATGGAAGAAAGAGGCGTGGCCTTGGCCTCCACCAGAAAAAAAAATCTTCAGAATCTTGAAGAGAGGTAGTGGTTGACCACATCCCCCTGCCAATGCAGAAGCAGCCCAAGGTTATTCCCCTGATAATTTCATGAAAACAACTGGATAACCTTCCAGCTACTGACTGTTCTCACGGATTACACTATTGTGGAACTAATGGAGAGAACCTCCACCCTGGATCCTCGCCAATATTGCAGAACTCTTTCCTGCTGTCCAAATTTATTTTTGTCCAAAATGTAGCTCTTGCATCATAACTTCTATTAAATAATTCCACAGCATTTATAACAATGGTAATAAAGGATTGATGTTTATAAATGTGGACATGGTCCAATGCCAATGAACACCATGCATATAATCAACATTGATTTCTAATTGAGACACAAGAAACTGCAGATGCTGGAATCTTGAACTAAACACAAAATAGAGTAACACAGTGGACCAGGCAACATCTGTGGAGGGAATGGATAGGCAATGTTTCGACTCAGGACTTTCCTTCAGGCTGAAACATCACCTATCCATTCCCATCACATATATTGAATTTTAATTGCCGCTTCCTTGTTGTTCCTGGTGGACAAGCTAGATAGGTGCATATTTCTAACCACGGACTCTCACATGGATTGGTCTTGGCCAGAACACTATTCAACAACTGTGCAAATGACATCCACAAAAACACAGGCAATACAGGACTGCACCGGTGAGAATGTAGTATGATAAATGCAAAAGTAAGTAAATGGCTGCTTCACCTGGCAAGAGTGTTGTGATCATGAAGGGTAGTAAGGAAGAAGGTGAAAGGGCAGGTTATACATCTTCCGTAGACTGCATGTGAAAGAGCCATGAGAAGGTGAGTATTAGTAGATATGCTAAAGTGACCCAGAACATGTTGGAGGGTGTGGTCTCTTTGCAATGCTGTAAGAGGATGGGCTGGTTAGATATGTCTGTTGAGGAGTCCTATTGGAGGTGTCAGAAATTATAATCCGTCGAATGTTGGGGTGGAAGTTGAAGATGGGGAACCCCATCTTTGCTCTGGACCGGAGGAGAGGGATGAGAGCAGCTTGGTAAATTAAATCATGGAAAATCTAAGACCCAAAGGTAGATCATTTAACCCATGACATCCATGCCAATGAAAAAGGAACTGTGCAGCCGAATCTCATCTTCCAGCATTTGGCCCGAAGGCAGGCAGTCACAGCTCTTCAAGCACACATCCGAGCATGGTTTAAATATGTTTAGGGTTTCTGCCCTGAGCATTCTTTCAGTCAGTGAGTCGCAGGCTATTTTCATCCTTTGGTTTAAAATACTTTTTTTTATATCTCCCTTCTTATCCTTCTAGCAATTACATTTATACTCCTAGACCATGACTGCCCTGCTAGGGGAAATTGGATCCTTCCTGTTTAATCTAAAGACCTTCAATTTTACAGACCTCAATTCATTCTCTCCTCAGCCTCCCTTTTCCCCCCAAACAAATCCTAGATTATCCAAACCGTCCTGTGTTAATTTGTTTCCATTTCTCGAAACATTGTCATAAATCTGCTTTGCAATCACCGTAACGAGGGGTAACATAGTACACAGTTTCTGGCTAGAGGGATACACATTTCAAGCGTCACCTCCTTGCTCAGACATTTCATGCCTCAGCTCAAAGAGAAAAGCACACTGAATGTTATTTAATTATTTTGTTTACCTGTTACTGTTAACGATCTGTGCACACATACTCCAAGGTCCTTATGTTCTTCCACAATACACAATGTCCTCCCATTTATTGTATGTTCTGTTGCTTGTTATACCTCCCCAAATGCTTTACCGCGCAGTGCGTGCATTAAATTAAATTTGCCATTTCTCTGTCCAAGTGACCTGACTATATCTAATATCTGAAGAAGGGTCTCGACCCAAAATGTCACCTATTCCTTTTCTCCAGAGATATAGCCTGACTCGCAGTTACTCTAGTATTTTGTATCTATCTACCTCCAACTTCCTACAATCTAATAAATCTCCTCCTTAATTTTCATCACATTATCCTTTTATTTTGGAACAGAAATGGTTAAGAACCTATTAAGACATAAAATGGAAACCATAATTGAGAGAAAAGGTAGGCTCTTCAGACACATTGGTGTGGAAATTGGCTTTGTTGGACATAGGCATGGAGATATAGTGTAAAAGATCTGTGACAATAGAGTGGGATTCACACAGAAAGCTCAGTCGGAGGAAGTATAGACAAGAAAGATGAGACATTCTTTCATGTGAATGGAAACTCATATCTTGTCCTATCTGCTCAATCATTGCCGGGGAACATGGCTGATGTTCCCAGAAGCACACCACATGATATGGCCTGGCTCGTGAAGATCATATAAGTCACCATAATTATTTATTTGTGTAGGAAGGAACTGCAGATGCTGGTTTAAACGACCACCTTACTACATGTGCATAGCACAGGCAAAAAAGATCTGGCTAAATTTCCACTAAAATAGTGGGGTAAATATAGTAAATAACCTTTAGCAAAATAATTGCCTCCGTTTTTGAATGAACTGCAACAAGTTTTTTGGCAATTAAGTGGAGAGCTAGGATCAGTAAATTACCACGTTTCTTCAATGGCATAACCAATTCGAAATTAAAACTAATCTAACCACTGTAGATTCTTGAAATATCAGTGGAAATGTTGGAGACGTTACATTTGGAAAGAATCAGATTTGTCCTAATGGACAAATACGCTTTGAACAGATATGGTCTCCATATATAGAATATTTGAAGGGGTAGCTGTTCTTGGCATCACAACTCAATGGGTACCCGGCAGGATTAGATGAAAATAACTCTTTGTTTTTCTTTTTGATTTGTATACATGTCTCCATTGATATTGTTATTTGAAATTGTGTTATTCACTATTAAGATGTATACTATAATCTCTCTTTTTTTCTATATAATACTTTATTTTAATTAAATACATATAACAAGAATATATACATATATATTTTTCTTCTCTTCTCTTTCTCTTTCTTTATAATCAAAATTATTATTTAATCACCATTCTTATTGATTAAAATCTATTCTTTTCTTTTTCTACTTTAAAAAAAAATAGGTTTATAAGAACTATTTGTAACATTCATATACTTATTGAAATAAGTTGGTTGTGTATTTGAAAAGTTGTTATACCATTGTTATGATGGATTCCTTTTAATAAAAATATTATTACAAAGATTCTTGAAATATGCTGTCCAAGACCTATTGGATAAATAAGTCACCACACTATAATATTTTGCTCCTAATTTCATTGGCAGAGTGTTGTTTCACATCTATTAAAGTTGGCTCACTTGCTCTTTCAGGTTAAGTTGTTTTCAAAAAATGACAAGTGAGAATATTTAATCATGTTTTTCTCCCGTTCTCATCTATTTAGACATGGAAATCCAGCAGTGTTGGGTGTAAAAGCTGGTTAGGTATTGTCCCACCATATTTAATTAGTATCATATTCCATTGTCTATTTTGATGTAATACACAATAATTCTGTCCAGCATTGCTCCTTTGGGAGGGGGAATGTGGTACATTTCTTTAGTCATCATCATATTTCTCTAAAGGAATCTCCCAGGGCCTTTGTTGAGGTGCTCTACCAGAGTTAAGCCTCAGCTGCTAAGTTATCCTGTCATCAGGCAGGAACTGGAATGTCTAATGAACCACCTACAATTATAGGCAATTGTGTAAATGGATTGGGGACTGTTTCAGCCCTTGGGAAGTCTTCCCCTTAATTAATAGCAGCTTGTTATCTTGGCAGACTGGAGGATGGTTAGGCCATTGCTCTTTTGGTTAAGTTAGATTGTTAACTGATTTTGCCTGTCAGAAAATACTCACAAGACTGCAAAATGTATGTGCCTTCAACTCAATTTAGGTGGCCATGTTCACAATATTGTTCTGCACCAATGTGTATGCAAGGTTGTAGAATTTGATTCACAATATTATTGCCATTTTTCCATCTCTAATAATTACAAGCTTTACGCTGGGAATTATATAATGAAATAGTTATCCCCATTCACCTGGATTACCAATACAGTTTCATGGAAAATAATATCGCACTTAAAAGCAATATTCATTAAAGAGCAGTGTAGTCCATATGCAATTTAACTTCTGTATAATATTGCAGAATAAATATTGTTCTTCAAGCAGAGTAATGTGAATACTTTGGCATCCAGCTTGGTGGATTCTACAAGAGGTGATGAATGTTCCTGGAGCAACTCTTAAATTTGCAGCTAGTATCACAATAATAAGTTGAGTTTTCTGGAAGCGCTGGTCATGTTTTTAAAGAGTTCAAAACAAAAACACAGATAGTCACTCTATTCCATCTGGCAGATAACATGAGGAAAATGTCAGTGTTTTTAACTCACCCAATTTTATCCCCAGTTAATATCAATATAAATTAGAATCAAGCAAAGTTTAAAAGCTATGATTGGGGTTGGCTACTTACCCAGCTGATGCTCCTTATCCTTAATGATTAGACAAGGCTTTGTACAGGTAATATATAGAGAGCATTACTCGGAAGCACATTCCAAGAAACAAAGTTAATGATCATATATTCAACTTGCTAAAAAATAATATAGATTTGGTTTCTGGCTACACTAATTAACATGCCAATACATTACTTGTTGTCCTCTTTCTCATCAAACAGGAAGAGATAACAATGCCTTAAAGAAGGAACTGCAGATGCTGGAGAACCGAGGGTACACAAAAGGCTAGAGAAACTCAGCGGGTGCAGCAGCATCTAAGGAGTGAAGGAGATAGGCGACGTTTCGGGTCGAGACCCTTCTTCAGACTGGTCAGGAATCAGGGAAACGAGAGATATAGACGGTGATGTGGAGAGATAAAGAACAATGAATGAAAGATATGCAAAAAAGTATCGATGATGGCCGATTAGGAAAGGGAGATGCAGCGAGACCTGGGTGTCATGGTACACCAGTCATTGAAAGTAGGCATGCAGGTGCAGCAGGCAGTGAAAAAAGCGAATGGTTGTTAGCTTTCATAGCAAAGGGATTTGAGTACAGGAGCAGGGAGGTTCTACTTCAGTTGTACAGGGTCTTGGTGAGACTTATTGCGTACAGTTTTGGTCTCCAAATCTGAGGAAGGACATTATTGCCATAGAGGGAGTGCAGAGAAGGTTCACCAGATGATTCCTGGGATGTCAGGACTGTCTTATGAAGAAAGACTGGATAGACTCGGTTTATACTCTCTGGAATTCTTATAGAAACTTTCAAAATTCTTAAGGGTTGGACAGGTAGATGCAGGAAGATTGTTCATGTTGGGGAAGTCCAGGACAAGGGGTCAAAGCTTAAGGATAAGGGGGAAATCCTTTAAGACCGAGATGAGAAAGACTTTTTTCACACAGAGAGTGCTCTGGAAACAGAGGGTAGTTGAGGCCAGTTCATTGGCTATATTTAAGTGAGTTGGATGTGGCCCTTGTGGCTAAGGGGATCAGAGGGTATGGAGAGAAGGCAGGTACACTGAATGATCAGCATGATCATATTGAATGGCGGTGCAGGCTCGAAGGGCTGAATGGCACTCCTGCACCTAATTTTCTATGTTTCTATGTTTCTATGATAAAGGGAACAAGCCATTGTAAGCTGTTTGTGGTGTGAAATGCCTGCTTATTTTGTTTTATGTGGCATCTAGTGATGATCTCTAGTTCATTCAAATCCAGGTAATCTTCATTGTCTGGGTTTATGTTATAAATAATCAATCTGTATAAATAAAACATCATAGTATGAACTTCAATGACACATTTCTTTAGTTATTTTTAACGATCAAAGTTCTTTTATGATGCCGAAGCTTGTCAAAAATCTTTAAATGGGAACTACATAAATTGCAGTACAAGAACTAACCAGAATGTTGTTCTCCACATGGTGGTAATCTTTATCAACAAGTTCCCAAATTATTATTTCCCTTTTTCCTTCAACCATCTGTCTAATGTCAATTTGGTTTATACATCCTTTGTGTGGGAAGTTTTCTCATGCTTTTATTCAAACTGAGTTGCAATCCTACCTCAGTTTCAACTGATTAGTTATTGCAAATAGTCTATTTCTATCTTTGCTGGTTTCCCACCATAGTTTTACAGACTTCTGTCCAAGTACAGTAAGTCTACTATACACTCACTATTGTTTTAGAATCTACTTGAATCCCCAAATCTCCTCAAACATTTATCACATTGACCTTATTCAAAACAGATATTGTTAACATTTAAAATCCAGAATCTTATGTGTGAGACACAAATTAGGACCTGGCTGGGTTACAAAACAAAAATGCATGGATATTCGCTATGACATTTAGAATTGTGTGACATTTCAGTAGAACTGCAAATTTAATATTGGGCAAATAGAACCTGCTTTGCACTTTTAGAATATTTTATGAATCGTGCATTTTAGAATATTTTATGGAAAGACCTACAACACAAGGCATTGAAGATGCATTCCTCTTGCAATTTCCATGTAAATGCAAGAGTGTTCATAGAAAGTTTTCTCAAAAAGGAGCAGGAATGAGGCGAGTGCCCCCAAACAACTGCTGCGACATAAGAAAATCCCTGGACACTTATTTTAACAGAGATTCTCCTAATATTTTTTTGAAGTTACAACAGCTGACAAAAGAAACGTTAAAGATTTTTTTGTTGAAAATGTGCTCAATATCAAACTTACAGAAAAGTTATTTCATTGCTCTAGTCAGCATTTGTGACTCACTGATGTTGCATATACATCGTATAGGTATAATCACAACTCTTTTTGAAGATAGATAGCCACTTTATCCTGGAATTCAAGTTAATTGGTGCATGAATCTGATTTTATCCAGGTTAAATCATGCTGCCGATCATCTATCTATACATAACTAAAACTCTAATGTTATTTGTTTGTTTGCAGGTTTTGTGTTGTACTTCTATTTGCGCAAAAACACGATAACACTACAATTTTGGCCTACCTTACTCACTATAGTCTTGTGGTGTAAATTAAACAAGTTTTGTTCAGATTGGTGATATATTTTAAAAGTTATTAACATTTAAAACAAATTAACAAAACAACGCCCCCACCCGCGCATGCGCTGTTGGGGCCATCCGCATCACAAAGGACACCCAACGGGTCCAGAGCGCGCCTGCACAGTTGGGGCCTTTCCAGAATTCAGATTGCCATCTTTTTTTCACAACAGCGACGTGGGTAAGATTACTTCCATTTTACTGTTGCTCCGATCCCGCGGGGATCTGCGGCCTTGGCGCTGAGGCTAGGGCTGACGCTGGGGGCTGCAACTGTGGGCAGCGGTGTGTGGGCGGGGGCAGGGAGAGGCCGTGTCGAGGATCTGATGCCTGGGCGCTGAGGCTGAAGGCTGCTGCCCAAGGCCGCGCCGAGGATCCGAGGCCTGGCTCAGAGGCCAATGGCTTCTGCTCCTCCAGGCACGCAAGGAGGGAAAGGAGTGGCACCCTCTAGATCCTGGGGAGGTGAGGAGGGAGAGTGGGGGGATTGAGGGAGAGGAAGGGGTAGAGAGGGATGGGGGGGAAGTGGGGGTGAGGAGGGAGAGTGGGGGGGGGGAGTGGGAATAGAGGGAGAGGAGGGGGGAGTGGGGGAGGTAGGGAGTGGGGAATAGAGGGAGAGGAGGGCAGTGGGGGAGGTGAGGTGGGGGATAAAGGGATAGGAGGGGGTTAAGGGAAGGGAGAGGAGTTATGGAGGGAGGGAGGGAGGGAGTGACTGAGGGTCGGGGAATGGAAAGGGAGGGAGAGGTGAGGGAGGGATTAGGGAGGGGAGGAGGAGAGGGGAAAGAAGAGGGAGGGTGAAGAGGAGGGGGAGGGAGTTCTGGGGGATGAGGGGAAATGAGCCGTGCCTGCACAGTTCTGGGACTATGGTTGAGTGGTGGAATATTGTGTTGGGGGAACAGATTGCATTGGGGAAACGGGTGAGTGGTGGAATATTGCATTGGGGAACGGGTTGCGTTGGGGGACCAGGCCTCCCATGTGACAGGGTCCCAACCGATCCCACTTAGTCTAATATCCAGATAAAATTATGCCCCTCAGAATAATAGCTCAGCCACGAATACCTCACCTTCACAAGCTAATGTTTTCCTGGCATCAGTCCTGCACTTAATTGATGTCACAACTTAACCACTACATGTTTCCTCAATTGCCAGTAAAAAATAAATAAAGCTTTTGGGTTCAACCTTTAACTTCTGTTAAACAATCACAAAAAAAAAAGGAATACATCACAGTGAAATCCCCAAAGAGATGTCGGTGGATGAACACCATACTGACACTGATAGCTTGATGTCTTGTCAGCTTGTTTTCAATGCTCAGGATTTCTGAAATCTCATCGCTGTTTGTTCCCTCACCGATTGCAAGCTTTCTTGATATATTCACTTGCTGCAATCTCTGCGTCATTGATCATCCTGCACCTCATAATGTTGTGGGGCCATTCACAATACGGGTCTCGATTGGAAAATACCACAGTGTGGTCATACAAACACACGCAACACCTCTCACCCACATTTTCCCTCAAACTCCATCGTGACATTTTATGCAGCTGTTCTACATCAGCCTTAGGGAGAGTTTCTTTAAGATCTTACATTGTTGTCAGAGAACAGTGTAGCAAAGCATGGGAGCGGGATGTTTTTCATTCAGCTCCTATTGCGAACAACAGTGCTCAAGTTAATGCATAATTCTATGTGGAAACTGGCACTGCTCTATATGTGATAAGTATTTCTCTAACTTCATAGTAATTTTTTCCATGGGATTTGACTGGGCCATGACAGCATATGTTTAAAGCACTGACTAAGGGGTGAAATTCAATTTTCAGGCAATTATGTTAAACTATTCTGCTTTGTCAATGATAAGGAAAAGTATGAAATATTCCACAAAAAATCTACCATTAGCTTATTTTCCTCTTGAAGTATGGCTTTCTTTTGCAGAAGATGGGTGGATGCTGTTCCTACAGAAGTGCAAGACTGACACAAATTGTAATAAACTCTGTGTAGGAAGGAACTGCCAATGCTGGTTTAAACCGAAGATAGACACAATTCTATATTAGACAAAATTTTAACAAACTCTTATATTTATTCATGGGGAAACCAGTAAATATCACCAGTACAAAGTAATCAGAGGTTTGGAAATGATTATAGAGCTGGGAAGAGGCCTGTTCATGGAGGAATTTCTTAACAAAAATGAAATTTGATGGCCATGCGCTGGGCAGGCCAGCAAGTTGAGGTCCTCAGCATTACAGATGAGGAAGGCCAGCCACGTACAATGGTGAAAAAGACAGGGTGAGAATTTCAGCAGCAGTTATGCTAAAACTGGAATGAAGTCAGGCAAAGATGGAGGAAACAGTCTTGGTGATAGCACAGATACGTGATCTAAAGTTTATCACGGAATCAAATATGATATCAAAGATTATAAATAATTTGCCTGGAGAATGAAGTTTATGATGGGTTTGATGATAATGGTTTTTGTCTTCCGACACTCAGTTGGAGAAATCTTTAATCATACAGCACTGGATGCCAGATAATCAATTTTGCAATCTAAAAGTAGAGAGCTTGAGAGGGAGAGCTATATAGCATCAGCGTATGTATGAAAACTGACTAATTTCAGGTGACTGCTAAAATCCAGCCTACAAATGAAAAATAATGTCTAAATGAGGATAGATCTCTGGGGTAGTTGGAGGGCAGAATTGATCCAATGCGGGCACAATTATATCTGGTTCAGGCTGAATAGATAAGTGTGGGACTAGGTGAATGCATGGCCACCTAGCTGGATGATCATAGAGCAACTAAGGATGAGGACAGTACGGTCAATCATGTCAAAGGGCAATTTATCTTTGCCACAACATAAACAGCTGTAAGAGAAGCTAAAGATCGACACAAAGAGCTGGAGTAACTCAGTGGGAAGCTACTTTGGATCTGTGATGGAAGCAGAAACCAGACTGAAGGGAATCAAACATGAGTTTCACAAAAGATATGGACAAATTTGAGAGGTTGAGGCTGCAGATAATTAAATAACTGAGGATTTTGTGGAGATTCTGTTTATTGTGTTTCATTAGTGCTTCGTGATACCTGTTGCAGTAGTCCAGTTCTCTGAAGCATGAAGGAGAGCGAGAATTATTGCTGCCTTGAGTATCGTGTCTGAGGTTCTCATTTTCAAATCTTTCTTTTATCAATTAGAGAATAGACAAAAGGCCATTCAGCTCGTCAAGCCAGCACCAAAGTTGTGCTAATGCGCTGAAGATAGTGAATTTCATCATAGTTGCTTTGCCTTCTCCAAGAGATGAAACCCAAAATAGCAGACATGTGCCACATTTTCTAGGCCCTCAACATTAACCTGTATTGTCAGACAGCAGTGTGGTCTCATGGAAAAGAGCCATCTTCTCTTTCATGTCACGTAATGTACATTGTGTCTCCTTCTTTCTGCCAATACAAAAATGCAAAGGAAACAACACCAGACTGGCCAATATCTCCTGATGACTAAAATTCCTTTCCTTTTCTGGGTGTTCAATTCCTGCTCCATTTATTCCATTCTACTTTAGAAATACCTTTGGATTTCCTTAGATGTTACTTCCAATAATTTTCTTGCTTTCACAAGTTCACAAATTATAGGAGTAGAATTAGGCTATTCGGCCCATCGAGTCTACTCCACCATTCAATCATGGCTGATCACTGCCTCCTATTCCGATTTTCCTGCCTTCACCCCATAACCCTTCACACCCATTCTAATCAAGAATTTGTCTGTCTCTGCCTTAAAAATATCCACTGACTTGGCCTCCACAGCCCTCTGTGGCAATGAGCTTAACAGATTAACTACCCTCCGACTAAAGAAGTTCCTCCTCACCTCCTTTCTAAAAGAGCGCCCATTAATTCTGAGGCTATGACCTCTGGTCTTGGACTCTCCCACCAGTGGAAACATCCTTTCCACATTCACTCTATCTATGCCTTTCATTATTCTGTAGGTTTCAATGAGGCGCCCCCTCAACTTTCTAAACTTCAGCGAGTAGAGGCCCAGAGCTGACAAACGCTCATCATACTGTATGCTAACCCATTCTTGTAAACCTCCTCTGGACCCACTCCAGAGCCAGCACATCCTTCCTCAGATATGGGGCCCAAATTTGCTCACAGTACTCCAAATGCGGCCTCACCAGCACTTATAGAGGCACAGCCCTCATTCTAACCTCTTAAGTTACTTTTTAATATAACTGCGCAGGACATTAGCTTCATTCTTTGCCTACCTTATGCTGTACAGACCTTGATATCCATTCCACCAGTTGTTGGGCCTTTACGCTGTTTTTTTTCTTGAATTTGAATGCCTTCCACTGCTCTGGCACAGATGTTCTATCAAGGTGCTGTATCCTCTCCACATTAACTAAATCACATCTCAATCTAATCAAACTGGCTTTTTCACATTTGAGATGAGCTTCCCATTCCCTTAACTATGCTAAACCTGAGTCATGGCAACTAACACCAACATGCTTGCCTCATATTTCTTCTAGACTCGCTTCATTGCTCAGAATGCTCCAGAACTCATCAGAGATTAAAAACTGTTTTACTTCCGCACAAAATCAGAAAATTCTGGAATAACACAATAGTCAGGGAGTATTCTAAGAAACTGTTAACAGATTCAGGTTTTATAGAATTTGGGATTGAGTTATACTTGCTTTCATCGGTTCTGTAGGTTCTTTGGTGGCTGATGTGGGAAATGTGAGCACTGCAGACTCATCCACAGATGAAGCAGACAAGTGAGTACAACAACCTCCTTCAATGTCAGCAAGACAAAAGAGATTGTGATTGACTTCAGGAAGTGAAGCAGTATGCACACCCAAGTCGACATTGATGGCAATGAAGTAGAGAAGCTCAAAAGCTCCAAGTTCCTAAATATCACCTGCAATTATCCAGGACTAGCCACATCAAAGCCATGGCCAGTAAAGCACACCAACGCGTTTATTTCCTGGAAGGCTTAGGAAGTTCAGCATGTCTCCAACAATCCTCACCAACTTCGACAGATGGGCTGCAGAAAGCATCTTAACAGGATGCTTCACAGCATGGTTTGGAAACAGCTCCATCCAATACTACAAGAAATTGTAGAGTTGTGGACATAGCCTTGACCATCACTACAAACCAGCCTTCTTTCCATTAATTCCATCTACACTTTACATTCGGCAAGGCCGCCAGCATAATCAAAGACCAGTCTCACCCTGGTCACTCCCTCTTCTCCCATCTACCATCAAGCAAGAGGTACAGAAATTTGAAAGGACATACCTCCAGATTCAGGAACAGTTTCATGTCAGCTGCTATCAGGCAACTGACTAGTCCTCTCATCAGTTAGTGTGGTCCCGACTCTCATCTACCTCATTGGAAACATTTCAGCTATCTTTAATCAGACTTTATCATACTTCAATGTCGTATCTTGCAAAAAATACTGTACCCTTTATCTGTCCACTGTGGGCAGCTTGATTGTATTCATGTGTAGCCATTTCTTTACTGGATAGCATGAAACAAAATATTTTCACCGTACCATGGTACACGTGACAATGATGATCTTTTGAAAGTTGGTGCACTTCTTGTATGAGGGATTACAATTGATCTGGATGTAATTCACCCACTCTTCATTAAAATTCTGTAATGAGATCATTTCCATCCACCTGAAAAGTGTAGATAATCATCCAAAAAAGCAAACCCCACAATAATGTACACAAATTAATGGAGGGGTCCATTCCAATAGCATTCAAACAAGTCAATACCATTCAGGATCAACCATCCCTTTGGTTGGCAAGTTAACTAACACCCTAAGCATCAGTAAGAATAATTGAAATGGTTCTACATAACTCACACCATTTTCTTTATGCTAATTAGAGATGGGCAGTAAATGCTATTTTTGCCAGCTGCTCTTGTGCCCCTATAATGTGTAAAGGAGGCTATGCCCGGCCCGATTGTAATCATGTATAGTCTTTCTGTTAACTGGATAGCATGGATCAAAAATCTTTTCATTGTACCTTGGTACATGTGACAATAAACTAAACTAAACTCCCTTGGAACTACATTGAAGTCGCAGTCTAGCTTATGTGTTCACATACTCAGCATGGGACCTGACCAGACAACCTTTCTCACACAAAAAATTGTACTAGCCGTGAAATGTTTGCGTTTAACTTCCGCCCACAGATATTCTTTAAGCAACAGCAATTTTTCTTTTCACTTCCAGCAGCTGGAGTGTTCTGCTTTTGTAGGTAAGAAAGCCCTAAATTTGTTAAAATAAAGGTAAATATAATCTGTAACTGGAATTGTGAATTTGTAATTGAATAATTGCTAAATGCCTTGGTTTTGTATTAGGCATGAAGTTAACATGGCATGATCACCTGTTTCTGATAATATGGAATTAAAAAATAATTTAACAATCCATTTTTGCAAACCAAAATGTAAATAGAAACCAATTAAAATATCTGACCAAAATAGATCTCTCCCCAAAGGAAAATGTGTAAACTCTTTAATAACATACTATCAATTGAATTATTTAAACCAGGAACAAAAATAAAATAATTATTAACAGTGATGTGTGGCCAGCGGTAATGGAACACAGCCAGCAAAGATTTGTATGGGATCCACTAAAATACATCAACCTTCCTTAACCACGTTTAGTTTCCAGTCCAATTTGGTAACAGTTAGTTCAATGTCTATATTCATCGGGTAGAAGCATAGAAAAATAGGTGCAGGAGAAGGCCATTCGGCCATTCGAGAGTAGGTCAAGGCTTCATGCAAAAGGATTAGGTTTCTGGCACTATCCCTATACTTGTCTACCAATTAGCTTTTGCTGACCACAGTATTTTTCCTTGCAATGGAACTGACCTCAGAACTCAATATGTTGAGTGAGCTGCACTTGCTTTTTAACTGTGCCCTGGCATCTTACCAGTGGAGATTTCAATTTCAGGTTGTCACCCCAATATCAAACCAGGACTGGTAACTACAATAGAGCCGAAATAGGTGTGTTTTCTTGAAGTGTAATGTAATCCTTTGATCCACTTTAAAAGAGTCACCTTTCCCTTAAATCCTGAGGGTCATGCACAACATAGGTGAAAGACATGTCACTTTCTAGGAATGGGGAAAGGACGTGGGGATGTTAGTACTGTTGTTTCCAAACAAACTTAATCAGGAGTAACTCAGCATGTCAGGTAGCATCTCTGGAGAAAAAGAGTGTGCGACGTTTCGAGTCGGTACCCTTCTTTCCCGAAAGTCACCCATCCTTTTTCTCCAGAGACACTGACTGACCCGCTGAGTTACTCCAGCACAATATATCAACATCTGCAGTTCCTTTCAATACAAAACTTAATCAGGCTTTGTTGGCTGGCCAACGTGAAAAGTTTTGTGAAAGTATCAATATGGATAACTACAGGGAAAAAGTTTATTGACCATAAAAATACATTAACAAAGCAATGTCAATGATCTATAACCATATAACCATATAACAATTACAGCACGGAAACAGGCCCTCTCGGCCCTTCCAGTCCGTGCCGACCATTTGTTTTCCCCTAGTCCCATCTACCTGAACTCAGACCATACGCCTCCATTCCCTTCACGTCCATATACCTATCCACTTTTCTTTTAAATGTTAAAATCGATCCTGCCTCCACCACTTCTGCTGGAAGCTCATTCCACACAGCCACCACACTCTGAGTAAAGAAGTTTCCCCTCACGTTACCCCTAAACTTCTGTCGCTTAATTCTCATGTCACCATGATCTAAATTTTAATTTATAATTACAAAGCCTGGTTAAATTGGATTTTTTCAGCATTATAGATATAAAAATTAAAGATCAGAATAAAATTGTCAAAAATCCTTGGAAGACACATTTATGATGTGACGTTTTAAATGGATAAACGCACAGGGATAAGGGTACAATTGTGGAACAGGTACGAATTCAACACCATTGTGCCAAAGCTACTACACTCCAAACTTTCCAAGTTGACTGTGCCTGAACCCCTCTGTCGGTGGATCACCAAGTTCCTAACAGACAGGAAGCAGCATGTGAGGCTGGGAAAGCACATCTCGGATCCGCAGACCTTCAGCATTGGAGCACCGCAAGGCTGCGTACTCTCCCCTCTCCTCTACACCAATGACTGCACCTCCACTGACTCCTCTGTCAAGCTTCTCAAGTTTGCGGATGACACAACCCTGATTGGACTGATCTAGGATGGGGAGGAATCTGCCTACAGACAGGAAGTGGCACAGCTGGTGTCCTGGTGCCATCGCAACAACCTGGAGCTCAATGCTCTTAAGACAGTGGAATTGATTGGAGATTTTAGGAGAGCTCCCCTCACGCCACTCCCCATCAACAACACCACAGCCACATCTGTGGAGTTTTTTAAGTTCCTGGGAACCATCATCTCCAAGGACCTTAAATGGGGAGCACCATCGACTCCACAGTCAAAAAGGCACAACAGAGGATGTACTTCCTGCGGCAGCTGAGGAACCAAAAATCTGTAGCCTCCTTAATTTAATTCACATGTTTAATCAATAATGTTTTATTATTAATGTTTAATGGTTTATGTGCCATTCCTGTCACTGTATGTCATGTTGTCACTTACGGGTGGAACACCAAGGCAAATTCATTGTATGTGAATATACTTGGCCAATAAACTTCATAAACTTCATTAGAGCAGATATCCTGATTGCAAATATGACGGTTAAATTATCGATCAAAAGTTGTGTTTTGCAAACAATTTGATATCATTCAGTTGGAATGGCTGCCTGTGTTCACCTTTCGAGCTTCAATGTGTCAATTTTGGATCAATTTCAATGAGATTAAGGAGCAATGTATATATACTTGAGCCAATTTAGCTGCATTGACAAGGACTGGAGCAATTTGGAATAAGATTCAGCTGTGACCTTCAATGTAAATTGTTACTGATGAGTATAAATTTGAACTGCATGCCTGAAATAACCTGCTCTTACGAATGTTCAAATGTGATGCATTTCAAAGCCATTTTAGTGTTGGACATGCGTGCCCCTTTTAAAATAGAATCTGTAAGGCTTCAGTGATTGACATAAGGGAGGGCAGCACTGTAGCAGGAACTTCACCAGAGGAACTACAGCAGTTTAAGGTGGCAACCCACTACCATAGTTTGATGGGTAAATTGATGTAGGCAATTGATGTAGCCTTGCCAATGATGCACAGATCCTGGAATATATATTTAGAAAAAAATGATCCTCTATGGAATTGCTTTCACGTTGCAAAATGTCACTTCATTTTTCTAATGTCATTTAGCTTGATGACTGGTGGGCTTCTGCAGAACTAACAAAGCTTTAAAAAGGCTTTGCATTTTCTTCACATTTATTGTTTGCTTTACTATAAGGAAAGAGAACAATCTGAAGAAATTATTTTAGAAGATGCAACAAACTGTCAGGGACCACAGAAGTAGCCACTTTTCTGTCAGGGACCACAGAAGTGGAGACTTTTCTGTCTAACCTTTCTCTCTATTTCTCCCAGCTGTGTGTAGATACCAGGAGTATCCTCATAGTTGTTTCCTTTTTAGGGCACCAAGAAAATCTATAATGATAGATCAGTTGTGATCCAATTACTATTCAGCAAATGTGTGTCATTCTGGCAACAAATGCAACTGTATTTCTCACTCACTGTTGTGGAATACATTGTCCTACAGTAAGTTCTAAATTAATGGAAACATAAAAGATTGCAGATGCTGGAATGTGGAGCATCAAACAATCTGCTGGAGGAACTGAGTATCAGTGCATGGAAAGAAACAGTTGACATTTCAGGTCAAACCCCTGTTTCAGGGCTGAGAATGGAGAAAGGAGATAGCTAGCATATAAAGGGGAGTGGGAGTGTTGAGACAGGAGCCAGTTGGAATCGGTGGACTGAGGAGGGTGAAGGATGATAGATAGAAGGAGCCAGATTGGCAAGGGGTGGGGTTGGAGGGGGAGTAATGAAGGATGGAGGCTGGCTAAAGAAAACAAGAGAAACAAGAAACAGATAGAAGCAGATGAGGGTGGTGAAGGTGGAGACAGCTGCTGGTGGGTGAAAAAAGGAAACACAAAGGCTACCAGTACTGGAATCTGACAAGTAAGGAAGGTGATAATGGGACCAATAGGGGAGGAGTGAATGGCAGTTCAAAGCCAGACCAGAATCAGATGGAGAAGGGATGAACCTTTGGGTGAAATGTATATGTCGTAGGTAGATGGAACCAGATGAGGGAGAGGTAAAAGGATGAAAATGGGTGTTGGGGTGGGGAAGGGAATCAGGTAGTATGGAAAAGGAAAAAAAATGGGAGGACCAGAAGAGGTCCTACTCAGGCAGTCTATGTGGTGTTGTTCCTCTATTTTGCATTGTGCCTCTTCCAGGCAGTAGAGAAGGCCAAGGATGGACAGGTCAGTGTGGGTTAAAGTTTATTGAGAATAAATATCAAAACTGTATATCTACTAAATGGAAAATACCAAAATAATAAAGCTTTATATGATTGTGAACTTTGAAAGAGCAAATGAGTCAGGAAATCGGACATGTCAACAAGAAACTGAAAATGTAGTAAATGTAAACCTGTTATTTCTTCATTTTAAGTGATTGCTAAGAATGGTGGGAATATTTTCAAAATGTCCTAATCTTGACATTTCTGTACATTGGCTAATGGGCAGTGCATGTTGGTTAAGTGCAGCTCGCCAGTTCCAAAAATATGCACCAATATATTTGAATGTCCACTGTAAAATTATCCAACCATTTAAACAATAAGGTCTACGATTATAGGGCCTGTCCCACTTGATCATCCTGACCTTGTACGTGTAGTGCATGGTGACGCATGATTACATCATCGTGCGTAACCATGCGCCGCCGTGCGCCGCCCATACTCAGTCGGCCCGCCTTTTCCCCATCATGGATATAAGTGCGCAATTTTAAATTTTGCATTTTCCGTTGAGAAAACTACGTGGTGAACACCAAAATACACTAAACCGGAAAGTGCAAAAGTGAATTGATGCTTCACTTGCAATGACTGCTTGGGTCCCTGGATTGTGGGTAAGGAAGAGGGTAAAAAGACAAATGTTGTATCTCCTACAGCTGGATGAACGAATGACATGAGAAGGGGTGCAGTTGGTAGAAATTGAAGAGCAAACCAGATAAGTGATAAAAAATGCTGGAGTAACTCAGCGGTATCGGCAGCATCTCTGGAGAGAAGCAATGGGTGATGTTTCGGGTCGAGACCCTTCTTCAGACTGAAGAAGTCTCAACCCGAATCATCATCCATTCCTTCTCTCCAGAGATGCTGCCTGTCCCACCGAGCTACTCCAGCATTTTGTGTCTATCTTCAATTTAAACCAGCATCTGCAGTTCCTTCCCACAGATTAATAAGGTCTACAGTTTGCTACATTTCATTCACCTCTTTTTTTGAATAGGGGCATTACATCTGCAGTTTTTCCAATTGCTAGCACCGCTCAAGAAACTGGAACATTTTAGAAAATCACCATAAATATAATAAACTGGGTATTCAAATGACGTCACGCACTCCAGACGGCTGTGTGGGCGCATGATGATGCGCGCGACAGTCACTACAAGCCTGTAAATGACGGCCTAGTGGGACAGGCCCTTAAAATCTCTGAATGCTAACAATTTTATAAAATAAAATAAATCAAATAATTTTCAAAGGAAGTGAGAAAATATCATTAAAACCCACAAAATACAGGGTTTTATTGAACAAATTGTAGCAGTTTTGGCACCATGTCCCTGAATATTATTTTAACTAACCTCCACCTGAAATAACCAGGATTGTAAACTTCAAAGGCCTTGTTGACTAACATTCAAATCTATCACCCTGCTGACTTTCTTTTAGCACTTAATTTTGTATTCTTACTTTACCTGCATCTAGTAGTTAAATCAATTGTGAACAATTTGTACAGATTCTCTACGAATTCCTATCAATTGAAATTGATTTATCTCGATCACTTAGGTAAGAGTGAAAATCTTCTATAATTTCTGCCTATGCTTTTTAAAAACAAAAGTGCTACCAGTGAATGTAGCTTTGATCCAACATTGCTATCAATAAGTGATTGAGCCCATTTTCACAATTGTTTCCTGGTGTTCAGATTGCCTGATGCTGACGTGATGACGGATTAATCATAATGCCAGCCTGCTATGACTTGAAAGGGTCCATTGTTGATATGAGGGAAACCGGACTATCTGCTGTTTCTGCTGATATTTGTCAAATAGCCCCTTGAGATTCTATACACCAAAGTCCAAGTGAAATCTCTGCTGACTAGACTGATCCACTCTCAAAATCTGAAATCAATAGTAATTGGAGCCGTGTAACATGCTGCTATTTCAATGCTATCACCGGCATCCCACAGGCACAGTCTGGAAATCAGCTTCAGCACATTAGGAACTACAAATACTAGTTCATTTCTCGCAACATAAACAATGAAATGTTCAATTCACCAGAACAATATTCTCTTTCATGTTCTCTCCAGTTTGACCAAGGAAACTTGCAAAAACATACATGCTTAACTTCTTAACGGAGACCATGATGAAA
Organism: Okamejei kenojei; assembly: GCA_035221665.1. NCBI lineage: Eukaryota > Metazoa > Chordata > Chondrichthyes > Rajiformes > Rajidae > Okamejei > Okamejei kenojei. The sequence goes on from CM069140.1 coordinate 39,812,675, forward strand.
TCTGTAAACAAGCCTGCATGTTGGTGTGATTGTCATTTCACAAATCAACTGCTCATCCTCAAAGGGAAGAACTGTGAACTCCAGGAAAGCAAGTTAACCACAGCAACAATTCTGCTTCCCAGGGAATTCCTGAGCTTCAATTACTTTCTTTTTTAGAATACTCTCAATGGAAATGAGCAGACCTTGCACTAGGATAATCCTTTCAGATAAAGCAATTCATCCTGTTTCACAGTACATCAAATAATATTCAGAAAACTGCTTTGCAATCTATGCTGCATGCAGGATAGATTATTATTTCCAAGTGCTGTTTGGTTTCTGACAAAGTTATGAATGATGTATAATTTAACATATATGTAGACTTTTTAATCAATATTTTCCATTACATTTTTGTGTCATTGGAAATACCAGTTCTTCAGCAAATTTGATGGAAAGGCATTGTGAAAATCCCCAACATCATAAAGTATATTTAAATTTATATTTAATGAACCCTTCACATTGTTCAGTAGAATGTACACGCTTAAGGGCCTGTCGCACTTGGCGACTGCCGGCGTCATATCTGTGTCGCCCAAAAATTTTGAACATTTCAAAATCCAGCGGCGACAAAAAAAATGTTGCGACCCTTGAAAAAACAACACCCGTCATACGTCATCGCGCCGCATCACGCCACATCATGACGCAAATTTTTCGGTGACCTGATACGTCAGTCAATTATGCCGGCAGTCGCCGAAAGAATCGGCAAGTGGGACAGGCCCTTAAGACTGTTTTTCCCCTCCCTTGGCAACAGTGGGGGAGGCCTATCGCAGTAGGCTTCAAGATTTCTGATGGTTCCTTGTGCACTGTTGATCATTAAGAGAAGGCACATACTACTATCCAAAGGACTTAGAGGAGGAGAGTGAAAAAGAGAGAAGAAAGTGAAAGTGCACTTAAGTGTAGACGCTCCCTTCCAGCCTGTGCTGATGATAAGGATCTAATTGGAAGCGATTGACGCTAAGCACTCATTTGTCATCTATCCCACACGTCTGTTATTGGTATTGGTTTATTGTTGTCACGCATCCCAAAATCAACCGTGCAATCCCCAATACATTTGCCATGCTCCTACACGCTGGCAAAGGGTTTCTGGAAGAACTCCTGAAGCACAAAATGTTTGTAGCTGTTGCAAGCTCCTCAGCCATGTCCAGAGGAACAGAACCAATGCAAGGTTTTTGAATAGTCAACCGTAGAGTCAGTACCTCTTGCCTTATAGCTGGCCACTCGTGTGTAGAGATCCACAACCATGGATTTTAGCTGCTCTTGCACTGCTTGACCAAACTGCACCTCTTAGATATCTGAAGAGAGAAGTGGTAAGAGTAGAAAATGAGGCAGAAAATAAGAGATGGATGCTTACACCATCTGCTGATCTAAATCAGAGGAGGTTGTGGGGTGAGCAGGAAAATGTGATGTGAAACGAAGATTAGTCAGGGGATGGTTTCAGTTTTGCTGCTAGCCACGTTCCTACCTATGGACATGACTAGCACCATCTCCTCAATGAGGGATTCATCTCGTAGCTGTGTCTGTTTCCCCAGCGAGTGACTCGCTTTGGCGCAGGCTCTGCAATATTTTGTTCTGTGAAGAAATGGGGAAGCAGGTGTAGGTGCAAACTGTTTGGGTGATGTGGCTGTCATTTGTAGTGCTTGCAAACTGTGACATTTGTTGCATGGCTGGTGGTGGTGCTAAGTATGACTCTAAAGTAATGCATGTAATACAAGCCCGGTCTGGGGGCAGGGGTGCAGTCGATAAGATAAGGTATTGGAATATATTTTCAAGGACCTTGAGCACGTGTGTGAACTCATTGACTATTTGCAAAACTGCACCTGATCCCTTGGGCTTCATTCCTGCCAATGAGTTCCGCAGAAAGCTTCCCCTTTGTCTCTGAGGCCGTAGTGATGGAAATTGATCTTGCCATTTAAGCTAAACACAAAATGTGTGGCTATTACAGAATTAATTCTGCCTCCAAAGTTTGCTCCACTGAAGTGAAGGGAAACACATTCCCTTTTCTTTGTTCTTTTAGGAAGAAGATGAGAAGAAATGATTTCAATCGGAGGATGGTGAATCTGTGGAATTCTTTACCGAAGAAGGCTGTGGATATTTTTAAGGCAGAGATAGATACTGTAGATTCTTGATTAGTGCAGGTGTCAGAGGTTATGAGGAGAAGGCAGGAGAATGGGGATAGGAGGGAGAGATTTGTCAGCCATGGTTGAATGGCGGAGTAGACTTGATGGGCCGAATAGCCTAATTCGACTCCTTTCACTTATGACCTTATGACATAACAGAAGCAGTGTACAAGAGATATCCACTGGTATCTTCCAGTTAACATAAGTGAGAAAAGTCAAATTTCTGTTTATGACTGCAGATCCTCCTGAACTAATGTGGATACAGGGGTTCTCTTTAACTTTCCATGCTTCCAACAAGGCCTCCAGAGCTGACTCCAACCACCTGTAACATGTGCCCTATCATGTTGTTACTGTTTCCTACATCAAATTCATTTCCTACATATTTACAGACACTATGGAAAAAAATAAAGGCTTGTTTTAAGCAGTAGACACAAAGTATAACCCAACTAATTACTACTCAGTTTATTCTCAAAAATCAATAATATGTTAAGAATAGTAAAAGTACCATCAGATTGCATGCATGAACTTATAACACACTAATCCTTCCACACTTCACATCATAGCATAGGACTGGACATCATAAAATAGCTGAATTTCAAAGGTAAGGCAGGGTGTTGCCTTTAACATCAAGGCATAATACATGAGAATGCAGTTTCAACGAGCTCTAGTATTAACTGAAGTCAATGAGCAGGAAGGAGAACAACTCAGATGGGTGAAGTTGTATATTGCACTAAGGAAGATGTCTATGGTTGCTGAAGTTCAGTCATCCTGGCCTCATGTGGCAATGTCCTAAGTCATACCATCCGCAACAGCTTTTTTCAATGATCTTCTTTCCATTATATGGTCAGAAGTGGAAAAGTTCATTGATAATTGCAGAATGTTCAATTCAATTTTCAACTCCTCAGCAACTAATGCCTACACACACACACCAATAAACATGGAAGAAGAACTAATTCCTCACTACCTTACGACCATAAGGGTACGGTAAAGTGCTTGCACAGTTTGGTGGTTCTCGTTGAACAAATTCCAAACATGGAACTATTTTGGGAGACATTGGTATTAATGATATCATTGGCAATGTTGGTATCAATACAGGGCATTAGTCTCTCATGTTCACTGTGGTTAGTAAGCAGAAAGCTATGATTTCCCCCCCCCCCCCCCCCACCATCCCTCTCCTCCCCTGCTCTCCTCCTCCCACACACCCCTTTAGGGAAGTGAAAACTGGATTAAAAAATCAAATTATATCTTAATTTAACTTTTTAATTTAGTTTAGTTTAGAGATACTGCATGGAAATATGCCCTTTGGCACATAATGTCCATGCCAACCACCAATCACCCGTTCACAGTAGTCCTATGTTATACACTTTCTCATCCACTCCCTACACACGAGGGGCATTTTACAGAGGCCAATTAACCTACAAACCTCTATGTCTTTGCAGTGTAGGTGGAAACCTGAGCATCTAGAGAAAACCCAGTCACAAGGTGAATGTACAAACTCCGTACAGACAGCACCCGTAGTCAGGATCGAACCCAGCTCCTTGGCGCTGTGAGCTAGCAATTCTTCCACCGCACTGCCCTGATGTACAGTGTAAACGTAAAAAATGATAATGAACAATGAATTGTTGTTTTGTCTCAGTTGCATTGTTGACGGTACCCCACTTTGAAACATACATTCCACTACATGGAGCTTTATTTATCATGTTAAACAGCATTGATGAAAGATCTATTCCATGGTTATAGAATATTCAGATCACAATACAAACTGGCACACAGCCAGCACATTTCCTTCCCTTTTTGTTTACAGCATTCTTAGAAGAGAATTACAAGGTGTTAATAATCATTAATTAAAGCAATCAACCTTGATTTCATATAAATTTAAGTAACAGAGTCAGCCAACCAGTGAGTGAGAATCAATATGTTGATTAAGTTAAACAGGCATTGGGAAAATATTGCAATGGAAATGTTACGGGAATTCAGCAAGGTCAAACTATATACGGGTTGTTAAGTCATTTCTACATAAGCTTATAAGATTGACTTGTCAAATGGGCAAGGGGGGTTGTGAGTTCTTCAGTCCTCTCTATGAAATCAAAGAAGACTTCATGAAAAGCCTTCACAAAAAATGCATTATATCTGGTGCATGGAGCAAATTTCACCCATTATTACTATGCCATTGAAAAAACATAGTATGCCTTTTATATTAATCTACAAGGTTTTCACAATTACTCACAGTGCTTTTGTATGCATTGCCTCTTGTCTAATTCTTTAATCAGAGTTTTACTTTGTTGTAATGGCAAGATTGTGAGGAAGATATATATATTTTTGTTCACAACAGTTATTATGCATTGTGAATTTTTTTTTGGGACATACCGTGGTAAAATAGTCTTAAAGATATCTTATAATCATTTAATTGTTTAAATATCTCATGATTCGGAAATAAAGAACGTTGTTTGAAATTTGATTTGAACAGAAATTTGTTCATTAGGAGGTGGAAAACTTTGGAAATCTGCTTGTTATGGTGACCTCATTTGCAATGAAGTTACATCAATAAAATGTGAATTCACAGTACACTCTGTCGCATGTTAAGAGACTGACCCAAATAGTATTACCAACAGTTTTACATTGACAGCAATGGTCCTTTAAAAAAAATCACACTTTCTAAAGATTTATGAACATTAAAATATACGCATAGACACACACTTATAGGGAAATAGTATCTAAGAATATTGTAACATCTTCACATAATTGCATCCAAGATAATCTAAAATGTTCCCGTTTATTATGAAACTATGATGATTTCTATGTTTTTGCCAAATAAAAATTAAGAAACCTGGAAACAAAGTGGGTTGATCCACACTTATGCTTGCAGAGGAGAAATTCAATTCAGCAGAATATACAACTGAATGTAAACACTGACCTGAATAAAATAAACTGTCACCTGAATTTCTTTGCATCTGATGTTACATTCAGAATGACTGCACCAGCGAACAAACTCATATTTGTGAGATATGCTTGTCATCCACTTGTGCTATCTCCCTTTTTGCTAGCCACTGTGTTGCATAGACCATCTCACTCGTTCACTGCACGCTGCCACAGTCTGAGCACACTTTCTGTTCCATGTGATGTTGCCAGGTTACCTCTCCCAGGAGGCGAGTGAAAGACTAGGTCGAAGTGACCAATCGAGCAAGAGTTCAAAGTTCAGCTTCCAAATGAAGAGAATAAAATCAAAGGCCAGCATTCATTATGAGCCAACTCATTATGTGCCAGTTAAGCCCAATATCCTTCCCTATAGAGCTTCATAAGCGTTTTGGCTGTGTTCTGTGACAATGACCCAGTAAATTCTATCGTACCTCTGAGCATGCGCGTTAACAGTGCACAATTAAACACTAAGGCATTGACCCTTCTGTCTCAGATCCTGCTTAATTTATCATAAGTAAATTAAAAATAATAAAGCACTTAAAAATCACAATTTATCTTTATTTTTTACTTTCAGGAACATGCAAGTCAATTTGCACTTCTTTGATGAATATTTAGTTCATAGGCTGATGAATATTTAGTTGTGGTTGTTGCAACATGCAGATGCAGTAACACAGAGGTCTTTGTCATGCGCAAATTTCCTCCATGCATTGTCTAACTTCACATTAACATTTAATAACAAAACCTGTGGGACTAGAGTTATTAACATACCTGGAATTTTGTGTTTAGCTAACCCTGAAAACATTGAGGAAAAAAATCTCCCCAAATGTTCTGCAGGATTTTCTTTGTTCAAGTAGTTGCTAAGACAAAATATGTGCACAATAACAGCAATATTTACATTTTACTGGTGCACAAATTGCAATTGTCGTACAAATAAATCCCTCTTATGCCTCCATAAAATAACACAGAATTTGGTATATAAATGTTTGAACTAACAGCACCAACTGCAAAATTATTTGCATTACAAGCAAGGACTGAGGGAATTAACAAATACCATGAATAATATTTTTAACACCTGAAACACTTATTTCACCCTTCATGCAAAATGTTATTATCTTTCATTTTCTTATGCTGCTACGTATCAGAAGCTTTATTCTGTAGCTGCAAGTGAATTCCATAAATCCATCTCCGTTGCCTTTATTGAAACTTATTCAGGCACCATCTTTATACAACACAGTGACATTGTTCAAGCTTGCTGGCACCATTGTTCGAGGATGCTGCATGCTGATGTTATGCAAGGTGCATACAAGTAGTGCATCGGGCAATGCAGTTTAAAGTATCTGACCAGACATGTCTTCCACTCCTTGCACCAAACACTTTCCCTCTCTGATATCTCTTCCTCTACTATTCCACTCACCCCATTTCAATCCATTCTCCGACTTTCATGCCCCATTCTTTTTCATTGCCATACTTTATGGTTGCGCCCTTCACCATTTATCTACCCCTTCCAATGTACTTTTTCTCTATATGGTTCCTTCTCCCAACCTGATACCGAGTCTACTGTCCCAATCTGATTTGCTGAACTCTCTTCTTCCCTATTCTGAACATTGTACTTCCACCCTCCTTTAGTTTAGTTTAATTTAGTTTAGTTTAGAGATACACCACAGAATAAGGCCCTTCGGCCCACCGAGTCTGCACCAACCAGCGATCCCCGCACATTAACACTACCCTACACACACCAGGGACCATTTTACATTTATAATCAAGCCAATTAACGTACAAACCTGTTCGTCTTTGGAGTGTGGGAGGAAACCGAAGATTTTGGACAAAACCCTCGTAGGTCACAGGGAGAACGTACAAACTCCGTACAGACAAGCACCCGTAGCCAGAATTGACCGAGTCTCTGGCGCAGTAAGGCACTAGCTCTATCACACACCACCGTGCTGCCCTTTCTCCCCCATTTTGATAGCCTACCCTCTCTATTCCCTTCACTCCCAACTCTCACACATTCCTATGGCCTGACGCTTTCCAATTGATCTTTTCTTCTTATATTGCCCCCCCCCCCCCGCCCCCTCCCACCCAAACACAAGATCCTGCCTTTCCTCTCACAACTTTCCAGTATAAAACACAACTGTCAACATGGTAAAAGAGGCTTCAGTGACTCAAAGTTCATGCCAGATTCTCTGAAATTTTCATAAATTGCATGATTCCAAGTGAAATCCAGGGAATACCCACGTAGGTCTATTAAATACAATGAGTAATCAAATGGGTATAATTGCCAAGTTTACTGGTACTAAAAAAACAACTTATTTATGTGGAACTTTGTACATATTCACTGGCATTACAGAAATAAAGTATATTTTTAGGGAACTGCTGCTGACTTTCCCTGGTTTAATATAGTCTGCAAGTGACATCTGCATGAGGTGGGGCCATGGCCTCTTTTGCAAGGTCAATAAACCTAAAAGAAGGGGGTTTCCAACAGCATTTAACTGTGAGGCTTTCAGCTAGAGGTAGCCTAATGGACAATGGATGGAAAGCTGTTGGGTAGGACGTGTCTTCTGAGAACGTGGCAATCCCTCTGAGAGCAGGTGGGTTCCAAGGCTCAGCTTCTGGAATCATGGAGGCAGGATGTTAGGACCATTGGTCAGATGGCAGTGATTCTGATTGCAGGGTTATGTCCAAATTGCAGATAGGACCCTGATTGTGGTTCAAGGTATTCGGCAGCTCTGATAATATTCAAGGGATTTATTTTAGATAACTTATACAAACCCTTCCCACCCCCCTCTCCCCTTTCCCATTAATAGTCATTTAACCAGTTCCACAGTTGCAACGATGTATCGCTCTGGGGATCGCACCATCCCTAGCCAACAACCAGCATAATTGGAACAACCCTGCCTGAGGTCATCTGTTGCTGGCCCTGATTTATCCTGGTCTTTTCTGGCTTCCAATTCCTCCCCTCTACCATCAGTCAGAAGAAGGGTCCCGGCTCAAAACGTCACCTTCCATTTTCTCCAGAGATGCTGCTTTAACCACTGAATTACTCCAGCATTTTGTATCTATTTCCACTGAATTAACCTTGGTGTAGACAGATTGTGACAGGTGGTTAACTGGATAGTTGATGGCTTGGGAGAAAACATTCCCTGTTTTTCCCATACTTTCAAACTGTGCTGCAATGCTGCTTACCTCGTGGGTTCAACCCTTCTGCTCTGCTTTAATTTGGGGTTTTTTTCTGAGTTTTGGAAAGCTTTGCTCTCTTTAATTCAAAACTGAATACCATAAAGCAAAGGCAAAAACATGTATTGTGATATTTAAATGCCTTTTGACCTACCTCTGTTGAAACTATGTGAAGTGATTGAAAGCCCCCTTCCTTCCTGCTCAAGATACTCTGCAAATTAACCTCTGACACAACTACAAATCATTTGCTCTAAAATGTAATCCGCTTCAGAGAGCCTGCAAACTGGTTCTTTTAGCTCCATCTGCAGGTTGAATAATTCACAAACATTTAGCCATGGAGATAACATTCATGGATATGCATAGACTCTGAGGTGCCATAGACACACAATCACAAATTGTTTATCACACAGGTTTGTGAACACTGAGCTGCTTTGCACACAGTAACACCTTATTAAATCTCTGTCACACACACATATGTGCACCAACACAAGCACATGTGTGGAGATGCTACATCAAAGGAAATGGGAAATAGAAATGAGTATATACTGTTGCTTGGTCCAGGACACATGCAAACACTCATGGAGGAGTAAGAGGAAATCAAATGAATTTGACATACTTTAATTGCATTTTCTTCATTTCATAACCCACTACATTCTGATGTATCAGTGCAAGTACTGTAGATAAAATAAGTACCTATTTATGCAGAACACAATAATCTATTCAATTTTAGAAAAGAAAAAGCAACATAGCAAAATTAAATTAAATAAGAACTTATTCCTACAAATTTCAGCAATTTCATCTTCATGGTTAAGTACCGTAATCTCAGATTTAAAAAAAGGTAATATCCACAATTTTATGCAATAAAATCTTTAGACTTACATATAAGACATGATCCACTTCCACTTTGATTTCATGTCATCAACTAATCAGTGATCGAAGAGAAAGAAGTCCAGACTAAATGAGTGGTAGTGAAAGGTCTTTTGTTATCAATATTCCAAGTATTTTCTGGCAGCTCAAAGAGCGATAGCAATCAGTTTGGGGATCTGTTGCATCGGATTCATAATATTCTGCGCAAGGTGAACAATGTGCAATAAAGTCACCATGCAATAATTCAATTCATTTTTGCACTGACCGCTACTGAAGTTTATTCAGAGATTCAGATTCCACTCACAAGAGAAAGGCCCTGAACAGCAGGCAGAGCAGACTACAGGGTCTGGCCATGTCAACCATCTGATGCAGACTCATCACTTTAAAAGAAAATGCATGAACTACTACTAAGCTGGGAATTCTTATAAGGAGCTAATTTATCAACTGACTTTTTATCACAATTCTAGTATATCTCCCATGGTGTTTCTCACAATGCTTCAGAGTTATTCTTATAACACTGAACCAGAAACACTGTAATAGCTGCCCTCGTGCAGGATTGTTCTCAAATGGGGAAAAGAAATCCCTTTCATCCTCTATCCCCCTTCAAATTATTTATAAATGTCAGCTCTGCCCTAGATATTGTCTCAGGTTTAATGCCTCTGGCTCCTCTTGTAAATAGATATGCCATTTATTGTGACCATGGAGTTTACTTTTACTATCCGTTATCTGAATGCAGTGTTTAATTTTGCAGAAAAAATCCTAAAGCAGACATTAGGTCTCTCATTTATTATCCAAGAAGCCCAATATTTGTGCCAGATAAAATCACACAACCTCTCCTTTAGACATCCAAGGATTACAGGATGCCGGGTCTCAGAATTATATGTCCCATTGTGCCTAGATGTACACTGCCTCTCCCTAGGTGTCATATGGTAGTTGACACATAACATGGATCCATCTGTAGTACCCAGCTCATTAAGGATAACAATGTCAGTGGCTGACTTGTTCGCTTTTGGCAAAGATTATTAACATAGTAATTCCTTTTATCTCAGTAACTCCAGGCTGCCTTCATCTGCCAAAGTGACATAAGGATGCTGGACATTGTAAAAAAATTAAAAAATCTGACTTTATATCAGGAAAATGCCTGACCAGATTTTGTTGTGAAAATTATGATGGGGCTAAATGTGATCACTGTTTTTTTATGTTTATGTCCGAAAGGAACTTCCTTAGAGTTAAAGAGTTAAAAATAGGAAATCCATAAGCTGTTATTCTGGCTATTAAACCCCTTCACGAGATTCATAATGGGATATTGCTGCAAATGTTTTCATTAATGTGAAGTTGCTATAATGCCAAAGCAAAATATCGTTGAATTTGGAAATCTCAAGTAAGACAGAAAATGCTGGAGATACTCTGTAGTACATGCAGCAACTATGGAGAAAAATGTAGTTAATGTTTCAGGTTAAGTATCAGAATATTATTTAAAAGAGCAGAGAGCACAGTAGAACAGAGGAATCTGGAGGTCCTTGTAAAGTGCATGGAACATGGGAAGTTAACATGAAAGGTTAAATAATGAGGAAGACAAAAGCAATGTTGGACTTGATTGCAGGAAGGAAGTTTTCCTACTACCAAATGGTGCCACGATGAAATAATAATCAAAATACTTCGGACCATTCAAGTTTCCTTATTTAAGGAGAATGCATTGCTTAAGAGGAAAAGAGATTTCTGTGATGAAATGGCTGTCTTGTGAGTGAAGGTTGAGTAGTTTACATCAACACAGTGCAGTTCAGATCTTATTGAAACACACAGGCTGAAGGCATGGCTAGCAATAGACATCCATGTGGCAATTAAATGGCTGTTGTCAGAAAACTGGAAATTGTTGATGTGTATAGATGGAAAGAGAAAACAGAGTACAAGTTGAATGAAAAGATTGTTGTTATAACACAAACAGGCTGAAACAATATGTCTACTGACACAATCCTGCTTGTGAATCTTGGGAAGGAGGTAGAAACAGGTTACATGAGTTTGGAGACCGTGGGAAAGCGTGATCACTGAGGTGAGGAAGTGGGAGACAATGGCCTAATGTTCAGGCAAGGACCAGTCAGAGATATAAGGAAATATCTGATGGCATTCACCTCCTGCATGGCAAACAACAGCACTAGCCCCGACAGCAACATTTTGGGTTAATCCTAGATGACTGGAGTGTTTTAAGTTGAGGGTTATAGTTAGCATAAGTTAGTGAACAAATTAAGAAAATGTAATGTTGTTAGTTTGCCACAAAGGATTAGAAACCAAAGGGAAGGTGCAGGTGGTAGGGGAACAAGTTTACTGTATGAGGTGAAAATAGCTGGAAAAGAAGTGGAGGTGGTTGACCGAATCTCAAAATTCATTGAGATGGGGCTGCAAGGGTATGAAGATGAGGACCTTTCTGAGGATAGTCATTTGCGGTTGGGAAGAGGGTCAGAAACTACTAGATGGCATGGAATATGACTGAGTGGAGGAATGGGGGTCTGAGGAAAATGAAGAAGGATGAGAACGAATGTTGGACCTTAGAAATGGATCATATTTATGATCCTGGATACCTGCAAGGAGGGAAAAGGCATCTTCAATTACAGTGCCAGATGTGGCGAAGAATGACACCAAATTATGTGTCTTCGTTTCTTAGATGCTGCCCAAGTATTTCCAGCACTTTCTGTTTTAGTTATGAAGTTGTTATAACTAAACATAACTAGTTTAGCCATAGCAACTTACCAACCAAACTCACTGGAAAAGTGAAGGCATTTTCAGTGTAAGTACTTCTTCAACATTTTGCCAGGAGTTGGCAGCTGTCCACCAGCTTGTTTGGCATTAAAAATCAACTTCTACATTTGAGAAGTCTCACTCTCTTTATCCAATCTTCTAGAATTTTGACATTCAAGTGAACTTCAATGTGACAGTTCCTGATTCAGATGCTATTCTGCTCATGAATAATTTATCCATTCCATTAATTAAGCAGATACACTGCCTCTGACAATGTTCACTCACAACTAGGATATCGCATGGGGAGCATTGAATTTACTTCAGTGTCTTTTTCAGTCCTAATTTATGACACAAGGAGATAGCCAGTACAGGTGGACAAAAATGACGTATTTTATTACTTATTTTATTAATAAAATAGTTTATAGAGAGCCAGAAATGGCATTTCTACTGAGTACATTTCCATGGAGGTGGTCAGATTTTGGGCAAATTTCCCTATTCTCTAATGTGGATTGGAATGTTTTGTTGCATTAAAAACACTAGTTATGCTAATCCTGTAAGTGTTTGTCCTTTATTCTTGACTGTTTGGGAACAGTATCCAGGGAAACAGTGAGTTTAATTTCAAACTGACTTGTGCCTGGCTGCATTTTCTCTGTAACTACTGTATGTACCTGAGCAGCCTTGGTTACACCAGATAATATTGCATTGTGTTCAAAGATATAAAAATACCAGAGGAACTCCTGAAAAGATTTGCAAGGATGATACCAAAACCTCTCCATTTTGGTACACAAATCATTCATGCAAGAGTAGATGGGATTATGGGAAGGATAAAATGGGGAAGGTTCAAAAGGTCAGCATTGACCTTGGCTGAGGGGAGATCTTACTGCACTACATAGGATTTATCTTGATTAAATAATTCCTTCGCCTTCTTAATACTTATAACTGTAGTTTTGATAGCTCCAGTAATTTGCATGGTACATGGAACTCTTTGAAGCACTTCCCTCTGCAAGGCGACTCCGGACTGTCAAAGCCACCACAGCCAGACATAAAAATAACTTTTTTCCACGAGCAGTAGCTCTACTCAACAACCAAAAGTCTGTAGCCTCCTTTTGCTCTGGTATTTTATTTCATTCTTCACATGTTTAAATTATAATGTTTTATTCTTAATTGTTTACTGTATATCGTATTTTTGCATTTATATTTAGGCCCCCTGAAATGACTGATAACATTGCATTTGCATTCCTTACCACCGATTCAACCTGTAAATTAACCTTTTGGAAATCCTGCACCAACAGTCCCAAGTCCCTTCGCACCTCTAGGTATAATGCCAATATTATTAATAATTTCTTACCTATTCATAGTATTTTATTTCAACTCCCTTTCTCTTCAAATCACTATTACTTCTAGTTTATTCCCATTTTGAGAGCCTAAATTTGTTTACACTGAAATCAATTTAGTAAAATCATCACATTATAGCACAAGAGGAGCTGATTTAGCCTACAGTACAAAGACTACTGAAACTCCTTGCAGTTAATGCTCATCCGGGTGCTTCTTAAATACAACAAGGTTCTGCCTAAGCCATCCAGTCGGCTAGTGAGTATCAGATCCCTACAATTCTAAAGGAGATTTTTTAAATCCCTTTAATCTTTCTACCTTTTACATTATATCTATGCTCCCCAGTAACTAACTTCTCTGTAAAGGAGAATAAGTTCAACATATTTCCCCACAAAGATAACCCAATCCTATGTACTGTAGTTAGATCTCCCCTCAGCCAGCTGTTCCAAAGAAAACAGCTGAACCTTAGCTGATTTTTTACTCATAAATAAAGTCGCCATACCAGACAACCCCAAACCTCCACACAATACCCCCTCTTATCCTTCCCTGTAATATGGTGACCATAACTGTACAATATACTTATATTATACAGTCCTAGAAAGATCCCTTGCTTGTCTTCCAAGCCAAAACAAATGAAAAGTGACCCATATTCATTCTTAACCCTCTATTCCTCTACCCTAAGATCTATTGTTAAGGGGCTTGTTTTCACAGAGGCCCAGGAGCGGTTGCAGTGGGAGGAACCTAAATCCGTAACGTTCCATTCACAGCTCGCAGTTCAAAACAAGTGGGCTTGAGGAAGCCGCTGATTGGTGGAAGAGGACTCGAGGGAGAAGCTGATTGGCAGTCAGATCCCTGCTGATTTCCTTCAGTTAAAATCCTGGCTTTGTATTGTATTGTATATTGTATTGTATCCAGGGTAAGGGGGAGGATGAGTGCCAGGGCAGTTTACTGTTCTGGATGTCAGATGTGGGAGGTCATGCAGTCAGAGAGCTCTCCAAACGTCCACATCTGCGCCAGGTGCGTCAAGATGGTGCTCCAAATGGACCGTATTCGGTACCTGGAGCAGCAGCTCGATGACCTCCGTCTGGTCAGCGAGAGTGAGGAAGCCACAGAGAGGAGTTACAGACAGGTGGTCACTCCAAAACCACAGGAGGCAGAAAAGTGGGTCACGGTTAGGAGAGGCAAGGGGCAGAGGCAGGGACTAGAGAGTACCCCGGTGGCTGTACACTCCTGTTTGAGTACTGTTGGGGGGCACAGCCTACCTGGGGGTAGCAACAGTGACCAGGCCTCCGGTACAGAGACCGGCCCTGTTGCTCAGAAGGGTAAGGAAAAGAAGAGGAGGGCAGCAGTAATAGGGGGACTCTATCGTTAGGGGGTCTCTATAGTTAGGGGGTCAGATAGGCGATTCTGTGGACGCAGTCAGGAGACCCGGATGGTAGTTTGCCTCCCTGGTGCCAGGGTCCGGGATGTGACTGAACGTGTCCAAGATATCCTGAAATGGGAGGGAGAGGAGCCAGAGGTCATGGTACATATAGGTACCAATGACATAGGTAGAAAAAGAGAAGAGGTCCTGAAAGGAGAATTTAGGGAGTTAGGAGGAGTGTTAAGGAGAAGGACTGCAAAGGTAACAATCTCAGGATTACTGCCTGTGCCACGCGACAGTGAGAGTAGGAATGGAGCGAGGTGGAGGATAAATGCCTGGCTAAAGGACTGGTGCAGAGGGCAGAGATTCAAGTGTCTGGATCATTGGGACCTCTTTTGGGGAAGGTGTGACCTGTACAAAAAGGACGGGTTGCACTTGAACCCGAGGGGAACCAATATCCTGGCGGGGAGATTTGCAAAGGCTATTGGGGTGACTTTAAACTAGATCGGTTGGGGGGAGGGACTCAAATAGAGAAAGCAAGTAGTCCGTTTGTGAGGCAGGAGGCAGAGAAGAGAAGCAGTCAGACGCAACACGTAGGGGAGAAAGAAGAAAAAAATAATAAACGGAGAATAAAAAGTGGAGGGTTTATTAAATGTGTGAGCAGAGAGACAGAGGGGTGTAAAATGAGGATAGGAGCAATAGGTAGCAAGGTGAAAAGTGGCAGGCAGACAGGCAAATCCAAGGCAAACATCAAAAAGGGCCACCTTTCAACATAATTGTAAAAGGGGCAAGAGCATTGTAAAAACAAGCCTGAAGGCTTTGTGTCTCAATGCAAGGAGCATTCCTAATAAGGTGGATGAGTTGAATGTGCAGATAGTTATTAATAATTATGATATGGTTGGGATCACGGAGACATGGCTCCAGGGTGACCAAGGCTGGGAGCTGAACATCCAGGGATATTCAATATTCAGGAGGGATAGACAGAGAGGAAAAGGAGGTGGGGTAGCGTTGCTGGTTAGAGAGGAGATTAACGCAACAGAAAGGAAGGACATTAGCTTGGAGGATGTGTAATCGATATGTGTGGAGCTGCGAAACACTAAGGGGCAGAAAACGCTAGTGAGTGTTGTGTACAGGCCATCTAACAGTAGTAGTGGAGTTGGGGAAGGCATCAAACAGAAAATTAGAAATGCGTGCAACGAAGGTAAAACCGTTATAATGGGTGACTTCAATCTACATATAGATTGGGTGAATCAAATTGGCAGGGGTGCTGAGGAAGAGAATTTCTTGGAATGTATGCGGGATAGTTTTCTAAACCAACATGTAGAGGAACCAACGAGAGAGCAGGCTATTCTAGACTGAGTATTGAGTAATGAGGAAGGGTTAGTTAGCAGCCTTGTTGTACATGGCCCCTTGGGCAAGAGTGACCATAATATGGTTGAGTTCTTCATTAGGATGGAGAGTGACATTGTTAATTCAGAAACACGGGTCCTGAACTTAAAGAAAGGTAACTTTGACGGTATGAGACGTGAATTGGCCAAGATAGACTGGCAATTGATTCTTGAAGGGTTGACGGTGGATATGCAATGGAAGGCATTTAAAGACTGCATGGATGAACTACAACAATTGTTCATCCCAGTTTGGCAAAAGAATAAATCAGGAAATCCGTGGATAACAAGGGAAATCAGGGATAGTATCAAAGCAAAAGATGAAGCGTACAAATCAGCCAAAAAAAGCAGCCTACCAGAGGACTCGGAGAAATTCAGAGAGCAACAGAGGAGGACAAAGGGCTTAATTAGGAAAGGGAAAATGGACTATGAAAGAAAACTGGCAGGAAACATAAAAACTGACTGCAAAAGTTTTTATCGATATGTGAAGCGAAAAAGATTAGTTAAAACAAATGTAGGTCCCTTGCAGTCAGAAACAGGTGAATTGATCATGGGAAACAAGGACATGGCAGACCAATTGAATAACTACTTTGGTTCTGTCTTCACTAAGGAAGACATAAATAATTTGTCAGAAATAGCAGGGGATCGCGGGTCAAATGAGATGGAGGAACTGGATGAAATCCAGGTTAGCCGGAAAGTGGGGTTAGGTAAATTGAATGGATTAAAGGCCGATAAATCCCCTGGGCCAGATAGGCTGCATCCCAGGGTACTTAAGGAAGTAGCCCCAGAAATAGCGGATGCCTTAATGATAATTTTTCAAAACTCTTTAGATTCTGGAGTAGTTCCTGAGGATTGGAGGGTAGCTAATGTTAACCCCACTTTTTAAAAAGGGAGAGAGAGAGAAAACGGGGAATTACAGACCAGTTAGTCTAACATCGGTAGTGGGGAAACTGCTAGAGTCAGTTATTAAAGATGGGATAGCAGCGCATTTGGAAAGTGGTGAAATCATTGGACAAAGTCAGCATGGATTTACGAAAGGTAAATCATGTCTGACGAATCTTATTGAATTTTTTGAGGATGTAACTAGTAGAGTGGATAAGGGAGAAGCAGTGGATGTGTTATATCTGGACTTTCAGAAGGCTTTCGACAAAGTCCCACACAAGAGATTAGTATACAAACTTAAAGCACACGGTATTGGCGGTTCAGTATTGATGTGGATAGAGAGCTGGCTGGCAGACAGGAAGCAAAGAGTATGAGTGAACGGGTCCTTTTCAGGATGGCAGGCATTGACTAGTGGGGTGCCGCAAGGCTCAGTGCTGGGACCCCAGCTATTTACAATATATATTAATGATTAAAAATGACGAGGGAATTAAATGCAACATCTCGAAGTTTGCGGATGATATGAAGCTGGGGGGCAGTGTTAGCTGTGAGGAGGATGCTAGGAGGCTGCAAGATGACTTGGATAAACTGGATGAGTGGGCAAATGCATGGCAGATGCTGTATAATGTGGATAAATGTGAGGTTATCCACTTTGGTGGCAAAAGCAGGAAAGTATTATTTGAATTGTGACCGATTAGGAACAGGGGAGATGCAACGGGACCTGGGTGTCATGGTACACCAGTCATTGAAAGTAGGCACGCAGGTACAGCAGGCTGTGAAGAAAGCGGATGGTATGTTAGCATTCATAGCAAAAGGATTTGAGTACAAGACCAGGGAGATTCTACTGCAGTTGTACAGGGTCTTGGTGAGGCCACACCTGGAGTATTGCGTACAGTTTTGGTCTCCTAATCTGAGGAAAGACATTCTTGCCATAGAGGGAGTACAGAGAAGGTTCACCAGACAGATTCCTGAGATGGCAGGACTTCCATATGAAGAAAGACTGATAGACTCGGCTTGTACTCGTTGGAATTTAGAAGATTGAGGGGGAATCTCATAGAGACTTACAAAAAATCTTAAGGGGTTGGACAGGCTAGATGCAGGAAGATTGTTCCCGATGTTGGGGAAGTCCAGGATAAGGGGTCACAGTTTAAGGATAAGGGGGAAGTCTTTTAGGACCGAGATGAGAAAAACGTTTTTCACACAATGAGTGGTGAATCTGTGGAATTCTCTGCCACAGAAGGTAGTTGAGGCCAGCTCGTTGGCCATATTTAAGAGGGAGTTGGATGTGGCCATTGTGGCTGAAGGGATCAGGGGGTATGGAGATAAGGCAGGTACAGGATACTGAGTTGGATGATCAGCCATGATCATATTGAATGGCGGTGCAGGCTCGAAGGGCCGAGTGGCCTGCTCCTGCACCTAATTTCTATGTTTCTATGTTTCTATTGTGCATTCCCTTGCCTTGTTTGCCTTTCTCAAATTTATTACTTCATATTTCACTGTATAATATTATATTTGCCGTTTTCATACCCACCTGTGATATCCTGTCTACCTATCTGTCTCAGATTAAACTATTTACTCAATTAATTAATAACATTTAATAATATTGATTGGTAATTTAGTGCTTCCATTTACATTGCTGACAATACCATCCACCTATCTTTGCACCATCTGAAACCTGGATATGTAGCTTTTGTGGCATAGGGGATAATGTCCGATTTGGCGGTGGCTACACCAACACTCGCAGTAGGATGAACTCGCCAATATATTTTATTTATATTGGTAAGAAAATCCAAGACTGCATGGGGTCACAGTTCCTCGCCATCAGGGTGTAAGTGCAGTGACACTGGCGATCTTGGGGTTGTCCCGGCAGTTCACCCTTGTCTTAAGAGGAGGCACTGGCAATCTCAGGTTTATCTTGGCAACTGAGCTTTGGACTTGAAGGGACAGCGCTAGAGATCTCCGGATTACCCTGGTGGCTCATTCTTTGCCTGTGTGTGGGCGTAGTCCCTGATTGTCCATGGGCAGGAAGAGGCACTGTCATCTCAGTATCTCAGTGCACCGTGAACCTTGTCCCTCGGCCTCCTGGGTTTTACAGGGAGTTGGCTGCCAAGGATCAAATGGCCAACCAATATCAGCTAATTGGACACAGCTGTTACCAATAAAACTAGGGAGCAGAGCGACATCCAGGGAAGGGGGCGCTGTCACACTTTCAAATCCAATTTTTTAATCTTTTTAAATCCAGTGAATAGTTATGACCTACATGCAGATCTCTATGGGGGTCTACCGATCGTAATGTGCCAATTTGAGAAATTGTACATTACACCTGCGCTCTTCCTCTCTCTGTTTAGCCAATTCCTTTACTAGGTATATTTCAATTCCATTGAGTTTAAATTTTAGTTAACAGTCTTTTGCAAGAATCTTCATCAAATTAATTCTGGAACTCCAGAAAAATCACACCGGTCATTTCCCACCCTTTTATTGTAAACATCTACAGAGTTGCCCTTGACTTGTCTTCAAAAAGTTCAACAAATTTTGACATTTGACATATGACACGCCCTTTAGAAACCCCTGCTGGCTGTTTTGTTTGGCTGAACATTTTCAAAACATGTTTCTTCTCCAAGCTCGGGACCATTCTGATCACTATCAGATGTTAATGCACAATAATGGCCCTGTCTCACTGTGCGAGTTGACCCACGAGGTACCCCGAGTGACAGACTCGTGGCTGTGCACGAGACTGCAAGTTTATGATCAAGTGTGTAATACGAGTTCCCACGGGTATGTCATTGCTGCGATGTTCCTAGTTCCTCTCCCGAGTTAGCAAGTTCCTCTCCCGTTACTCTTGAGCCAACCGTGAATGAAGGTATGTTTTAATAAAGCAACAATGTTAAAATACATCTCCATCCTGTGGTTTTGAGTTATTTCAGCGCGGCGGCATCTATTGATATGACCTACAATGGGAAAATGCGCATCCTCCAGTAACCAAGCATTTCTTGTTGTTTTATGTTTTTAAATACTTTTTTGCAATGGATCTCTATTTTAAATAATTTTAAAAAAGGAAGCAGCCCGGGTGACTGACATTGAGCGGCCGCCGGGACCCGACAGCAGACACACACACACACACACACACACACACACACACACACACACACACACACACACACACACACACACACACAGACAGCAGCTGGCCACCACTTCAGAGGAATGAAGCAGCTCGGGTGACTTTGAGCGGCCACCGGGACCCGACAGCAGACACACACACAGATACACACAGATAGACAGAGAGGGAGAGAGAGAGACACACACACACACATACACACACACACACATAGAGAGAGAGATACACACAGACAGCAGCTGGCCACCACTTCAGAGGAATGAAGCAGCTCGGGTGACTGAGCGGCCGCCGGGACCCGACAGTACACACACACACACACACACAGATACACACAGATAGACAGAGAGGGAGAGAGAGAGAGACACACACACACACACACACACACACACACACACACACACACACACACACACACACACACACACACACACACACACACACAGAGAGAGAGAGAGATACACACAGACAGCAGCTGGCCACCACTTCAGAGGAATGAAGCAGCTCGGGTGACTTTGAGCGGCCACCGGGACCCGACAGCAGACACACACACAGATACACACAGATAGACAGAGAGGGAGAGAGAGAGAGACACACACACACATACACACACACACACATAGAGAGAGAGATACACACAGACAGCAGCTGGCCACCACTTCAGAGGAATGAAGCAGCTCGGGTGACTTTGAGCGGCCACCGGGACCCGACAGCAGACACACACACAGATACACACAGATAGACAGAGAGGGAGAGAGAGAGACACACACACACACATACACACACACACACATAGAGAGAGAGATACACACAGACAGCAGCTGGCCACCACTTCAGAGGAATGAAGCAGCTCGGGTGACTTTGAGCGGCCACCGGGACCCGACATCAGACACACACACAGATACAAACAGATAGACAGAGAGGGAGAGAGACACACACACACAACTCAGCGGACCAGGCAGCATCTCTGGAGAGAAGGAATAGAGTCGAGACCCTTCTTCAGACTTACCCGAAATGCCACCCATTCCTTCGCTCCAGAGATGCAGCCTGTCCCGCCGAGTTACTCCAGCATTGTGTGTGTCTATCTCCGGTGTGAACCAGCATCTGCAGTTCCTTCCCAATCCCACACTCTCGGCCCCGGGGGGGTGGATGGAGCATCACACGTGGACACATCCCACCCACCACCCCAGACTTGCCCCTTCGGCAGGTCTTTAAGCCGTTCATTGAGACAGAGTGAAGCCACGGGGCAGGCGCCTCAGTAATAAAGGACAAGTGGCAGAAAGGCCGAAGATAGACACAAAATGCTGGAGTAACTCGGCGGGACAGGCTGCATCTCTGGAGCGAAGGAATGGGTGGCATTTCGGGTAAGTCTGAAGAAGGGTCTCGACTCTATTCCTTCTCTCCAGAGATGCTGCCTGGTCCGCTGAGTTACTCCAGCATTTTGTGTCTATCTTTGGTTCAGTCTTTACTCGAGCAAAAGAACAGATTATTAAAGTTCCCACGGTAGACTCACGAGACACTAAGATAAACGCACGGGGCCACTACATTATTACAACGAGTTTAAATGTTTCCATTTTTAACTTGAACAGTTAATTTGACTCGTGGAAAAAATCAAACATGTTTGATTTTTTTCACGAGTTAACAAGTTTCCCGAGTACCTGCCGTTAGCGCCACGAGTCGATAAGTTGCTCGTGCGAGTTCCGACGTTCCCGCTACGTGATCACCACGAGTGAAAACTTGGGGTCACTCGTGGGCCAACTCGCACAGTGAGACAGGGGTTTTAGGCTGTCACTAAATAGTATAGTATAATATTAACTGCTTAACCTTGGATGTGATCTACTTCACAGCAGAAAACTATCCTTAGTCCACGTACAGTATTGGTCTCCTAATCTGAGGAAAGACATTCTTGCCATAGAGGGAGTACAGAGAAGGTTCACCAGACTGATTCCTGGGATGGCAGGACTTCCATATGAAGAAAGACTGGATAAACTCGGCTTGTACTCGCTGGAATTTAGGAGATTGAGCGGGGGGTCTTATAGAATTTTACAAAATTCTTAAGGGGTTGGACAGGCCAGATGCAGGAAGATTGTTCCCGATGTTGGGGAACTCCAGAACAAAGGGTCACAGTTTAAGGATAAGGGGGAAGTCTTTTAGGACCGAAATGAGAAGATCATTTTTCACACAGAGAGTGGTGAGTCTGTGGAATTCTCTGCCACAGAAGGTAGTTGAGGCTAGTTCATTGGCTATATTTAAGAGGGAGTTAGATGTGGCCCTTGTGGCTAAAGGGATCAGGGGGTATGGAGATAAGGCAGGTACAAGATACTGAGTTGGATGATCAGCCATGATCATATTGAATGGCGGTGCAGGCTCGAAGGGCCGATTGGCCTACTCCCGCATCTATTTTCTATGATTCTATGTAGAGTTTATTTCATCAGTTTACCTCAATGTGTACAAAAGATAAAATCTCCAATAAAATTACTCTGCCTTTCTCACAACTTGTCTAATCTTCTACCAATGCATGACTGCTACCCAGGATCTACGCACAACTCCCATCGGGATTTTAAGTTATTTTCTATTTCTTAATTCTACCCATAAATTCTCTGCGACCTGCTGATTTTTATATCCTCATTCATCAATGATACAGTTTCATCCTTCATCATGAAGGGCGCTTCTCCCTGCTTACCATTCGCACAACTTAGTCTACAGTGAATATATTTCACAGATCAGACTATTTTGCAGCAAGATCTCAGTAATAGCTCCAAATGAGTACCCTCTCTCTTTGAATCTGCCCCTGCAATGGTGATTATCTGACATCTACAATGCGTTTATTTAAAGAAAATTTACCTGGACTGTAGTTTGTCCTTTTGCTCTTACATGCTAATCACATATTTCTCTTTTTCAATTTACACTTTTGATACTCCTTAAAGCCCAATAACTTTGTTCTGATTAGTTATTTGCTGTTTTCCTTGCAATTGTCCTAAAACCACACCATTTCACTTGATCATACCTTTACATTGCAGGTATAAACTCCTTCTGAAGACTCCACTTGCCTGGTCCACAAGAACTGCATTCCAAGCCTGGTTAAATTGTAGTTTGGTTCCATGCCACGTACTATCCCAGTTTTGGTGTTAAAATCCATAAAGTGAAACATGACTTTCCGACGTATTCTGTAAGGACCTGTACCACTTTCACGACCTAATTCACAACCTTTTTTACTCGTGGACATTTTTCATTAGGCTAAAAAATGCGCCGACCTACTTGATGCCATGAGTACCTACGACTAGCATCACGACCTACCTACGACCTCGTGACGACCATGCGAGTGTGAGTCATAGGCAAACTTGGCAGAGGTCGTGAATTAGGTTGTGAATGTGGGACAGGCCCTTTAGTCATGCATGCACCACCTCAGAGCAGTACATCTCTGTAGCGGAATGGTCCGCAACATGAGAGAGCCAGGTCCCAAGGATGGCTTGGGGGAAGTGCATATTGTTTTGTTTGGAGCAAAGAAGATGGAAGATAGACAAAAATAGCTGGAGTAACTCAGCAATGCAGTTCCTTCTGACACAAAGAAGATGGAAAGTGATTTGATAGAACTGTTCAAAACCATGAAAAGTCACAACACAGTGAATAAAGGAAATCTGTTCCTACTAGTTCCCACTGGAGTGAGGAACACAGAATTAATGTGATTGGCAAAATTGCCAGAGGCGACATAAGGAAACAGTTATTTATGCAGTTCCCGATTTGGAATTTGCTACTTCAAAGAATAGTGAAAGCACATTAGCAAAAGGGAATTCTATAGGGTCTTTGAAGAGAAAATGTGGTGGGTTATGTTTGGGGAATGGCACTAACTGCATCTGTCTTGCAAAGGCCTTTCAATTTAACAGATGTTGTTCCCCGTCTGGATTGGTTTAATTTAGTTTAGTTTTAGAGATACAGTGCAGAAACAGGCCCTCCGGCCCACCGAGCCCACACCAACCAGTGATCCCCGCACATTAACACTATCCTACACACACTTGGGACAATTTACATTGATACCAAGCCAATTAATCTACAAACCTGTATGTCTTTGGAGTGTGGGAGGAAACCGAAGATCTCGGAGAAAACCCACATGGTCAAGAATCAAGTCAAGAGTGTTTTATTGTCATATATAACTGATAGAACAATGAAATTCTTACTTGCTGCAGCACAACACAATATGTAAACATAGTACACTGTAAACAATTTAATAAACGATAGAGAAAAAAAAGTTCAGTGTGTATATATATATATATATATATATATATATATATATATATATATATATACACATACTCACAAGTACATGCACATACACACATATATATGTGTGTGTGTGTGTGTGTGTGTGTGTGAGTGTACTTGTGAGTATATATATGCCTATATGTATATATGTATATGTGTGTGTGTGTGTATATTTGTGAGTATGTGTATATATATATACACACACTGAACATTTTTTTCTCTATCATCTATTATATTGTTTACAGTGTACTATCTTTACATATTCTGTTATATATATAAAAGTTATATATATACACATATATAACTTTTTAAAATCTCTTATCTCAACATAGAAACATAGAAACATAGAAATTAGGTGCAGGAGTAGGCCATTCAGCCCTTCGAGCCTGCACCGCCATTCAATATGATCATGGCTGATCATCCAACTCAGTATCCCGTACCTGCCTTCTCTCCATGCCCTCTGATCCCCTTAGCCACAAGGGCCACATCCAACTCACTCTTAAATATAGCAACGGAGATGCAATTTTGTGTTCCTGTATTGTATCTCCGTATGTACTGCAGCCTAACATCAGGGAGCTGGCGATTCCTGATTAGAGACCGACTGCAGAAGCTCCAAGTCACAGGAGCTTTGACCATCCCGATCGCGGGAACTTCGATCGCCTGACGCGGGAGCTCCGATCGCCGGATGCGGGAGCTTCGATCACCCCGACTGCAGATGGTTCGACTGCCCCGACCGCAGGAGAATAAGGAGGATAAGGAGGAAGAAGATTGGACTTTTTTGCCGTCCATCACAGTGTGGAATATGGGGAATCCGTTGTGGTGGATGTTTATGTTCATTTTTATGCAGTTATGTGTCTTGTTGCTTCTTTTTAGTATGGCTGTATGGTAATTCGGGTTTCACTGTACCTTAATTGATACATGTGACACTAAACAGACCTTTGAGCCTTTGAAATTAAAACTAAAAGCTCTTTTAATGTTTTTTTTTAAATGGGCAGCACGCTGTTCCACCGTGCCGCCCTTTTTAAAAAAAATTAATGTTTTAGTTTTAGTTTTAATTTGGAATTTGAATAATTGCAATGGCAGCCAGAATTTGCGCATGTGCACCCTCTTATGTTGACTTTGCACCAAATGGTATCCTTCAATGCTGTAACAACTCAATTTTACAACTGCATGATGCCAATCCTCCAATCTCTGAAAATTATTCAGGTAACATTGCATGGTGCACAGGTCTGCCTGTATTTGCATACACAAATGTAACCAGTTAGAAGTCATCTACATTGCTGTGTGCATGCTGTCACACTTAACTAGACAACGTAACAAATTTCTCTGCCCTCATGCAGGGTTTTCACCTGAAATATTGACCAGTCCTTCCCACCCATCGATGTTGCTTGACCTACTGAGTTCCATCAGCAGATTGTTTGTTGTTCCAAATCCCTGCGTCTGCAGCCTCTTATGTCAACAATTTTCTCCTAATGTCTCATAATAGAAGATATTGTTCATTAATAGAACATATTGTTCTGAATTTTTTCACAATCGAAACATTCTCAGTGGGATAACTGAGCAGCATTATAACTGCCAATAGTGTTGGAGATTGCCTTTGTACGGCGACGATGGTTCGCAATTACTGGTTTATGATATCACACGCACATGCACTAATTACAAAGTAAAGCAAGCAAAAGCCACATTACTGGAGAGGGAGAAGAACTACTATTGAAAGTATTAAATGTTGTGCAATTATCCTTCTCTTGTAGAAACAATAGAATTACATTCTTCGATTCAGTGTTGTAAAGTAATCAGTGTCAGAGCAAGCCTTTAGTGGATTGTCATGGACCCTCCAGTATCGATATCAATATTGCAGCTTTCTTTTGTGGATGACTAACAAAACAGCCCCAGATCATCTTTTTTTCCTCGTCACTGGTTTATACATGTTTTCTCAATTGATTTTGTGGAATATCTTGATCTTCTATTGAAAAGTCTTTCCACTTTCCAGTTTTTTTTTTGCTCTGAAATATTCCTATAACAACAAAGTAGAGTTTTCATTTCTGGTAATCTTGGTGGATATTACACGGCCATTTCTTGGAGAAGGAAAATGTTGTAAACAAAATATGTGGAAACAAGTACACTTTGTTGGCTTAGTTTTAAGTTTTTGTTTGAAAACATGCTATAGTTCACGAGGGTGTCAATATGCAGTAGTTCTTGTCAAAATGGATATCACAGTAATATTGGTTTGCAATCAAATACATGAGTTTATTTTATCATTTAGCTTTGAATTTGCTATTTGGAGAATTGGTATAGAAATCCAGGACTGGGTGGAGTACTCTTCCCTTTCCTGGAAGATCAGTGCTTCTACATTTGCCTGTGAATCCCAACTTCTTTATGATAGGTAGCTGTTAATCAAAACCAGGTGTAGGATTTTCATAGGCTTCCCATCATGGGATACCCAGTCTCTGACCTACTACCATAGCCATGATATTCCTGTGTCTTATCCAGTTGATTTTCTAGGCAATGATGAAAGTCAAGATTTTGGTGCTAGGGGATTTAGCAATGGCAATGCCATCGAATGTCAACAGTAGGTGATTACTATCTCTTGTTGAGATTAGTATTGGCTGATACCTCCAGGCACAAATATACATGTTGCATGTCGGCCCATGATCGAACATTGCTGAGCTTTTCCTGCATGCAGGCAGCAGTGAATACATGTGTTGAGGAGTTACATATGCAAATGAATATTATGCCATCATCCGCAAACATTGTCACTTCTGACCTTTCGATGAAAGGGGTCTTTAATAAAGCACCTTAAAATAACTGAGCCTTGGACATTGCCCTGAGAACGTCTTGCAATGATGCTCTGGGTCTGGGATGATTGGCCTCCGATGGCTGAAACCATGATACTTTATATGAAATAAAACTCAACCCATCTGAATTTCCCCCACCTCCCCCCCCCCCCCCCCCCCCTCACTACCATTGACATCAGTTTTACCAGGATACCTTGATGTATACCTTGATGTCAAAGACAGTTACACTCACCTCACCTCCTGAATTCATCTCTCTTGATCATGTTTGAAAGCTCATTTCCAGGTCCAAAGTTTTTTGTAATTTTTTTTTCCTTCCCTCTTTCCTTGTTAACATTGCTATCTTCCATCAACCCTGACCACATTCCTTTCAGATATACTAAAATCCCATTTGATTTACAATTATCACAATTTAACATGAGCAACTGGAAATGTTTCAAAGACTCACTGATGATCATACAACAACACATGCATAAGACTCCTAATTTGAAATACTAATTTTATCTTTGCCCTTACTCCTTTGTACAGATTATTTCAAATATTTATTAGTTTATGGACAATGCAGCTCTTCTTATCATCTTGAATTTATTCTCCCAAAAACATATTAACGTTCTCTTTTCTTAATAGTCTTCCTTGAGATGAACAGATTTGTCTTGAGTCTCTTATTAAATATTTTGTCTTTAACTGGCTGTCCTTTTAAACCATCATTAAAATTATGCTGCTTGAGCTTCTCTAATCTTTTAGCAGGAGGGGGGAGCACAATGTTCTTCCACGCATCAGAGCATCTGCTCCCCGTGTGATATCTGACCCAATGGGTTCTCGTGCCTTGAATGGCCTCAAGACACTGTGTGGAACAGGCTCATCAGAAGAGCAGAGATTCCAACAACGAGCACTGAGGCTGCATAATGTAGAGATGCTGGGATATTTGTCAGTGATGTTTATCAGTAGTGCAGTGATCTGGTATAATATACATTGGTTTTGCATCATCCTAATTCATCTTTGAATTCTTCCAACTATTTGTCTTGAGGTTTCAATTCAGAATAATGTAGTGGCCAATTTATTTAGCATTGCTGCTGAGACGTGCCCTCAATCTCCAAGTGTTAAGAGTTTATTTCCACTTTGATCTATGACACAGAGCAAGATTGGGCACCATATCTTTTGAATCTGAGGAAGGATATGCTGGCAGTGGAGAGGGTCCAGAGGAGTTTTCCCAGGAATGATCCCAGGAATGAGTGGGTTACCATATGATGAGCGTTTGACGACACTGGGCCTGTACTCACTGGAGTTTAGAAGAATGAGGGGGAACCTCGTTGAAACATACCAAATAGTGAAAGGCTTGGATAGAGTGGATTGGTGAGGAGTGGGAGAGTCTAGGACGAGAGGTCATAGCCTCAGAATTATAGGACGTTTATTTAGGAAGGAGTTGAGGAGGAATTTCTTTAGTCAGAGGGTGGTGAATCTGTGGAATTCTTTGCCACAGAAGGCTGTGGAGGCCAAGTCAGTAGATATTTTTATGGCAGATAGCAAGATTCTTGATTAGTATGGGTGTCAGGGGTTGTGGGGAGAAGGCAGGAGAATGGGGTTAGGAGGGAGAGATAGATCAGCCCTGATTGAATTGCAGAGTAGGTATGATGGACTGAATGGCCTAATTCTGCTCATATCACTTATGACCTTATGACCTTACAATTGTATAAGCTAACATGGATTTGCCAGTTACTGCAAGTTAGTGTTTGAAAACAAAGTGATGCATGTAGACCACTGAAATCTGAGTCCAGTAGAGATGTGGGCAAAACATCAATGTCCCAATGGAACCCTTTACTTCTCATCTCTTCATTGCAAGCGAAAACATTGATTATAGCATGCTACTATAACAATTAATTTCAGTGCAAATGACTCCTGCATACAAGATGATGTCATCAGATGCATAATTGAATGATCAGCAATTTGATATATGTGCCCAAAGGAGCTTTTATGTGCAAATCATACAATTAAAAACAAATACATATCCAATTTCTAGGCAACCTCTTTGCTCCTGCTCCCATTATACAAACTCCCAACTAGTTATCATCCCTTGCTTCAATATTATATCTGTGCATTTATAATTCTGCTGGTGCAGGCTGTCCCGGGTTACCAGTGCCTGACGTATGGATGCCCATACATATGAACGAGCTCCCATAATATTATTAATTTTGGAACTAGTTTCATTCCTCTTTTTAGTTATTATTCTTTCAAATCATTTGTATGTGCTTTTGATGCCATTAATTGCAACACAGTAGATATATCGTTATCATATTGAGTGATTTTTGTGTATTTTCTGACTAATGTACAAGTTTGACCGTGGTGTCTGTTAAAAAAATAACAGCACCTATTCATTACCTTGGAATGTCCTGAAATCTCTTGGACAGAACCTCCTAAAATGCCTTCTGGAAATCCAGACACTCATTGCCCACCATGCTGGGAATATTGCCCACCATGCTGGGAATAAATTAGTCAGCTGTGATTTATGCTTCATAGATCTAACTTAATTCTTTTTGCTCAGTTTATATTTTCCCATGTGTCTCCAGTGTAAAGTTGCTGAACTTAACATCGCAGCTGATGTTAAACTCAAGTATGCAGTGGGAGCTGCAACAGTCTTGATGCACAGTCTCAATCCGAAACATTAGCCATCCCTTTGTCATGAATGGAGCTTTAGAATATTAAGTTTAATGGATAGGCAATTTTGTAACCTAACAATGTTCCAGAGATTTGTTATTTTAGATTAATTACTTTCTTTAAAATGTGGTGTTAAATCTCTAAATTCATCACTGGACATGGCTAATCACCTATGCACAACTTGTCATCATCTTCCACTGTAAAGAGTATAAAATACATTAATAAATCTTTCGAACGTTAAGTTTACAAAAGTTGACATCTCTATCCCTTCCTTAACAGTTGTTATTGTCTCACCTGAATCTGCTCGTGGGCCTACTCTCCCCTTTATTGTTCTCTTTGTATATTTATGGACATTTTTGCTGTTGCTTTTCACACCCCCTTCAATGCTTGCATCATATTCCTTTTTGAAATTATTATTGTTCTGTCTCCACTGCTTCTAGAGTTCCTCCTCTCCCTAATCAGGATGCTCCCCACCTACTCCCACTATGCCCGATGTACACATTTTATGTTGCATTTTTGTAAGCCTTTGCTTTCAATTTTATGCCAGCATCTTATTTGTGGACCACAATTTTGGAACCATTTAAGACCTTTTAAAGAGCAGCTACTTGTTCTGTATCAGTCAAATACATCCTTGAATTGTTCCAACTGTTTGCCTTTAGGTTTACAGTTCATAATAGTTTGCTGTGACCAATTTATTTCTCATTGCTACTTAAACATGTCCCCAGTCTGCAACTCTGTAGGATTATTTTGCACTAAATGCAAAGCCTGCAGAATAATGGTATGTGAGGAGACAAATAATGAAATTCAAGATTTATAAGGAGGCATTATTTTCTTGGTAAATTATTGATATGTCAATTCAATCCTTTTATGTATTCATTGGGCTTGCTTTTCTATATGAATACTTATGATTCATCATATCTCCTAACTTAAATAACATATTTAACTGTCATAAATGAAAGTCTCAATAAAAACAAGCTCGATGAACAAAAGATTTTCATAACAATTGGAAAATCATTTTAAATGTGGCTATCCTCAAGTCCTGTTTAGTTGACATTAGCAAAGCAAAGTAATATTTGTTAACCTTTAGTATTTGAAAGAATCATTACAAAATCTAATGTATGAAACTATTTCCTCCAGATTGATAATAAATGCAAGTTTTCATTTTCTCTCAACTGACATCCATCACCATGTTCCCCTAAAATCACCATCAATTTGATCTAAAATCTGTTATGTGACATGCATCTAGTCTTACTATAAATCAACATAGAGTCATAGAGCATTAGAGAGTTCTGTTGGGCGAAAGACCTTTCAATGCACTGAGTCTGCACAAACCATCAATAACTCATTTCAGCCATTTGCACTGCAAGATTCCATCACACACACACACACACTAGGGTTCATTTACTGCAGACAATTAACCAACCTACCTGTGTGAGGATATCAGAGTGCCCAGAGGAAGCTCACAAAGTCACAGGAAAATCATGCAAACTCCACATACACAGAACCCCGGTTCAGGATTGAACCTGAGTCTCTGCTGCCGTGAACTAGTGACGCCACTAGCTACACCATTGTATTGCCCAAATGATTATCAGCAGAAATGTAAATGTACTTATAACCTCAAAGCAAAGGTAAATAATTGTCTAGCAGGTCAGATAAAGAAAGCGGAGTCAGAAAGAGTTACTGAGAAATTGGACCCATTTGTGCAAGGTATCTTGAAACAAAGAGAAATGAAAGCATTTCTCTGACCCTGTGCTAAAGCAGTTCATACATTTTTCACAAAAAACTGCTGAGAATATTTTGAGCAACATTTCAGTGAGTCGCACACCAGAGAATCCCCAAAATTGCTACCTATGAAGAAAGAGACCCTGTTGCAGCACCATCAGAGGCCCACAATCCTTTGAATGAGTTAAACGGGGGACACATTGTTTTCTAAGATAGACAGAAAAGATCCAATTACAATTTTAAAAAAGAGGATAACAATTCCTGGTGTTGAAGCCAATATTATTGCCAATCAAGCCAATAACCTCTGATCTTGTCTGTTTCATACTATTACATAATTGAGATTTCATTCTGCATTTATTCTATTGGTGCATGAGATCTGGATTCATTGGCTAGCCCTGTATTTATTGTCCATACAAAAATGCTCCTGAACTAACTGTCTGTTCAAAGCATAGTCAAGACTCTACCACGTTAGTGTGGGTCTGGAATCGTATGTGGATCAAACCAGATAATCACATCAGGTTGCTTCCCTATAACCTATCTGTATTGGAGGTACATTTACTACAACCTGGTAGTTTCACCAATGACATTACAGATGCAAGGTCATGAACAGCTTTATGTAAACTCACCTTCCTTTTTCCATTTGATCTTCTAGGGCATCCCTTTTGACAAATGCCTTGTGCAACAGAATCTGTGCAGGGCTGCGATTTTTCAAGCTAGATTAATTTAAAAAAATGGCTGAACATAACCTTGTAATCATTGATTGTTCATGGATGGATGCCACTGATAGCTCTGATAAATCCTTCACTCAGTGCTTCCCAAGTTGATAAAGACACACAATGTCTTGGTACTAGTGTAAATATTGCCAACAATTTGACCTAGTCCAACCACACTGATGCCTTGGGCAGAAAAGTACACCAATGCCTCTACTTCTTTAGAAGGATAAGAACATTCAGTGTGCCTCTCATAACTCATAGTATAAGTACTTGGAACAGAATTTCCAGAATTTGAGGTTATAAGTACTCATATAAGTACTTGGAACAGAATTAAGCCATTCAGACCATCAAGTCTCCTCCGCCATTCAATCACGGCTGATCTATCATTCCCTCTCAACCCCATTCTCCAGTCTTCGCCCCATAACCCCTGACACCCTTACTAATTAATTTCTTGCCACTAGACTCTTACCAATTACCAAATACAGATGCATGATAGAAATCATCCTTTCTACATGCATCAAAGCTTGGTATAGCAACTACTCTGCCCAAGACCGCAAGACATGCAGGGAATTGTGAATGACAGCTCAGTCCATCACACAAACTAGCCTCCCCACCTCCCCAATCGGCTCCATCTATACGTCACGCTGCCTTAGGAATGTAGCCAACATAATCAAGCAGGCACTCACACCCCGACCATTCTCTCTACCCCACTTTCCTGTCTGGCAGAAAGTATAAAAGCTTGAAAGGATGTGTCAGCAGTTTCTTCCCTGCTGTTATCAAAATCTTAAATGGACCTCCCGTATGCCAAGGATGAATTTCTGATTTACCACTGTTCCTTGGGATAGTCCTTGCATTTATTAAATCTGCACTTTGTCTGTAGCTGTGATATTAAATTATGCACTTTGTGTTTTTTTTCCCTTTTGCACCACCTGATGTACTCATGTATGGCATAACTTGCCTACATAGCATGCAAAGTGAAGTTTTTACGATATCGCCCTGCACTGGACAATAATAAACTAATACCACTGGCTTCAAAAGACAGCATGTATGCCTTAATAAAATTAATTGAAATGATAGCAGGAAAATATACTATATTTAATTTTGAACAAAAACAATCAGCAATGTCCAATAAAATTTTAGGCTTTAAAGATATAGCTCAGCAGCAGGGTCTTCGGCTCACCGAGTCTGCACCGACAGCGATCACCCTGTACAATAACACTATCCTACGCACTGGGGACAATTTTTACATTTTACCTAAGCCAATTAGCCTACTGACCTGCATGTCTTTGCGAGGAAACGGGAGCTCCCTGAGAAAACCCACATGGTCGCAGGGAGAACGTACAAACACCGTGCAGACAGCACCCGCAGTCAGGATTGAACCCGTGCTGTAAGGCAGCAACTATACCGCTGCACCACTGTGCCACAATAGATAACTGATTATTTGGGCATTAGCAATGAAAAGTAAATCTTTATCTAATGCAGGATCTGTCAATTGGTTTTTATTATCACCTTTCATATAATTTTTGTGCTGAAAAATTAAGTTGATTTAAATGAAAAATTGGTAAATTAATATGAGTGAACGAACAGAGATTGAAAATTACATTCTTTTAATACCAGCATATGCTCTTAAGTATGTATAAGCTCTTCTTAAATTTCCGGCAGAGGCTCCATCTTTCCTTCTCATAGATTCCTCTAATTCCCAAAAGGATATCTTAGTGTCTGTAGTAAGGTGGCCACCTGACTCGTTGGTTTCAATCTTTCTGTCATCCTTTATCTCATTATTAAAGTGAGATTAGTGGTCTCTTAACCATTGTACTTTATCCTCCTAAACCATTTGGTTCAATGCCACTTCATTCAGTGTTTCACCTTATCGTTTTATCCTTCTGTATTATCAAAGCTCACAGGATTAAGGGGGTTACAGCCACTCTAATGTATTGCAGTCGAGTAATGGCTTTACAATGTGTCCCTTTTCTTTGAGGACATACGTTTTCACTAAATGGAAAATCCAAACATTTGTACTGCTGGTTATCACAAGATGGATCGGCACATGAGACTTCCTGAAGAAAATGGCAGATCCTCATTACAAAGGCAGTTCCTTAACCTAGTTTTTCATTCGTCAAATCAAGCAGTAATATGCAAACACAATATAATGATCAGCAAACTACTATATATCTTAGATTCTGAAGAAGGGTCTTGACCCGAAACATTGCCCATTTCTTTTGCTCCGTAGATGCTGCCTCACCCGCTGAGTTTCTCCAGCATTTTTGTCTACCTTCGATTTTCCAGCATCTGCAGTTCCTTCTTAAACATATATCTTAGATTTGTTTTGTTTATTATTGCAATGTACAACAAAACACCTTTGCTTTCATGCTATCCAGTTAAGGAAAGGCTATACATGAATACAATCAAGTCAGCCACAGTGCACAGATAAAGGATACAGGGTACAACATTTAATGCAAAGATATAATATTGAAGTCCGAAAAAGTCCAATTAAAGATAATTCAAAGATCTCCACTAAGATAGATGGGAGGTCAGAAACGCACTCTAGCTGATGAGAAGACCATTCAGTTGCCTGATTACAACTGGGAAGAAACTGTTCCTGAATCTGGAGGTATGCATTTTCAAACTTCTGTACCCTTGCCTGA
Source organism: Okamejei kenojei (assembly GCA_035221665.1). NCBI lineage: Eukaryota > Metazoa > Chordata > Chondrichthyes > Rajiformes > Rajidae > Okamejei > Okamejei kenojei. Next base: position 39,847,370 of record CM069140.1, read on the forward strand.
TGGGAGAAGGCAGCAGTTTAGCATGAGACTGGTACTTGGTTGGCCTTCCAGCAGGCCGCTGTGGTAGACGCCTTCCAGAGGGCCGCAGAGAAGCCAAGGCCAATGGCTCGCGGGTCGGACTTGGAGCCTCACGAGTCAGAACCAGCAGTCTGGGGCCTGAGCCGACTCCACGGAGGCATCCAGAGAGGACCTGGCAGTGATAGTTGAGAGGTCGGTGTGGCGGTCGACGATGACGCCGACCGACAGACAAGGACAGACACGTGGAGTGAGGACGCCGCTGCCAGGAGAAGGAACAAATGAGGACCCGATGCGGACTGCCATGAGGGAGGGGGGAAGGGGAGGGGGGGGGGGGGAGAACAAAGAGGAACCTGGTGCGGATATAGCTTTGATGTGGCTAGTCGATGACAACAATTGCTGGTGATACTTATTCCTAGGAACATGAAGGTTTTAACCATCTCTACTTCGGCATCATCAATGTAGACAGGAATGTGTGCACTGCCTTGCTTCCTGAAGTCAATCTCCATCTCCTTTGTCTTGCTGACACTGAGGGAGAGGATGTTGTCTTGGCACCAAGTTACAAGGTTCTCAATCTCCTTTCTGTACTCTGTCTAACACACCTACTGTAGCCAGGAGATACATTCATTCCAGTTCATTCTTTATACCTCGCGACTGCAGCTTTCAAACATCTATGGTGCCAGAAGTGATGCAATTGGTAGAACTCTTGCCTCCAAGTCAGAAGGATTCTGGTTTAATCCCCACTCTAATGAAGAGTAGCAAATTCTCCTCACTATCTGAGCAATACTTGAAGAAGGGTCTGAAGGAGGGTCCCGGAACGTCACCCATCCATGTTCTCTAGAGATGCTGTCTGACCTGCTGAGTTACTCCAGCACTTTGTGTCCTTTTGTGTATTAACCAGCATCTGTAGTTTTTCGTTTCCAGCAATATTTATCTTTGAATCAACATTTCCGGTGAAATTTGTTTAGCTATTTACTGCTGGTTTGTGGAAGCTCATTGAGTACAAATTGTCTACATTTCCTACAGTAGAACAAGAACTACACTTAAAAAATATGCCGCTGATTGAGAAGTGATTTAGGGTGCTCTGAATGGGATAACAAAGGTGTTATATAAATTCAGGTTTTCATTTCAAATTGCTATTCGATCCATTTCTATTCTGCTCTTCACATTTATGTCACTTCATTGAAGTTTGTCTCATCACAATGAGTATTCTACTTTTCTTTGTCTGATATTTCTTATTCAAATATACAGATGTGTCCATGTTTGCTGTTGTGATGTTTATCTTTTTTTATCGTCAACAATTCCCAAAATTAAATTATAATTAATAACTATTTGCCCATTTTTGGTCAAACAAATCAGACCTCAGAACTCTAACTTTCTCTTTCTTGAAATTGAAGTTCTTTATTACCAAGGTCACTCTATCCTTCCAAATCCTTCTACCTTTCTCAAGCTCAACCAATTCAACAATCCGCCTACTGTTTTCCATTTGCCCTGGTATTTGATCCAATCTTCCAAGTCCTTAACTTGTCATTTGTTTGGAACTATCTCTATCACAATAAGCAAGTGGTGTGCTTACTGACACATTTTGAATTCATTGTCGCATGGAACATCGGCAAATTTCACTGAAGAACTGAAGAAAATATTAGAATTTCAATCCACCGGCCATCTGCCTGAATGGTTGCTGACCCTTTCTTACTACAGCAAAAACATCAGCATCAAAAAACATCTCTTACCTCTCAATGAGGTAGCCCACATGTCATTTTCTTGTACACTGTACAACTAACTCAACACATAATTTCATTTGTAGGAAGGGATGCAGCTGCTGGTTTAACCCGTAGATAGACACAAAAAGCTGGAGTAACTCAGTGAGACAGGCAGCATCTCTGGAGAGAAGGAATGGGTGACATTTTGGGTCGAGACCCTTCACTAGACAGAGGGGGGGTGGGGAGTGGTGTAGAAATTCTAACAGCAGATGATCCCTAACTAAGTAAAATTCCAAATCAATGCAAATTATCTGAGAGAAAATTTCAGATGTTGCTCTTCAAAGGTTTTGATGAAGGTTCACAATGAAATAGCAAGTTATCAACCATTTTAATGCTAAGTACCCAGCTGTGTATGCATATAAACTCAAAATTGAATCAGCAACAACAGCAAAAATTTGCATTCATACCATGGTTTTCATGCAAAAATGTACTGCATAAAATAGATAAGAGAACGGGCATTTAAGCAATCAAGGAAAAAATTAGAAGGTGTGGTTGAACGTATGGCTGAAGCTTTTGCAGAGATTGTGAAAGCTAGCTTGACAAAAAGATGTAAACAGAGAGATCAAGAGAGCAGGAACGTGGAGAAGAGTCAAGTACACCAAAAAGACCAAGACAGAAGATCAAGGGGGGTAAGGCTGGAAGAGGTTACCGAATTTTGCTGTGAAGATAAACAAGCAAATATTGAACAAGGGCTTGGAATGACTAAGATTGATGGACATCAATAAGCATTGGACTGATAGGTGTGAAGTTAATGGTGAGATAAAGCTGGCTGCAGTGAAATAAGTCGGAGGTTATGGTGGGCAGTTTTGGAAATTCAGCAGAGAAGGCATTGGAGAAAAAACTGCAAAGATGAGAAATGCACAGATGCACGTTTCAACAATAATTATGCTAGATGCAGAACTTGACAAGGATGCAAATGTGAGAATCAGCAAACATGGTTATAGATTTTTTTTAAAGGGTTGATTAGAATTGACCAGGCCCTTAAATTCTGATTTAACTTAAATCGGTTCAATGGAGAAGGAAGCTGTCTAAAATCATTTTGATTTTAACCAAGACAGATGTAATAAATCTCCATTAATATGCCGAAGATAGACACAAAGTGCTGGAGTTATTCAACGGGTCAGGTGGCATATCTGTTGAAAAGGATTGGGGACGTTTCGGGCCGGGATCTTTCTACAGACTTAAGTCTGAAGAAAAACCACCCATCCTTTTTCCTCAGATATGCTACCTGACCCGCTTAGTTGCTCCAGCACTTTATGTCTATCCTCGGTATAAACCAGCATCTGCAGTTACTTTCTATACATCCATAAATATGCCAAATGGGTTGGAAAATCGAGAAAAACTGGAAGAGGTGGAACTGGGAATCTCTGGCATGCTGCTTTCCCGCAGAAGTAGTCACCAAGAGTAGCTTATAGATGATAGAAGTGTCGTCTAGAGGAGACTTGGCAGTTTAATGGATGAGGAGGAGAATTGGGGATCGAAGGACAGCCTTTTCCAACCAGGGTGGTTAATACCTGAAATACTTTATCTGAGAGAGTGGTGGAAATAGAGTCACTGACATTATTCAAGAAGTGTCCAGATTTGCACTTGAAATGCCGAAGCAAAGAAGGCTATCGGCTAAGTGTTGGCTCCGTGATCAAGATAGCACTGATAGCATGGATGTAGTGGGTCGAGCAGTCTTCCATGCTGTGTGATTGCAATGCAGGTGAAACCAGCAATGGATGCTTTCATACAGGCAGGAATAGGCCACAAAAGAGAAATCTCATTGAGTTAGAAATAAGAAACAATGGAAATGAACTGTGTGGTCAGCAACAACAGTCTTAATTAAGATTTGGAAATCAAACAGAGGCATGTCACTATGAAGTGTGATTCATATATTCACACCTGAATCCCCTAATCACCAAGTTCAATGCATCAATTTTTTGTCTCAGCTGGATTTTGATATACTAGTCCACCTTTATAAACCTATTCACTTGTTATCATTCATCGGAAAATATAAATTAAGCTCAAATCATGGATGAATTATCGAGTTATGCTTGGTAGGTCCTTCTTTCATTTCAGTGAATAGTATGTTAGAGATAACAAGCCATTAATATTAGAAACCAAAATACTAAAAAAAAATCAAAAGTGCTGTAAAAGCAAAGGATGCTAGTCAATAGCACTAGATCTCGAAAAAAAGGGTAAAACTTGAGATGGAACCTGTGATGGCACTTTTTAGTGTGGCCTGGCCTGGCCTCTGGTGCATTAGTAGCATGTTCTGATTTTTGCACAAAGATGATAATTGTCTTATTTGTTTTTCACAATTGATGCAGAAAAGTTGAAAATGCCCCTGGCGTTTAAATGCAAGAGGGAATGAGGTGAAATGTTGGCAGTTGTACAAATTCTCTGGGGAAACAGTTTATAAATTCTGTAAATAGAACATTTGTAGATCACTGAAGTATTATTCCACACAATTGTCCTCTTCCCATGGAGGTCACCAATAACCACACTGAAGAATAATGTAATGCTTATTTTCAACATTGAGGAGTTTTATTTACATTATTAATTATTCTCACGCAGCAATAAATATAATGGTGTTTAATCACTTTAATTTCCTCTACTTCCCTCAATTTCCATAGTAGTCCATGATCTCAGGATAAGAAATTAATCAGTGAGGTGAGAATATGCTTCTTTCCTGGGAAGGATAGTTTACACGTAGATTTAAATTAATATTGTTTTGTGTACTGAGGTACAGTGAAAAGCTTTGTTTTAAATGCTATCAAATCCGATCAGATGATATTGTAGAAGGATACCATCAAGTGAATTATTGGAATGTAATAACCCAGAAGAGCTAGCATCTTATATTCAAGTGTATGATTAATGGATGCTTGGGTTGGGGTGTTGTGCATGAGTGTCCTCTGATATCCTCATCTGCTGCATCTTGTAGACATTGCTTTAAAAGATTACATGTGTTGGAGTAGATAATTTTCCTGAATTTTCCCCAGTATTTTGCCCGAAGAATCAATTCATATCTATCCTTAGTTAGAGTAGAATAGAATAGAATAGAATAGAATAGAACGCCTTTTATTGTCATTCAAACAGACACGGTTTGAACGAAATTTCATTTCTGCAGCCATGACATTACAAAAAAACCAAGACACACACTTAACACAATATACACAAACATCCATCGCAGTGGATCTACAACACCTCCTCACTGTGATGGAAGGCAAAAGTCTTATCTCTTCCCTTTGTTCTCTCCCGCGGTCCAGCAGTCCAACTGCAGCATCGCGGCAACTGGGGCTCCCGATGTTAAAGCCCCCGGCGGGTAATAGTAAGTCCTGTGACTGTTTAAACCACGCCGGGCGATGTTAGGCCCCGCTCGGAGTCATTAAACCCTGCGATTCCAGCTGGAGAAGTTGCCATTGCGATAGCTCCGAAAAAAGGTCTCCCACTAGCGACCTGCGAGATCCCGATGTTCCTGTCCACCAGGCCTGCGGCCGGAGCCTCTGAAGCTCCGAAGTCGGGTTGCTGCAGCGCGCCACCACAGCTCCTCCCGCTCCGAAGTTGGCCAGCTCCGCGATGGCAGGTCCGCAGGCTCCGCGACTGGAGCCCTCAGGTTGGTTCCGGTTGGAGGCCGCCGCCGGCTCCAAGATGTTACGTTCTCCCTGTGAACTGCGTAAGTTTTCTCATGCTCCAAAGAAGTACAGGTTTGTGGTTTAATTGGCTTGGTATAATTGTAAAATGATAGTGTTAGTGTGCAGGGATCGCTGGTTGGCGTGTACTCAGTTGGCCGAAGGGGCCTGTTTCCGCACTGGATCTCTAAACTAAACTAACCTAAACAATCTTTCATGTACAAAACCATACTGACTTTTCCTATTCAGCCCCTGTCTATCCATGCAAATACATATCTCATCTCTCAGGAACCGCTCCCGTAACTTACCTAGCACACATTGTATGCTCACTTATAGTTCGCAGGCTTTGTCTTGCAGCCCTTCATAAATAGGGGCATAACATTAACCACCCTTACACTCATCCAGCACCTCATCAGTGTATAACGATCATTCATATATCTCAGCCAGTTCTTCTCTTACTATATTATTATAAATATATTATTTTTGAAGTGTAATTTCTACAGGCATGACAATCAAATTACAAACAGCAAGAATTCAAAATCGGCTCATAACTTTCCTGTTAGATCAAATATTTTGTTAGTTGGTGAGTGGAAAATGAGGCATTTTAGAAACTTTAAACACAGCATTTTATATTTGTTTCAAACGGCAGGCTCAGTTTAATATCTTCCTGAAGTTGGTATTACTAACACAAGATTACTTCTAATTTGCCAGCTCTGGGCCAAAGCTGTGTTTCAACCCGTAACCTTCTGACTTAAAGACGTATCTTACTACCCTGAAAAGTATGCATTCCACTCTTCTATTTCAAAAAGTAACCAATCTAAATCAATAAAAGTTAATATATTCTACAAAGATGTGCATAATTGTAGATTTTTCTTCAATGCAAAAAAAAAGTGTGAGTAATCTACACTTTAGCGCTTTCTAAGTCCATAAATTCAATCAGGTTATTTCTCTCAAGAAGAGCAGAGGTAAGGAAAGGAAAGGAAATATAAATATATATATATATATATACACACACAGTGGACTAGTAAAAAACCTCATCCCACAGATTCCTGAATGTTCACTTTAGTTAAGACAAAAGGTAAGATAAAATACATTTATTTGTCACATGTGCCAATTGGCACAGCAAAATTAAATCACCATACAGCCATACATTAAAAATAAAGAACACAACATGGAGTAGACAGGATTCAACATAAAACATCCCCCCACAGCAGGATCAAAATTTCCCACTGTGAGGGAAGGCACCAAAGTCAGTCTCTTCCCCTGATGTTCCCCCGTGGTCAGGGCCTCCCCAAGCCCTCTGCAGTTGCCGCTACGGGCGGCCCGATGTTCAGGCCCGCTCCCCGGGGTGATGTAAGTCCGACGTCGGGGCTGGAGGACGTCCTCAGCGGCCTGGACCCCGAGTCGGCCCCCTCCTACCGGAGTCTGCGGCTCCCAAAGTCCACTGGCCGCGCCGGGTGGAGATGCAACGCTGGAGGCCCTCGGCAAAGGGCCCCAGGACTCCACGATGACAGTCATCACCGCCCACATTGGAAGCTCTCCAAACCAGAGCTCCACGATGTTGGAGCAGCGGCCCAACGCTGCGGAGCTCCAACGGCGACCCAGGTAGGTATCGCCCGCTCCGCGGTGACTCCAGCGCCGCCGCCGCTATTGCAGCTCTGGTCCGGTTTCCGGTCCCCGGCAGGAAAGGCCGCTCGGATCCAAGTGGTAGGCCGCGAGTTGGGGGGCGAGGACGCGACTCGGAGAAATAGTCGCGTCCCCGCCAGGAAGCAACAGGGAGTTAGTTTCCCCCTTACCCTGCCCCCCTCCCCCACATAGAAAAGTTAAAGATTCCCCCAAACATAAACTTTAAACTGACTAAAAATTAAAAAAAAAGATGGAAAGACAAACAGGCTGCAGGCAGAGGCTGCTGGCAGTCCAGCGCCCCCTAGCCCCTAGGTTTTGTCCATGGTACTGATTATATCTATTGGCAACTGGTACTGTTCATGCATCCAAGTTACACAATTCTACTATCTCACTCCAGAGTTACTGCTAACATTTTTTTCCTTCTTTGCAATAAATTATATTAAATATGTCTCTTTGTAGAGTTACAGAAATTATATTGCAGAGCCCATTGTCCCATTAGACCTAACGTAATGCAAGAAACTTGTACTCTTTTATAACTAGTCAATTCCCGGTAAAATTATGCACAAAGTATCAAATTTCATGTCAGATTTTACTTGGAACAATTTATTTTAAACTTTTCTTCATTTGCCAAGAAATATGTTTGAGATTAGGGCCAAGATTGACACAATCTGCAGTATATGACGGAGTGTAAAACTGTCCACAAAAAGCAAGACAAATCCAATCTAGCCATACGGTGGAAAGTGTCAATGACAGCACTATTTCATTTTGGAGTCACGTGAGTCACTTCGGTTGCTCCTCTACTGCAGGGACCGTCAGGTAAGAAAAACTAACCTGCGGTCCTTTTTTCATTTCAGGTGACTCTGTTCACAGGGTCTCCAGGCCGCCTCGAATCTGACTGCCGCAGGGATACTGTGGGCTGTCTGTATTAAAAGGTAATGGGGCTTGCAGGCAAGGGCATGGGGGCAGCCCCGACTTTACACCGCAGCCCGCAAGGACTCTGTGGGCTGACGGTTTTACTTACGCCGTTGCCCCGACTTTATTTCTACACCGGGCAGGTTGGGCAGCTCGTTGCCCCGGTAGGGTCCGGGCTCACGCTCGTCGTTCGCAGGCAGCGACGGCCGAGCGGCAGCCCGAATCTACACCGCAGCCCGCAGGGTCATCACAGGTCTTCATTATGATGAGTCCCTCAGTTAGTGCCATATACAGTGCCAGGAGTGCACTGTCATCCTATCTCAACATGAAGAAAGACTGGATAGACTCGGCTTGTACTCGCTGGAATTTAGAAGATTAAGGGGTGATCTCATAGAGACTTACAAAATTCTTAAGGGGTTGGACAGGCTAGATGCAGGAAGATTGTTCCCGATGTTGGGGAAGTCCAGGACAAGGGGTCACAGTTTAAGGATAAGGGGGAAGTCTTTTAGGACCGAGATGAGAAAATCGTTTTTCACACAGAGTGGTGAATCTGTGGGATTCTCTGCCACAGAAGGTAGTTGAGGCCAGTTCGTTGGCCATATTTAAGAGGGAGTTGGATGTGGCCTTTGTGGCTGAAGGGATCAGGGGGTATGGAGAGAAGGCAGGTACAGGATACTGAGTTAGATGATCAGCCATGATCACATTGAAGGGACGAATGGCCTGCTCCTGCACCTAATTTCTATGTTTCTATGTAACATTGGAGTGGGATCTCACCAGCTGGTATCCAAACTATGAGGGATATGTTCTATCCATCCCTCCCCGACCACGATATTATATTACCTGAGATATAAGGGTGGTTATGACCCTACTCAGGAGCTGGTTGCCTATGACGGCTTTACCACTGGACTTGCTCACTTTTTAAGTGGTGATGGTAATGGCACTGAACACAGCACAATGGGTCCAGACTCTACAGGAATTAAACCTGGATAGAATGATCGACCCATAATAAAGTAACTTCTTTATAAAATAGTTGCTTAAACTATACAGACCTGCGACTACAGGTCTGAAAAGGGCCATCAGGAATATGGAGGCGGATCGGTTATTAGCCATGGAAACCCACGTCACAGGGTGATGGTGCAGACTATCTCCAGATGGCTCAAGGTGGTATTCGGTGCAGCAGGTAAGACACTAAACATTTTAAAATGTCATTCTTCTAGGGCTGCATCCACATCAGCAGCGAGGACCATGGAGGTGTTCATGGATTATGTCCTCGCAATAGCGGGCTGGGACAGTGAAACCACATTTCAGCGGTTTCATAACTAACCTGTGGCCGCTCCCGCAACGTTGCTGTTTTAAGTGCTGTTACCTAAACGTTTGTCCCCGAGTTCAGGGGTTTATTGTTGTATTAACAATAATGTTATTATTTTTCAGCTTGTTCAAGTCTGAAATACGTTAACATACTTCCTCCATCAGTATTACGGCATTGTGTGGGCATGGACGTGATCCAGGGCATGTAATCACAGAGCTTTGAAATCTTCACGAAGTCACTCACGTGACTCCGAAATGAAATAGTAAGATTAAATGAGAACTTACCAGTTTGCAGTTTGATCTTTATTTTATGAGGAATTGCGATGAGGGATTTCATGCCCTCCGCTCCCAACCCTCTACTATAAGGTCAGCTGGAAATTAGAGTCTCTTCAATCTTACTATATTAGTTCATTTCTGGGTAGTTCTGTGATTCCACACCGCTGCTTTGAAGAATGTCACGCATGCGTGCCTGGCGGGGTCTTCACGAAATCCCTCATCGCAACTCCTCATAAAATAAAGATCAAATTTCAAACTGGTAAGTTCTCATTTAATCTTACTATTAACTGGCACTTACTTCCCATACTTAGATCACTAATGGCCAGATTGGGTTTGTCAGGCCCATTCTGCTCCAATGCTTATTAGCTCCAAACATGAACAAAAGAGCTGAATTCAGAGATGAAGTTGGAACAACCACCCCTGACAGCACAACTAGATGTGACCACATACTGCTTCAAGAAGCTCTGGTAATAATGAAGACAATAGGGGTCCAGAAATCCCCACCACAAAGTGGTATGAGTTTTGATTTCTCTCATTTCGTGTAACCGTTGCATTCCCTCTCTCTTCATCTGTCCACCACACTAGTCGTCTTGTTAATTTCACTGTTCGTATTTCTTTGTTATCACCTCATCGACAGCCACGATGGAACACTGTGGGCTCCACCTTTCCTGGGTCATCCGTGCTGGCTCTGATTTGTTCTGTACCTTTTTCATACCTCTAGTTTCCCTCTCCCCTGACTCAATCTGAAGAAGGGTCTCGACCCAAAACGTCATCTATTCTTTTCTCCAGAGATGTTGCCTGACCAGCTGAGGTACTCCAGCATTTTGTATCTATCCTTGGTGCAAACCAGCATCTGCAGTTCCTTCCTATACAAAATGATGACACTGATTGGTGACTCGTCATATTAGCCGGCAAAGCAAGATCTGGACACATTTCAGCCTGGGGCTGATGTTATGTTTGTACTGCATCCCATAAAATGTTCCTCAGCAACAAAATAAATTCTAAACACTTCCAGTTGACATTTAAAGCATGATCCTTGGTGAATTGCACACCCAAATTATGTTGGAATCACAACTAACCAGCAATATAATTGGATTATTTACATAAATTCTACAGTTACATCAGCAGGTCAGAAGCTGGCTATCCTACAGCAAATGACTCACTCATCACTGGTCAAATTCTTTCTGCGTCAACAGGGCATGGGTCAGGATAATGTTGGAATAACCTTCATTTGCCTGGAATGTGCAGTTCCAGTAACACAGTGTAGGGCAAAGCAGCCTGCTTAACTGAATCCCTGTCCATATTTTCAACATCCATCAATTCTGCTGGCTGCACACATAGCATCTACAATAAATGCATTACAGCCATTTGCCAAGTCTTTTTTATGACAATTTCAAAACTTTCGATCTCTACCACACTACAAATATGGCCAAAAGGCAGGTGTGAACACCACCCACTCTAATTTCCCTCCCAATGACATCCCATCCTGAGCTGTACATTGTAGCATTACTGAAGTCTCTACCTGACAGCATATTCACCAGACAGATATGACGGCTTCAGAATCTGGCTCACTATAATGTTTTGTAATTAGGGATGGACAGTAATTGCTAGCTTGTCACTGATGCCTGTATTCCATGAATAAATATTTGAAAATGAAGAAATTCTTTAGAGCTGGTCCTTTGCTGCTGGAAGTGTGATGGAAACAATATTTTTCACTTAACTGGGTAACTGATCACAGCAAAGCTTGGTGCCTAGTTAAGTCAGTTTTTATGAAGTCTTTTGTTATATTAATTGTGCTATAGAATAACAAGTCATTGTTAATTGATGCTGGAAATGTTTGTTTACAGTGATTTACAGACAGGAAGTACAGCTTGGTGTCCTTAAATCTTTTATCTGCACACACTTTCTGCGAACATTAACCCCAGCAAGTCTGCTCCACCATTCAGTGAGGTTGTGAATAATCCATGTTGGTCACCTACCTGAGCACCACCGTAGTGTAGAACATCTAGTGCGTCCTAATGGTTGTGGCAAACCCCAGCAGCCACTTCTACTGGGTCTCACAGGTTATCGTTATTGAGAATGTGCCACTTGGGAGTTGGAGTGAGTGAGGGTTGATCATCTTTAGACAAAGTCCCAACCCTGAAACTCTCTCTCGCTCCCTCTTTTTTTCCTCAAATGCTACCTGATCTGCTGAATGCTTCCAATATTTTTGGTCTTTATTATTATCAATCCTAGGCCGCATTAGGACCCATGATTGGGCCGGTCATCACCCACAGATTAGGCATTTCAAGAGTTCTGACAGCTATTTAAATTCACAAGCACTTCTCACAAAACTAGAAAATAAAAGAGTTGGTATATGGTTATCAGTGACTGCATATGGTGTATTTTATAATGGCACAGGGGTGGTGGGAGAGAGGGGGTTGGTGCTTGATTTCAGGGACTCCATTAAGGGTGAACAGAACATAGAGATGTTTTGCGGAGTTTCTAGGCAGAGGAGGTTACTGGGCCGATCAGATGATTGGCAGAGTGAGGAGGAGGGTAAGCCCGGTGGAAAGGCCTATGGATCATTCAAGGGGTGGCCCAAAGGATAAAAATTAAATACATGACGTAACCTAGTGACGTCCCAGACCAACCTGGCATTGCGAAAACTTGTTATATGAGGATTACCCATTCACGATCATAGCTGGGAGAACTCAATCTGATTTTCCCTGAAATATGTTGCAAAAGAAGAGGTGTAAAATGGAGCATGCTCTACCATGATATGTCTCTGATGCACTGCTGTTAAGGGTCTTGCCATCACCCATATACCAGGAATGAGGAGGTTGACCTACGCTGAGTGTTTGGCGGCACTGGGCCTAAACTCGCTGGAGTTTAGAAGAATGGGGGGAGAACCTCATTGAAACATGCAGAATAGTGTAAGGCTTGGATAGAGTGGAAGTGGAGAGGATGTTTCCACTAGCGGGAGAGTCTCGGACTAGAGGTCATAGCCTCAGAATTAAAAGAAATTCTGTTAGGAAGGAGATGAGGAGACATTTCTTCAGTTAGAGGGTGGTGAATCTCTGGAATTCTTTGCTACAGAAGGCTGTGGAGGTCATCAGTGAGTATTTTAAAGGCAGAGATATATACAGTGGCTTGCAAAAGTTTTCATACCCCTTGAACTTTTCCACATTTTGTCACGTTACAACCACAAACGTAAATGTATTTTATTGGGATTTTATGTGATAGACCAACACAAAGTGGTGCATAATTGTGAAGTGGAAGGAAAATGATATGTGGTTTCCAAATTTTATTACAAATAAAAAACTGAAAAGTGTGGCGTGCAAAAGTATTCAGTCCCCCTGAGTCAATACTTTGTAGAACCACCTTTCACTGCAATTACAGCTGCAAGTCTTTTGGGGTATGTTTCTACCAGCTTTGCACATCTAGAGACTGAAATTTTTGCCCATTCTTCTTTGCAAAATAGCTCAAGCTCAGTCAGATTGGATGGAGAGCATCTGTGAACAGCAATTTCCAAGTCTTGCCAGTGATTCTCAATTGGATTTTGGTCTGGACTTTGACTGGGCCATTCTAACACATGAATATGCTCTGATCTAAACCATTCCATTGTAGCTCTGGCTGTATGTTTAGGGTCGTTGTTCTGCTGGAAGGTGAACCTCTGCCCCAGTCTCATGTCTTTTACAGACTCTAACAGGTTTTCTTCCAAGATTGCCCTGTATTTGGCTCCATCCATCTTCCCATCAACTCTGACTCTGCTGAAGAAAAGCATCCCCACAGCATGATGCTGCCACCACCATGTTTCACAATGGGAATGGTGTGTTCAGGGTGATGTGTTGTGTTGGTTTTCCGCCACACATAGCGTTTTACATTTAGGCCACAAACTTCAATTTTGGTCTCATCTGACCAGAGCACCTTCCTCCACATGTTTGCTGTGTCCCCTACATGGCTTGTGGCAAACTGCAAACGGGACTTCTTATGGCTTTGTTTCAACAATGGCTTTCTTCTTGCCACTCTTCCATAAAGGCCCGGTTTGTGGAGTGCATGACTAATAGTTGCCCTGTGGACAGATTCTCCCACCTGAGCTGTGGATCTCTGCAGCTCCTCCAGAGTTACCATGGGCCTCTTGGCTGCTTCTCTGATCAATGCTCTCCTTGCCCAGCCTGTCAGTTTAGGTGGATGGCCATGTCTTGGTAGGTTTGCAGTTGTACCATACTCTTTCCATTTTTGGATGATGGATTGAACAGTGCTCTGTGAGATGTTCAAAGCTTGGGATATTTTTTTATAACTTACCCCTGCTTTAAACTTCTCCACAACTTTATCCCTGACCTGTCTGTTGTGTTCCTTGGGCTTCATGATGCTGTTTGTTCATAATTGAAAGCATCTGCTTGAAACATTGCCTCAAGAGTTGGCATTCGTCATCAAGGATCCTCATCAGTCCAGGCCATGTTGTTTTCTCAGGGCTACCATAGGACAGGGGGTACAGAAGCCTGAAGGCACTACCAGGATCAAAAAAACTATTTTCTTATAACTATCATATTCTTGTTTTCAAGAGAGAGTTAGATTTAAATCTTAGAAAAGGGAATCACGGAATATGGGGAAAAAGCTAGAATGGGGTACTGATTTTGGATGATCTGCCATGATCATATTGAATGTAGGTGCTGGCTCGAAGGGCCGAATGGCCTACACCTGCACCTATAGTCTATGTTTCTTGAACCAATCACCACCACACTAATCCTATCTCAACGATGGAACGCTCGGGCCCACTTCTTGCACTATCATGGAAGTTTTTTTTCTCTCATTGTGTTTTGCATAATACCTTTTTTGCACACTTTTTTCTTTTCATTTACTTGCAGAATTGTACATTTAATTTGTATGTCATTTATTTTGTTGTATGTTTATCTAAGTGTATGTATCTGTGATGCTACTGCAAGCAAGATTGTGCATATGCCAATAAACCTGACTTAACTGACTTGTCACAGATAACAGAATCAATTCTCAGGGTGATCATATTGAATTGCCACTCACAGATGACTACACAGGAATTTGGTTTGTATCTTATGAAAAGTTAGGTCTCTGTCAATCTTATGTCTGTCATATAATGAATTAGTAAATATACTAGTTTAGTTTAGTTTATTGTCATGTGTACAGTAAACATATTTTGTTGCGTGTTAACCAGTCAGCAGAAAGAATATTCCACATAAGAAGAGAATTAGGAATAATCCAGGAAATGATAGGTAGGTGAGCCTCGCGTCAGTGGCAGGGAAGCTATCGAAGAGGATTCTTCAGGATAAGAGTTACTCATATTTGGAAGAGAATGGACTAATTAGGTACAGTCAGCAAAGCTTTGTCCACAGCAAGTTATGTTTTACGAAGTGATTACGTTTTATGAGGAGGTGATTAAGGAGGGTAGAGAGTGGTGGAAGTCATTTGTTTTACTACCTTTGCTACCATGATCTTCTCCACAGTAAAAAGATATACTCATTAAAAATCGTATTCCTCTCCTGTGGCTCCCTTCATGTATGGCCATGCGGATCTCTAAGGTGACCTATTCTCACCCTACACACCCATTTACTTTTAATGTACCTGTAAAATCTCTTGGGATTTTCCTTTACCTTGCCTGCCCGATTCATCTCAGGCCCTACTTTCCCTCCTTATTTTCCTCTTAAGCGTACTCCTACACTTCATAGAGTCGCTCAGAAACATGCCTGATTCCGACTATTTGCTGGTGATGTATGCCTCCTTGTTTTCCCTGGCTGTGCCTCGTCAACCAGGGTTCACTAAATTCAGCAGCCTTGCCTTAACCTCTCACAAGAATATGCTGTCCCTGAACTAGAAACATAGAAAATAGGTGCAGGAGTAGGCCATTCGGTCCTTCCAGCCAGCACCGCCATTCAATATGATCGTGGCTGATCATTCAGAATCAGTACCCTGTTCCTGCTTTTTCCCCATATCCCTTGATTCCATTCGCCCTAAGAGCTATATCCAACTCTCTCTTGAATACATCCAGTGAATTGTCCTCCACTGCCTACTGTGGCAGAGAATTCCACAGATTCAAAATGCTCTGGGTGAAAAAGCTTTTCCTCATCTCAGTTCTAAATGGCCTACCCCTTATTCCTGAAATGTGACCTCTGGTTCTGGACTCCCCAAAATGGGGAACATTTTTCCTGCATCCAGCCTGTCCAATCATATAACCATATAATAACCATATAACAATTACAGCACGGAAACAGGTCCTCTCGGCACTTCCAGTCCGTGCCGACCATTTGTTTTCCCCTAGTCCCATCTACCTGCACTCAGACCATACCCCTCCATTCCCTTCACGTCCATATACCTATCCACTTTACTCTTAAATGTTAAAATCGATCGTGCCTCCACCACTTCTGCTGGAAGCTCATTCCACACAGCCACCACCCTCTGAGTAAAGAAGTTCCCCCTCACGTTACCCCGAAACCTCTGTCCCTTAATTCTCATGTCATGCCCTCTTGTTTGAATCTTCCCTACCCTCAATGGGAAAAACGTATCCACGTCAACTCTGTCTATCCCTTTCATCATTTTAAAGACCTCAATCAAGTCCCCCCTTAACCTTCTGCACTCCAAAGAATAAAGACCTAACTTGTTCAACCTTTCTCTGTAACATAGTTGCTGGAACCCTGGCAACATTCTAGTAAATCTCCTCTGTACTCTCTCTATTTTATTGACATCCTTCCTATAACTAGGCGACCAAAATTGTACACCATACTCCAGAATTGGTCTTACCAATGCCTTGTACAATTTTAACATTACTTCCCTACTCCTATATTCAATGCTCTGATTTATAAAGGCCAGCACACCAAAGGCTTTCTTTACCACCCTATCTACATGCGATTCCACCTTCAGGGAACTATGCACAGTTATTGCTAGATCCCTCTGTTCCACAGCATTCCTCAATTCCCTACCATTTACCATGTACGTCCTATTTTGATTTGTCCTGCCAAGATGTAGCACTTCACACTTATCAGCATTAAACTCCATCTGCCATCTTTCAGCCCACTTTTCCAAATGGCCCAAATCTCTCTGTAGACTTTGAAAATCTACTTCATTATCCACAACACCACCTATCTTAGTATCATCTGCATACTTACTTATCCAATTTTCCACCCCATCATCCAGATCATTGATGTACATGACAAACAACAGTGGACCCAACACAGATCCCTGAGGCACCCCACTGGTCACCAGCTTCCAACCTGACAAACAGCCATCCACCATTACTCTCTGACATCTCCCATTCAGCCACTGTTGAATCCATCTTGCTACTCCGCCATTAATAATCCCTTAATAATTTTATCTGTTCCTATTAGGTATCCTCTCATCCCTCTAAATTCCAGTGAACATACACCCAGTCGATCCATTCTTTCAGCATATGTCAGTCCCACCATCCAGGGAATTAACCTGGTGAATCTACTCTGCACTCCCTCAATAGCAAGAATGTCCTTCCTCAAACTAGGAGACCAAAACTGCACACAATACTCCAGGTGTGGTCTCACAAGGACCCTGTACAACTGCAGTAGGACCTCCTTGCTCCTATACTCAAATCCTCTCGCTATGAAGGACAGCATGCCATTTCTTCACTGCCTGCTGTACTTGCATGCATACTTTTAGTGACTGATGTGCAAGGACACCCAGGTATCATTGCACCTCCCCTTTTCCAAATCTGACATCATTCAGATAATAATCTACCTTCTTGTTCTTGCCACCAAAGTGGACAAACTCACATTTATCCACATTATACTGCATCTGCCATGCATCTGCCCACTCACCCAACCGATCAAAGTCTTCCTGCAGCCTCATAGTATCCTCCTCGCAGCTCACACTGCCACGTAGCTTTATGTCATCCGCAAACTCGGAGATGTTACATTTAATTCCCTTGTCTAAATTGTTAATATATATTGTAAATAATTGGGGTTCCAGCACCGAGCCTTGCGGCACCCCACTAGTCACTGCCTACCATTCTGAAAAGGACCCATTAATTCCTACTCTTCAATACCCTACCCCCAATACCGTGTGCTCTAATTTTGCACACTGATCTCTTGTGTGGGAACTTGTCAAAGGCTTTTTGAAAGTCCAGATACACCACATCCACTGGCTTTCCCTTATCCATTCTACTTGTTACATCCTCAGAAAATTCCTGAAGATTAGTCAAGCATGATTTCCCCTTCATAAATCCCTGCTGACTTTGACTGATCCTGTCACTGCTTTTCAAATGCACTCCTATTGCATCTTTAATAATCAACTCAAGCATCTTCCCCACTACCGATGTCAGTCTAACTGGTCTTTCATTCCATTTTTCTCTCCCTCCTTTCTTCGGAAGTGGGGTTACATTGATTACCCTCCAGTCCACAGAAACAGATCCAGGGTCTATAGAACATTGGGAAATGGTCACCAATGCATCCTCTAGGGCCACCTCCTTAAGTACTTTGGGATGCAGACCATCAGGCCCTGGGGATTTATTTGCCTTCAGTCCCAACAGTCTACCGAAAACCATTTCCTGACTAATGTGGATTTCATTCAATTCCTCCCTCACGCTAGATCCACAGTCCCCTAGTATTTCTGGGAGATTGTTTGTGTCTTCCTTAGTGAAGACAGAATCAGAGTACTTGTTTCTCGTTATAAATTCACCTGCTTCTGACTGTAAGGGACCTACATTTGTCTTCACTAATCTTTTTGTCTTCACTAATCTTTTCCTTTTTCACATTTCTAAAGAAGCTTTTACAATCAGTTTTTATATTCTCCACAAGTTTCCTTTCATGCTCTATTTTCCCCTTCTTAATTAACCCCTTTGTCCTCCTCTGTTGAATTCATAATTTCTCCCAGTCCTCTAGTTTGCTGTTTCCTCTGGTCTATTTATATGCCTCTTCCTTGGACTTAACACTATCACTGATTTCCCCCATTAACCATGGTTGAACCGCCTTCCCCGTTTTATTTTTACGCTAGACAGGGATGAACCATTGTTATAACTCATCCATGCGATCTTTAAATATTTGCCATGCATCTCCACCATCATTTACCAGTCTATCCTAGCCAATTCCTGTCTCATACCATCAGTCACCTTTCTTTAAGTTCAGGACCCTCGGCTCTGAATGAACCATGTCACTCTCCATCTTAATGCAGAATTGCACCATATTATGGTCACTGATGCCCAAGGCGAGCTGCACAACAAGATTGCTAACTAATCCTTCCTTAATACACAGTACCCCATCTAGGATGGCCTGCCCTCTAGTTGGTCTTGCTATCGCACTTTTAATACCCTCCCACTTGCCATATGTTCTTTTGCCTGCACACCCAAGTCTTCGGCTAATGCCACAAAAACTGAGCTTGCCCCAACATAGCATCTTAACTTATGGACCAATCCTATATTTTTCCATAACTATTTAAAAACTAATCAAATTGCAGCCGATGCCCTCAAAATGCTCCCCCAGTGCCACTGCAGTCACTTTCCCCACCTTGTTTCCTTGTTTGAGATAAGGTCCAGTGTTACACCCTCTCCATTTAAGTAAATGTACAGGCTATTCACCCAGTTCAGCAGACACACACATTAGTGCTGGTGAATTGAGGAGCTTGCTTGCTCTCTACTGCTGGAACTCATTCCTGGCACTCCATGGCAGCACTATTATTTTATTGTACTGCAGGGGAAATGGATGGCATGTGGTTCTGTCACTCCTCTGACAGCCATTATCAGCTCATCACTAAGAGCTCACCGCTATCAAAGGCTAAGGTTTAAAATCTCATAAAAATACATTAAAACTACTGGAAATTAGGCAAAGTATAGACATCAAACGAATGGGTCTCCCTCTGAGAGGCTTTGCATCCAGTTCTTTAACTAAATATGACCCAGAAGCAGAAGACAAAAGAAACGGCAGATGCAGGAATCTGGAACAGAAAGCAGAGTGGTACCGTGGCACAGCAGTAGAGTTGCTGCCTTACAGTGCCAGAGACCCGGGTTCAATCCTGACTACGGGGACTGTTTAGATGGAGTTTGTACGTTCTCCCTGTGACTGCGTGGGTTTTACGTGGTTGCTCTGATTTTCTCCCACAACCTAAAGAAATACAGGTTTGTAGGTTAATTGGCTTTGGTAACATTGTAAATTATCTCTAGAAAGTAGGATAGTGCTCGTGTACGGGGTGAAAACTGGTTGGTGCGGACTCGGAGTGCCGATGGGCCTGTTTCTGCGCTGTATCTCTAAAGTCTAAAGGATGCAGCAGGAACTCAGCGACTCAAGCAGCATCCGTGGAATAGGACTGAGAAGAAAGAGTTCCAACACACAGAAATAAAAGGGAAGAATGGGCAAATTGAACCAGATGGGGGAGAGGGAGAGGGAGGGGGAAAAGTATGGGATAGTTATAAAGGGAGAAGAAACCTGGGTGAAGAGGTGAGTTGTGCGAAGGGTGAGATGACCAGAAATTTGAGAATTCAATATTTATATAATTGCGATAAAAACTGCCCAACTGGAAAATGAGATTTTGCTTGACCAATGCACATTTGACCTCACCACAGTAGTGAACAAGGCCAAGGACAGACAGTTAAAATGACATGCAACCAGCACCTCAGGATGGTTGATACAGACAGAACACAGGTTCTCTGCAAAATAATGCTCACAATGTGGCCTCTGTCCGCCTTGGCCTACATGATTGCCAAACATTTTAACTCCCCTTCCCATTCCCATCATGAGTGCTGAATGTAGTTGACTAAGTTGAAGATGATGCAGGTAAATCTACGCCTCACTTGGAAGGTCCCTGTT
Source organism: Okamejei kenojei (assembly GCA_035221665.1). Lineage (NCBI taxonomy): Eukaryota > Metazoa > Chordata > Chondrichthyes > Rajiformes > Rajidae > Okamejei > Okamejei kenojei. The sequence goes on from CM069140.1 coordinate 39,867,659, forward strand.
TGGTAGTGAGGGAGGAGCTAAAGGAACAGGTGTTGGAATATATGTCCCAGCAATAAAGATGCTATTTTTTACCCCAAAATAAGGCACAAAAATTTACCTACATCTTGGAGGCTGAAGGTTAGATTGTTAGCCAAGAAAGATAGACATGGCTATCCCTCAGTACAGCGACATCAAGAGTTCCTTTCACAGTGAGAGCGGATTCTGGCCCGGGTCAGCATGGCCTGGGCTGCACAAAGTAGTAAACTTGGCTGGGCCGCCAGGGGTAAAGTTGCACGGAGGGCAGGAGCATTGAGAAGGAGGCGGTCGGGGATCATGCCAGCAACTCATTCAGTAGCTCGGGTGGCTGAGAGCGGCTGCCGGGACCGGACAGCGGAACCGGCCACCACCTCAGCACCTTCTGCCAGCCCGCCCGCCAGCCATGGTGTCCTTCAGCACAGGCGCAACTGGTGGAGGTGGTAGTTGGCGGGTCGCTACTGAGCGGAAGGCTGGCTGCTCCATCCCGGCCTCTCTCTCTCTCTCCCGCTCCCCGTTATGCGTTATGTGATCTCCCTCTGCCAGGAAGTCCCCGTCCCTCAGACCTGAACCACACAGCACATTGTTGGACAGGTGAAGATGGAGGCTCCCTGGTCCAAATTGCCTCCTTGAAGGAGTTTCACATCTTCCGGGTGGGGCAGTGTTAGCTGTGAGGAGGATGCTAGGAGGCTGCAAGGTGACTTGGATAGATTGGGTGAGTGGGCAAATGCATGGCAGATGCAGTATAATGTGGATAAATGTGAGGTTATCCGCTTTGGTGGCAAAAATAGGAAAGTAGACTATTATCTGAATGGTGGCCGATTAGGAAAAGGGGAGATGCAACGAGACCTGGGTGTCATGGTACACCAGTCATTGAAAGTAGGCATGCAGGTGCAGCAGGCAGTGAAGAAAGCGAATGGTATGTTGGCATTCATAGCAAAATGATTTGAGTACAAGGGCAGGGAGGTTCTACTGCAGTTGTACAGAGTCTTGGTGAGGCCACACCTGGAGTATTGCATACAGTTTTGGTCTCCTAATCTGAGGAAAGACATTCTTGCCATAGAGGGAGTACAGAGAAGGTTCACCAGATTGATTCCTGGGATGACAGGTCTTGCATATGATGAAAGACTGGATAGACTCGGCTTGTACTCGCTGGAATTTAGAAGATTGAGGGGGGATCTCATAGAGACTTACAAAATTCTTAAGGGGTTGGACAGGCTAGATGCAGGAAGATTGTTCCAGATGTTGGGGAATGTCCAGAACAAGGGGTCACAATTTAAGGATAAGAGGGAAGTATTTTAGGACCGAGATGAGTAAATCATTTTTCACACAGAGAGTGGTGAATCTGTGGAATTCTCTGCCACAGAATGCAGTTGAGACCAGTTCATTGGCTATATTTAAGAGGGAGTTAGATGTGGCTAAAGGAATCAGTGGGTATGGAGAGAAGGCAGGTACAGGATACTGAGTTGGATGATCAGCCATGATCATATTGAATGGCGGTGCAGGCTCGAAGGGCCGAATGGCCTACTCCTGCACCTATTTTCTATGTTTCTATGTCTATGTTTCTTGACTAAACCAAACCCTTGATATTGTCCCACCAGCCTTTTTTTCAAAATTTAGCAACTCAAGATGGGGGTGCGTCTTCGCCGCAGGTGCGTCTTAATTGCCGGGAAATGCAGTATATATCTAAGTGGTGGAGATTGGAAGATGTGACTAGTGGTGGGATCCCATTGGTAGGCAAAAATGTCGAAGGATTATATGTTGTATGCGACGGCTGAAGGGGTGAAAGGTGATGACTAGGGGGACTCTGTATAAATACCTTTGCCTACATGAACTCCCGGTTGCCAAACATTTTAACTCCCCTTCCCATTCCCATACTGACCTTTCTATCCTGGGCCTCCTCCATTGTCAGAGTGAGTCCGCATGCAAATTGGAGGAACAGCACCTCATATTTCGCTTGGGCAGCTTACAGCCTAGCGGTATGAGTATTGCTTTCTCTAATTTCAAGTAAACCTTACATTGCCTCTCTCTCCATCCCTCCCCCACCCTAGACGTCTTGCTAGTTTCACTGATTGTATCCCTTTGTTATCATCTCCTCCACAGCCAACAATGGACCATTCTGGGCTCCACCTTTCCTAGATCATTGGTGCCATCTCTGATTTGTTTTCTACCTTTTCATGCCTCTAGTTTCCCTCTCCCCTGACTTTCAGTCTGAATAAGGGCCTCGATCCAAAACATCATCTATTCCTTATTTCGAGCGATGCTGTCCGACCTGCTGAGTTACTCCAGCATTTTGTGTCTTGCTTAGTTTATCTTGTTTGGCTTGGACATGGTGAGCTGAAGGATCTGTTCCTGTACTGTGGGTACACAAAAAGCTGGAGAAACTCAGCGGGTGCAGCAGCATCTAAGGAGCGAAGGAGATAGGCGACGTTTCGGGTCGAGACCCTTCTTCAGACTGATGCTGCTGCACCCGCTGAGTTTCTCCAGCTTTTTGTGTACCCTCTATTCTCCAGCATCTGCAGTTCCTTCTTTAAAAATTCCTGTACTGTGCTGTTCTACATTTTATGTTCTATCTTAAATCAGCACTAGATCCAGCTTAATAACCCAAGGCAATCACAGCCATTGAAGTTATTCTGAAATATATTCACTGCTGTTATATAGTTAATTCAGCAGTCAATCTGTAGACAGTAAGCCCTCTGAAACAGCAATGTCAATTGAATATGAAGATAAAATCTTAACCTTGAAATTCTCTAATTATTTTGTTTTCTGAAGTGCATAGAACAGAAACGGTTATAATCGTGTGTGCTTTATCATTTCTGTCCTCCTAATACACTCAATGAAAACACAACATAAACGTTGCCCAAGGAGGGGATTTTAACACCTATACTCTAGGTTCTCTTCAGATAATTTTGAACAGGACTCTTGCACAAATAATTTAAAGCAATATTTCACCGGTAGAGCTGAACTGGATGGAACTATTACTCCCTGGGAATTGGGTAACTGTATATGCCCAAACTATACAATTATTTCTCAATCTTGTACCTTACTGTGAATGGGTCTATAGTATATCTTTCCAAAGTATAGATTACAGCATCTGCAGTCTCTTGTGTCTTTAGAGTATATCATGCTTTACTGATGTTTTAGCCAATTTGTCCAAACAACCAAAAGTAGACACAAAATGCAGGAGTAACTCAGCAGGACAGGCAGCACCTCTGGAGAAAATGAATTTGAGACCTATTTTTACAGTTGAGATGCTTCTTCAGACTCAGGGAAAAGGGAAACGAGACATATAGATGGTGATAGAGAAAGATATAGAACAAACAAATGGAAGATATGTAAAAAAAAATGATGATGATCAAGGAAAGGTGGAACCCACAATGGTTCATTGTTGGCTGTGGGCTAGGTTATAATGAGTTATACAGATAATGAAACTCAACAGGACGACAGTGAAACTAGAATGATGACTAAGGTGAGGGAGGGATGAAGAGACACAGGTGATGTAAGGGTTACTTGGAGTTAGAGAAATCAATATGATGATTTGCTGACATTTTGATAAAGAAAAATTAAGAATCCTTGAAAAACAATTAATGAACTATTTTTATTCTTAAATATATCAATCTGGAAGCTGCAACCTTTAGAAATAATTAAACAATAAAAAATAAATGTTTTAAGTTAGCTTTGCTTTCCAGCTCACCATGTAGCCCAAGTCTCCTACATTTATATTGCAATAAAATAATGAACAATTCTGTTAAAGTTCTTGAAACAAATGTCACTGTGGTTGTAAGTTAAACCTCCTTCATCAACTTCCACTCACAAAGGCTTGTTCCACCCTCTGGGGAACTGGGCCTGAGTTTTGCTGTATTCCCAGAACAATCAGTTTTCAGCTGGATCCTGCTTGCCGGTATTTTCTGGACTACACATGCACAAGCTTTTATACGTTGTCATGCCTCATTTGAAACCTTAGTGCATACATGGATCACTAGTGTCATTACTGGCATACTAACATGTGCAACTCATTATCCCAACCTCATAGCTGTCTCCCGGGCTGGCTGCCTATAGCGCTCCATTAGAAATTACCATTTTTATATATACTCATTAATTTTCAGCAACTGGGCTGCTCAAACTCAGAAGTCCAAATGCCAGTTGAAATATGGGTTCATTTTTCAGAAACCACAATATTACAAAATGCCAGATGATCATTGATAAAATCTTACTTTAATCTTCCAGCCCCTCTCTTTGGTCTAACTGCAGTAACTTTCTCTTCAAATTCATTCCATTCCACCAGAATGCTTCAGAGATTGACGTGCAAATCTCATAATTCCTCTCTGTACTGCAGCTATGTACACTTAATATTAATTATATTCCATTATTAATTCAGAAACCACTGTTTAAAATTATTTAACTCAGCACATGCATTTTACTACACGTGATAATTGACAAGATGTGTGTGCAACATTGTTAATCACTATTATGATATTTTGTTGCTTCACATAATGGACCACTCTTTCTTGCAAAAATAACTGCATTTTATAGCATTTTATTAATTTATTTGAGGTAACGTGTGCCAATATGATGATGAAGAAATAAGCCAAGTTCTGCAGATCAAATTGCAAAAATATTTTCACCACTCCCCAATCAGTCTCATAAAAACAACACAGCACGCTGGCGCAGAGGCAGAGTTGCTGCCTAACAGTGCAGGAGACCCAGTTCGATCCTGACTATGGGTGCTGTCTGTATGGAGCATGTATGTTCTCCCCGTGACCTGCTCCGGTTTCCTCCCACACTCCAAAGACGTACAGGTTTGTTGGCTAATTAGCTTGGTATAATTATAAATAGTCCCTAATGTGTGTAGGAAAGTGTTTGTGTGCGGCGATCGTTGGTTGGCACGGACTCAGTGGGCTGAAGGGCCTAATTAGTTGCTGTTTCTCTAAACCAAACTAAACCTAAACTAAACAGTTTACCATCAATGACCCTGGGGGTTTTAAGAAGTTGCTCGATTTAAAGTCTATTTCTTTTACTCTCAATCTTTAATCCTATTGGGTATGAGTCATGGTCTGCTGCTCCTCTGAGATTTCAGATGCCCTGCTGATTTCACCATGGCATTTCTCAAATTGCACTTGCAGCATGTTAGAAAAGCAGGCCAAGGGGTGGAGTGGAAAAGCCACTAGTGGATAAAATCTAGGACCAGAGGGCAAAGCCGCAGAATAAGAGGATGTACCTTTTGGAAGGAGATGAGGAGGAATTTCGTTAGTCAGAGGGTGGTGAATCTGTGGAATTAATTGCCACAGAAGGCTGTGGAGGCCAAGACATTTGTTTAAGGCAGAGATTGATTGATTCTTGATTCGTACAGTGTCGGGTGTTATGGGGAGACGGCAGGAGAATGGGGTTAAGAGGGGAAGATAGATCAGCCATGCTTGAATGGTGAAGTAGACTTGAAGGGCCGAATGGCCCAATACTGCTCCTATCACTTATGAACTTATGACGTGTAACTCGCAGAACATGCAACTCGAGCAAATATTGGGCATTTATTTATTCAGTTTGACATAGTTTTATTAATCTACTCTATGAATGCAATACATACTGACATAACAAAACATTGTTATTTATCACAGAATGTAACGATCGCCTCGTGACGATGGGGCCTCGGCGGCAGCGCTGCCTCGCGGGTTGACCCGTGGTCAATGAGAGCATGGAGGACCACCGTGAGGGGGAAGGGAAGAACAGTACAGGACCCGGCGTGGGGGAACCTCCGAGGTGGGGGGAGAACAATGGACAATGGGGGGGCGGGGTGGGAGGACAAAGGGCAATGGGGACCCGGTGTGTGGGAACCACTGGGGGGGTGGGGACAAAAGGGGCCGGCGTGCTTTGTAACTTTGTCAGCGCCGTAGATGGCTGCTATTTGTATACATTGTGTATTCACTGTGCCTAGTTTCATGTAACAATAAAGTATTCCTATTCCGAACAATGTTGCCATTCTAAAATAGGATATTATTATGATACTATTTGCACACATACCCTCTGCAGGCCTAGTTCTTATTTAGGGTGAAGGGTGGGGGGTTGTTGCCCGTTTCAATCGTCCCGCACACGCTACAGAGATAATCACAGTACTGGAAAAGGTTTAAGGATCTCACACATCTGGTCTTTGTCTGTGAAAACAGCGCCATATCTCATCTATTAGTGTGTGTGTGTGTGACATAACAGTACTTCAACAGCCACATACCCACATCTCACACCATGTGCACATTGCTGGTGGCACAGCAGAGCAGGCAGATGTGTATTGCAACACATTCATTGATACTTTTCCCTGAGGAGAAGCTGACACACTATCACCAGCTGAGACAGCCGAGGAGAGGGAAATAGTGCTCGAGCTGAGCTGCACAGATGAAACTAAGGATTAGAGATCAATGGGCAATCTCATCTCTTATCCTCCTCGCAAGCATGATTATCCCCCTCATGTTGCAATGCTTTCTGCCCAATAACATTCACATACCGTAAACACATCATTATTTTTCCCTCATCAAGATCCTTACACTTGTACCCCTTCTACTTCAGAAACTTTGGAAATACAATCTAGCCAGGCCCTTAATGTGGAGGAACCACGTCCAAAAAATGACTGACAGTCATATTGATCCTGGACTGGCTAAAGTCTATGCATATCTGGTGATGAATACTCCAAAATGTATTCAGATCGCATTGTTTCAAGAGCATGGATCCACACAAAGTGACCGGCGCAGACAGCAAACCTAGCTAAGTGTTAAAGACCTGTGCAGACCGACTAGCTGGATATTTAAGGAACATCTTCAACCTCTTGCTTCAGTGGTCTGAGGTTCCCACCTGCTTCAACAAGGCACAGATTGTACTAGTGCCCAGATACAGCAGTGACCTTCCTCAGTGATTGCTGTAGCACATTCATCCACTGGAGTAAAGTTTCTTTGATGATTGGTTATGGAGTGAATCAACTCAAAGAGAGTCCAAAGACACATTACACTCTCATCTTTGTTTTAAATGGACAGCCTGTTTTTTTTTTTAAATGATGACTACTCATTCTACTGCAAGGTTATGGATCTATAATATTAACTCAGTTTCTCTTTCAGCACTGATATTGTCTGATCTGCCAGGCATTCCCTATTACTCTGATCTGCATTCAAAGTTTGGATTTGGCTCTGTTTTCTTTTTCTCTGACTAACATTATCTCCCTCGGTGACAGACTATCTTTGATCGGACCACTGACTTTGCCATGCACTAAACGATATTCCCTTATCATGCATATCTACACATTGTAAATGGCTTGATTGTAATCATGTATTATCTTTCCGCTGACTGGTTAGCATGCAACAAGAGCTTTTCACTGTAACTCGGTACACTTGACAATCAACTAAACTGCATCTCCCTATCGATCAAATGTTTACACTAACAGTTTATTTCCGCGAAATCCTGGCTTCACCCAATCAGAGATTTTTTTTTATCCTATCCGTCCCTCACCCAACCTCTCCATGACTTAAAACCTACTTGCTTCCTCTCTTTCCCAGTTCTAATGAACGTTCTTTGACCTGAAACATTAAATGTGTTTCCTTCTCTACAGATTTTACCAGACCTGCTGAGTGTTTCAGAATTTTCTGTTTTTATTTAATGCGTTGTTTTAGATTTGACTGCATTGAGAATAGCCTCTCCACATCCACTCCATCAAGACTGTTAAGGATTTTATATTTCAATCCAGTCACCTCTCATTCTTCTAATCTTCAGCAGAAACAAGCGTAGCCTACCTAACATTCCTTCATATGTCTGTAATTGCCCTTTGCAGGTATTCATTAAGTTAACCTCTGAACTCTTTCCAATGCATTAATATCCTTTCTTAAATGAAGAGACCAATATTGTACACAGTTCTCTAGAAGTGGTCTCACTAATATCATCTATTATTGTAGCATAAGTTCCCTCTTTTGGCATTCAATTTCATTAGCAATAAATGATTACAATCTGAAGATAGATACAAATAACGGAAGTAACTCAGCGGGTCAGACAGCATACCTGGAGAAAAGAAATAGGTGACGTTTTGTATCGAGACCCTTCTTCGGACTGAGAGTCAGGGGAAAGGGAAATCAGAGATATAGAACAACTGAATAAAAGATATGCAAAAAAGTAACAATAAAGTAACAGGCCATTGTTAGCTGTAGACTAGATGAAAACGAGTTACTGCCAAAAGGACTCAACAAGCGACTTTGAAAAAAATAAAAATAAAGTTTAATCAAATAAAAAATATATGCAACACAGGAACCATGCAAAAAATATTTTGACATTCTGTGACTCCAGAAGATGACTTTGAAGCTAGTAGCACTTGGTTGGGTGAGGGATGGAGAGAGAGAGTGAGAGTAAGGGTTACTTAAAGTTAGAGAAATCAATATTCATAACCACTGGGCTGTAAGCTGCCCAAACTTCTGCATTTACAATCTGTCCGCTTTGCTAATTACTCAGAGAACCTGTCTACTAGCCTTGTGCGGTTCATGCACCAGGATAGCCCACGGCATATCAGTGCCTTTTATCAGCTGATCTGTGACTGCCATGAGGCCCACTGCTAAAGCCCCCATGTTTCAAGTGACAAAGGGTAACCCATTTTCCTGTGTTCAGCAGTCCTACCAAAAATTCCCTTCACCTTTTATCTCCACTCCAATAAACTTGCAAATAACTAGTGATCCATATAAATAAAACAGATTCTATACTTATGCTTGCTGTGTAACTCTGATCTCCTCTGCATGGTCCATTCCTATGTGTCGTTTGCAAACACAGAGATTAATTTTAGAGAGGAAATAACACTAATGCACTGACTTTAGCTCTCGATGTCTGAGTATTTCATGCCGGCATGCAATTGAAAGTCACTTAAGATGTTATGTGCACATTTAACCATCAATTCTATGCTATATTGCAGCCCCATAATCCATAAAAAACCCTTAATCACTGAATTTATCGAAGGAAATATTACATGCTCACTTTCAGAATATTTACAGATACAGGCAAAACATTACCAGTCCTTATGAGTGCTATTGATTAGAAATTATATTATAGGTATTATCAATTTGGATATCAAAGTTTCATGGATTCTAACAATCAACGCATCAGTGTTGCTTGGGCAAGTTTACCTGGCAGAAGAATTTTATGGGAATGGCAATTTTGCTACAAGTCTCAGTGGAAGGGAAGCTGTGAATGATCTGTGAACTCGCCTCACATGCCCTAAAGTCTCGCAGTGAGTTCAGGAAGATTTATACTCTTCCTCAAGTGGGACATGGCAACCTAGGCACATAGAAGTAGAGGGGGCTGGGGCTGCAAGTCATGGTGTGGGAACAGGAAGATGAGGCCCTACTGCAGTGATGACCCAGCAGATCGAGGGCTGACTACATCAGATGCATGGAGCGGCGGCAGTCACTGAAGGAACTGACAGCATCACACACTTGGCCAGGCCAACCCCCTACATCATCAATATCCCCACACTGACTCAGTGCCACCTGGACGAGGGCTTAAAGTAAGAAAATAACAAATGCATGTCGCCTTAGGCCCAGATCAGATTTTATATTTTCAGAGATAGGTGAAAGATGGCGCTGGAGCCTGGTAACTCTTTGCATGCATCTCAAAAGATCAACTATTATTCACTCTAACAGTTCCACTCTTTTACGTGTTTGATTTGACCGGATAGCACAAGATGCAAGGCTTTCCATTGTACCTCGGTAGACGTGACAATAAACTGATTTGTTATGTAGCAGAAATTACCATCTTAGGATGTGTAGGAAGGAACTGCAGATGCTGGTTTAAACCAAAGACAGACACAAAAAGTTGGAGTAACTCAGCGGGACAGGCAGCATCTCTGGAGAGAAGGAATGGGTGACATTTTGGATCAAGACCCTTCTTCAGACTAATTAGGGATAAGGGAAACGAGAGATAAATAACAATGAATGAAAGATATGCAAAGAAGTAACGATGATAAAGGAAACAGGCCATTGTTAGCTGTTCGTTGGGTGAAAATGAGAAGCTAGTGCGATTTTGGATGTGCTAGGATACACTGTACATTACAAAATAATTGATAATATGCGACTTTTATTTCTTTCATAGCACAATCCTAGTTCCACATTTACTAAAATGTTCTATGGCTTGGCATAACCCCCACATCTCAAAGGAAAATGTCACGTTCATATTTAATTCCACACAAAACAGCTCCTCATTTCTCCAGCTCTCCTCAACAAACTGTATAGCCAGCATTTTCTACAATTTGATTACAGCTAATATTAATATACCATACAAATAGAGAATTGGATGAACCTCGTTGAAGAAAGCTCTCCAGTCTGCTAACCCGACTCATTTATTTCGTCAAAGGTAATTGGAAGTGGGATTAGATTAACTAGTTTAGAGTTGCCTATTTTTCTACAAGAGATCGAAAGAAGTATCAGTTTCACTGAGCATGACACTGTGGATTCACATTTTAAGAATTCTTCTGATTCAGTAAATTACCAGATTATACGCAGTAGACCAAAGGATTTGGTTAATCTGACAGGGTCATATAGCGGTTTCACTCACATCTGGATAACAAACATCAAAGGGTCATATATGACGACACATTCCCTGACTGAATCCTCTCAAAATAGGCAAGTCTCAAGAGTCTACTTTAGCTCCCCTACCTTTTCTTTGTTAATTTTAATTACTTTTCACTTGTGACTTCGTACTTCAAAGTCTTATTACGTGCTGAGGACTGATCCACAGTACCTTCACAAATCTGACAATTAACTGGTTTGAGGATAAAGTTATAGCATTTCACAGGCTCACCAACAGCCAATTTCGTCAGCTTGAAATCAATTTTAGAAGCCCATTATTTAGTGCTGTATCAAAGAACAATCCTGAGTCATTGATATTTGAGGCAATAACCCAAAGATCTGTCAAATATCTATCTGTCATCATCACAATATTTCCAGTTATATTAATTTGTTCTTTTCCCTATTTACGTCTTCTGAGACATTGATTCAGTCCATGAGTGCCACTTACTTTCAGACAGTCAGCCTTTCTCTTGTTTGAGCTTAGATACTGAGAACTAGCAGATTGCTCAGTCACAAAGATATCAGTACCATGCTCCATTAAATTCTTGCCTTGCACCCAAACAAACACTCTTTTCATATAAAAGGCCACTAGAGTCCTGATTAGAAGCAAATAAATCTGTCCAACATTTCCATAGATCATGCTATTATTACAGCTCCACCAAAGATAATTCAAAATTGTGTGCTTTCGTTGAGCTTGCATCAAGCCAAGATTAAACCAAATATATTTTTAGAATTATATTTTTGATGTTATTCATTTATATCAATGGCATTATAAATCTAAACTAATCAAAAGAATGGAGGGCAGACTGATTAATTTGATTCATTATATTTATAATGTCATTGCTATAAATGACCAATATCAAATATATATATACATCTGCATGTACAATATGTGATGCCTTTAATTACTTGGTTTGTTGGAAGTAGTTAACCACTAAAATTATACCTTTAACTACCCATTAATATAAAATAATTACATTTATTCAGATAACATGACATATCAGGGATGGTATAGTGTAATCCCCCCCCACCCCTTGTCCATTTACCCATCTTCCTCTCCTAATAGTGGTATCTCACGTTGGGATATGGTTTTATAGATGCTGGCAAACGTTCAACACTTTCCCCACGTAATCTTCTTTACTCGCTCTTCTCAACCTTTTAAAGGAGAAAAAATAATCTTCCCTTCAAGACCAGCTTCCCCAAATGAATACTAAATAACTGTGTGGTTATTTTGCATCATCTTCATCATCAAGGATCCTCAGTCTCTGACCACATCATAAGAAGTATTCCAGCTGGACTCTTCTGCCAGAAAGTGATTCCTAGTGCTTCAGCCATTATGTCAGCAGAGAACCTAACCAAAAGAGACACTGCTATCAATCCTTCTCTAACACACGGATTGTAGTTGTCATCCTGGATGTGATCAGCCAACTCAGCATTGAACAGTGTTCAAACCCAGAACCGTCAGTAGTGAATGATTTAGCTGTTTGTGAATTAAACTTACTGAGCAATCAAAGAGCTCCTAGATCAAAATATCAAACGTTGATTCAACCTTAGATTCAGGAATCCAGATAAAGGAAAGTCGAGGATGGGATGTGGTTTCTAGGTCAGGGCAGGAGAGAGAAGTGGAAGCGAATTGTGAGCTGAGATAGGTTTAGTGTTGGGGAAATAGAAAATAATTTGCAGGCATTATTTACTGGAAACATGGTTTGCAATTTGATGAATAATTATCATTCAGTTTATGTAAAAATTATGCATAAAAAAGGTTTAATAAGACAGAATAACTATTACTGAAATGGTTGGCTGTGATAGTTTCCCCTTTTTATTAGTTGCTTTACAAATAATAATTAGTCAGTAAATTACAGTGAAAACACCAAAACAGGATCTCTAGAATAAAGACTCTGTTATGTCAAAAGTTAATTTTGTATAAATTGTTTGATACTGACAGTCTTAACTTGTGAGGGTTCTCCCATTATTGTAGTATAAACTGCACCTGGGTATCAGAAATTCTCATGCAACTAAATGGACAGATTATACAACATTTCAACTATTTAATTCATGAGTGTAAACACTGGGGATGTAATGCTGGATAGCTGTTGAATATTCATCTTGCCGATACTTGATTGCACAAATTTTCACTGAGAAGAAGAAAATAACAACCCAAACCAACCTCAGCAGATCTGGGAAATCAGGGTCCATAATAATTTGTATAACTGCTAATCCCACTTGCAAATGGGTATCATCTGTAATTTGAATTACTATATTCACAGCACTGAAAATGCAGCTTGATGGAGTCTGTTTAATTCATCTAATAAACAACAAGAAAATCTCTACTCCAAACAAGAGTTAAATTTTGCTTCTGTTGAAACTGTGCCCTGAAATTCTGTGTAAGCCTCAAAATTCAAAACTATGAATAAAATTTCAAACTAAAATAGGGCCAATTCAATCAATTACTCTTTATTGTTGCTAGGTTACTCTGGAAGTACCTTTTTTCAAGAGAAATGGAATCTCAATGACCATGATAACCATCTTTATAGTTCTATTATGATGATGTATCATATTTTCAATTAGCAAACAAAAAGACTCTTCATATTATGTATAAGAAATGATCATATTTGGAAAATTACCATTCTATCTAAGATTAACTCCAGGCTTGGCAAGAAAAAGAGCAATAATAATTTATCTCTCTGACAACCATCACATTTCTTCAGTTAAATCAGTGTGAGCAGCATTGCCTTAATCCAAGTCCGAGTGGATAAAAGTCATCAACGCACATTCCTTTAAATGGAATATGATATAATGCCAATGGGACAGCAGTACAAAATAGCTGCAAGTACGTTGGAAATGAAGAGATTATTATTTTGTCAAAAGCAAGGCGTACAAGAATTTATACATATTAATTTCCAGCTGAATCCTGGTAATGGTGCAGAAAACGCAAGTATTTTCAGCAACAGAAAACCATATTAAACAGAACAAGCCTTTTTTTCATTTTGATAAATATTTAAACAACCTATACTTATTGCTCATTGTCTTATCTCTAGAAAATGATCTAATTGTTTCTTTGAGCTGTTTAAGTAGTTTTCCTTGGTAATTCATTTACCAAGTCTTTAATGTTGACCTTGATTTTCCACAAACATGCAAAATGGGTGCCAACAAATCAACACCTGTCTTATGCCTTTTGATTATCATTACTATTGAAGTCGACTGCAATACAAACCAAAAAATGACACGCTATAGGCTTCTAACTTGCTATTATAACTTTAAATAACCACCGCACCCTCTGTAACTCCCAGGTCAATTTGTCTCTTCCCACCCAAACAGCCCCCTCCCTGGTACTTTCCCTTGCAATCGCAGGAAATGCTACACTTGTCGCTTTACCTCACCCCTTGACTCCATCCAAGGACCTAAGCAGTCTTTCCAGGTGAGGCAGAGGTTCACCTGCACCTCCTCCAACCTCATCTACTGCATCCGCTGCTCTAGGTGTCAACTACTCTACATCGGGAGACCAAGCGCAGGCTTGGTGATCGGTTCGCCCAACACCTCCGCACAGTTCGCATTAACCAACCTGATCTCCCGGTGGCTCAGTCCTTCAACTTCCCCTCCCATTCCGGATCTGATCTTTCTGTCCTGGCCCTCCTCCATGGCCAGAGTGAGTCTCACCGCAAGTTGGAAGAGCAGCACCTCATATTTTGCTTGGGTAGTTTACACCCCAGCGGTATGAACATTGACTTCTCCAATTTCAGGTAGTCCCTGCTTTCTCCCTCCTTCCCCTCCCCTTCCCAGTGCTCCCACAGCCCATTGTCTCCACCTCTTCCTTTCTTCTTCCTGCCCCCCACCCCCACATCAGTCTGAAGAAGGATCTCAACCCAAAAACCTATTCCTTCGCTCCATAGATGCTGCCTCACCTGCTGAGTTTCTCCAGCTTTTTTGTCCATCCACTAAAGCTAGATCTGTTTCTATTACCTAGAAAATAGATCATTGTCATATTGAGTCCCCCCAAAAATTGTAAAATTGACCAGAATCCATGTTGAAGTGGTGTTAGAATGATTAATATCCAGAAACACAGGACCTGCACAGTCTTGAAGCACTCAGACATTGTTGTAGAGCAGTCTTTAAAGGAATGCTTTACATGACAGAAACATATTTTGCCAGCTATGGGTGCAGAGAGAGTTTGCAGATGAAGAGAGGTGCACTGCATTCACAATCACTTGAAGGGATATGTAAATCCTGTGTGATGGGGTGGGGGCGAGTGGGTCAAAGGAGATCAGCTCCAGGATCCAAGTAAATAGTGACCACATTAGTCTTTGCCAGGAGTGAGAATTTTCCAAATAAAGTACATATTCTGGAAGAAATGTCACAATCTCACAAGATCTATCATGGTGATCTGCGCACCACTTTTTATAGAATGGAGATTCTCACAGAAAGTGTCATTATCTGCTATTTGAGTTCTGTGAAGTATTACTCATCAGGAAAATCAGAAAGGTGGTAGTAAGGTACTTATAGTAAATGAAGCAGGGATTCATTCATTCATCTGTATTATTCAGTGCTGGCAGTCCTTCACAACATGACATAAAGGGTTTGTTATGCATTATGCACTCTCCTGGCTGATTAGTTATGTCATGTTGATGTTGAAGGGTCAAGGACAGAGGAGGGCACATAGAATTTTATTGTGGTCGCCTTATGAAAATTATCTCTATTAAGGAATCCTTTAGAGCCGGGTGGAAACTGCTTGCCTCCCCTGATCAGCTAGAAAAAAGGAAAGAGGATACTGAATAAGAACATCTCCTAGTAGCCTTCTGTTTCCTCCTGCTCCAGCTGCTTTTCAGATCTTGCGATATGGACCTCTGTCACCTTGCTGTTGTCTATAGTTTGCTGGATGGTGAAGCATATAGCACACAGTGATGACATCGCCACATTGCCTTGACATGTTCTGCAAGGTACCTCCAGATTAATGCAGGAACAAACCTTGATTTTGCAGGGACCATTGGCATTTTCTACATTTACCCCATCCAAAGGAAATAGCGGATAACCCTTATCAACCAGGATCTATCCATCGAGACTACGCCAATCACAAAATAATATCTGGCTTCTATCAGAATGAGAAATCAAGAGCTGCTGACTTCCCACAGAGGCAGGTATTGCTGACAACCCCGAGCAAACCAGTTTTTCAGTGCATTCAAAGGAATGCACTGAAATGCGTGTACTGTTTGGGGATGATCAGCCATGATCACATTGAATGGCGGTGCTGGCTTGAAGGGCCGAATGGCCTACCCCTGCACCTATTGTCTATTGTCTATTCATAGATGTCAAGATCATGCTCATTTTTTATTTCCTCAATGCATGATTTTTCGAGGAAACTGCAGCATCTGAACGTCAGGTCTTAGATTTGACGTTTCACGGCTACATTTGCGAGACCAATGGTATTTTCTATATCGATCCAGTCTTTGCATGTTTCTTGTTGCATCTATTGCCAGCTACAGGGGTGGGAGAGAACACTGCAGTACTTTGGGAGCGGGCCCGTTGCTGATAGGCATATTTTAGCAGCCTGCATTTCCAAGACACACTCCATTATCAGCAATGATGATAAAGAATGCCTCCAGGATTGCAATGCCACCAACAATGTCACAACTGAGCCACTCTTTCATTGCGATCTCAGTGACTAATGCTGAAATAAAATTGCTATTAGGTGTAGCTCACTCTGTGAACTTTGTAAACTTCTGAAGTTGTTTCTGCCATCAGTTTAGATGTTGCCAATGTCAGCAAAGCTACCTCATTATGCTCCCAGTTCCACAGACACAATTTCATGTCAATAGTTGTGTGAAGCGTTCTGCTCCAACTTATACTGGTACAGATAGAAATGTTAGTGGGTGCTTAGCTCTGGGAATACATCAGGCACAATCAAATATATGGTAGACAAAAGTGCTGGAGTAACTCAGCGGGTGCAGCAGCATCTATGGAGCGAAGGAAATAGGCAACGTTTCGGGTCGAAACCCTTCTTCCGACTGAAGATTCTTCAGACTGAAGCTCAGTCTGAAGAAGCGTTTCGGCCCGAAACGTTGCCTATTTTCTTCGCTCTATTGATGCTGCTGCACCCGCTGAGTTTCTCCAGCACTTTTGTCTACCTTCGATTTTCCAACATCTGCAGTTCCTTCTTAAACAATAAAATATATAGTGTACAGAAGCATCCTGTACAATTACACACTGGCATGATAAGGCCCGGTATCAATCTCCAACGTGACCTGCCTCTGGTGAGGGCAAAGCTGAAAATATTAGCGCAAAAAATGGAATGCTAGATAATATAAACTTCCTGGATTTTATGTTAAATTATATTTGGATTCCTGAAGAGCATCCAGGTGTGATGGATATCCACTGCAAGTGGCTGTTCAAGTTCATAGCACCACACATTTCATGCTGTATATCCACAGGCTTGAGTTTTTCCACAATCAATGTTTCTAGGCATCAATTATCCAAAAGTCAACGCCAGCATACATCAGGCTTCTCACAAAGTTCACAGTCACTGCTCACCATGCTCCATATCCACAAGTGTCAGCCTTCTCAGTCAATGTCAATGTCAACAGACACAGTGGATGTTCCATGTTCACTACCCACAGGTATCAACTGTTCCACATTTCTGAACACTATATAGCAAATTAATTGAAAGTTTTCCCTCGCCTTCCTTATCTCTTCTTTTCTATGTGTTCTTAACTTCCTTGACCATTTTACTCTTTCATTCATTTATTAGATTCTTTTTTTCAACCTTCCATCCATGAAACACTTGTTTCGTCAGTATTTCCTTCTTATAATTTATTGCTTTTAAAATTAACCATATAAACCATATAACCATATAACAATTACAGCACGGAGACAGGCCCTCTCGGCCCTTCCAGTCCGTGCCGACCATTTGTTTTCCCCTAGTCCCATCTACCTGCACTCAGACCATACCCCTCCATTCCCTTCACGTCCATATACCTATCCACTTTACTTTTAAATGTTAAAATCGATCCTGCCTCCACCACCTCTGCTGGAAGCTCATTCCACACAGCCACCACCCTCTGAGTAAAGAAGTTCCTCCTCACGTTACCCCTAAACCTTCTGTCCCTTAATTCTCATGTCAATGTCCAAAACCAATTTTTTTTTTATCTACTTCATTTCCCCCTCACCTCTTTATTGTTTCCACATTGGTTCCATCTGACGTCATGGAGCTTGATCATTCACACAGGCTTTTTGTTCCAAAAGTGAACTCCCCTTGGCCTTGCTAACTGGCCAAGCAGATAAATAGTTATGTTGCTAATATTACTCAGGATCACTCAGTACCATTCAGTAGCTAATGATTTGTAACAAGAATTTCAAGTGTTATTTCACCTCTGAGGAACTATGCCGCGGTGAAGTCTATTCATTATGACAGCTAGAGTCAAGAGTATTTTATTGTCATATGTACTGAAACAGAACAATGACATTTTTACTTGCAGCAGTTTGTAAACACAATACCTCAATAGAGTATGTAATTAAAAAAAACACCGAAAAAAAAGTTAAATAAATAAATAATCTTATATAATGGAAAACAGAACAGAGCTCGAAGTCCCTAGTGCAACCAAGGCAGTTTGTAATTCAGAGGTTAGTTGGAGTTCGTTGTGTTCAATAGCCTGAAGTTGTTCAAGAATCTGGACATTACAGAATCTTCTTTCCGATGGCAGGAATTAAATGAGGGGTGAGACCTTGATGATGCTGGCTGCCCTTATGAGGCAGCGCCCACTATAGATTCCTGCAATAGTGGGGAGGTCAGTACCCGTGATGGACTGGGCAATGTTCATCACTTTTTGTAATCTCCTTGGCGTACAAGTTGCTGAACAGGTCATGATGCAACCAGACGATATGCTCACCACCATACACCTGTAGCAAGTTCAGGAGACTATTTGTAGATATACTGAATCTCCATTTGGGGCCCTATAGTACACTTCAAACAAGGTGACCATCATCTTTTTATTTCTCAGCTCCACCCACATAGCCTTATTGGATGAACAATCTTCTGAGGAAGTAGAGGCATTGATGGGCTTTCTTTATGGTTTCATCAATGTGCTATTAATATCCCTTAAGATTATTCAGGTGGGTTTAAACTCGATTGGACCACCAGGGGCACTGGGGAGATGGCAGCACTGCTGGCAGTCGGTTCGTTTTTTCATAGAAACATAGAAAATAGATGCAGGAGTAGGCCATTCGGCCCTTCGAGCCGGCACCGCCATTCAATATGATCATGGCTGATCATCCAACTCAGTATCCCGTACCTGCCTTCTCTCCATACCCCCTGATCCCTTTAGCCACAAGGGCCACATCTAACTGCCTCTTAAATATAGCCAATGAACTGGCCTCCACTACCTTCTGTGGCAGAGAATTCCAGAGATTAACCACTCTGTGTGAAAAATGTTTTTCTCATCTCGGTCCTAAAAGATTTCCCCCTTATCCTTAAAATGTGACCCCTTGTCCTGGACTTCCCCAACATTGGGAACAATCTTCCTGCATCTAGCCTGTCCAACCCCTTAAGAATTTTGTAAGTTGCTATAAGATCCCCCCTCAATCTTCTAAATTCTAGCGAGTACAAGTCGAGTCTATCCAGTCTTTCTTCATATGAAAGTCCTGACATCCCAGGAATCAGCCTGGTGAACCTTCTCTGTACGCCCTCTACGGCAAGAATGTCTTTCCTCAGATTAGGAGACCAAAACTGTACTCAATACTCCAGGTGTGGTCTCACCAAGACCCTGTACAACTGCAGTAGAACCTCCTTGCTCCTATACTCAAATCTGAATGCTAACATACCATTCGCTTTCTTCACTGCCTGCTGCACCTGCATGCCTACTTTCAATGACTGCTGTACCATGACACCCAGGTCTCGTTGCATCTCCCCTTTTCCTAATCAGCCACCATTCAGATATTAGTCTACTTTCCTGTTTATGCCACCAAAGTTGATAACCTCACATTTATCCATATTATACTGCATCAGCCATGCATTTGTCCATTCACCCAGCCTATCCAAGTCACCTTTTTTGTTATTTTTAGCATTTGTTTGCCCAGCTTGTTAATGTACTTCGGTTTGTTTTATGTGGGGGGAGGGGGGAGGGGATCAGGGGAAACTTTTTTTCAAGTTCTTACCTTCCCGGAGATGTGATCAATTTTCGGATCACATTCTCCGGGCTGTGCAGCCTATCATCGCTGGAGCTGGAGGCCTCCTCAGACTGTCGTGAGCCCCATAGTGGGGCGCGGATTTAACATCGGAGCAGATCCCGTGCGTGGGATCGCTCCCTGTGGACTTAGCAACAAGGGTTCACAGTCTCGGGTGAGGCTAGTCGGAAGCTCCAACGCCGCGGAAGGCTCGACCAACCCCGACGCGAGGTTCGATCACCCTGCGCGGGGGAGCTGACAACCTCCCTTTGCAGGAGCTGATCGCCTCGATATGGAGGGCCCGAAATGCCGCTGGCTATGGGAGTCAAGATCGTCCCATCAACTGAGCACTCGAGGCCCCCGACTGAGGAAGAACAAAAGGAGGGACTTGAACTTTATTTCACCTTCCATCACAGTGAGGAATGTGTAGGAGTCACTGTAGTGGATTTTCACGTTAAAATGTGTTTTTGAGTCTGTTGCTTTTAATTGTATGACTGACCTGGCCAGTGAAATTCCTCGTATGTTGCAAAACATACTTGGCGAATAAAATCTGATTCTGATTCTGTTTCTGATTGGAGGGGGCAAGATCCAATGCAGGACTGAGACAGCTGAGAGGCTGGAAGTCAGTATGCAAGGTGATGAAAGAAAGTTCAGTGGACAGAATAGGCAGGAGCACATCAAGGAGCAAGGAAGGACTATTGGATTCAATTGCATTTATTTTAATGCAAGATGCCTGACGAGGATGGCGGATGAGCTCAGGGTGTGGATAGGTACATGCGACTGGGATGTAGGGGCAGGTCTGGTAGCTTAATGATCCAGGGTACAGGTGCTATAGGAAAGATAGAGGTGGGAATAAAAGAGGGGGTGTTGCGTTATTGATTAAGGAGAAAATCATGGCAGAAGACTGAGTTTACATTACCGATGGTTCGACCTGTGAGGCTACATGGGTGGATCTGAATAGGATGGTCACCTTGTTCAGTGTAATATAGGTCCCCAAATAGTTAACGGGAATTAGAAAATCAAATATGTCAGGAGATTGCAAGCAACTACAAGGTTAATAAGGCAGGGGGTTCTAATTTTCCCAATATAGACTGGGACTGTCATAGTGCAAAAGGCTTAGATGTGGTGGAATTTGTCAAATATATTCAGGAAAAGGTTCTTCAGGCAATATGGAGAGGAATCAACTCTTAGGTAATTGGGAAGGACAAGTGACTGAAGTGTCCATGGGTGTGCAATTTAGAATCAGTGATCACTGTCCTATTAGCTTTAAAATAGTTATAAAAGGCAGGGCAGGCTCACGATTTCAAATTCTGAATTGGGTGCAAGGCCAACTTTGATGGTATTGGACGGGAACTTCAACACGTTGATTGGAGTAGGTTGTTTGCAGGCAAAGGACCATCCGAAAAGTGGGATGCATTTAAAAGTGTGATGGGCATGCATGTTCCTGTTAGAATTAATTGTCCCTAGTGTGCGTGTGTCGGATAACATTACTGTACAGGGATTGCTGGTCGGCACGGACTCGGTGGGCTGAAGGGCCTGTTTCCATGCTGTATCTCCAAACTAAACTAAACTAAACTAAAAGAAGATTTACAAGGATGTTGCCAGGACTTGAGGGCCTGAGATTGGCAATGATTGGTCAAGGTAGGACTTCGTTCCTCGGAGATAGAAGCTGAGGGATGATCTTATAGAGGTGTATAAAATCATGAGGATAGGGTGAATGCACAGAATCGTTTTCCCAAATGTAGGGGATTGAAGAACTTGAGGGCATAGAATCAAGAACCAGAGGACATAAGATTAAGGTGACAGGTGAGACTTAATAGCAAACAAACAGCAACATTTTCACACAGAAGTGGTGGGTAAATGGAACAAGCTGCTAGAGGAGGTAGTGGAGGCAGGAGACAATTAACTGCGGGTGAACACTTTTGTCTCAGTAGGTGAGTTTCCCAACCCATTTACACTGACTCTCAACACCTTCCCTACAATGATGTTCCTCCATTTTGGAAAAGAGCAAATTAATCACTCCATTGGACTCTGATGTCGACTTTCAAACAGATATATAAATCAACAGTGAACAGATAATTGGACATTGTAGATTTATACTACTTGCACTTTAAATTATCATCTATCTTAAAACAATGAATAAAAGTTCGACTTTGCTTTACTACAAAATTACTTACACCAAATTCAATGTCATTTGAATGTTACACTGAATATGACACTTTCCCAGTTCTTCCTGGCATCGCTCTAGTTTATCGATTTTCTCTGATAGTTTCAGGCACACAACTCTATGGAAGTAAAAGTTTTGCTAAGAAATGCTGTTCATGAACAAAAGTAATGTCCTTATCATACATAGACAAGGTTCTAGGTGTGATTGACAGGGATACGTCAAGAGACATTTTCCTAAACCTAAAGAGTTCAGGGCTTGGGTATGTAGTCTCAGGAGAAGGAATCGTTCATTTAGCAATGAGATGAGGAGAATTTTATTTATGCAGAATTATAATTCTTTGGAATTCACTCCCAGAGAGTTTTGTCTGAAGAAAGTACGTCCTGCAAAAGCAAAGTTTCATTAAACAAACTACAAAGTTATTTTTATATTGGACCGTTCAGTAACTAAGTACATCAATTGTTTTTGAACTGTAATTTGAAAGCAGGGAAGTATAATGAGGTACAAGAGGGCATCTCTCCCATTAGTTTGGGTTTGATAAACTAAATCAGAATCTAAAATACTTACTTTCTAATTTATGATCCAATACTTGCTGTTAGACAAGTTATTTATTTAGTTATCATTTTATGAAGCGAATACTCATTTGAGTTATGTCTCATGTGTTAATTATTTATCCCAGTGGCTATCAAAAAGCTCATTAAAATTATTGTGAACAATTATTCACCTCATTTAGAAGCAAAGACTGGGTTGGCACCTCAGAATGGATCACAGATGTCAAATGTGCTCATAGTTTATTTTTCAATAATAGTCAAATGTTGTGATAAAGTTGGCTACATATTATTTATACATTTTTCTGATTTTGCACTGCATAGAATATGTAAGGTAGAATATGAAACAACCCAATCAGTCATCTGAAGATTTATCTCAGTCTGAACAAGCTGTATCTTCTGTTCTTAAAGAGGTTAATCTGCATTAATTTATTTTAACATGAGGAAAAATGGTAAAGACAAGGTAAAGATTTATACTCCTTGAAGGTTTTCTCCAGCTACCCCATGCCAGCTTTTCAGCATGCTTTCCATTCTCTTTTCTTTTATATAATTAAGCAGATTTCTTTTGGAGGCATTTAAACTATTTGGCCCAACCACTTGCAATGGCAATGAGTTCCAAATTTTAGGCACTGTCCGTATGAAAATGGTTCTCACGAATAGGGAAATGAGGAGAGTAATTCTTCAATCTTTGGTCCTCTGCATTTAACTCAGGCAGTAAATTCACTGTGTAATATAGTATTGAGCCAGGTTCGATCCCAGTTTGTATCCAATTAGCTGATCACATCTGGGATACTGGTACAAAAGCAATTAATCACTGTGCTACTTGGCTTGTAAAAGGCATAATGCAGCCAGTATTCATGTTCCTGAGCAGTATTCAGTTCTGTCTGCTGGAAGCAGTGTTAACAGTGGGTAGGAACAGGAAGTGGCTTGGCTGTGACACCTCAAATAAATTGACGAGTTGCTATCACCACTCATACGTCAGAAAACGGTCATTGTAGGATGTTCCAGAGGGTCATAATGACACCAGTTCCAGAACACAGGTAGAAGGGTTAACTTTTTTACAATGTAGAATACACCAAGTACTTGCACCGTTGAAGTAAGCCATTCAGCCCAACAGATTCTGGTAATGTTTATGGTCCACACAAACCCACTTCTAATCCTCTCCATCCAACCCCTCCAATCTTACCTTTTCTCATGTATGTCTCTAATCTAAATCCACCTATTGTAATGTTATGTAAAGATGCAAATCCAACATCATGACTACCCTGGTTTAAAGTCCAACAATATTCTTGTTTTACAGTCCACTGTTTTGCCTCATTTAGTGAATATATCTGTTTGTACAGAAAGAGGTGGTGACATCATTAAAAGTACGGTTATTATATCCAAATGTACATGGGCTGATGATAATTTAATACATTGGTGACTTGGCTTCAATAAATCCTAGTTCAGACTCCAGAAATGAACCAAGAGGAAAATAAGTCTTTGTGATCTGAATTCTAACGAGCTACCTTGACAGTTTTGTGCATGCAGGTAGACTGATTTGCTGTTGTACTGAGACCGGTGATTAGATCTGTACTATGTTCTTAGTTAAAACAGTTTTTTTAAATATAAAGTAGCAAATAGAGCATGTATTATCTGCATATCTCCTTGTCTAGAACAAAGAAAAACAGATCTATGTTCATAACCTATCAGCATTTGAAATTTCACACGTTACATGAAGCCACATGGATATAGTATTAAAAATGCATCTTTTGGTTCTGAAGAAAGATAATGAAAACTCTCCATTCCCAACCAGAATGTTGAATAGACAAAAGTTCTGTGCAATGGTCATGTACATTTCAAAGCCCAAATAATAAAATTAATGCGAAAGGTAAAATTTGGATCAAGACTCGAAAAGAAAAATAAGTGCAGGAGCAAAAGGAAGAGTGCAGGAGTGTGTTCAAATAGACGTTGCCAGCTATTCCAGCTGTATCTATGCCATGATTCAGTTCATATGGCCTAATAATGAGTATCAAAAATGTTGAAAAGAATAATAGGACAATTAGGCTAACCTCGTAATTTCTATACCACGTGGAACAAAGCTGAACAAAATTTGCCTGGCATCCCATTATATTCACTAATTTTGAATAAATGTATATTATTATTATCAGAAATAAAATACAAAGCAACAACTCAGCAAGACTTTAGTAGAACGCAAAGTGTTGGAGTAATTCAGTGGGTCAGACAGCATCTCTAGAAGATATGGATAGGTGGCATTTTGTGTCGGGACAAACTGCAGACTGATTGCAGTGATGAATGCTGCAACTCATAACCTAAGAACATGGACGGCACGGCAGCGCATTAGTAGAGTTGCTGTCTTACAGCACAGAGACGCTGGTTGGTTCATGGCTACGGGCGCTGTCCGTATGGAGTTTGTACATTCTTCCTGAGGCCGCGTGGGTTTTATCCAGGTGCTCCAGTTTCCTCCCACATTCCAAAGATGTGCAGGTTCGTAGTTCATTGGCTTCTGTAAATTGCCCTTAGTGTGTAGGGTGCAAAACTGGGATAACATAGAACTGGTGTATGATTGATTGCTGGTTGGCGCAGACGCGGTGGACTTAAGGGCCTGTTTCCACACTCTATCTCTATCTCTAAACTAAACTAAACTAAACATCATGGAAAAACCTTCATCGCTAGGATTACTGTAGTTGATGATGCAGGTAACCATCATTCTCTTAAATGCAATCAGGGATGGCAATAAATGTTAACTTTGCCAATTACACCACATATTCAGTAATTACATATTGCATATTAAAGCTTATTTCATTAAAAAATACCTGTCATTTAAGTAAAAGTTTTATTGTACTGCATCTATTAGAAATAGTTAAGTAAAAGTTTTATTATCTAATACATTAATCAAGATTAACATACTTGAAAATATTATTGTTTAAATATAATGGAAAATGAAATTAAATCAATTATTCCACACAGAATTGAGCTGTGTGTGGTTGAAAGTTGAATAAATCAGTTAAAAGCATTTCTTAATGCCAATTTACACACTGGCCTGATAATGGCCTGCAGTATCTAATGATATTTTTTTAATATAGTTCAATGGCTTAGCATACTTAATGGATTAAAATGACTGGCCCTATTTGCTGGAACATTTTTGCACTAAATCATAATACACCATATCAGTTTATACTCGCTAAGGGTCTGTTTGTTCCCTCACTTAGCCCCAGTTTTGAGGGACATATAAATTATTCTTTTTTAAATACACAAACAAATGAATAAGAAGCAGGAATAGGTCATTCTGAACCTCAAGTCTGCTCGGCCATCCAATAAGACCATGACTGACCTGACGCAACCTCAATTCTGCATTCCTGTCTCTCCACAATAACCTTTCACCCCTTCGCTTATCACAAAGCTATTCATCTATGTTCAAAGACTCTGCTTTCCTTTGACAACAAATACCTTAATTGAAAGCATCTGATTGGGATGCACCATATCTTAGTTGGCCACTGCACTGCCCAAAACTGCAAGAAATTGCAGAGAGTTGTGCACACAGCCCAATCCATCACGCACATCAGATTCCCCCATCGACACCATCTACACCATGCTGCCTCTGGAAAGTTGCCAACATAATCAAATGGCAATTACACCCCAGACATGTTCCTCTTCTCACCTATCCCATCGGACAGAAGGTACAAAAGCTTGAAAACATATATATCCAGGTTCAAGAACAGCTTCTTACTCGCTGTTATCAGACCATTGAATGGACCTCTTTTAATCTAATGTTCTCGTTCCAGTCTCCCAATCCACCTCACTGTGGCTCTTTCACTTCTTTTTATCTGCATGTTCTGTGCAGCTATGACACTATATTTTGCACTTTGTTTGCTTTCTCTTTTTGAACTAGTTGTTGCACTCGTGTATGGGATGATTTCACTGGATTGCACGCAAAACATTATTCACGTTATTCCCTTTATCATGTATCCATAAAGTGTACAGCTCGATTGTAATAATGTCTTATCTTTCCATTGACTGGTTAGCATGCAATAAAAGCTTTCTACTGTACTTCAGTACACGTGACAATAAACTAAACTCAACTCAACATAGTCTTTCACTGTATCTTGGTACTCATGGCAATAGTAAACCAATATCAATAAAGTGGTTACCTCTTATTTTGAAATCGAGGCTTCTTGCACTAGATTCTTCCACAAGGGAAATATTCCCTCCACATCCACCCTAGGCAGTGTAGGATCTCAAATGTTTCAATGTTGTCACCGCTCTTACATTCCTAAACTCCAGTTGATAGGCACCTGGCCTGTGCAATGTATCTTTGTAAAACTATCTGCTCATTCCAGTTATTAGACTAGTAAGCCTTCCCTGAAGTATTTGCAATGTATTAACACTCTTCTTAAATAAGAAGAGGTAATAATCAGATTTGGTCTCACCAATTCCTTACATACTGAAGATTAACTGCATTTCCCCAAGCCATGTACAACAACATTTTGTTAGCTTTCCTAATTACGGAGTACATACATACCAGCCTTTAATTATGGTGCTGATATGTATGTGCTCCATAAGACCAAGAGATTGAGCTGCATCTCATAGCTTTGCAATCTATCACCATTTAGATAATCTTCCTGCATAAATGGACAATTTATCATTTTCCACCACAGTACTCCATTTTTAGTTTAGTTTAGTTCATTGTCACATCCTGTGAAGAGTGAAGAGCTGTTCTTGCTTGCTAACCAGTAAGTGGAAAGACAATATGTGATTAGAATCACACCATCAACATACAGATACATGATAAAGGGAATAACGTTTAGTGCAAGATAAAGCTCAGTAAAGTCTGATCAAAGATAGTCGAGGGGTCCAATGCGGTAGATAATAGTTCAGGACAGGTCTCGAATTATTGGTAGAATGGTTTAATTGTCTGATAACAGCAGGAAAGAAACAGTCCCTGAATCTAGAGATGTACGATTTTACACTTCTACATCTTTTGCCAAATGGGAGAGGAGAGAAGGGGGAGTGACCGGGGTGAGATTCGCCCTTAATTATCCTGGTGCCCTTGCAAGGCAACATGAGGTGTAAATGGAGTCAATGGAAAGGAGGTTGGTTTGTGTGATAGTCTGGCTGCGTCCACAATTCTCTGAAATTTCTTGCTGTCTTGGACAGAGCTGTTCCCAAACCAAGCTGTGATGCATCCCGACAAAATGCTTTCTACGGTGCATCTGCAGAAGTTGGTGAGAGTTGTTGTGGATGTGCCGAACTTCTTAAGCCTTCGAAGGAGGTAAAAGCGTTGGTATGCTTCCAGATCTTTGTTCAAATTTAACCTTGGTCCTTTGTGACCTACACATGTACGTCGTTTTTCTTACATCAGGAGTGTACAAATTTTTATCTGATGTTTCCACATGGACCCTTTTGCCAATTGAGATGTGTAGGTCAGCTCATCTCCGACTCCCTCACTCTTGCATTGTAATTCAAAAAAGGTCAGAAGCAGGCTGGAGGTCGAACAATGATGAATCTGACTTCCTGACTCAGCCCAGGATTCAACAGAATCCAACAGCAGCAAGTCAAGTCAAGTCAAGTATTTGTTTGTCACACACATGCACAGAGCTGGGGGGCCACGATGCAAACTGCGTCCAGATAAGTATTCATTTTTTGGGGCAAGTTAGTGTTTTTAAGTTATTAGGTCTATCAAAAGGACATCGAGGTGGAGTGGGTAGGGCCTCAAGATGTAGTCTGCAGGATTGCTGTGAAAGCCAGGACTCCGGTACAATCAGACCCACCGAATCACAAGGAGTAAGTGCATCCATATTGATCAGTAGGACTGGATGTGAGAGGCGAGCTGGATTGTCATTATACTTAAATCAGGATCCTGAGAAGAAAACCATCCCATGTGAATCCACTGCACAAACAACTTCAATGATAATAAAACATATGATAATAATTTGCAGAGGTCAGTTAAATGAAAAGGGACAGACGGATACAAAGTGCAGAGTTTCACAATAAGGCAGATTCTTACAAAGTCCGAGAGCTTTACTTTACCTTTAACTAATCTAAAAATGCTTAATGACAATATAAGTTTCAATCTGAAAATCTTTAATAGGATTCAAAAATAATATCCCTCACTTCAACGAGCACAAAAGTATTTATCAAAATATGAAGGTATACATTGTGGGTAGGGGTTACAGCCTGAAAGAAAGTCATGTACATTGTTCTACTGTTCAAAACTGTCCTAGTTCAGCAAAAAAAACTGATAAGCACTAATTACTTTCCTAAGATATAAAGTAAAATAATAAATAACTTAATTTTGAAAGTACCGGTAACTGAGGGACCTCTTGCATTTGCAGGATACAAGTTGATTCAGAACCTATTTTATTAAATGTTGTGGCTTGTGGTACCAAGCAGACAAATAACTATTTTCAGAAATTCCAATATATGTGAGTACAATATATTCCTGCACAACAGTTTGCAACCTTTGCTTTGTGCTCTGAGCTTACCCTTGTCCCTTCCTGTATTCTCTCTGAATTTAAATGAATATCATTACATCATGTTATGTTCAAGTCATTCTTTCTTCAAAATCATGGAACTCCTTTCTCCAATCTCCAGTTTTTCCTCACACAAGACATAACAAGCTTCACAATTTACCTCACCTCCTTCTTGCTCATAAGCATTTGATATCTCAAAATAAAATATCAACTGCCTACATCTTTTGTTTCAGGTAAATGTCTAATAACTTATCACATGTGATTTTCCATGTAAAGAATGATGCTCTACGGAAAATATAGGAACCTCAAGCCAGTTCGAGACTGATATTAACTTTTAAAAATATTGCAATATTATGAAGAACATTATACCGAGACACAGGAATAGGCTATCTTACCTTCATATCTGGTGCACCATTCAATAAGATCATGACTGACCTTTTACCTCAGTGCTGCTTTGCTGTACTAACCTCATATCCTTTGATTTTCCCATTGTATAAAAATCTGCCAATCATTGTCTTAAATATGGTCACTAACTGAGCTACTGCAGCCTTCTTCTGAAAAAAAAACAGATTTATTATCCTCTTGGGAATTTCTCCACATCTCTATCCTGAATGGCTGACCCTTTATTTTGAGACTGTGAACCCTGGTTTGAGACACCCCAATCAAGAGAAACATTGTCCCCGCATCAGCACCGATGCTGACACTTAAGAATTTTGTGTAGGAAGGAACTGCAGATGCTGGTTGTGGAAGAAAATATTAACATCCTTTCTGACTTAATTTTGATTGGAATTGAACAAGGTAATGAAAGGATATATGAACCTAGCAATTGGCATCTCTCGTTGACCAGGTGTAGAACAGGTTCGTGGGAATTAGCAAAGTAAGATTAGATGGATTACCTCTTGTGTGGGAATATGTTGAATGATCGATAGTGAATGTAAACATTAAATAATGAACGGAGATAAAGAAGATTGTTTTCTCAGCCACATGTTACAGTAGACCACCCGCGTCCCTTACCGCTGATAGCATAGAGACATTGCAATAGATAAGGGTTTATCATTGGCTCAGAGAGGGGATAGGGGATAGACTGCTTAGAAGATGAGATAGAATGATGTCAAAGAATTTCGACCCGAAACATTGCTTATTTCCTTCGCTCCATAGATGCTGCCTCACCCGCTGAGTTTCTCCAGCATTCTTTGATTTTTCAGCATCTGCAGTTCCTTCTTAAAGACAGTATAACGTCAAGATGTTCTTGTATTATGTTTGACGCATTAACCATTGGTTGTTGAATAAGATTAACATAAATAAAGTGTATATTATGACTAATGAAATAATTAATACCCATGTAGTAGATGGCAGTTATAGGAAAACATATAGCCAACGGCGAAGTATGTTTTCATATAGTGATTGCTAACAAAAATAAACAAAAGTTGTTTATTGCACAGTATAACTGTCGGCTAATTCAGCTATGAAGTCAGAGAACTGGTGAGCAGTTAAATGCTGCCATCTCTCCATGATATCATGCAATAAAGTCTCTTGAAGCAAACCTGCAAAGTCTCCATTTTCCATTTTCCTTTAATTTCCCTCTAAATTAATTTCTTCCACAGAATTTGGTATAGTCGGTGGGATCCCAATAATAACGGGATTCCAACGAATACATGGGAAATAAAAGGGAATGATAAAATAGTCCTAACTGCAAGGGGGACAGGAGAAATCTGTTTCATGTAACGTCTAATAACTTATTACATGTGATTTTCTATGTAGAGAGAAGGGAGAGTCCCCAGGCAACCTAGCTCATATGGCTGGTGACTCACACTGGTTGCTGCAGCTCCAGATCCCTTAAGAAAGGCCAATGCACACCTTAATTGGTTAAATCAGGTGTGCAGCATTTACAACCCCCTCCTGGGGAATGTGCAAATGCTGCTGAAAATGCATATCGAACCTCATGGGCTACCCTAAAAGATGGGTTTGCAGTTCCTCCCGGAGAAAATGGAGCTTGGAGAGGAAATGATGATCAGCAGGCGCAGGGAAATGAGGGTCTCACTCACTGGTTGGCCCACAGAGGAAAGGAGGCTATAATGAGGGGAGCGAGAAAACACATTGACATGGGGGAAGTGGTCCGATGTTTGCAACACAAAGACGAGACGATCCCGGATCTTATAGCTGGATTTAAGAGTCAGTGGAAGGAAAATGTTGGAGTGCCCCTAGCTGAAAATGGGCCTTTGGCTGTTCAAACTTTAGTAAATTGTTTGCTCAAGCTTATAAATTGAGTAATCTAGAATGGCAAAATAAGCTGTGGGAAAATATGACAACAGCGCTTGTGAACATAGAAAGGGAGGGACTGTTTGTGCAAGCGAGAGCCAAAACCCAAAATATCGGGACAGAATTGCTGAGAGAGAGGGGGCTGGGGACAAGGAGGAAGTTGTAGAGGTACGGGCTGAGGAAGGGGACAATGGCAAATAAAAGATACAACATGAGGTACATGCTGGAGATGTGGTAAGAAAGGGCATTGGGCTTGGGATTGCAGATTTCCCCACAACTACAGCAAGGGAACGCCCAACAGAGAGGGGATTCAGCCCCTGCCTCCTTCTCATTCAGTAATCCCTTCTCATTCAGTAATCCTAATCCATCAGCATGGGGATGCCGCAGAGGTAAGGTGGTACAGACGACTGTGAGCAGATTGTCTAAATCCATGGAAGAAGAATCCATGGCTGCAGGCAAGATATGTGACTGCCATTTAGACCTCCTGGTCAATAATGGAGCTGCAATGTCATCTGTGCTCCCCTCCATGCACATACCCATTAGTCAGTTAAATATTAATACTATTGGGGCTGCCGGCATCCCCGTGACAGAACCTTTATCAGAACCCACTCATATTCAGGTAAATGGCAAGCCCTTTACAATACTTTTATAATCTCTAGAACAGCCCCACTCCCATTATTGGGAAGACAGGTTCTATGCAAACTTACATAGACGCAGACGGTATGCTTATGGAACTCTCTCAAATGCAGACCCATCAACTGATAAATTTAATTAAGGAGTAAGAACAAGGCAAAAAATGCCCATCCTATATTGTTGGCAATTGAATAGCAATCCATACAGTCAATTAATTAATCAAGTCTATTGTGCTCTAGAGTGCAGGATTCAAAAGGTCAGTATTTACAGTATCTTGTTGAAACCAGCCAAGAACATAAGCGAACGCATTGCATGGCATTATATATGTGCCTCTCTAACCCCGGGTACCAGGAAAAGGTCTCCCCCTGGTTGAATAAACTCGAACAATTAACAGCAACCCCTTATTTGTTTTTTGGGGTCCCAGGATTAGGAATAATGGTCCACCTCTCTCAAAACCAAAGGGATTGATTTGAGATGGGAGACACATCTGAGGCACACTTTACTGTGGCTACTAGACCTATAGCAGTAGCGAAGGAAATAGGAGAGATGATAAAAATGCTGAAGGACAAATGGTCAAGTCGTGTTTTAAAGTTGCCAATGGCAAAAGGAGAGGTCCAGTTTGACTTTTTTAAGTAAAGTAAAGTATCTTTTATTGTCATTCAGACCTTTTGATCTGAATGAAATTTCGCTCCTGGCAGTCATACATTTAAAAAATTAACAAAACACAATAAACACAAATAAACATCCAGCACTGCGAGTTCACCAAGCACCTCCTCACTGTGGTGGAAGGCAAAAGTCTTAAGTCTTTGTGTCGTCCTTCCTTGCTCTCCCTCTGCGCTGAGGCGATCCAGGCCTCCGATGTTGTGACCCCACCGGGTGATGGTAAGTGAGTCAGTCCCGCGGCTGAATCCGAGCTCTGCGAACAGGCCGGTTCAAACTCCGCGGCCCGTGGTGGTTGAAGCTGCCGCCCTCCAGTCCAGCGGACGCAGCTGTTGTTGCGGGAGCTCCGGAAAAACAGGTCACCAACCTGGGACCTGCAAGCTCCCGATGATATCATCTACTGGGCCCGCAGCCGAACCTCCGAAGTCGCTGCCGCCGCCGGGACACCTCCACAGCCCCGAGTCGGGCCGCCTCGGCCAGCCTGCTGGTCAGTCCTGGCTGGCTCTGCCTCGGGAATCTCGGGTCGGAGGCAGGAAAAATGACACGGAAGGAAAGATCACATGGGTCAGAGAGGAATGGGACACTATTTTTGAACAGCCGCCTACTGAGGATCCGCCAAGGTTACCAATGGCTCTGGTCCAAGTACCCTCTGAACTATGGGCAAAGCATAAGAATCATGTGGGGTGAGTGCATTCAGCCCATGAACATAAAGTGACTTTAAACAAGGGTGCTGCCTTGCCATGTTTAAAACAGTATCGACTGAACCCGGAGGCTGAAGAAAGGATAGCTATAGTCATCATGTATTAGTGAAAATGCAAAGTCCATGTAATACTCCCATTCTGCCAAACCCGAAAATGGGAAGACAAAATGACTGATTCTTTGTCCAGGACTAGAGCTATTAACATAATAGCGATCCCTATCGCCCCAATATTATTCTGTCATCTATACCAGTGGAAGCCAACACCTTTACAGTAGTTCACCTACAGTATGTTCGGCCTTTTTCTCCATACCCCTGCCTAAGACAGCAAGTTCCTGTTTGCTTTTACCTATAAAAATCAACAATACACCTGGACTAGGCTACCCCAGGGGTATACTGAAAGCCCGGCTATATATGCAGCAGTGAAAAATGATCTTGAGGAATGTTTATTATCAGAGAGATCCACTTTGATCCAGTACGCTGCTGACTTTTTGGTAAGCTTGGTGACGGGTCCTGATTGTAAAGAAGACTCATTGCTGAAATATTTGACAAAAAGAGGGTATAGAGTATCCCTGGTAAAATTACAGCACTCTAGGCTGGCAGAACTGTATCTGGGATTCCAGCTGCAGGAAGGCAGAAGATTTGGAAGATATAGAATAAAAGCAGTAGAGATCGTCCCCGGTCCCGAAGACGAAGGACATTCTCTCCTCCTTAGGCATGGTGGGTTACTGCAGACAATGGATCCATAACTACAGGGAACTAGATGCAGCACCACATTCAACCACCCGGCAGACAGAACCCTCCAGAGTAAATGGACTGCAGGCGTTTTGAGATCGAAAGAACGCTATGGTTACTGCTCCAGCGCTGGGATGGCCAAATTATAAAAAGCCCTTTCAACTCTATGAAAATGAATCAAAGGAGTTTGCGACTGGGGTCCTGGTTCAAGAACATGGAGGGGGAAAAAGGCCGGTAGCCTATTATTCTGTGGCTTTACCAGCTGTAGAAAATGGCATGCCAATCTGCTTGCAAGCTGTAGTGGCGACGGCTACAATGTTAACAAAAACAATCCCCATCGTTCTTGATCACCCATGAGCAGTGACTGTTCATCATGCCCTGACGTTATTATCGAACTCTGCAGCTACACAGCATTTCACAGCTGCTCGAAGAATAGGATATGAAGTTATCCTTTTATCACATCCGAAATATACTTATCAGCAGTCGCCTTCTATAAACCCAGCTACCTTTGTACCACTGCCAGAAGAAGGATGTGACCATGATTGTCTATTGCATGTAGAAGCCACTGCCGGCTGGACTTACAGAGTCATCCAATTGATAATCCTGACCTGGTCCTATTTACTGATGGCTCTTCACAATGGCCCAGCAATGACAGATTATTAGCAGGGTATGCGGTGATCACGCCATTCCAAGTGCTGGAGGCATATGTTTTACCATCCAGAACATCTGCTCAGGCAGCTGAACTGTGTGCTCTGACTCGTGACTGCATATTGGACACAAAAACTCAGCGGGTCAGACAGCATCTCTGGAGAAAAGGAATAGGTGACATTTATGGTCGAGACCCTTCTTCAAACTTTAAAAAAAATGTATGCTTCAAAGAGACGGTCTCCTGTTCTAGTAAACTATACAATTTAGACCCAGTCTGCTCATTCTTCCCTCATACAACAAAAGAACCCATTCCCAACAATTTCAGGAATCAATTTGGTGAACCTCATTTCACTAAATATAGGCGAACCCTGCATTATGGGGGTTGCATTCCTACAAAAAGGGCAACATCACAATTTTCCATTATGTGAAGATGAATCTTCTGTATTCTAGAAATGGCAGTTAAAAATATGGTGTGTCAATTCTTTCACACAAATTTGGTGAGAGCACATTTTATTCAATATCTCAATTTTTTTTTGAATCTGACATATAAGGGGAAATGTCCATAACCTGAGCAGCAGTAATGGATGTTTAGGAAGTATATAATTCTTTAGATACCTAGACGTGATAAACAATATTTCTGAAGAGAGGAGCCTACAGTATATAATTTCAGTAAGATAGCTTTACTCTTGCACTTGTCTCTCGTGTAATAAAAGTCAACATAATGCTCATGTTCCTAATCAATTGCTGCAACTGCAAATTAACCATTACTGCTTTATGTTCAACAACACCCTGCTCCCTCTGAGCATCAATAGTTTTCAATTTCACATCATTTAAAAAAAAAAACCCTGCTCTCCCTTTTCCCTATGTACAGTAAGTGGATAACCTCACATACTTCCACATTAAATTCCATTTGCCATATCCTTGCCCTTCTCTTAGTCTCAACCTACCTGTATCCTTCTCCTAACTCACTTTGCTTTGCATTTTAAACATAAATTCCCTCTCACAACTGCAAGCTCACTCGGTGCAATCATATTATTATTTTCTTGGTGCCCTTTAACACTTACAGTATGAATAGATTTTAGCATTTAGCCTAATGCTGAAATTATGCTGACTAGTTGCAGTTTGCTGAAATTATGCTGACTAGTTGCACTTTCTCTCCTCTACTTTTCTTTCATAGCTAGGTATAGTTGCTACCTTATTTCCAATGCCACCATGTTTAAAACCTTGGGATGCTAATCAGATCCTTGGGATCTATTAGTTTTCAATTTCAATAATGTCACGAGTACTATTATTTTACCAATGCTATTTTCTTTCTCCATCTCTGTTTCAAGGGAAGAGGTTTAAGGATCTGACTAGTAGAACAGAAAAAGGTCACTCGTCTGTTTAGTTGCAAATCAGTTTTATTGGCAAGAGAAGACAAAACCAATACTTGCCTCGGTATGCACCGGGTCTAGTATTACAGCAGCACATGCCTCTCTCTCACTTCTTCCATCAGCGGCACTGATCGTGACTCAGCCCATCAGTGAACCCCTCTCGTACATGAACGCAACAGATTTATTGGCAAGAGAGAGAACAAAATGAATACTTGTCTTGGTATGTGTGGGGTCCGTTTTACAGCAGCACGTCTCTTTCTCTCCCTCCCTCTCTCTCTTTCTGCCCCCGTCCGCAGTGCTGATCACGACTCAGCTCATCAGTGAACCGCTCTCGAACATGAACTCGAACTAACTTCTGGCTTACTGGCGCCTGCCTTTATACAGGTAAGAAATCAGGTGTTGAAATAACCGCAGTAAGTCCTGGCCAATAGCACTGCTCTCAAATTCAAACTATTCAAACTATAACCAATGGCAAGGGACTGCATCCCAGCAAGGCTGCATCCCCCACCATCACTTTGGGAACCAAGTGCTATTAGCCCCGCAGACTGGCGGGTAAAACAATACACCGTGCTACAGACTTGACGCGCAAATCAATACACAGTGCTACAGGCTTGGCGCGTAAAGCGATACACACAGAGCTGCTGGTTTGGCACGCAAAGGTTTAAACAGAGCGCTGTCAGCTTAATGCATGGGGATTTAAACAAAGAGCTACTGGCAGCAGCACTATGGGGTTTAAATATAGCTCTACTGGCCACAACGTTATAGGGTTTAAACATAGCGCTGTGGGTCACAGACTGTTCGGGAAAATTCTCGTATAACAATCTCCTTCACCATAGGGCTGCTATTCTCCACTATTTAAACTGTGTCTTCTATACCTTCTTCTGTAGAAACAAAATATTCAGCTTCTCTGCCATGTTCCTGGTTCTTCTGTCTCAGTGTGTAAGGGGCTCACATTAATATTTGCTAATCAGTAAGTTAATGAAGAAATAAAATAATTTCCAATTACCTTTTAGGCAGCTGTCCTTTTTCAATTCCCAATGATAAAATTGTCAACTGATGGCATTGAATCATGAATAGTGGAGCATTAACCTTGCAGACTGGGCCAAGGTATGATTATGAACGACATTGTTTCAAACATATGCCTGAAGAAACAACATCAAAACTTCAGGACTTGAAAGAGTATAGAAGCATATGGCATAAATAAAGCATATCTAAAACTTTTGTATGTTCTGCCAGAACTGATTGACAGTACACTATAACAAAAATATTTTACTTCTGGCCATCCACTGACAGCACTCAACATTGATTATTTATATCAGATTCTCATCATTGTATGTTTGCCCTAAAGAAACCTTTTAAAATGTATTTACTTCCATTTCAGGTTTTTAAAACTTCACCATATCTTCTCAATCTATCAAAAGGTATTCATCACGTTTTTGGAATGTTTTCTGCGGTTATAGTAGGACTGATAATGTCTTCAGGAAAGTAAACAGAACCATATACGGGATTTAGCAATATGTCTTACATCGAGGGCACAAACAGAACCAGGAATATATTGATTCCAAACAAAACTGCACAAACAGTCAATACAAAGTTTCTAGTAGACAGAAGGAACTGTAGATGCTGGTTCACAAAAGAAACACAAAGTGCAACAGCAGGTCAGGCAGCATCTCTGGAAGACACGGATAGGTGATGTCTCAGGTCAGGATCCTTCGACTAACTCAAATATTTCTGCTATTTTTTTTTATATTAAGAATTTATAGAGAGCATCAACATATCTGATATTGATCTCTGTGAATGTTTCCCATCTAGAAAACATTAACTTTTAAGAACCCACTTTTCTCATACTTTTGTCTTACGTTTCTTCCTGATTCTGCAATAGAAATGGCTCTCAGCAGCATCCTTCTAATGATTTAACTACAAATATCAAGTCAAAGGATTATGCAAAATCTGGAAACAATTTGTAGCTTTAAAGTGAAAATTATGTTAGTCCACACTGATCTATTTATCTCTCATTGTGCAATCAACGCTTACATGATGATCACGATTGGCTTGGAATCCTTCACATCTTGAACAGAGGCCAACACCCACCAACATAGTCTGAGGGCCTTTGACTCTTCCTTGAACAGAGACCTAACCACACTCTTCACCATAATCCTCATCCACCTGGTTAAACTCTTTCTCAGAATAAATAACAATTCCTTTAACTCCACTCAATTCCTTCAATGGGTATGACTATGCTTATCTCTGTGGAAGATGCAGAATGTTCCTGACTTCAATCTTATTCAGGCCTCCTCCCTCATCTATTTATCTGATGAGGGAGGAGGCCTGAATAAGAAAAGCACTCTGCGCATTCAACCTTTCTATGCCCCTCTTGATTTTATATACCTCTATAAGATAGCCTTTTTGTCTTATGTGCTCCAAGGAATAAAGTGCTAGCCTGCCCAACCTCTCCCTATAGCTCAGGCCTTCAAATCCTGGCAACATTCTCGTAAATCTTATCTGCATTATTTCCAGCTTAATGGTTTATTTCTCCAGTTTTTATCTCTGAGAAACTGAACACAAATTTCCAAGTGCG
Source organism: Okamejei kenojei (assembly GCA_035221665.1). NCBI lineage: Eukaryota > Metazoa > Chordata > Chondrichthyes > Rajiformes > Rajidae > Okamejei > Okamejei kenojei. The sequence continues at coordinate 39,906,160 of CM069140.1, forward strand.
GCTCACCAACAACTCCTTATACACTGTCTATAACATCCCAATTTCTATACTCGATTCCCTGACCGATGAAGTATACCAAAAGCCTTCTTCAACGCTCTATCTACCTGTGATGCCACTTTCAGGGAACCATGTACTTGTGCTCTTGGATGCCTCTGGTCTACAGCATGGCCCAGGGACTTACCTTTCACTGTGAAGGTCCTTTCTTGGTTCAACTTCCAAAAATGCAACAGCTAACACTTACCTGAATTAAACTCCATTTACTATTCCTCAGCTCACTTGCCCAGCTGATCAAGAATCCACTGAAGTTCCTGATAACCATCTTCACTGCCTACACCACTTATTTAAGTGTCACCTAGAAACTTACTAATCATGTCTAGTATATTCTCATCTAAATTGTTGATATAGATGACAAACTGCAATGGGCCCAGCACCAATCCTTGAGGCACACCACCAGGCACCTCCTCAACAGATTATCCTCAAGTTATTTCTATTAATTTTACCAAGTTACCTAGTCTTCATGTCTTTCTCAGAGATAAAAACTGGAGAAATATCCAATGAAGACCTCACCAATCCCCTGAAGCTCACACATAGATGTCTACCTTGGTTTCCAAGATCCTCTATTCTCTCTCTCCTTACCTTGTTTTCCCTTAATATACATCAAATATATTTAAATTTTCCTTGATCGCATCTGCCAGAGCTTTCTCAGGACACTTTGGTACCCTAATTTCCTTCAATGAGGGTCTACCATTAACCACTTCTCTTTCTGTTGCCTATTCCTTAATCTGTAAGAGACAGCTTATCTTTTGCCATAACTCTTATATCCAAACATTGTGTGATCTCCCAAAACAGATCATTAAAAGTATACCTCACTCAAATCAAGTCATACACAGCGCTCACACATACACCACCACATACAGTTTAATAAATCCTGCATCCCCACTGAACCACCTTCTCATACCCCACAAGCCATCCTCCTCCAACTGACAATGTACTCCCTCCCCAGCCTCCACATGTAGGGCAATTAAAATATTACTCAATTTCCTTTCATCAATAAGTCTAAGTTAGTGAGGAATAGGAGGGTCATCCAGATGGAAAGGTGACAGTCAAATGCAATGCCTCACGAGGCAGGAGAAGGCAATCATCTCATTGATTGTGAGAGACAATGAAAACTACCAATTGTGTTCATCAACATGCAGTAAAAAACACACACTGCAGAAAAACCTTAATGGGGTGAGAGCATCTGTAGGGGTGGGAGAAAAGGAGCTGTTGACGTCTCAGGTCAAGATCCTCGTTCATGAACATGCTTCATTGTGATCAGTGCATCTAGAGTGGAAACTGTCTGCTGCATCACCACAATTATGTTTTAGGTGCACAATATGTAACTCTGTTCTGCATTATCTTTGCAGTTTGTGAGAAGACCCCAACCTTTTGCCCCTCATTACAACAGCAGGACACAGACTGCAGGAAATGCAAAAAATGGAGCAACAGGAGGGAACATAGAGGGAGTGTCAAGAATGATGATGAAAAGTACACGACATCAATGTGATTGACCCTCCATGACAATATTAGGGTCTTGCAAACTGTCGTCTGACACCGTACAAAATCTGGAGGTCACCAGAAAAAGTGAGGATGTATCTGTATTGCTCATAGGACTAAGGTGATGACCATGGATGCTAATGCACCTGAGGCCCTCAGGTCTGCCTCATCCAATGCAGGAGATGACAAGGAGTGTGGTGGTGTCCATGTCCAAGATGTCACAGGAGGTTGTATGGAGATAAGAGTCCACAATTTCAGATCTTCAGTCAAGCACACTTCCTGAAAAAGACTTGGTGACAATCCTACCACTCAGGAACTATCAGTTTAGGCAATCAGTGTGCAGATAGCAGCTGCATGGTCCAATTGTTTCAATGCAATCTCACCTTTTCAAGGAGAGGTCTGGCTGCTGCCACATGAGAACAGCTTTAAATTCCAAAGGAAGAGTGCCATGCCACAAGGGAGCAGGTTAATGTCCTTATTGAGTACAGAAGTCCGACCCATGAGCAGTTTGTGCTTCTCTCGCTGTCCAAGAAGAGCCCGGAGATGCCACCCCGTGAACAGATCTTTCTCTTCCTCAAGCAGACATGACATTTGTAAACTAATTTTCCTCTGCTGGGCCATGGCCCCATTCACAAACCTCCCCAGAGTGAGCAAAAATTCATCCCCGGAGTTGCATTCCACCTACAAGGTGATCAAATGGGAGAAAAACGAGCAGTTTAACTTCATAGATAAATGTCATCATCTTCTGTGTTTCATTAATCGCACCTGTACGACTCCAGCTTGAGGAACTTGATAGTCTGTACTGGTGTGGAGCTGCGATTAATCATTCAGTTCCCACCCAGCTCAGTACTTTATCCAGATCGCAACAATTTGCTTAGAATTACTACCTGTCCTCTCTGCTCTTTATCAATAGGAAAGCATCGGGATTTTTTTTTAAACCACATCTCTGCAAATACCATCACCCATCGGGTTACGTCAAGTGCAGAAAAAGCTGTAATTGAGTTCAAGTCAGGTTGAGTGTGGCCACAGATGTTTATAAACTTCATACTTAAGCCGACTCCAACCCAACCTATGTGAATTGCAACTCTTTTAGTTTTAATAGATGTACACATGACACAAGAAGGTAACTAACAGTGCAGATGCAAAGCAGACGGGGTATCAAACAGTCGAGGGTCATAAAGAATTACAGTTTCTCGAATTGGAAGAAGGTGAATATTGGCATATCCCCACCAAATGGTGTCAGGAGTAATGTTTGTTTTGATGCACTAATGACCCAGTTATCTACATTTGCACATGGCACACAACTTGGGAGTGTGTGAACTTCAAAGAGGATAGGGATAAATTGAAGAAGATAAAACAGGCAGGCAGAATGGGAAGTGGCGTGGCACTTGAAGTTTATGGTGGTGACATATCAGGTGATGCATCTTGATAAGGTGAATAGGAGAGACAGAATAAAACAAAGTATACTATTCTCACAGGTATGCAGAAGCAGAGAGACCTGAGATATGGGTACACGGGTGATTGATAATGGCAGCATAGGTTGAGAAACCAATTAATAAGGCAGACAAACTGTTGCTTTTTATCAGTAGAGGCACAGAGTATAAAAGTATGGAGATCTTGCAGAACCTTTATAAATCGCTGATCCATCCAGAGTAGTGCGTTCAATGTAGGTCCCCGTGTTACAAGAACCACGGGGAAGCAACAGCGGAGGTTGTGAGATGAGGGACTTTTGCTACAAGGCAAGATTAGCTAGACTTGGGACTGCTTTCTTTAAAGAAGGATGATTAAAAAAGTATTTTAAATGATAAGGGGTCTGGGCCATGTAGATGGTGAGAGGCTGTTCCTGACACTGGAGGGTTCTAGGACTAGAGCTCACATAGACAAAATAAAGTGGAAGAAAATTAATAACAATTAAAAAGATAAACTTTTTATGACTGAACTCAAGAGGGCACTGCCTGCAGATGTGATGCAGGAAAATTCTGTTATAGGCTTCAAGAAGGAACTGGATGAATATATTTGATATGGAGAAAGGGCGGAGGAATGGAAATGACAAGTTACCATCCTGGCACAATGGACCAAATATGCTGTAACCTTTCTACAATTATGACTGTGTGATTGCAAACCTCATGAATGAATACTTTTCACAAACAGCAAAGAGTTTTGTTGGCAGATTTGTCAATTTATTCCACCAAACAGATTAATTAATGCAATTGATTACAGCATTATCCAGTCACACACTTGCTGTAGTGGTCTAATTATGTTGCACCTCAGTGTTTAGTCATTGCGGATTATGTCTTTATAAATACTGTTATTAAACCATTGACATCTCTCCTCGTTTAAAGACATAACTCATGTCACCTCCAATTCATTACAAAAAAAACATCTTTACAAATCACTTCTTGCACTTCAGTTCTATGACCCAGAATCCTTTCTTGTCACTATCATCAATGCCGTTTGAAAGTGGATCAAAATCTATACTTAACACTCTAACTGCAGTTTCAGCAGTAATCTATATTAGATTGAATTAATAGTCAAATACCCTAAGGATGTGTCCTAGTTTTGATTAGCCTGGTCAGCACGAGCTTTGCATAAACTAAAAAGCTTCCAGCAAATTGTCAGTAATCGCACAAAAAAATTACATCTCACCTTTACTTTAAAAAATGTTTTGTTATTCTGGGCACTATTTTTAATGCTTTTGCTTTCAAAAGGCAGCATTTTGTATTTATTGTAATTGAAAATCACGCACTCTGCCATCATCCAATTAATTTTTTGAAAGTTGTATGTCATAATGTCGGCCACATAGATCTGGTACCATCAACAAATCCCATTACCTATCCCAAGACATATGATCCGTATGATGAACACCATGAAATGAGGTATATGAGTAGCTAAATTAATTGAAACTTCATCCAATGTCAGTCAATTACTTTCAGTGAGTAGGCTGGGTTATTCCACTTCCTTGACAGACCCCCATAGATCTAATTTAATAAGGTGTTGTAATTCGGGGGATGAAGTTCCCTACAAAATCTACCCAGATTTTATCACACCCTAAGGCAGAAATATATATGTATATTAAATTTTGAAAAGATTATTATCAATGTTATTTGATTTCTTCTTGCAGTCTATAGACTAAAACATGTTGAAGATTTTATTCCACACAGCATTTTTTATGTCATTTATTTTTCTGCTAAAAAGAACTTCATTTCTGAGATTGTATTGAAATGGCTACACACTTTCTAATGGAAGTTCTGTATAACTGGCTTGGCCAACAATAAACAGTCAGCTTCCCATTTCTGATTACTGCCCCTGTACGAATTCTTCTCAAGAGTTTAACTTAGCTACAAATTTACCAATATTTTCATTTTAAAATGTATCGTTCTCATGCTCAGATCCCTCTCTGCCTCACCTCTTTTCCTTCCCTTCCATATACTTCCTCCCAACAACATTTGCAGAATTCCGAATCCAGTCTGAAGAAGGGTCTTGACCCGAAACATCACTTATTCATACTCTCCAGAGATGCTGCCTGTCTCGTTGAGTTACTCCACAATTTAGTGTCCATCTTTGGTTTAAACCAGCATCTATAGTTCTTTCTTGCACATTCTCAGAATTCATATCCCAATTTCTGAATACCTCTGGATCCTCTATCCTATTATTAGCCCTGGACAAATACACCACTTCCTTTCCTCCTGCAAGGTGCCTCTTAAACATTTTCTTTGACAAAACATTTGACTGCATCACTTCTTGAGTGACTGTGATCTGTGGGATACCTTGGGAGCTTTATTATGCTAAAAAAAACTCTATAAATGTAAGATGCTGCCTCTGTAATGAATTATTTACAAAAAAGGTTGATCTTAAAGCATTCAAAGAAAATAAATATTCCACTCTTATTCCACGGTTCTTCCTTGAATAGGGACCCAATCAGTTCCCCTCAACCAATACTTTGCTCCATCTGGAAGAACTTGTCCTCACCCTTAATTTCTCTTTGACTCCTCTCCCTTTCTTCAAGTTAAAGGTGTAGTTATGGACACCTCACCAGCCCCACTTGTGTACACTTTTAGTTGTGTACGTTGAAAGGTCCTTGTTCCAAACTTACTCCAGCACCATTCTCCAACTAATTCTCTGTTACATCAATGACTGCATCTGAGATGTTTCCTTCACCCATGCAGAACTTGTTGATTTAATAAACTTTATGACTATCCCCACCCCCCTTCCTTCCTCTTTCTTGATCTCTCTGTCTCCATCACAGTGGACAGACTATGTACTGATGTACTGACATCCACCACAAACCCATCAACTCCCACAGTGACCATGAATGCATCTCCTCATACCCTGCCTCTTACAAGAACGCCATCCCTTATTCTTAATCTTATTCTTAATTTCTCCATCTTTGCCACATCTATTCCCAAGATGAGGCTTTCCAATCTTGGACAGCCAAGATGTCCTCTTTCTTCAGTAAACATGCTTTCACCCCTACCGTGTGGATGGAGTCCTAACCAGTGTCTCCTCTGTGTCCCACTGTTTTCCTCTCACTCCCTCTCCCCCCCCAGACAAAACAAGGATAAGATTCCCCTGAACCTCACCTTTCACCCCACCAGTCTTTGCATTCCATGCAGCATTCTCTGGCATTTCCACCACCACAAGATACATCTTCCCCTCCCCACTTTCTACCTTCCAGAGAGACCACTTGCCCCACAATATCTTGGTTCACTTATCCCTTCCTACACAACCCGATTTCAACATGTACTCTGCCCAAGGTAACCTAACACAACTGCCCAAGGTAACCTAATCTAACACAAACTGATCTGTGCCATCATAGTAACAAAGCCGGCACTGGGTTTATGATCGGACCATAAGAAGAACCTCATGTTCTTTACATACTGGTGAAAGAGGCCATTAAAAATCTTGGCCATGAACACTGCAAGCAACAGAATTATACCATATCCTTCCTCTCTTTTAAGTTGGGGGGGGGGGGGGGGGGCGAGATTCCCCCCCCCCCCCCCCCGATGTATGAGCTTGATCGCCCAAACGAGGAAGGCCCGACCCCCGGCTACGGAAGATTGTCCCGCTAACGGAAGGCTCGAGGCCCCCAACCGTGGGAGGACAAAGAAGGAAAGAGATTTAACTTTTTTTTGCCTTCCATCACAGTGAGGAATGTGGAGGAGTCACTGTGGTGGATGTTTATGTTAAAATGTATTTTGTTTATTCTGTTGCTTTTTATTTGTATGACTGACTTGGCCAATGAAATTCCTCATATGTTGCAAAACATACTTGGCTAATAAAGTATTATTGTATTGTATTGTATTGTAAATAAAACTGTTTCAACAAACCTGTCATCAACAGTTAACACACTTTGTAAATGTATAATCAGTCATGACTAGTTTGACTATTTGATCATGCTGGTTTGTATTGAGACAAGTGCTTCAGAGATGGCTCCCATCAGGTAAAACAGTATGAAGCTTCCTGTCACTGAATAATGTTATCATTAAAACAGATCAAATAGCTCCTGAATGACCATATTCTACTCTCCATCAAACTTCAAATCTATATAATTTTAATTAAAGCCTAACCAAGGTACCTACCATTATCTCCTTCGCTCCTTAGATGCTGCTGCACCCGCTGAGTTTCTCCAGCTTTTTGTGTACCTACCATGAGCTCTGGATTTTGAAACACTGTTGTTTCCCCAGAGTCATCAGTCCAGAAAACATAGCATACATTTCAGATATGTGGTTTTGCTTTTGTAATCATTGCTGCACAATACATACTGTTCCTTCATTATGTGAGGCTCTAACTTATCACTCTTAACTCTTCCACTGTATCAAATCTGATTCTGCATTTGAGTCCTAATTAATTGCCTGTCACAGCAGGTTATTTTAATCCAGCCTAATTTATGAAGATGCCCTATTTACAGAAGTGTGAAATTTTATACACAGTTTCTTAAACATAAGAAAATGACAAAAGCAAATTGAGAATATAACCTTTGGTGCTGTGTTATAAACCACCTCAACTATACCTGTGGCATGACCAATCTCACTTCAACTTTCATAACATTCATTACCGCCACCAACGTCAGAATCTATACAAACAAACCAATTAGTTTAGTTTGGTTTAGAGATATGGTGCAGAAACAGGCCCTTCGGCCCGCCAAGTCCACAGCAACCGGCAATCCCCATGCACTTAAGGGCCTGTCCCACTTGGACGACTTAATCCATGAGTTTAGAAGACCCTGGACGAGTTGATAAAAATGTCAAGGTCGTGTTGACTCGCCGAAGTAAAAGACTTCCTACGACCTCCTACGACTATGTCTATGACCTCCTATGACTATGTCTACGACCTCCTATGAACTCCTATGAGCCCCCTCGATCTCAGTCTTCCACACCTAAGACCAACTACGACTGGTTACGAGTGGAAAATGATCACATGATAAAATTATGTCATGTTTTCATTTTTTTTTCGGGCCAGCTACCGACCTACGACTACCTACGACTACCATCACGACCTACTACGACCTACCTACGAATAAAAAGTATCCATTTTTTCCATGCCAACCTTTTTTTTACCCATGGACATTTTTTATCAGGTTGGAAAAAACACCTCGACCTACTTGAGGCCACGAGTACATGGAGACCACTCACGAGCACGAGGAAGAGTTACGAAGACGTCCTAGTGGCGACCATGCTGCGTGTATGAGTCAAGGGCAAACTCGGCAGAGATCGCCAATTAGGTCTCGAAAGTGGGACAGGGGCTTTACACTATCCTACACACACTAGGGACAATTTACAATTATACCAAGCTAATTAACCTACAAACCTGTGCATCTTTGGAGTGTGGGAGGATCCCGTAGAAAACCCACATAGGACACAGGGAGAATGCACAAACCATGCACAGACAAACACCCGCAGTCAGGATCAAACCCAGGTCTCTGACCCTGAAACGTAGCAAGTCTACTGCTGCGCAAACGTGCCGCCTTTAACAGTCCATACATTAGAGCCCATTCAAAACTCTGCAGCCTGGAAGCCTCATTTACATAGAAACATAGAACGTAGAAATTAGGTGCAGGAGCAGGCCATTCGGCCCATCGAGTCTGCACCGCCATTCAATATGATCATGGCTGATCATCCAACTCAGTATCCTGTACCTGCCCTCTCTCCATACTCCCTGATCCCTTCAGCCACAAGGGCCACATCCAACTCCCTCTTAAATATGGCCAACGAACTGGCCTCAACTACCTTCGGCGGCAGAGAATTCCACAGATTCACCACTCTCTGTGTGAAAAACGATTTTCTCATCTTGGTCCTAAAAGACTTCCCCCTTATCCTTAAACTGTGACCCCTCATCCTGGACTTCCCCAACATCGGGAACAATCTTCCTGCATCTAGCCTGTCCAACCCCTTAAGAATTTTGTAAGTCTCCATGAGATCACCCCTCAATCTCCTAAATTCCAGCGAGTACAAGCCAAGTCCATCCAGTCTTTCTTCATATGGAAGTCGTGCCATCCCAGGAATCAGTCTGGTGAACCATCTCTGCACTCCCTCTATGGCAAGAATGTCTTTCCTCAGATTAGGAGACCAAAACTGTACGCAATACTCCAGGTGTGGCCTCACCAAGACCCTGTACAACTGCAGTAGAACCTCCCTGCTCTTGTACTCAAATCCTTTTGCCATGAATGCCAACATACCATTCGCTTTCTTCACAGCCTGCTGCACCTGCATGCCTACTTTCAATGACTGGTGTATCATGACACCCAGGTCTCGCTGCATCTCCCCTTTTCCTAATCGGTCACCATTCAAATAATAGTCTATCTTCCTGTTTTTGCCACCAAAGTGGATAACCTCACATTTATCCACATTATACTGCATCTGCCATGCATTTGCCCACTCACCCAGTCTATCCAAGTCATGCTGCAGCCTCCTAGCATCCTCCTCACAACTAACACTGCCCCCCAGCTTCGTGTCATCCGCAAACTTCGAGATGTTACATTTAATTCCCTCGTCCAAATCATTAATGTAAATTGTAAATAGCTGGGGTCCTAGCACTGAGCCTTGCGGCACCCCACTAGTCACTGTCTGCCATCCTGAAAAAGACCCATTCACTCCTACTCTTTGCTTCCTGTCTGCCAGCCAGTTCTCTATCCACATCAATACTGAACCACCAATACCGTGTGCTTTAAGTTTGTATACCAATCTCTTGTGTGGGACTTTGTCGAAAGCCTTCTGAAAGTCCAGATACAACACATCCACTGCTTCTCCCTTATCCACTCTACTAGTTACATCCTCAAAAAATTCAATAAGATTCATCAGACATGATTTACCCTTCGTAAATCCATGCTGACTTTGTCCAATGATTTCACCACTTTCCAAATGCGCTGCTATCCCATCTTTAATAATTGACTCTAGCAGTTTCCCCACTACCGATGTTAGACTAACTGGTCTGTAATTCCCCGTTTTCTCTCTCTCTCCCTTTTTAAAAAGTGGGGTTACATTAGCTACCCTCCAATCCTCAGGAACTACTCCAGAATCTAAAAAGTTTTGAAAAATTATCACTAAGGCATCTGCTATTTCTGGGGCTACTTCCTTAAGTACCCTGGGATGCAGCCTATCTGGCCCTGGGGATTTATCGGCCTTTAATCCATTCAATTTACCCAACACCACTTTCCGGCTAACCTGGATTTCACTCATTTCCTCCATCTCATTTGACCCGCGATCCCCTGCTATTTCCGGCAAAGTATTTATGTCTTCCTTAGTGAAGACAGAACCAAAGTAGTTATTCAATTGGTCTGCCATGTCCTTGTTCCCCATGATCAATTCACCCGTTTCTGACTGCAAGGGACCTACATTTGTTTTAACTAATCTTTTGCGCTTCACATATCGATAAAAACTTTTGCAGTCAGTTTTTATGTTTCCTGCCAGTTTTCTTTCATACTCCATTTTCCCTTTCCTAATTAAGCCCTTTGTCCTCTGTTGGTCTCTGAATTTCTCCTGGTCCCCTGGTAGGCTGCTTTTTCTGGCTAATTTGTACGCTTCATCTTTTTCTTTGATACTATCCCTGATTTCCCTCATTATCCACGGATGCGCCACCTTCCCTGATTTATTCTTTTGCCATACTGGGATGAACAATTGTTGTAGTTCATCCATGCAGTCTTTAAATGCCTTCCATTGCATATCCACCGTCAACCCTTCAAGAATCAATTGCCAGTCCATCTTGGCCAATTCATGTCTCATACCCTCAAAGTTACCTTTCTTTAAGTTCAGGACCCGTGTTTCTGAATTAACAATGTCACTCTCCATCCTAATTAAGAACTCAACCATATTATGGTCACTCTTGCCCAAGGTGCCACGTACAACAAGGCTGCTAACTAACACTTCCTCATTACTCAATATAACCTATATTTATAACCTATCCAAGCTCCACAGGTCGCACAAGACACGCCTGTTAAATGATGCTGGTTTGTATTCAGAGTATTGCTTCAGAGATGGCTCCCAACAGATGTGACAAAAATGTGCCTGAATACCCTTTTTTACATAAGCATATCTGACATTGAATTCAGTCTTCCTACTTGTATAATTAGAACCATGGGCATTAAATTAGCACCCAAAACCTGGAAGAATCATTCATGAATGTCTAACCAATGATGGTTAGCATTAGTGTGGGATGAGAGAAAAATGGACGGTTGCTGGTTGGTGCAGGCGTGATGGATTGATGGACCTGTTTCTGTGCTGTATTGCTCTATGACACAATGACTGATTGAGGCTATACATTCATTGAGGCTATATCGGTGGAGCTGAAAAATATAAAAGGGAATGATCACCTTGTGTACGAAGGAACTGCAGATGCTAGTCTACACCAAAGATAGACACAAAATGCTGGAGTAACTCAGCGGGTCAGGCAGCACTCAATGCCCTCAGTTAATCCAGCATTTTGTGTCTATCTTCAGAATGATCACATTGTTGGGGATGTACTGAAGCCTCCAAATAGTCAACGGGAATTAGAATAACAAATATGCCAGGAGATTGCACCAAGCTGCAAACCCAATAGGGTTGTCACAGTAGGGGATTTTTAACTTTCCCAATATAGACTGGGGCTTAAAAGAAATAGAATTTGTCAACTGTGTTCAGGGAAGTTTCTTCAGGTAATATGTAGCCCACACAAGGAAGCAGGCAGCTTCTAAAGAAAGCTGACTGAAGAAGGGTCTTAACCCAAAACATCACCCATTCCTTCTCTCCCGAGATGCTGCCTGTCCCGCTGAGTTACTCCAGCATTTTATGTCTATCTTAGGCAAGGCTTCCTGCTCCCTTGTATGACCCTGTGCATATTACCTGAATATGTAGATATGTATTAATTCCCCACAGAGGTTAGGACCACTGGTCTATAGTTCCCAGGCTTTTCCTTGCAGCCCTTCTTAAATAGGAAATTGGGAGCGGCAAGTGACTGATGTACCAGTGGTCAAGCCTTTGAGGACCAGTGACCACAGTTCTATTAGCTTTAAAATAGTTATGGATAAATACAGGGTGGGCCCACTAGTTAAAGTTCTCAATCAAGACAAGGCCAATCTTCATGGTAATAAACGGGAATTTGTTAACGTTGATTCATGTAGATTGTTTCCAGGCAAAGAATCCTCCTAATAGTGGGTTGCTTTTAATAGTATTATAACAAGGGTTCAGTGCATGCATGTTCCTGTGAGAGTGAAGGGCAAACCAGGTGAGAGTAAGGAAGCCTGGATGACGAGAGAAGTTGGAATTCTGGTCAGGAAAAAGGAGCCAGGTAACAAGTGTATTCCTGGAGGAGTTTTGGGATCTGAGAAGCATACCTAAGAAGGAAATCAGGTAGGGCAAAAAAGGGGCAGGAGATAGGTGTGGCAGACAATCTTAAGGAAAGTCTAAAGAGCTTTTATCCACATTATACTGCATTAGCACATTAATGGAAAGAAAGCAACTAAAGAGAGTATAGGGCCATTAAGAAACCAATGTGGAAAAAGGTCACAATCCGAAAAATGTCTGAATAATAACACGACCTGAAACATCAACAATTCCTTTTCTCCAGCTTTTTGTGCCTATCTTCAGTTTAAACCAGCATCTGCAGTTCCTTCCTACACATATTCAGTATAAAATGTTGGGGTTATTTTTCAATGGTACAAGACTTGGGTGAAGCTGCATTTGATGTATTGTGAAGTACTGTGTTCAGTTTTGGTCACTTGCTATACAAAGGATGATGTTAAGCCATAAAGAGTATAGAGATGAGTTGCGAGGATGTCACCAGGATTTGAGAGCCGGATGGAGAGGTTGGACAAGCTGGGACTTTATTCCTTGGAGCAAAGGGGTGATCTTAAAGAGGTTTATAAGATCATGGGGAGCATAGAAAGGGCCTTTTACCCAATGTAGGGGAATCAAAAGGACATAAGTTTAAGGTGCGCGGCAACTTTTTCACAAGTGGGTGTTGGGAATAAGGGGCGAGCTGCCAGAGGAGGTAGCTGAAGCAAGTGTTGTAATAACATTTGGACAAGTTTAAGAATAGGAAAAGGTTAAAGAAGTAAGGGCCAATGAGGACTATGAGTCGACTGACTCACTTTCAATGTACCATGGGCCAAGTTTAGACCTCTGACATTGGCCACTCATCTTGAAATGCCAAAAATTGTGACATTAACCAGCTGGAACACTATAAACAAGCTCAAAGTCAGATGTATACATTTATTCTTAACAACCAAATATCATCAACAGTTTAAGACTGAAACTTTGAAAGTCGTGGAAGAATCAGAATTTAATTCTACAGCTAGACCAAGAGTCTAGAGTGTTTCATTGTCATATACACTAGAACAATGAAATGTTTACATGCAGCAGCACAATAGGTTTGTAAATACAGCACACAGTGGATAAAAGAATAAATGAGGCGGATGGGAAACTCGAGGAGATATGGATTGAAGACTATTCCATGGATACTAATAATTAGAATACTAACACTACTAATTTAATAATTAACATATATTAAATTTAATACACTGGTACCATTATTAGAGTTAATAACTGGTAATTATTGATTAATAATTAATAATTATAGCCGACTAACTTAGAATTAAGTAAATAGTAAATATAAATATACAAAATATAAACTTTGACTTCATTTATCCCCCTGGTACTTTTTATTTCTTTTTCAATTTTTATTTTTTCCATAATTTGGGTTTTTTTTATTTTATTTTATTTTATTTTTTTTAATATATTCTTATTATTATAGTTTCTAATAGGCATTAATTATATATATTACTATATACTTGACTATGAACTTTGTACACAACATAGTTTAGTACCCCCGGTTTAAATAATATATTTTTTTATGGAATAATAATTTTAGTGAATCATGGAGATGGATAAATATTTAACATTCACTACGGAAGTCTTTAGATTGCTAGCCATGTTAGTATGCCTAACACTAAATACACTAATACTAGATGTAGTTTTTTCTTTCTTTGCGCACACTACTAATCTCTTAATCTATCCCTTTTTTAATACTATTTCTGGTTATTATTGTTTTACTTTTGAGTGGAATTATACATTAATGCAAAGGAATATATGTCAGAGAAAATCAAGGGTCTTGAAATTCGTCTATTCGAAGTTCAGGTGTAAGGTCTGGTATGTCGAACTGTACCATTTGCTCTATTATATATCCCTTTAGATAAAAGATGCAAGACTTACATACAAATATGGGGAATGGAGGAATAACGTTTTGTAGTTGGAATGTTAAAGGTATTAATGAACCAATTAAGAGGGGTAAAGTATTAGCACATTTAAAAGCACTTAAAATAGACGTGGCATTCATCCAAGAGACACATTTAAAAAAAGAGGCAGAACATAGATTAAAGGCTAAATGGATTGATAAAGTATATAATTCTTCTTTCACACACAAATCTAGAGGTGTAGCAATATTAATTTGTAAAGGCACTGCATTTAAACATACTTCAACAATAACTGACAGTGACATATATTATTGTAATAGGAGAATTATACACACAAAAAATGATTTTTGTCAATATATATGGCCCAAATTTTGATAGTCCGCTGTTTTTAAAAAAAATATTTAATACCATCCCGGAATTATCACAACACAATCTAATAATTGGAGGAGATTTAAATTCTACACTAGATCCTTATTTGGATAGATCATCAAAACAATGGAAACTTAAATCGCATTCCAGTGAGTTAATAAATGCATATATAGACACTAGTAATATTAAAGATGTTTGGAGATTGCAAAATCCAACAGGACGAGAATACTCATTTTACTCACCTGTGCATAAAACTTATTCAACAATAGATTATTTTCTGGTAGATTTAAAACTCATTCCACTTACGTATAATTCAAAATATCATAATATTATAATTTCAGATCATGCACCTTTAACTTTTAAGATGAAAATAACTGGTAAAATGGAAAAACAAGGTCACTGGAGATTTAACCCACAAATTTTAAAAGAAAAAATAACTCAAGAATATATTACAAAACAGATCAAGATTTTCTTTGAAATAAACGATACACCAGAAATATCTTTGTCCCTTTTATGGGAAACTTTTAAAGCGTATGTTCGGGGAATTATGATATCTTCTCAAGCATTTTATAATAAAGAGAATCGGAAGGTACAACAGGCATTGGAAAGGGAGATTAAACAGTTAGATACAGAGAACGCTGTTAATCCAACCATGATAAAACATAATAAAATCTTTGCATTGAAATATAAATTAAATAAAATACAGTCAGACCAAGTTTTACAACTATACCAATATACTAAACAAATACAATTTGAATTTGGTGACAAACCACATAAACTATTGGCTCGTCAATTAAGAAAATTGGAAGGAGAAAAATTAATTTATAGGATTCAATCAGATAAAGGGGAATTACTAGTACAAACTAAAGATATAAACGAGAGATTTTTGCAATATTATAAAAATTTATATTCAGCTAAAACAAAAGAAAATCGGATAGGAGTAGAAACATTTTTTAAAAATTGTAATCTAAAAGGACTGGATTTAGAAGATAGAGAATTATTAAATGTTGAAATAACTACTAAAGAAATTGAAGAAGCTATTAGATCATTAAAAAATGGTAAAACCCCAGGACCAGATGGTATTGGAGCAGAATTTTATAACATATTTTATGATATGATAGCTCCACGTTTGAAGACACTATATGAACACATTTATGCACAACAGAAATTACCAGAAACATTAAATGAATCTATTATAACCCTTATACCTAAATTAGATAAAAAATCTTGATGATCCAGGGTCATATAGAGCTATATCTCTTTTAAATACTGATCAAAAAATATTAACCAAAATACTAGCACAAAGACTAAACACAGTGATTAATAAACTAATTCATTCAGATTAAACAGGATTTATACCAAAACGATATTCCTCAAACAACCTGAGAAGATTATTTAATATTATATATTCGAAAAGAAACATTAATAAGGATTTATCAATTATTTCGTTGGACGCAGAGAAAGCTTTTGATCAGATTGAATGGTCTTATTTATTTTCGGTTATGGAATTTTTTTCAGTTGGGGGAGAAGTTTATAACATGGGTTAAATTACTATATACCAAGCCAACAGCCAGAATATTAATAAACCAAATGTTAACAACTAAATTTAACTTATTCCGAGGCTGCAGACAAGGTTGCCCTTTATCTCCACTACTGTTTGCACTTGCAATAGAACCACTAGCAAAATCTGTGAGATTGCATCCTGAAATATATGGGTATGAAACTAAAGAAACTGAAAATAAAATCTCTTTATACGCAGATGATGTATTAGGAAATATTCCTAACTTGTTAGATTTAATAACTCAATTCGGATCATTTTCAGGATATAGAATTAATTGGAATAAAGGTGAACTTATGCCAATAATGGGCAATAACTTACATGTATTACAACAATATCCTTTTAAGATTGCAAATGAAAAAATTAAATATCTTGGAATTTATGTAACAAAAAGATATGATTCTTTATTTAAATCTAATTTCCCACCCTTATTAAATAAACTACTTAAGAATATCCAATATTGCAAAACATTACCTATTTCAATGCTAGGTAAGATTAATGTGACAAAAATGATTTTTCTTCCACAATTATTATACTTGTTTCAAATGATCCCGATATATCTTCCTAAATTTTTTTTAAGAAAGTGGACTCTATAGTTACCAATTTTATTTGGGATTATAAGAACCATAGAATAATTAAAAAGCATTTATGTAAATCAAAAATGAATGGATGTTTTGCATTGCCTAATTTTATGTTTTATTATTAATAATACTAATAATAATAATAACTTTATTACGGACTCATGGTCCAGACAAGGGGCAACATTACATTAAAAAATGCATTGCATCTCAAATATCATAAATATATATAAAATCATGATAAATCACATAAAAACATCATAATTTATATATTTAAAAAAAACCCCCACAATACTTAAGTTAAAAATCCAGAGTAAAAAATGATCAATGTCGTACAACGAGACAACGATACCAGTGTTTCCACAACTGGGATTCGTAGCGTGTAGTGCTAACCCTTATGTTTGTCAAGGCCACAATAAGCACATTTTTAGAGTCATTTATCCTGCAAATGAATTTATACATGTGTTGTCTTAGGATAGCTTCTAGAATACTGACTCCTGCAGCCACAAACATATTACTGGCACTACACCATCTTGGTTGCCTTAGCAGTGGCATCGTTATATGCAACCTTTAGTCTCTGCATACTTGTCTTTAAATAGTTCGACCACAGGTGCGCAGTGTAGAGGGGTGTGCAGTATGCTCTAAATAGTGACATCTTCATTATTGGGCAGTTAATATAAAAAATATGAATTTCTGGTTGGAAGAACTAGATAAACAACCAAACTGGTTAAAAATGGAAAAGGAAGACAGTTTACCTTTCGAAATTAGCTCGATTTTATTTGCTAACACTACAATACATAAGAAAATTTATAGAGGAAATCCAATAATAGAAAGTGGTATACGTATTTGGAAACAATTAAAAAAAACATTAAAATTACAGAATACACCACTAGCTCTTCCAATTGTAAATAATATTACTTTTAAACCTTAATTGATGGATAAAGGTTTTTTTAAATGGAAGAACTATGGAATAAATAAGATTGGTGATCTCTACAGGGAAAGTTTATTTCTCTCATTTCAGGAATTACAACACAATTATGGATTACACTCCAAAGAATATTTTAGATATCTACAAATTAGAGATTATGTTAAATCAAATACACTAGATTTTAGGAATAGAAAGACAGAAATTTTAGATGAATGTCTAAATAAACATTCGAATACAGAAAAATTAATATCATATATTTATAATATTTTACTGGAAAATGATTAACCAAATACGGATAAATATAAACAGGCATGGGAAAACGAATAGTCAAGTATATACACCACTGCTCATTAAATGAGGAATTTAAAGTGAATTTTCTCAAATATTTCCGCTATATGTGATTTCAACAATTAGAAGCTATTCATTCACAAAATGTACATTTACTAGGTTTTGGACAGAAATTTTTAAGATAATCTCAATTGTAGTAAAGACTCAAAATTAATTATATTGGGAATATTCGAATCAGATACTAACAACACAACAAATAATTTTATTGGTTATCCGGATTCGAATGGACCATGAGGAATATGGTTTCCATGAATATTTAAAAGGGTTAAGATGGTCCGGTTCGAGGCCATGAAGCCTGAATGAAGGAATAGATGAAGAATTATATACAATAGATCATGAATATATCTCCAATGAAGAATATCTTGTTTAATACTCCACTCATTTTAATTATTTCTTTTTTATTTCTCTTTCTCTTTATTACCTATCTCTATTTCCTACTGTTATAAAATAAAATAAAATATAGCAGTATAAATAAGATTGACTGTAAATTTAAAAAATATTAAGAATATTTTTTTCTTTTTCTCTGATTTTATATTATTTCTTCTTAATACGTAATTCTAATAAAAATATTTTACAAAAAAAAAAATTATATTTGTGAAAAAATAAATAAATAAATAAACAAGGACAAATACATTAAATTAAAAAAAAAACAATATAATGCAAAAACAAAACAAAGCTCGGAGTCCCTAGTAGAATCAAGGCGTTGTTCAATGCTTAGTAGGAGGCCATAGTTTTCAATAGCCTTATTGGTGTTAGGAATAAGCTGTTCTACACCTGAGTATTACAGATTCCTATACTTTTTTTCCTGTTGGCAGATGTGAAATGAGATTGTGGCTATGGTAGTGTAGGCTCTTGATAATGCTGGCTACTTTTTTGAGACAGCACCTCCTATAGATCACCCTCAATGGTAGAAAGGCCAGCATCTGTTATGAACCTCAAAGATAAACATTTCAGCCATTATTAAAAATAACCGAAGGACATCCCATTGTTAAAGTCTGAAAGTGGTTTCTCCGCAATATACACCTCAAATACAGCCAGCTGTGGAAGATTAAGACATTCACTGGATGAATTTAAAAGAGAGTTGGATAGAGCTCTAGGGGCAAGCGGAATCAAGGGATATGGGGAGAAGGCATGCACGGGTTACAGATTGTGGAAGATCAGCCATGATCAGAATGAATGGCGGTGCTGGTTCAAAGGGCCAAATGGCATCCTCCTGCACCTATTTTCTACGACAAAGGATAGAAAACACAGGCAGGAAATAAAGGAGTTGGTCAAAACAAAATAAACGTCTGGTAGTATTTATATAAATGAGTCCTGTTGTATTCATGAATTTAAGCCAATGGAAATAAAGCTGACAATGCCAGATGAATTTTAAATGTATCAATATAAATATATATAATTTCAAATTGGAAGCATGAAATGCATACACAATAAATGGTTGTACATTAACAAAGGTGGAAAAAGGACTTTGCTATAATTATTGACCATGAGTGGTTAAAATCCAATTAATTTTGACTGGGCATCCACGTGAGAAAATATGTACTAAGTACAGCTCAGGGGTGTTTGGTTGTGTCAAATTAGACAATTTTTAATTTTCCATAAGATAATTTTAGGACTACACTTCATATATGATATGATTTTCACAAGACTATTGTTGCATTGTAGACAATTCAGAAGAATGACATACATTTCTGGTATGTTATTAAAAATCTATTCACAAATTTGAGCTTGTATTTCATTGAAAAAAAGAAAATTGGAAACATATCAACTGCTATATTGAAAAGAGGGCTAAGGTTGAGCTGTCTAATTATGGGGCTGTAAATCTCACATCAATTGTCAGAAAATTGCTTAGGGCAGTATAAAGCAACATCTCAAGAGGCAAGGATTAACAGGAAGCAGGCAGTCTGGCGTTAGAAATGGGAGGTCATGTTTTGCCAAATCTATTCATTTTTTCTTGATGAAGTTGCTGACCTTGTGGATTAGAGTGAGGCTGTGAATGTTACTTACCTGGGTCTGAAAAAGGCATTTGACCCAGTCCCACATAAAAGATTACACAAAGTTCAGACCCATGGGATAGATAGAAAGCCTAATAAATAGGAAGGCATCTGCCTGAGAGTAAGTGATGTGCCGTAGAGATTGGTGCCTGACTTGCACAGAGAGAGCTTAACACTGTTATTCAGTAATGCAGCCAAGAGTGTGGATTAGAGATAGTGTTGAGCAAAATGTCCTAAGAATTGCCTCAATTGTCTCTCCTTAAATTTTGATATTCACACTAAATACTGGGAAAATAAAGTCAGCATCAACTGGAATAATGAATCTGTGTGCAAACCAAAACACAAATGCAGACACAAAGAACCATAAATGCTGGTTTACAAAAAGAGGCACAAAATGCTGCAGTAACTCAGCAGGTCAGGCAGCATCTTTGGACATTATGCACAGTGCTGTTTTGGGTCAGGACCCTTCCTCAGACTACCACCTATTCATGTTCTGCTGAAATACTGCCTGACCTGCTGAGTTACTCTCGCACTTTGTTTCTTTAGAGTACAAATACAAGCAGGTTTAAACAGTTACTTTTCCAAATCGACAATTGGGAAACTTTCTGTAGTTCCTTCCACATTACATAAACGAACATGCCTACATTCTGTTTCGTCATGAATTTGAGAACAGAAGAATTTTGTCCCTATTGCATTTGTATATGTGCATCAACATGCTCTTTGTCAACTAAACAATCAGTTCAGTGTGCTTCTGAGGTGGGAGATTGCAACCTTAATGTGGTCTGCCCTGTTTCGACTAATGCAATCAACCCGACGTGCACAAACAAATAGATCAACTAGAACAAGCTGACGGACAACTTTAGGCTGTGCACACCATACGCAAGAAGAAGAAGTGTGTTTCTACCTATTCACTGAGCCTAAACATATTTGAAGGCCTGGAGAGAGTAAATGTTGGTAGGGGAGGGCCTTTACCATTCTGTTCTTATTGTAAACTCTCTTGAGTGTGAAAGGACCTTGTTAGGGTGAGAAAAATGACCATGTCAGGGTAGCAGAAAAAACAAGTTTTTTTTGTGTGAAGTGTGCTGCAGTCTAGTCACACAGTGACTATTTGAGGCTACGGTGCAATTGAAACAGAACTTTATAGCATGGTCTAGATTCTAAAGCAGCATTGGAAGAAAATGGGGCAGAAAACATGCTCAGGTAGAGGGATGGCTGAGTAATGATGGATTGTAAACATAGATTTTTCCCTAATGCTCTTTATCAAAGGATAATTATATTTTAACATTTACATTTGGCGAAGTATACACTGTGATGGTGCGACTCATGGTACAATTGAGTACAGAGCCTGGAATTCCAGTGAAACACTAATGCAAGCTGCTATTTTGGAGGAGAGCCTTTCAATGATACGTTACGCAAGAGTATGGCTTTCAGATGAGCGGAAAAGATTCCATAGCAATATTAAAGACACCTTCTTCATGTTAAAGGTGTAGCCGTTGGCATTAGCATGGGCCACAGCTTTGCCTACCTTTTTGTTGAACTGTCCTTTGTGCAAACATGCAGAGGCACCATCCCCCAACTCTTTCTCCACTGCATCGACAATTGCATTGGGGCTGCCTCCTGAACCCGTGCAGCACTCATTGATTTCATTAACTTTACCACTAACTTCCACCCTGCCCTCAAATTTACTTGGACTCCCCTTTCTTGATCTCTCTGTCTCCATCACAGGGGACAGGATATTGACTGATGTCTATTGTAAACCCACTGACTCCCACAATTATCTGAACTAAAATCCTCCCATATTGCCTCCTGCAAAGCTGCACACTCTTAATTTTTCTCTGTCACTGCCACATCTGCTCCCAAGATGAGGTTTTCCTTGTCGCATTTGAGATGTCCTCTTTCTTAATTAATCTGCAGGATAAATAACTCTAAAAATGTAATTATTGTGGTCTTGTCAAACATAAGGTTTAGCACCACATGCTACACGTTGTCTCGTTGTAGGACATTGATCATTCTTTTTATTCTGGATTTTAATTCATGTATTGTGTTTTATTTTTTAAATATATAATTTATGATGCTTTTATGTGTTATACAAAGATTTTATATGTACTTTATGATGTTTTTAAATATGCAATGCATTTTTATGTAATATTGCCCCTTGTCTGGACCTTGTCTGAAATAAAGTTTATTATTATTATTTCATTATTTTGTTTGAACTATTATTATTATTATTATACCGCCTCCCTCATTTTTATCGGTGACCCCAGCAGTTATTCTAAAAGAGGCAAAGGCTCATGTGCACCTCCTCTAACCATATCTGGTAGCAATTGGTGCTCCCGATGTAGTCTCCGTTACATCAGCGAGATTAATAATGGATTAGGAAATCATTTCACTGAACACTTGGGCTTGGTCAGCCAAGGCCTGCTGGATCTTCTGGATCTCAGCGGGTCAGGCATCATTGCTGTAGAACATGGATAGGAGACGTTTTGGTCCTGACCCAAAAAGTTATCTATCCATATTCTCCAGAGATGCTGCCTCGTTGAGTTACCCCAGCACTTTATGAACATTGAATTCTCCAGTTTTAGGTAACTAACCAACAGGATCCCTCTCTCTCATACACGCATCCCCTTCCACCTATATCCCTTTCTCTCACATTTTGCACCTCTTCTCACATTGTCCCAGAGCAAGTTGTCTTCTTCCCAACTCTGGCCTTTGTCCACACATCTGGCAACCCAAAAAACCCTCACCTGTAACCACCCATCACTTGTCAGGCTTAGTCCTGCTCCTCCTCTCTTCCAGCTTTCTCCCCCCTCCCCCCACTACAATCAATCTGAAAAAGGTCCTGACCCAAAACATCACCTATCCATGTCCTCCAGAGATGAAGCCTGACCTGCTGAGTTATTTCAGTCCTTTGTATCTTAAAGAAGAGCTGCTATTTTGCCTAAAAATTCAGCTCCCAAATAACATTGCAAAAATGATTATCTGTGTTATCATATTGCTCTTCAAGGGAATTTGTTAGGACCTAATGGACTGCATTTCATACATTACAACTATCCTGCACTTCAAAATTGTTATTATAAAGTTTTATAAGGTTAAGTGCACTGAAACCTTATAAAACGTTTTTCTTTCTTTCGCAACCAAACATTTACATGGTTATTTTTGATTGTGGGAAATGTTTTTGCATAACTTAACCGGTGAATTATGAAAGTGTGATAGAAATAGAAAACAGCCACATCAAAAGAAGGAAAATATAGAGACGCCGGTTAACCCGCAAGGATAAGGGTTATCAAGGCTCAGCAGTCATGATGCTGATTGTAGACTTTGTCATGCACAAGAAATCTTATTATAAAGATATAGGGTTAATTCATTTGTACTGACAGGAAACCTAGCATCCTCTATGCACTTTTCTAGTTCCTGGATTAAACGTCCCAGCTTGCAGTGCTTGCCTTTGTCTGCAGCCAATCCTCTATTATTACTAGCAGGCAGCACCTGATCAAAGATATTCTAATTTTGGAAGCTTGATCTAGGGTCCTGGCAGATAGTGTGCCAGCTTCAATACAATCAAACTACAGCCATGGTACATAATCCTCCAGCCTGCAGCAGCTGCTGCACATATCTTGCATTATTTGTTTCACTGTCAATTTATTGTACCAAATGAAAATAAATTAGACTTGTTCTTAAAGGGTGAATACCTAACCTTAATACACATTGGAACCGAGGAAGCTATTCTTCTCATGTTACATTTCAGACTCTCTTGTTTGTTAAACTTTGTCTTAATTTGTTATACATTGGAAAAATGTAGCAATTCAGCACAAAGAATGAGAATATATTTTAATTATCTTAATTTCAATGTTTACTGTTGCTACTGGCCATCCTAGTCCTGGCATCACCAGAAACACTGTACCAGTTTAAGTGCATGCTATTGATGGTTCCTTCTTGTTCTTTGTCTCCTTCTTTGATCACAGAGGCACTTGATTTCAACATACCAATAGCCTGATCTAAAATATGCTCATTACCAACAATCTGTGAGCACAGGATGCTCTATTCTTTTCTGGTGCTGAACACATTCAAGCTTGGCAAGAAATAAACAATGAGATTACCCATGCAACACCACATAAACCAATTGTGAGCAATGAGCTCACAATTACCCAATTAATTTCCGACAGCACAAGGGAACAAACACCAAGCAAGTTCATTTGCCAGTTGCCTGATTAAAAAAAGGACAATTTTAACAGGGTCTTCCTAGACGTAAACAGGCAGGAATTTAAAAGAGGGCGGCATATCCACAATCATTCCATTACCTCCCCACAGCCTTCAGTTTAACTTTTTACAGCCATAAACTACTAGATTCCTCGTTAGATTTGTGAATCAAGCTCCAATTATGCCTTCAAGGTCCAACTGCTGAGCTCCTGTATTTTTGTGCTAGATGGAAGCAGTGGGATGAAGAGTAGAGAGACCAGAAGAATGGACCCAACAAGAAAAAAAAATGTAGGAAGGAACTGCAGATGTTGGTTTACACCAAAGATAGACACAAAGAGCTGGAGTAACTCAACGGGTCAGGCAGCATCTCTGGAGAGAAGGAATGGGTTAAGTTTTGGATCGAGACCCTTCTTCAGGCTCAGAGTCAGGAGAGAGGAAATGAGAGGTATGAAAAGTTAGAAAGAACAAATGAATGAAAGGGAAGCAAAAGGACAAACATTCCCTCATGTTAAAATCCTTTCGACTTTCTTTGTTCACAACTTCCTGTCTGAATGCATGGAATGGTTCCTTCAGTCCTGACTTGTGACACCGTGTTGCCAGTGGTTCTGCCCCATGTACAGAACAGCTGCCACCCCTCACTACTCCACCCTGCATTTAGTTAGGAAACAGACATCAGGCAGGCACATGAAGGAAAATTGCAGCTGAAATTGCTAAAAAAGAAATTTTAATAACCAAAGTAAAATCTAAATATTAGGAAAATGCAGAGCAGTGAAATAGACAAGGAAGGTGTCTAAAATAGTTTGTACTAATTGAGAGAAATGCCCGGTATTTTGTTATCCCGAGGTGTTCAATTATATTTAGGTGCCAGGAACATAAGAGGGAATTGAGAGAAAATTGGAAGAACTGAAACACTGAATGGTGTGTGCTAACTGCTATGTTGCTAGGCGACAGACGATCCCCACAAGTAGAGCAAGGATATCAACAGCACTGCCTGTTCTCAGCGGATCTTGCCTTCACTTGAACTAAAAGGGACATTTTAACAAAAAAGAAAAGAATTAGCAGAATTAATCAAAAAGATCAAAATGAATCTGAAAAGGCACAAAAATGACCATTCAATCATGGATCTGATCTCTGGTTTTGTTAAGATGTGTGTGTGTATATCTGTGTAGGAAGGAACTGCAGATGCTGGTTTAAACCGAAGCCAGACACAAAAAGCTGGAGTAACTCAGCGGGACAGGCAGCATCACTGGAAGGAAGGAATGGGTGGTATATATCTCTCTCGTAGCCCATTCATGGTTTTCCTGAAAAATGTCAGGCACTTTGACAATTAGGTGTATTCATATGTCTGTAAACAACCATTGGTTTGTACTGGTATTGATGGAAGGTCTAGGCCAATGCTTGAACATTTTTCATTTAAAATTTAGACTTTAGCTGTTGGCAGGCTCTTTGAAAGCTGTTCCGGTTTTCAATTTCTGTTTGAAGAGGGTAACATCTAAATTCCCAACACCAGCTGTTCCCTCTTATTGAACTTCAGGAATCCTATAGTTGGATTCCACTGCCAATTCTGTAGGGCAGCCAACCCATCAGTGATAATTGATTTTTCTGATTAGCATGAATAATTATAGACACTGTCTGGCCAGATCTTGTTCTGACAACTGTGCTATATTCTGCAGGTTGTATACTCTGTTTGGGTGGTGTTTCCTGTTAATTGTCAAAGCATATTTTAGTTCCGGATCCTTTGCAACCATCTGAGTTTTAAATAATTTGAATTTATTTTTTATCAGTCCTAGTAGCCCCAGTTTGGAAATATCATGCTTCACCACTATGTTTTATTCAGTGGATGAGTCACTACAACACATAACTGTGGGCTAGTTAGAGAATTGACTGCTGCCTGGCAATCTACATACGTTCTCCATGATATAGCAGAGAAAAATAATCTGACCAAGAAATTCCATTGCATGGTGCAATTTTTAATCTGAAACCTGACTGCTAAATGCAAATGTATACTTTTTGCACATGGTTGAAAAGATTCAAAGATGCAGAGTTTATGCATCTGGCAGCATACACACAAAGACAATGTGCAAAGTGGAATGTGCAGTGATATTGATTAATGCACAATATGCTATTTGGAGTGATTTCTTTATTACCTGCATATACACTATCAACGAGGACAAGTCACTGACATGTGTGGTTTACTGATTCTACATTAGATAACAAGCTGGTTCATATTTACGTGATTGTCAAGCAGTGAAGATTCTCTCAACGTTCATCTACCTTCCTTCTGGCATATTGGAAAACAGAGGTTAAAAGGTATTTGCATGCAAGATGCATGCACAAGGCTGTAATTTGCTCATTTGAAGAATTGCTAATCTGCCACATTCCACACAACAGTCCCTCAAGATAAAGGATAACTTGCTTCCACCCTTGTTCAGTGGATTCTGAGGTGACTGATGGGGCCAAACTACAGGCTGTAGGATTTGCCACAGGTAGGACAGAAGGCGCTTGGCAGAACAGTTGCGTGGGTAGTTCCACATAGTGCACTCCTTGCACAATCTATGGTGGATTTCTGCAAACTATCAACACATGGACTCCGTTGTCAGTGACATCTTGAAAGCTCCTTCATGGGACGGCCATGTGCCAGGAATCAGTGAGAATGCTACATCTCTTCAAGGTTGTTTGAAGAACATCCTTGAACCTTTTGCACAGTTCTGCTGACGGTCTCTTCCCATGACAGAGCATGGAGCAGATTGTGTACTCTAGGACCTGGTGTGGGGCATGCAGATAATGTTAACTGTGCAACAAGATTAATTGGGTGTGATCAGAGTATTGATGTTATGGACATTGACAGGACAGAAAGTGACTTTGGTTCACTTATCCAGCAAGTGAAGTTGGTGGGTTTTGTGAATGCAGCTTTGGTTGTAGCATTCTAGTGCTTTGGTGTGCCGAGTGTGCGTAATTACCAGGATTTAACACTATGAACAGAGGTTATAAAAACGTGCAAAAAGTCCACGAAGGCTCGAAAGGTCACTTAATCTAGCCTGGTGAATTGCATTTTAATTTTCTCTGAAAACAATTCTAAACAATGTGGAATTTGTTAAAGTCAACTTTAGGTAGGTAACTAACATACAAACAAACCCCCTTCCCTTCTCCCCCCCTATTTTTCCACATCTCTTCCGTGTGCCCACCTGGATTTGCACCCAATCATCCTGTTCTCCTTTCACCTATATTTCTTCCTGTTTCACAATTCGCACCTCTTCAATCCTTATGTCACACTTTTTGTTTTTTCATCTCTGGCCTTTGCCCAATCATTTGCCTAGCAACTGGAAGAAGGGTCCCAGCCCATAATGAATGAATGAATAAGGTTATTGGCCAAGTATTCACATACAAGGAATTTGCCTTGGTGCTCTACCCGCAAGTGACAATGACATACAATGACAGTTAGGAATGACACATAAAACATTAAACATTAATAATAAAACATTATTGATTAAACATGTGAATTAAGTAAAATACCAGAGCAAAAGGAGGCTACAAATTTTTGGTTATTGAGTAAAGCTACTACTCGTGGAAAAAAAGCTGATTTTTATGTCTGGCTGTGGTAGCTTTGACAGTTCGGAGTCGCCTTCCAGAGGGAAGTGATTCAAAGAGTTTGTGACCAGGGTGAGAGGGGTCAGAGATGATCTTACCCGCTCGTTCCCTGGCCCTTGCAGTGTACAGTTCATCAATGGAGGGAAGGTTGCAGCCAATAACCTTCTCAGCTGATCGGACGATTCACTGCAGCCACCTGATGTTGTGCTTGGTGGCTGAGCCAAACCAGACCATGATGGAGAAGGTGAAGACAGACTCTACGATGGCCATATAGAATTGGATCATCATTACCTGAGGCAGATTGTGCTTCCTCAGCTGCCGCAGGAAGTACATCCTCTGTTGATACTTTTTGACTGTGGAGTCGATGGTAGCCCCCCAATTAAGGTCCTTGGAGATGATGGTTCCCAAGACTCCACAGATGTGACTGTGGTGTTGTTGATGGTGAGTTGGATGAGGGGAGGGGGAGCTCTCCTAAAGTCTACTATCAATTACACTGTCTTAAGAGCATTGAGCTCCAGGTTGTTGCGACGGCACCTGGACGTCAGCTGTGTCACTTCCTGTCTGTAGGCAGATTCTTCCCCATCCTGGATCAATCTAATCAGGGTTGTGTCATCCGCAAACTTGAGTAGCTTGACAGAGGAGTCAGCAGAGGTGCAGTCATTGGTGTAGAGAGAGTAGAGGAGGGGGGAGAGTACGTAGCCTTGAGGTACTCCTATGCTGAGGGATTGCGGGTCCGAGATGTGCTTTCCCAGCCTCACATGCTGCTTCCTCTATGCCAGGAAGCTGGTGATCCACCAACAGAAGGGTTCAGGCATAGTCAACTCGGAATGGGTTATAACAAAAATATAACCCATTCCTTCTGTCCTACTGAGTTACTCCAGGTTTTAGTGTCTATCTTCAATTTAAACCAGCATCTACAGTTCCTTCCTACACAAATATAACTATTTTCAGTTTTGATATTCACAATTGACCTCAATTGCAACCATTTTCTTTTGTGCAGCAGATTTCAGATTTTCATTAATTTTGAAAACCGCTAAATTTAAGGCAACCCTTTTAATCTCCTGCATCACAGGAATGAAAGATTTAACCCACCAAATCCTTTAATCATCTTAACCAATTAAATAACTAAATCTTCTAGGCTTATGGAAATAATAAACAGATTCTATGCAAACTGATCTTATGATTTAACCCTTTCAGTCACAAAATGTTGCTGGTAAATCTCGTTATTTCCTGTCAAAAGTTAAGATGTTCTAATTCCAAAATAAGAGGCATTAGTTTTACATTGGAACAATGCAGCATTTCCTCCTCACACCCCACCTATTCAAATCCATGACACCCTTTTCGGCAATTATGGAACAGCATTACTCCATAAAAAAACATTATGGGAAGACGGCAGTCTCCACATTTGTTTCACATTTATTAATGTGGTACATTGGAACTGCATCAATCTGCCAGGTGCCTATGCTATCTCATTGTATGCATTAGCTAATTGATTTTTTTAATTGCCTAATTTTCTATCTCAAATGATGAAGAGGGGAAATCACCTCACAGCACAAAACCTGCTGCACAAAAACTGTATCCAAAGGAAGTAGCCACACAGAGAGTAGACCAAAATCTGTTGAGAAGATTTATCTTTGGGCATGCATTATGCACGGAAATTGTTTTTTGTGCATTTGCAATAAACTGGTGTGAGGTTGGTTGATTTTGTTGGAGGCGAGTACAACTGACAGCCAATTTGTTGTACTGTTTAGCATAGTGTCTAAGCAAATGTTCCTACCCCAAGCAGACAGGATATAAGACCCATGATTAGATGGATCTAATGGGAAAGTAAAGATTTTTTAAAAAGAGCTATTAATCCTCAGACGAGCTTGTGTCACTGGATAAGATGTTGCCCATTAGTTTTTTTTGGATGAGATTTTAAATTCAGCCCAAACAATTGAGGTGAAGATTACCTATCTGCTGGCCAAGAATTTTGGGTTGCTTGCTTCCATTCTCCCTAAGAGCCCATGCATAATAATCTCCCAAATATGGTTCAAATGACAAAAAAAAAAGACCACATCCAAGAAACCATAGGATAGATCGTAAGCACCAATACACTTCCAACATTCATTGACTGAAACGGCAGAGAATGAAAACATGCAGACCACCATGACAGTCCTGGCTCTGCAAATGATCCACAATTAGACACTAATCCCTACTGCTCCTACATACTTACAAATATTTCCTTTGTAAAACAGAATCCATTTTCCCTTTGAACATTGAACTAAACCATCATTCTTTCAGGCAGTACATTCCTGTTCAATATATTCCCCTCATCACTTCCCCAGTCTCATCTCAGGTACTGACCCTCCTGTGAGTGAAATTCATTTCTCTCCATCTGCTTCTTTGAAATCCCTCAAGCTGTCCCTACACAGAGCACAGATCTGGCAGTGCTTATTACTGAAACCTGCTGTCTTAAGTGGAACAAAGTCTCAATCTCATTTTTCAGATTGCTCATAATAAAAAAAGTCTCTTGTGAGAAAACCACAATTATATGTCCTTAAACCATTACCCAGGTTGCTGCCTGCTTTAACATTTCTAGCTCAAACTGGATTCCCCGCTTTCTCAAACTTAATCATGCATCATGATAAAGGAAAATCAAAACCTGCGCACTGCATTAACCATAAACCTTATAACAACATAACATTCAAAACTGTTCACAGCTGTAATTTTACAGACCGTGAAGTGCATAAGAACATTGGAAACTGGACCAGGACTAGGCTAGTGGATTTTTCAAGTGTGCTTCATCTTTTGATAAGATCATGGCTGATTCAACACAACTTTTCCACTCCATCCCCATTTTCCCTTGTAGAAACAAAGAACTGCAGATGCTGGTTAATATACAAAAGGGCACATGTAGGAAGAAACTGCAGGTGCTGTTTTATATCAAAGATAGGCACATAATACTGCAGTAATCACGCCCCCCCCCCCCCCCCCCCCCCCCCATCCACTCCCCTCACCCCGGCCTTCCTATTAGTTCCACTGTTTGCATCCTGTATCCCTCTCATCTGGGGAAGCACATCTTCCCCAGCTAACAATGGGCCATTCTGGACACCATTCTTCCTGGGGCTATCTGTTGCCAGCCCTGATTTGGTCTGGCCTTTTTCACCTCCAATTTCCTCCCTCCTCCCCACCTCTATTTCCTCCCTCCTCCCCACCTCTATCCCGACCCAAAATGTCCCCTATTCCCTTTCTCCAGAGATGCTGCCTGACCTGCAGAGTTACTCCAGCACTTTTGTGTCTAAATAAAGGACACAATGCGCTGGAGTAACTCAGCAGGTCAGGCACCATCTCTGGAGAACATGGGTTGGTGATGTATTGGGTTGAGAACCTTCTTCAGACTGATTGTGGGGGGGTGGGGAGGGGGGATAAGCAGGAAGCTGTAAAAGGGGGAGAGGCAGGGCTTGCATAGCAGGTAATAGGTCGAGCCTGGTGAGGGAGAGGATTTCACTAGGCAGCTGGTTGGGAAAAAAGCCAAATATAAAAAAGGAAAGAAGTGTGAGACAAGTTTGAAGAATTGCGGATTGTAATGTCAGATTGGCAGGAAGGGGGAGGAAGGGAGAAATAGATGAGAATCAAGGTGAGGCACAGGGGAGGAGTGGTGAGTGAGGGAGGGGGGGGGGGGTTGGAAATTTCAATATTCGTACTGTTATAACCTTCCTGAGCAGAATGTGAGGTATTGTTCTTCTAATTTGCATGTGGTTTCATGCTGGCAATGAAGGATGTCTAGGACAGAAAAGTTGTGTGGGAATGGGAAGGGGAGTTGAAATGGTTAGCAACCGGGAGGTTCAGTAGGCCTGAGCGAAACGGTCACCGAGTCTATGTTTGGTCTTACCAAATGTTGTGTTCCTCTTCTTCTTCTTCTTCTTCTACTTCTTGCGTTTGACGCAGTAGAAGTCTGCAGCAGGGTGATGCCATCCGGTTTGAAATCCGTAGGTGCCCGCCCTAAAAAGGGCACATTCTCCAGGTTGGTGCCAAGCTGCGGCGCTGCTGCAGTCTCTGTTTGTTGTTGTTGGCCTGACTGAGGTCAGATGACATGGCTCACCACGGGGAGCCCTGTCATCTGAAGATCATGTTCCTCTGAAGAACATAGAGCCATAATCTTTAAATTAGTTCTTCACTGAGCTTGTTTGAGATGTTATGCTCTAATACACTTTGAAAAAAAATTTTTGTCTGTGGTGCTATTGATTGGAATGTATTCAGCTATTGTATTTGAAAATTGCTAATAAATTGAATGGAACACATTACTGGCAGAACAGCATTCAAAGGGAGAAAAATCAAAGGTCATATTTATGATTATTTGAAAAAAGCGTTGCAAGATTCCCAAATACTCTGAAAAATCAATGTAAAGGTCAGTCTTTTCTTTAATATTATACTACTGCATTACATGAAATAGAGGTTTGTTTAAAATATTGGAGATGTAGTTTTTGCTACTGACGTCTAACCATGATAGATAATTATTGGATGCTATGCCTGCATATTAGTCTGGAGGGGAATTCTGCACCATGGCTCCTTTGTGAAGTTGGAAAACCCATAAAGATGGACTTTCAAAATGTCCCACAGAAAATAACTGCAGGGCCCCATTAGTTTGTCCTCAAATAACAGGCAGCCTAATTGACAGGGTCTGAGCAAGAAGCCTGGAAGACAAGGCTGAAGCCTCTGGACAAGACGATGCATTTGGCAAGGTCATGGGTTGGGGGTGGAGAGGAGATTGGATTACAGGGGAATGAGGTACGATAGTGTTCTGCGAGGTTGCAGACAAATCATAAGGTGCATCTGACCGTAAGGTTAATAGTCCTGAGGTAAATACCTCCTCTGCTCTTCCTGACCCGCAAGTCAAACTCTACAAAGTTATTATGGAGTCAGCCTAAGATCTGAAAACTCCAGGAAGCAGTGATTAAGCATAGAATGAAAATGAAAAGCGCTGCTGATGCTGGACATTGAAATAAAAACAGAACATACAGGGAACACAGCAGCTCAGGTAGCGTCGGTGGAAAGAGAAACAGAGTCAAGGCTCCAAGTCAAGGACTCTTTGTCAGAAAGTGTAGAATGCCTGTTATCCTGAAGCTTTGCAACCTTTTTCACCCTCTTGCACTGCTACCCATTCTGGTGAAAGGATTGGCTCACTGTCCCTCACTTCCCCAACCAGAAGGAGCATCAATTGTTTCGATTCCAAATATTTATTTTTAAGTCCTTGTAAACAACGTCTATAATTGAGGTCGGAGAATCAGTACCTCCTGAATAAAATATTAACTTTAAAACAAAACCTTTAGCTGCTCTGCTGTATATTCCTGAAGGTGTTGATGTTTGCTCAGGCATGGCTCCTCAAGGGCCTGTCCCACTTGGCCATCATTTGCGTGCCGCTTACGCGACCTCGTTGTTGCATTGAGACGCACGGGTAGTGCGTGGGCCACGCAGGACGGTCGCATGGAGAAGCAAGGTGGGGTATGGAGTTGCGCGCGGTATCGCACGGCACTCCAGAAATTTGTAGGGCACAAAATCTTTGCGCGCCTCCGGTGTGACGTATCGTGTACGCACGCAGGCGTATTGCGGTCGCACGCAAACGTCCTGACTTCATACGTGTAGCGCGTGGTGACGCATGATTATGTCACTGCATAACCACTCACCGCCGCGCGCCACCCATACGCAGTTGGCCCGTCTTTTACGCGTCATGGATATAAGCGCACGCGATTTAAAAATATGCGCAGTTTCGTAGAGAAAACTACGTGGTGAACACTAAAATACACTAAACCAGAAAGTGCAAAATTGATGCTTCACTTGCAATGGCAGCTTGGGTCCCTGGATTGTGGGTAAGGAAGAGGTTAAAAGACAAATGTTGTATCTCCTACAGCTGGATGAACGAATGACATGAGAAGGGGTGCAGTTGGTAGAAATTGAAGAGCAAACCAGATAAGTGATACAAAATGCTGGAGTAACTCAGCAGGACCGGCAGCATCTCTGGAGAGAAGCAATGGGTGACGTTACGGGTCGAGACCCTTCTTCAGACCGAGGAAGAGTCTTGACCCAAAACATCATCCATTCCTTCTCTCCAGAGATGCTGCCTGTCCCGCCGAGTTACTCCTGCATTTTGTGTCTATCTTCAATTTAAACCAGCATCTGCAGTTCCTTCCTACAGATTAATTTGGTCTGCAGCTTTCTACTTTTCATTCATCTCTTTTTTGGAATAGGGGCATTACATCTGCAGTTTTCCAACTGCAGCTCCAGATGGCTGTGCTGATGCATGAAGACGCATGATGACGTGCGCGACAGTCGCGCCTCAGTCAACACCGGCCTGTCTCGTAAATGACGGCCAAGTGGGGGAGGCCCTTCAGGCTCCACAATGTTACCAACAAGTGACAGGTAGTGCAGTGATCACCAGGATGCTGCATGCGATCCTGCCTCCTACAGCACTTCTAATGAAAGGATAAATATTTCTCCCTCCACAGTAGCTGCTTACTATATTTTGCATTTTTGTTTTTATTTCAAAATGCTCCCAACGTCTGATGTGCACGAGACAAAGCCATACAAAAATCAAAAGGAAAAAAACCCAACAACTCTCCTCTGTAAAACAACAACATCTCCTCTGCAAAAATAAGCAACTTCAAAACTACTACCATGACACGGGTTCCGGTGGCGCTGCAAGTCAGCTGCCTCACCTGCAGCAGGTTTGTTGTTTCAACATTTTAGTTTTTTTTAGTGTGTCCAAAAGTATGTTTTAGTGTTTCTCTGTATGTCTTTCGTGGGGGGTGGCGGGAGGTAATAGGGGGTTTAGATTGTCTTTATGGGGAAGGATGTAGATTGGTTATGCATGTCAACCAATCACATACAAGTTAGCATCACTAACCCCACCCCGCGTAACATTTATACTAATACTTCCGGCACTGCTCAGTTAGTGCAGCAGTTAGGATGTTCTGACATCTAACCATCCTCTATGCTGTTAAGTTGCTATGCTGATTAAATATGACTTTGGATTACATGGTGTCAGAAGTGGGCTTGATGCAAATAACTCTTCCTGGCAGATACCGCTGGACAAAAGGTCTTCAAACCTCACCACATTTGCCACTCCATTTGGCAGATACAAATTTCCGAGAAAGACATTCGGTATCAACTCCGCCAGTGAGGTTTTCCAGAGAACCATGGAGCAACAGTTCGAGGACCTACCTTGTGCCATCATTGTCGACGATATCCTGGTGTATGGCAAAGATGCGACGGAGCACGATCACAACCTTTTGCTTGTCATGGAGTGCGCACACAAGATCAACCTCAAATTCAATCGAAACATATGCAAGTTCAGGGTTTCAGGGGTCCCCTACATCGGCCACGTCTTCACTCCCGATGCCCTCAACCCTGATCTGAAGAAAACTGCTCCCATTACGGAAATGCCTGCCCCCACAGACGTGCGCGGCCTGCAGCGTTTCCTGGGTATGGTAAACTACCTCGATAAGTTCATACCGAATCTCAGCGAACTGAGCTCTCCTCTACGTCAGCTGACTAAAAAGGACACTGCTTGGTCATGGACCCAGCAACATCAGATTGCATTTGATGCTTTAAAATCTAAACTGACCAGTGCACCGACCCTGACGTTTTTCAATCTGAAACGTCCGGTGACGATCACCTGTGACGCCTCGCAATACGGGCTCGGCGCTGCCTGCCTACAACAATCTGCCGATGGCACCCTACTACCTGTCTCGTATGCCTCCTGCGCCATTCTCACCTCCGCCCTCTCTGCCTTACCTTCCAGGAGAGGGAGGAGAGGGTGCGGTCCGTACACTTTCGGGCCGTGTTCGTAGACCACCGGATAGATATGGCAAATGTCTTTAACTCCACGGCAAAGATGCCCTTTACACTTAGACTTTAGGGGGAAGGATGTAGATTGGTTATGCATGTCAACCAATCACATATAAGTTAGCATCACTAACCCCACCCCACTGTAACGTTTATACTAACACTTACTTCCGGCACTGCTCAGTTAGTGCAGCAGTTAGGATGTTCTGACATCTAACCATACTATTAAGTTGCTATGCTGATTAAAGATGACTTTGGATGACATAGTGTCTTTCACTCATATTTACAGGGGGAAACCGTTTTCAGGCACCTAACTCGACGGAGTGGTGACTTTCTTCCTTGTCGCTTCTTCGCCCCCTCCCTCGCAGCCTTACAGCTGGTTTGGTGCGGCCTCTCCCGGAGTCAGGCCCAGAGCTTCAGCGGCGGCGCAGCGGGGACTTTAACATCGCGGACCACCTTTCCGGGGATCGCCGGAGAAGTGCGCCGACCGCTGCTCTACGGCCTACAACATCTTGGAGCCTCGGCCTGTGGAGATTCTGGTGGCAGGCGTGGAGCGGTCGTTACGTTACCATCGTGGAGCGGGCGATCCCTCGCCAGGGGTTGCCGGAGAAAAGCTCCGACTGCCAGCCTGCGCCCTACAACATCTGGAAGTCACCGTCTCCGGTAAAGAGATGACCGATTTGGGAGCTCCATGCCGCGGGGTGTGCTCGACCTGTCCCGACGTCAGCTTGCCGACCATCCCGACCAGAGGGCTTGATCATCGGGCCATCCGTAGCGGCAACTACGGAGGGTCAGGGCACTGAACACGGGTGCACAAGGAATGAGGAGTATTGCCATCCACCATAGTGAAGAATGCTGTGGTGGATGTCTGTGTTCAATTATGTTGTGTATTGTGTCCTTTTTTAATTGTAACGCTGCATGGTAAATTACATTTCACTGCACCTTATGGTGCATGTGACAAATAAAGTTGAACTTGAACTTGATACTCCTAGCACGATTAATGCGAGCTCAGTGAAATCAACTTGAAACAAAAATCTAAATCATCATTCAATTAAATTGAAAAAACAATAATTGGATTACAATATGGGGATTCCAGTTGGGTGAGGGGAGGAACACTAAACCAGAGTTCTGGGAAAAGCACAGGAAAAACACCTTGATTGAAACAGAGGGGATAAATGCTGGCATTGTACCAAATCTCACGAACAAATAAAAACATGGTGGCAGGTATCAATCACTTGCACAATCATACCAACAGCGAGAGAGCGGTCCTGAACTACCAGCTACCTCATTGGAGACCCTCGGACTGTTTTTGTTCAAACTTTACTGGACATTATCTTGCACTGAATGTTTAGTTCAACTGAATTTAGTTTAGAGATATAGTATTTAGTGATTAGAGATAGAGAGCGGAAACAGGCCCGTCGGCCCACCAATCCGCGGCGACCAGCAATCCCTGCGCACACTAATGCGCTCCTACACACTAGGAACAATTTACTATTAAACCAAGCTAATTAACCTACAAACATGTGCATCTTTGGCGTGTGGGACGATACCGGAGATCCTAGAGAAAATCCACACAGGTCACGGGGAGAACGTACAAACTCCGTACAGTCAGCTCTAGTAGTCAGGATCCAACCTGGGATCTCTGGTGTTGTAAGGCAGCAACTCTACCACTGCGCCATCGAAGCACCCTG
This sequence comes from Okamejei kenojei, assembly GCA_035221665.1. Classification (NCBI taxonomy): domain Eukaryota; kingdom Metazoa; phylum Chordata; class Chondrichthyes; order Rajiformes; family Rajidae; genus Okamejei; species Okamejei kenojei. Next base: position 39,943,432 of record CM069140.1, read on the forward strand.
TTATTCATGTTATTCCCTTTTATCATGTATCTGTACAATGCGGACGGTTCGATTGTAATCATGTATTGTCATTCCGCTGACTGGTTAGCGCACAACAAAAGCTGTTCACGGTACCTGTACATGTGACAATAAAGTACTCAAATAATTTAAATGTTTCTGATGAAGGAACAACCAAGTGTAATCTCTATTATTCACTCAGAAAGTAAGAGGATTTGCAATCAATGTTATTTGTATGTTAATTACAGCGCATTCTGGAGAAAATTAAAATCTCTTTCAGTTTGTATAAATGTTTTATAAATTTGAAGTAAGCATGGGAGATTGTTAATAAAATGGGTTCCTTAAATACATAACAAATGTGTTCTTGCATAAATCTGTCCAGGAATGCCTTATTTTGTTTTGTGTTTCTTGTACCAATCGCAGAACTCTTACATCTCAATTTGGTTAGTTAATTGTAGACATACTGGAATTAAAAATGTCATATGGGGAAACTAAAATGATTTGATTAAATCACCCAACCTTTAGTCACAAGATATTTCCTACTTGCTTTAATAGAAGGTGCTAAGTAAATCTTTCTATGGGAATGGCAAAACCTGCTGCGTTTCTTAGTAAGTAAAACCTCCACAGAGTTAATGTACATTAACTATTCCCTAATGGTTGCTTTTGCATCAAATTGTATTTACAGTACTAAATATCTATGTGCGATACAATCCATAAATGCCAAAAATCTGGGCTGCAAAGTGGAAAGCAATGAGGATCGGTGAAGTAATGAATAATAAATACTATAATGATAAATACAGTAATGTGCAGAATTAGATAGTATAGTCTATTCCAATTAACATTGGTTCATGAAAAAAGGCATTAAGAAATGAGCCAATGTTTTTAGCACTCAATTTAAAATACATCATATGAAAAAATATTTTCATCCTTACCATGAACTAACGTTACTTAAACTCCACACAAGTGATTGTGAATAAGAAAAATGAACTGCATGAAGAACTGCTCTGATGTAGAATGTTTTAAAAGGCGAGAAGACATGTTAACAATGTTTTGAAACAGATAATGGTTAACATTGCAACAGACTAGATACTTTCTCATTGATCTAAACCTCACCTTTTCATCCCATCTCACCCCTTTGCAGACTAGTTTTGAGCTATCTCCAGAGCTTCTCTATGCTATTCTCCTGAATTGTTCAGTAAGAAAAACGTTGGTCAGAATGGACTTCACTTTGTGTCATCGATAGACTCACGTAGAGTCATTTAGCATGGAAACAGACCCTTTGGCCCAGCCTGCCCATGCCTTCCAAGATGCCCCATCTTTCCGCAGTGGGCACATATTCCTCTAAACCTTTCCTATCCATGCACCCGTCTAAATGACTTTTAAATGTTGCTTTAGTACCTGCCCCAACGACCTCCACTGGCAATTCGTTCTATATACTCACCACCATCTGCATTAAAACGTTACTCCTTGGGTTCCTATTACCTATTTCCTATTCCTTTCTCCTCTCACCTTAAAGCTTTAATACCTGCCCCAACTACCTCCTCTGGTTCTTGATTCCCCTACGCTGGGTAAAAGACTTTGTGCAATTACCTATCCATTCCCCTCATAATTTTATACATCTTTCTAAGATCACCCCTCAGCCTCCTGCATTCCAAGGAATAAAGTTCTAGCTTGCCCAAACTTTCCCTGTAGCTCAGGCCCTCAAGTACTGGCAACATCCTTGTAAATCCCCTCCTCACTCTATCCAGTTTAACAGCATCCTTCCTATAACAGGGTGACTGAAAATGACATCATTTATTGTTTGGAATTTGGCACAATGAACAATACACCTTTTGCACAATGAACAAAGTTATCCGATCAATGTTAGTCAATATTTTAACTTAGTTTTGAAAACTTTATTTAGGTCACCTTAAACGCTTTTACCCTTCTGAAAAATAGAAAAATCTTCCTGATTACTTCCCCATATCTAGGCTTGATACTGTTTTTCCCTCTGTGCCTTCCTGAAGTAATAATATGGAGCAGACAATTCAACTGACTGGTGTAAAAGAATATGAAGGTTCAACAGTTGGAATATTATTTTTGCAGTTGATAGCTGTAATAAAGTGCGATTGCCTTGAGCATGCACATGGTCAGCACTGTGGCTTAATTCACAAACCTGGAACTTGCCTCTTGGACGCGAGGTACAATGCAGGGTTAGCATGTTCAGGTGACATTTTTTTGTTGCTATTTTATTGAAGACTTGTGCAGGACTCTGCTAAATTAACTGAATGTAATTTTAAATTAACACCCTTGCACCCCTTGGAGTAATTTCAAGACCTCTATGTTTTCTTGATTAAATCCTAAACTAAATTCCAAATTTAGATATAACTGACTTACAGGAGGAACTAATATTCCGATCATGTCTCAGCTCTAACCAGATGAAATGCGTTACTTGGGCAATGCTGACCCACCTGAAAATCAGTCCCTTAGTCTTGAACATTTCTGTGGTTAAGCAATTAACGTTCTAGCAATTAATGTGTTCCAAAAAGACACGCAGTACTCAAAAGGGTAAAATGCTCATTGTTTTTGTGATGTGAAACATTCTTCTATTTTCTACATTAACTACCTTTGTGATCTCTTTAAGCATAGAGTTATACATTCACAGGGCATGGAAACATGCTCTTCGGCCTAACTCGTTCATGCCAACCAAGATGCCCCTTATGCCCGTGTCTGGCCAATAACCCAGTAAACGTTTCCTTTCCATGTACCTGTTCAGATTGTCTTGTTGTTATAGTACCCGCCTCAAATACCTGCTCTGGCAGCTCATTCCATACATCCACCACCCTTTAAGTGAAAAGGTTGCCCCTCAGGTTCCTATAATATCTTGCCCCTCTTACTTTGAATCTATGTTCTCTGGTGTTTGATTTCACTACCTCAGGTAAAATACACTGTGCATTCAGCCCATCTATTCCCCTCATGCTCTTACACATCTCTATAAGATCACCCCTCAGCCTCCTGCACTCCAAGGAATAAAGCCCTCGTCAGCCCAACATCTCTCTATAGCGAGCTCAGCCCCTCGATTTGTGGCAATCAAAACCAACTAGTGATTGCGATTGCCAAACAAGGGGCACAGACTAAATCAAGAGAGGCAACAGTCTGAAGAAGGATCCCAATCCAAAATATCGCCAATCCATTCCCTTCCCAGATGCTGCCTGATCTCGGTGAGACCCAGATGCTGCCTCCAGCATCTGCAGTTCCTTTTGTCTCCAAAGCAATATTATGACCAAAGTTTTGACATTTGCAGATTCTACAGCATTATTTCTGAGTGGCCTAATTCTCCTAAATAAAATGCTGGATTCCACTCAGGATAAAAGGATAGTATGTTTACTCACGTGTCACTTAGACTCCATGCATTAGTTCAGATTAAATAGGTTAATTGGTTCATTTTATCTTTCTGTCTCTCTGTGGAGAGGATGTTTCCACTTGTGGGACAATCTAGGATGAGAAGTCATAGCCTCAGAATTAAAGGACATTCCTTTAAGAAGAGATGAGGAGGAATTTCATTAGTCAGAGGTTGGTGAATCTGTGGAATTCTTTGCCACAGTAGTCTGTGGAGGCCAAGTCAATGGATGTTTTTAAGGCAGGGATTGATTCTTGATTAGTACAGGTGTCAGGGGTTATGGAGAGAAGGCAGAAGAATGGGGTTTAGAAGGAGCGATATATCAGCCACGATTGAATGGCGGAGTAGATTTGAAATGTGTTCGGCGAAACAATCACCAAGCCTACGCTTGGTCTCACTGAGCGAGCCTAGGCTTGAGACCAAGCGTAGGCTTGGCGATCATTTCGCCGAACACCTCCGCTCGGTCCGCATTAACCAACCTGACCTCCCGGTGGCTCAGCACTTCAACTCCCCCTCCCATTCCGTATCCGACCTCTCTGTCCTGTGCCTCCTCCACGGCCAGAGCGAGCAACACTGGAAACTGGAGGAGCAGCACCTCATATTCCGCTTGGGGAGTCTGCATCCTGGTGGCATGAACATCGATTTCTCACAATTCTGTTAGCCCTTTCTGTCTCCTCCCCTTCCTACATCTCCCTCATCCCTCGGGCTCCTCCTCCTCCTTTTTCCTTTCTTCTCCCGGGCTCCCCCCACCCCCCATCAGTCTGATGAAGGGTTTCGGCTCGAAACGTTGCCTATTTCCTTCGCTCCATAGATGCTGCTGCACCCGCTGAGTTTCTCCAGCATTTTTGTGTACCTCCGATTTTCCAGCATCTGCAGTTCCTTCTTAAACAATATAATCAAACCATACAGGTAGTGCAAAGGGAAAAATATAATGTTATAATATTATAACATTATATTCTGTTAATGTTATAACAGAAATATAATGTTATAATATTATACTGTTACAGTTATAGGGAAAGTGCAGGTAAAAAAAGTGCAAAGTCGACAATGAGGTAAGTTGAAAAATTAGCACTATAACCTAACTTATGAGAGGACAGTTCATTAGTCTGATAACAGCAGGGAAGAAGCTGTTCCTGAATCTGGTGTTTTTAGGCTTTTGTATATTCTACCCGATAGGAAAGAGAATTGGAGGGAATGATCAAGTGAAAATGGTTCTTGATTATGTTGGCTGTGATGCATCCTGATAGAATCCTTTCTACAGCCCTTCAATAGAAGTTGGTGAGAGTCATTGGAGACATTCCAAACTTCCTTTGTCTTACAGAACATAGTACAGTCCCGCACTGGAACCGGCCAAGATGAACTCTTAACTGCCTGTATATAATCTATATCCCTTTATTTCCTGCATATCCATATCCCTATACAAACGTTTCTTAAATGCCAATATCTTATCTGCCTCCACCACTAACCCCAGCAGTACATTCCAGGCAATCACCACCATCTGTGTAAAAAAACTGTCCCCACACATCTTTAAATGTTGCCACTTTCACCTTAAAGCTATGCCCTCCAGTATTTGAATTTCCCTTCTGAGGAAAAATATTGTGACTGTATACCCTATCCATGCCTCTCAACATTTTAGATGCTCCTATCAGGTCTCCATTCAATAGCATACCAGAGAAAAAAATCCACATCTGTCCAACCCCTCCTTGCAGCTAATTCCCCCTAATTCAGACATCATTCTGGTGAACTTCTTCTGCACACTTTCCAAAGCCATCACATCCTTCCTGCGAATGGAACTGTTCGCTACACGACAAATCTGAGGAAGTAGAGGCATTAGTCTGCTTTCCTGGCCTTGGCTTCAATGTGGTTGGTCCAGGACAAATTGTGGTGATAGTTACACTTCGGAACTGAAAGCTCTCAACCATCTCCACTTCGGCACCATTGATGCTGACTTAGGCGTGTACACCACCTCTTTTCCTAAAGTGAATAACTTGCACCTTCATCTTGCTGATTTTGAGGGAGAGGTTGTTGCCTTGATACTATGTTCCTCAGCTCCTTATCTCACTCCTTTTCTCTGTCATATCATTTTTTTGAGATGAGGCCCATTACAATAGTGTCATCTGCAGACTTGTAAATTGATTATACATTAGAATTTGTCTGCTCAGTCATAAGTGTTTAGGGAGTATAGCAGGTATCCTAGTGGGTCACAAGTGTCGAGAAGTATTGTGGAGGACGTATTGACACCTATCCTCGCTTGGTTGGGATTATGGTGTTGAAGCCAAACCTATACATATACTGTGGACCAGTTGTGACGATAGGCAAATTGCAATGGATCAAGGCTGTTTGGGAGACTGGAGTTAATTTTCGCCATGATTATCTTCTCGCACCTCACAAAGGTAAATGTCAGTGCTGCTGGTCATTATTAAGGATTGCTATGTTGCTTTTCTTTGGGATGATGGCAGTCTTATTAATTAGGTGGGATCCTCAGAATAGATCAGTGAGAAGTTAAAGATGTCCCCGAATCCTCCTGCCAGCTGTCTGGTCTGAGCAGATCTTGAGGATATGCCGTGGACTCAATCTAGGCCTGTTGCTTTCTGTGGCATCACTCTCAGTAAGGTTGATATTGATATCTACAACAGTGATCTTGGGTGCAGGCGCATCAAGTCCAATGATGTTGCTCCATTGATCTTCTGTTCAAAGTGAGCATAGAACCCGTACAGAAGGGACTCGTTGTTGCCAATGACACTGCCTAAATCCATTTTGTAGCCCGATTATCATGCAAGCCTTACCACTATCAACAGGTGTCTGTGTGATTACCCCAAGACTCGAGCTTGGTCTAGAATTCACTCTTGGCATCCTTGATGGATTTGTGAAGGTATATCTCAGTATATCTTAGTTGACGAGATGGAGAGGAGTTGAAGAGCGGAGATGGAGAGCCTCTTGGTCCAATAGACCAGGTAATATACTGAGATTATATAGGTCTTTTGTGAGACTTTCCTTTATTGTGGGCAGTGGTTGCCATCCCTTAAGAAGGGCACACTAGCCTTGGGGGGTAGTGCAATCTCTTCTCTTCCTTTCATTCTTGATCGGTACAGGTGTCAGAGGTTATGGGGAGAAGGCAGGAGAATGGGGTTAGGAGGGAGAGATCGATCAGACATGATTGAATGGCAGAGTAGACTTGATGGGCTAAATTGCCTAATTCTAATCCTATTCCTTATGACTATTCAGGAACACAAGCAGTTCTTCCACTTGAAGCAGTATTCGCTTGATTTTTTTCAATTTAAGATTCAAGATTCAAGAGAGTTTATTGTCATGTCTCCCTGATAGGATAATGAAATTCTTGCTTTGCTTCAGCACAACAGAACATAGTAGGCATGACTACAGAACAGATCAGTGTGTCCATATGCCATTCTATAAATATATACACACATGAATAAATAAGATGATAAAGTGCAAATAACAGATGATGGGCTATTAATGTTCAAAGTTTAGTCCGATCCAAGTTTAATAGCCTGATGGCTGTGGGGAAGTAGCTATTCCTGAACCTGGTCATTGCAGTCCTCAGACTCCTGTACCTTCTACCTGAAGGTAACTAGGGGGTGGAAGATTGCAACCTTCACGTGGTCCGCCCTGTTTCGACTAATGCAATCAACTCGACGTGCACAAACAGAAGATCAAATAGAACAAGTTGTCCAACAACTTTAGGCTGTGCATGCCACACAACAGAAGATGAAGAAGAAGGTAATGGGGAGATGAGTGTGTGGCCAGGATGGTGCGTCCTTGATGATACTGCCAGCCTTTTTGAGGCAGCAACTGCGATTTAGTGTTTTACATTCAATACTCATGCATGGTCTTTACCAACATAGAGAAACTAAGGCACGTTGGGTCATCACATTGCACAAGGGTGAACTTGAGCTTCGAACACCCTGGTACTTTAATTGTCTGTCACAAAATATTGCAGTTTGGTAAGTTAATTTATCATTGGAGATTGCTCATAATATGCGAAAGAGTGATGGAATTTGGGGGAGGATTGGTGAGGAGCAGTCAAATGAAATGTCAAGAGAATAAAATGGAATTGATGTTGGATTAGTGAACATGAGTGTTTGATAGTTGGCAAGTATTTGGTTGACTTAATCTCTATGATTCTATGATTATAAGTTCAAAGAACAAACCACATCTTTCATTTATCATATTGAGTTATATCCATGAAGAATTCTTATTGAACTGTACATTTTCAGGAAATCTCTCTCTTTTTCTCTCTCCACAATGTAGCTGCTTTAATTTGTTTTAATTTTCAATTTTAAATTGCACTTTCATGGTATTTTTAAAATCAATTGTAATGTGAACGTTTGGTCTCCACCCTGTCATCTTCTGTTCAATTACATAAAATCATAAAATGCAGGAAATGCTAAGCAATTGAGACTGCACTGTGAGAAGAGAACATTTGAGAGCAAAGCCTTTTTTAGTTCTGAGTACAGGCAAGCCCCACATAAACAGAACCAAAGATTAGAGCCAAACCTAGGTCACATAGGCTGCAAGACAATAGCTCTACCAGTTTAGTTTAGTTTTGTTTATCGATACAGTATGCAAACAGGTCCTTCAGCACACTCAGTCTATATTAGAAGCCAATTAACCAACAAACCTACACATCTTTGGAATGTGGTAACAGGGAGAACGTACAACCTCCGTAGAGACTGCACACTCTGTACAGATTGAAAGTCCGTTCAGACTGCACACTTTATCAGGATGGAACTCAGGTCTCAGGCGCTGCAAGGCAATAACTCTACTGCTGCACCACTGTGCCGCCATTAGCTGTATCACTATTCCACCCCTTAAATCTTTACTCCATTTCTCCCCCCATAGACCTGCTGAATGTTTCTATTTTAGATTTTCAGCATCTGCAATTTTTTTATTTTTATCCTTTCATTTTTTCTACCCTTTTACACCATGGCAAACAAAATATCTTTGTCTTCTCACTATTTCAGTTCTGATATAGGATACTTGACCTGAAACATCAAATGTGTTTCTTCTCTCACCGATCTACCTGACCACTGGTTACTTCCAAGATCCTGTGTTTTGTTTCAGATTTCCAGTGTCTGCTGTATTTTGCTCAAAACTGGATTGCCATTGGTTTAAGTACCACTAGCATAGATTAAATATGGTCCTGGTGTTAATGGTGTATTTTCTTTTAACAATGCAAATATTTCTGACAAACCAGCAATGACAACATCATCTGGCATTAACAATTAGCTTTTTTTTTTTTTTCAGGTCAACTTATTTAGACCAAAAATAGGGAGAGTCTAGGACTAGAGGTCAAAGCATCAGAATTAAAGGACGTTCCTTTAGGAAGGAGAGATGAGGAGGAATTTATTTAGTCAGATGGTGGTGAATTGTGGAATTCTTTGCCACAGGTGGCTGTGGAGGCCAAGTCAATTGATATTTTAAGGCAGATATAAATAGATTCTTGATTAGTATGGGCGTCAGGGGCTAGACAATAGATGCATGAGTAGGCCTTTTGCCCCTTTGAGCCAGCACTGCCATTCAATATGATCACGGCTGATCATCCATGGGTTATGGGGGAGAAGGCAGGAGAATGGGTTAGAAGGGAGATTGATCAGCCATTATTGAATGGTGGAGTAGACTTGATGGGTCTAGTGGCCTGATTCTGTTCCTATCATTTCTGACCTTATGACATGACTTATAAATGATTTCCATATTCCAAGGAAATAATTATTTCTTGATTGTAATTTATAATAATGTGGAAATATGGAAATATTTTCCACATACTGGCATATTTCAACACATGGTGGAGTAACAAAAAACAATTAAGCAAATGCTCCAGATGTATTGAATTCCGTGCAGTACAATCTTGAATTAATGTCGTAACCTCCCCAATTTACAGTTCAACAAAAGCTCTTGTGTGTTCCCAATTTAAACTAATTAACTACACAACTACAACTGTGAAAAACACAATAATTTTAGTAATTGTAACAATGGGTGGTTGAGTGGCTCGGATTAATACTGCCCTTTTAACCCTGGAAACTGCTTGGAATCCTGCCCGGAATGATTGGTTAAGCCTCCCTCTCTCTCTGGCCTTTAGATTAAATCTGAATGAAGCAGGCTTGGTGTTGTACACCCAGCTCAGCCCTTGGTATACATGGGTCAATATCATAATGTTTCCTGCAGTCCAGACACACACGTCAAAATGACATATGACAGATGATGCAGTAACACATGTACAATAAAGGACACACTTCTATGGTTTAATTTAGATTTGTTGTAGAGTGGAGCAGTGATATTTTCTCTCTACTGAGGATGTACTTGATATGAGCTTTAGGTGCCAGTTTCATCCATTTCGAGCATAAGATAATAGATTAATAGTTTATAGTAGATAGAATGATGGATAATAGTAGAACATAGCACAGCAAAATAACAGGCCCTTTGGCCCACAATCTTTGTCCCTAACATATTACCAAAACCATCTCTCATCTACTTGAACATAATCCATATCCCTCCATTCCTTCCATTTCCATATGTTATCCAAAAGTCTCTTAAATGCCACAATCATTTCTGCCTCAACCACCATTCCCAGCAGCAGGTTCCAGGCATTCATCAGCTTCTGTGTAAAAGCCTTACCCCGCACATCTCCTTTCAACTTTGCCCCTCTCACCTTTAAGTTACACCCTTTAACTTGATTTGTCCATCCTGTGAAAAGGGTTCTGATTGTCTACCCTATCTATGTCCGTCATAATTCTATCAGGTCTTCACGCAATCTTCTGCATTCCAGAGAAAATGATCCAATCTCTCTTTGTAGCTAATACCCCCTAACACAAGCATCATTCTGGTTAACCTCCTCTGCACCCTTTCCAAAGGCTACACATCTTTTCTGTAATGGCGTGACCAAAACTGCACACAATATTCCTAATGCAACCTAACCAAACTCCTTTTAAGCTGCATCATGAGTTCTTGACACTTACTGTATACTCAATGCCCCGATCAACACCAACTCAATTTAAAAACATTCAGCAGGTCAATTAGCGGGTGTGGAAAGAGAAACAGAGTTAATGTTTTGGATCATAGATCTTTGGTCAGAACTAGGTAAGAGAAACAAAAAGTTGTTTAAAGTTTCAGAGAAGATGATAGAAGGAATGATTGCAATAAAGGGAAGGTAGATAAAAATGCTGGAGTAACTCAGCGGGTGAGGCAGCATCTATGAAGGAATAGGTGACGTTTTGGGTGGAGACCCTTCTTCAGACTGATGTGGGAGTGGTGGGTGCGGGAACAAAGGGAATGTCTGTGATGGTGTGAGATCAGATTAGATGGGTTAATGCACAATTAGAAGGTGTTTATTTGTTTAATCTTAATTTGTTTATGTGTTGCCAATTTGCAAGGCAGGCTGTAATGGAGAAAGAAAAATTGAGCCAAGTCACAGATGGATGACTTACAGCCTTTTCTACAGACAAATTATCCCTCTGATCTCTTTCTATCCATACTGTATATCCATCCAAATGTCTTTTGAAAGTCATAATTGTATTCATTTCTATAGCTTCAAGGATGGAATGCGGACTACCCTCTGAGTGAAAGTCCCAAGAGTGCCTAATTATTGTAGTCTTGTCTCACAACTTGGTATTCTTTGCCTCATCCAACAGGTGCATCGATTTGCAGAAAATGTAAATTAACTCATATCAATAAAGTGAACCCAGCCCATTTAAATAAACTGATCGGGCAAACTGCACTTTTCTTCTGGCTGGCAAAGCTTTTACGACTTATTTGTGGGCCTTACTTCCACTGCCAATCTGCAGACAGGGAGCATATTTACTGGCCAATCAACCTTCCAACCCACACGTCACTGGGCCATGGAGGAAAACCACAGAGTCACATGGAGAATGTGAAAACTCTGAACTCTCTAACAGAGAGGACCAGTTGTCAGGATTGAACTCAGTTTGCTGAAGCTGTAAACTGTAACGCTCCTGTGCTACCTCACCAAAGCAATTTAAGAGTTTGATACATGGAAGGATGTGTATCCATGCAGGAGTCCACTAATAGGGATCAATCTTGTACTTTGCTCATAGCTAGGATTTTCTACTTTATGAAGCTCACTGCATGTAGCAATCAAGTTAGATTTTAGAAAGCAATAGGCTTCCACTTGCTGAGTGGTCTACATTTTGCCATTATATAAGGGTACATTCATCTTTTTTTCTACAGATTTGAAAGCATTCCTTGTTGTAAACTTCAGCATTTCAAATAGTAACAACATGAGAGTTGAATTTTTTGGTTGAAAGTAATTTTTTTTTCCATTTTTTTGATCATTGTTGAAATTCTGTGATAATTATAAGTCAGAGTCTTCAGGGTTTTCATTAAGCCTGCAACCAGTGAATGGAACACAAAAGTAGAACACCAAAATGAAAAAAAATTCCATTCCGGATGCAATTAGCCATTCGCCACTTCCATTTATACAAGGATGTAACGTCCTGATTGTATGCTTTTGTTTGCTTATCAGGGAGCAAGATGACAGGAATTCTAAAATGTCTTAATCAGTTCACTAAATTAAAATGCCATGACAAAAGGATAAAGCATTTAAGATTTCCACATTTTCCTCCTGCTAATAATTAAGTATTTATTAATTGCATGGAAGATCCCACTGATGGCAGAATTACCTAAATTGATCGTCGAACATGCTCTGCAAGCAAAATATTTCAATCAAACAGTTCTGATGGTCGCTCACAGACCTGAAAGTCTTGTGCTATTTTTGTCTCTGAAAGTGCCCTGACCAAGGGGAAAAAATGGCAATAGCTAAAGAGTTTTCATTGTTGAAATATCCTTGTGCTCTGTAGCAGTGGGTCAACCCAACAAATAGAGTGGGATTTGAGAATCAGTTGCTCTATAATAATTCGAGGCGTACCATGGCCCTATCCCCGAACTCTACCTCCGCTACATCGACGACTGCATTGGTGCTACCTCCTGCACCCACACAGACCTCACTGACTATTTCACCACTAACTTCCATCCGGCACTCAAATACACCTGGACCATTTCCGACATCTCCCTACTGTTTCTAGACCTCACTATCTCCATCACAGTTGACACACTACTGACCGACACTTACTATAAACCCACTGACTCCCATGGCTATCTGCACTACACTTCTTCCCACCATGCTTCCTATAAGGACTCCATCCCCTACTCCCAATTCCTCCGTCTACACCGCATCTGCACCCAGGATGAGGTGTTTCAAACCAGGGCATTGGAAATATCTTCATTCTTTAGGGAATGGGGGTTCCCCTCTTCTACTATAGATGAGGCTCTCACCAGAGTCTCTTCTATACCCCATAACTGCTCTCACTCCCCATCCCCCCACTCGTAACAAGGGCAGTCCCCCTTGTCCTCACCTTCCACACTACCAGCCGTCACATCCAACAAATAATCCTCCGACATTTTCGCCACCTCCAACGGGATCCCACCACTGGCCACATATTCCCATCTCCTCCCCTTTCGGCTTTCCACAGAGACCGCTCCCTCCGTAACTCCCTGGTTTGTCCTTTGCCACACAAACCACCCCCTCTCCTGGCACTTTCACTTGCAACAACATGAAATGGTACACTTGTCACTTTACCTCCCCCCTTGACTCCATCCAAGGACCCAAGCAGACTTTCCAGGTTTGGCAGAGGTTCACCTGCACTTCCTCCAACCTCATCTATTGCATCCGCTGCTCTCGGTGTCAGCTGCTCTACATTGTTGAGACCAAGCATACGCTTGGCGATCGCTTCCCCCAGGACCTCAGCTCAGTTCGCAATAACCAACCTGATCACCCGGTGGCTCAGCACTTCAACTCCCCCTCCCATTCCGAATCAGACCTTTCTGTCCTGGGCCTCCTCCATGGCCAGAGTGAGGCCCACTGTAAATTGGAGGAGCAGCACCTCATATTTTGCTTGGGTAGTTTACACCTCAGCGGTATGAACATTGACTTCTCCAATTTTAGGTAGTCCCTGTTATCTCCTTCTTTCCCCTCCCCTTCCCAGCTCTCCCACAGCCCACTGTCTCCGCCCCTTCCTTTCTTCTTCCCGCCCCCCCCACGCCCACATCAGTCTGAAGAAGGGTCTCGACCCGAATGTCGCCTATTATATTAACTAATCAGAATATGGGTGGTCTATGTATTCCTGGGAATACAAAGCTTAGACTGGTGCTATATACTGCCATGCTAAGCACTTTCTGTTTCCTGATCATTGGCTCTAACTTTTTAACTCGCCAAGTTAAATCACCAATGCACTAGAAATCCATTAACAGTATGTTTAGATTTGAAAGCCTAAAAGATGAAAGAGTTTCACCTCCTGGCTCAGTATTATACAAATTTATAATGGCTTTGTACAAATCGTAAACATAACTGTCAGAAGCTATTAAATACTCAAAGCATTTTAAATATGATGTAGCATTTTGGCAATGCGTGGTGGTTTGTAATCAATGTTAGGAAAGCTTGGCAGAAATATTCAGGATTAAGTTGTCGTTAGAAATTCAAACCAAAATGGGTGTGCGGGATATTATCCATTTGAAACCAAGTCTCTCAGTTGCGCGGACCCAAGCAATATATCCTTGAAGCTTAACAAATGTACTAATTTCCATAATATGCAAGAGTAAATGCTAGACTTCCACACCTGGTGAGTAATCGGTTGGTTTGGCCTACTCATTTTGGAACCTGTATGTTGCTCAGTTCAATGAAATTAATGGCATGATAAATCAGTCATATTGTCAGTGGATGGGTGATGCACACCACTGATTATTCTGCAGCCAGTGACAACAAAACTATAGTCTTGAGTATTGCACTGTGACAGTTCATGCTACATCATGGAGATGTTGCTGAATTGATAACTCATAGGCTATGCACTAATGATCAGTAGAGTTGAGTTCAAATCCCATTCACAGCAAATTGGAAATTTAAATTCAATTAATTAAATAAAATTGTAACAAAAACCATGAAACCACTGGATTGTCATAAAAATTAATTTGGTTCACTAATGTGTTTTGGGAAAGGAAATCAGCCATCCTCTCCTCATCTAACCAACCTGTGAATCCAGATCCATAGTTATGTTAATAGTTCTCTAAAATGGGCTGGCATGGTATTCATAACAGTTTTTATTTGGTTGTGCAAAAAGAGTTGTGAATACCCAATTATTGTCTGGATATTGCCACAGAAAAGACAATGAAATGTTCAGTATTCATCACGTTTACATACCGTGAGCCAGAACACAAGTTCCGGACAAGCACATGTCGAAATTCAAAGCTGCTGTCAGCAATTCCCGACTCCTGCATCATAATCTAGAGAAATTAGGTAATGGAGGTAGAATGCAAGAGTGTTTGCAAATAAATGCAGCCAGCAGCACAGTGGCACAGAGGTAGAGTTACTGCCCAACAGCACCAGAGACCCAGGTTTGATCCTGATTATGGATGCTGTCTGTATGAAGTCTGTACGTTCTCCCCGTGACCTACGTGGGTTTTCTTCAGTTTCCTCCCGCACTCCAAAGACATTTTGGTTGTAGGTTAAATGGCTTGGCACAAAAGTAAATTCTCCCTAGTGTGTGTAGGATAGTGTTAATGTGTGGGGATCACTGGTCGGCACGGTGGCCCAAAGGGCCTGTTTGCTCTGTGTCTCTAAACAAAACTAAATGCTGAATGGGTCACTTCCTGAAGGCATCCCCACTATAGACTATATTCACCCAATTTTATTCACTTAATGCGATTCAACAAAATGGCATAAAGCACCTTTTCAGCAAAGAGCATGACTCCTTATAACACAGCACTGGAGACTAGAAAACTTAAGGGCCTGTCCCACGAGCATGCGACCTGCATGCGGCAAGCGCGACCAAACCGGAAGCAGGGGCCGCGCGGAGGTCGAGTGATCCCCGTACAGGGCCAGTCCCACCAGCATGCGCCGGCATGCGGCGAGCGCGACCAAACCGGAAGCGGGAGCCGCGCAGAGGTCGAGTGAGTGACGTGAAGTTCAAGCAAAGTCTGTGGGAAGAGCCCCTCGCGATGTCGGGACCAGCTCCGCACAACTCCATATGGCTCTGGCGATCGAACTGGGACCGGTCCCGCGAGGCCGTATGGCTCAAGCGACCACATTAGGTCGCGCTTGCTGCATGGAGTCGCATGCTCTTGGGACAGGCCCTTTATGCTACATAACAAGCCATGCCTCCAGCCAAACTGTCCCTACATCACAAGCCATCCAAGTGACAATGGGAGTAAAGCAGAACCAGATCAATGTGGCTCATTACCATCATCTCAATCATCAGCATATGTTGTCATCAGCTATGCCATCAGATTCTAACATTCTCCCAGTGGCATTTACCATCACTGAATTGCCTGCCACCAGCATCTTGAGTGAGGATGAGAGAGAGAGGGGGAGTTCGCCATCGAGTAGAAACTTAATTGGGCCTGTTGTGGCCATGTGATCAGATCAACGTCAGAGTAAACCCAAACCTTTTCCACAATTTACAAAACAGGTTAAGCTTCTGATGGAATAATCTCCACTTACCAGGGCAAGAGCTGCACCTAAAGCCCTAAACAGCATCCACAATAAAGCAACCTGCCAGATTAGTAGCCTCCCGACCACCCGTCAACACTTGTACATTACGGCTGCACTGTAACTAATGTCCTCCTCAGCATCTTTCAAGGTAGCTCTTCTACCTTGATGATTAAGTGCATCGTTTATGCAATCCCTGTTTCTTCTTGCTGGGCAAATAGTGTGGAATCCATTCAGCATTGAAGAGGTACCTTTACTCACAAAAAACAATGCCAGCTTCCCAAGGGTAATTGGGAATGCACAACAAAATTAGATACCACAGCCCATGAATGAATAAATTGAGGAATGGGAACCAACCCTTCATCAGCCCCATTTCTTATGGCCTTTCGCTAAAATGTAATTACTTGCTATGCTCTGTTATTGTGCTCTTTGACTAATGGATGACACAATCATTAAAAATGGTCTCATATAATATATAAAGATTGAATCCCATGCCTTGCTGAAGCTTTTTTCATTGCCTCCAATTAGTGCAATAATTTAAACTTATTGGAAAATTACATTAAACTGTGTGAACTACAAGCATTAAAAAGAAATACTGCAAACCGTGGCATTGAAAGCCATCAGTAATGTTGAATCACCCTAATTTCATAGTGTGGATAAAAAATGAAGATTGAACATTAACTGGCGTGTGCACAATTAGTGGAATAACTTTAATGACACAGCAATGGACTGATGGAATGTTGATAGAGGTCATGCATGTTAAAAAAATTCAAATAAAGTACAAGGGATTGAAGCGTATGCCTAACCTTACTTGTCCATTTTGCCTCGTTACACGCCTCTCAAAATCTGTGCTCGGACAATTGGCTTCACACACAGGCTACTGATCATCCTAATCCACACCCAAACTCAGTTGCACTCCATGATACCCATTTAAATGGAAAACCTATTCAGTGACCAATTCATAAAAATTGTTTCCTTTGATAGTGCAGTATACAGTAAACCCTCAAAATAACAGATTTCTACATAGACAGAAAATGGGGGAGGGATGGAGAGAGAGGGAATGCAGGGATTACTCGAAGTTACTTACCCTCCCCCACCCGTCACACCCGCTTTTCGTTTTCACC
Organism: Okamejei kenojei; assembly: GCA_035221665.1. NCBI lineage: Eukaryota > Metazoa > Chordata > Chondrichthyes > Rajiformes > Rajidae > Okamejei > Okamejei kenojei. The sequence continues at coordinate 39,960,443 of CM069140.1, forward strand.
AAGGCCACAGCTAACAATGGCCGGTTTCCTTTATCATTGTTACTTTTTTGCATAGCTTTCATTCATTTGTTCAATGTGTCTCTCTGCATCATCGTCTATATCTCTCGTTTGCCTTTCCCCTAACTCTCAGTCTGAAGAAGGGTCTCGACCCAAAACATCACCCATTCCTTCTCGCCAGCGAAGTTGCCTGTCCCGCTGAGTACTCCAGCATGTTGTGTCTATCTTCAGTTTAAACCAGCATCTGCAGTTCCTAACTGATCAGTACATAACAGATTATGGTTATAGCGGACCAAGGCTCTCATTGCACACTGGTGCAACGTGTTTCTGGTTGTTGGAGCAGATAGAGTGAGTAGCATGAAGGTGGCGTGAGTACCCGTCCCTGGTATGCCACATGTGGGGCTGGGGTCTCTGCGACTCCCCAGCCTGTGAATTTTCACTTGTTTAATCTCCCCCCCGCCGCCCCCCCCCCCCCCCCCCCCCCCCCCAATGCCACATTTCTTCCCTCACGGGTTTGGGTTACATTTTACCCCCTCACTTGGTTATAGCAACTCCCCACCTGGACGTGGTTCATTATAGCAAGGGTTTACTGTGCTCCAAAGATAGCCAGACAATTACATTTTAGAGAAAAAGGTATAACAAAGCACTTGTACTTGATTTAAACAGTATCAACTACATTGAAGGACTATCAGGAGCATAGATTTTGATAAGTACATTTTGTTCCATCCAAAGCCAGTTATATAATTAGTTGTCCTGCTCAAGCAACTAAAACAAATGAAATAAAGCTCAAGATCAACAAACAAATTAATTTCTGGCCGGCTCATAGCACTGTGCAACCAGAAAAATTCAAGACAGATACCAATAATGCACTAAGAATGAGTGTTGGTTTGGGAAAATCTCTGCCAGAAAATACTGAAGACACCATTGACAGTGAATTAGTAAGAACAATGCACTCATGACAATTTAGTGGGCAAACTTGTTCCTTGTGAGGAAACACCATGTGTGCAATTCTGTGCAACGTGTAAGTGGTGATGGATCTGTGCATGTGATGCACTAATCCTTCAAGGGGGTGGATGTTGCTGGTTTGGGAAATTAATGTGAAAGAAATCTCCAAGCAGATAGTGTAGACGTGAGATTAGTGACTGCATGGTTTAACACCTCTGTCCTCTTTGTATTTCTCCACGATTGAGTTTTTTGTGCTTTGGACATGGGATTGAGAGAGCATGAGTGTGAAAAAGAAGAGGCATATTTCTACAACATCTGCAGTTTAAAATCAAAATAGAATATGCACTGAGGTCGGATGAGAGGAATGCTAAAAATCTTCTATGCAACATTCGATTGTATTGTACCAGCCTACAGCATTTCAAAAGTGTGATTCTCTTCCTGCACAGCCGTCAGCATCATCTTCCACTATAATCCTCTTCCTCTTTAAGAAGTATAAGCTGGCAGGCTTGTTTCAACTGCCAATCACATACATTATTCAAGTGTGGGAAGGAACAGCAGATGCTGGTTTAGACTGAAGATAGCCACAAAATGCTGGAGTATCTCAGCAGCATCTGTGGATAGAAGGAAAGGGTTACGTTTCGGGTCGAGACCCTTCTTCAGTCTCGACCCCTAAACGTCGCACATGTTATTCACCTCATGCCGGCGTCCAGCCAATCAATAGCATGAATAGCATTATGGAGATTGAATTATTCAAAATGAGTAGAGGGCACAAAGTTAGTAGGTTAACTCCATTGCAATCAGCAAGCTCATACATCATCACACATTGCAATCTGTTGCACCTATATTTAGAGCTATCAGGTTTAGCGCCACTGTATCAACTATGGGATGTACCTGGTCTATCCCATTTCATTACATTACTATTCTTCATTTATATCCACAGTCAAAAAGGAATTGATTCTTGCTTTGTGATGATCAATCATTTGGTTTAAGAAGAGGTGAATCAACAACCTTTATTAGACCATAATGATGCTTGCAGATTGTGGTGCCAAATCATATAATGGTTCAGTGAGCTGCAGTATTCATTTCCCATTCAAACCTACAATATGGATCATGATACTTTGACTAGTTCGAAAATCTGACCCAATTTCCTTTCAGCACTCAGATACTCATTTATCACAATCGGCAAATCCAGTGTTAAGGCAGCTCGACAGATGTTGTTCTACATTTCTGCATCTTGAAAGGTGATGATGCTGAGTTTCAATCAGGATATCTTGTGAAGCTTTGGATATAGCGCAGCTCACACATCTTTAACAGCTGCGATTCTTTTCTCAGCACCCGTTCATCACTGCGGGTATTGTATTTCTTGCTGCTGTGTAAAACTAAATTACGGGTGCTAAGCCAGTGAATCTGGTTAGTGTTTCTTTCCAGAGTTTCAGTTTCACTTAAAGGCCAGTCCTCAATGTCAATCATCTGGTAAAAACAGTCCCATTTGTACATTACATTGTTACTGTTAACAATTGAAATGTGCTCATTGTAGCAAACTCACAGCAGATATCAATGGTGAATAATAATACAATATCGTGAACCGGGTTTGACTGAATGTTTACTACTGAGAAGAAGGAAACCAGAGAATATTCAGCTGATGGTCGTCAAATATATTTGAGATTCATCTTCAAATTACGCGCATTCTGATTGATTGATAGACATAGCACAGAAACAGCACCTTCAGCCCACGCCACCCATCACACCATCAATTTCCCATTCACACTAGTTCTCCCCAGTATGTGGTGGGTTTCAGTCTGTGCCTTGGCACTAATTAATTCTGTAACATAAAACGTACTATGTAGCATGGAGGTGCTTTTGAAACTGCTCACATGACGAAGGCGCAATTCCTGATCAGAGCCAATGTGCCGGGTGTGTGGGGGTGTTTAAGGGGCATGGTGGCTCTGCCTGAGGGGTTGCAGGCTCCTTCTGCTGGGTATGTACGGGTGATTTTCCATGGCCACTGGCACACCGGAAGAGTGCAAGGGGTTGTATTTGCTGGCTTCTGCGGGGCTGAAGGTGCATTCTACCTGGTGAGTACAGGTGATTTTCCTGGGAGATCAGGTCACAGGTGGGTGGAAGGGGCAGGATTTGCCTGCTCCTACTTGCCCACAAGTGCCCAATGCCGGGTTTACTCGCTAAGGTTCAGGTAAGTTTGCATTCGTGCTTCATCCTTGAGGAAGGCATTAAAGTTATAAAACTTGAGCAAAACGTTCATCAGCAAATTTACTTTCCTTAAAAGGGCCTGAAATCCAAGTGGCAGTCCAAAACTTGATTTCTTTGCATTTGACATATGACCTCTTTACATTATGGAAATTATGTGTACAGTTTTTGACGTTGACACATCAAAATATCTCGTTCAATAAAGGTGACCATTTTAAATTAGCACATCAATATATTTCTATTATATTGCTTTTCTAAAATAAATTAAACCTCATTTGAAAATAAACCGATAGGCCTGAAATAGTGATATTTCCCCCCCCCCCCCCCCCACCCCCCCATAAATATGACTATTTCAACATGAGATGGATCATTATTGGCTCTGATCAAAAACATTCCACTTGAAATGAATGTTAATGTGCAACCGATCATAATCCTGAATTGGAGGTCAACTTTGAAGTATGGAATGTTGAACTGACCTGAAAGGGTATTGGACTTATTTCAGCCAGAATATGACAACACAAAGACAGACTCAGTATTTCCCACTCCTGCCTCAAGCTGGTTGCAGTTTAATTAGATCGCAGCTAATTTGCATCTCAGCTGCCTGGCTCCATCACTCACAGTAACTGACGAACAATAACCTATCGATCAATCTAAATTTTAAATTTTCAATCAATTTGGCCTCAGCAGCATTTTTTTGGGGAGAGTGTTTCAGTTATTTCTGAAAAATTATCTTTGACATCACATCACAGAAGCAGAACTTCAAGTTTAAGGTTATACTACTTTTACTAGGTTCCCTCTACAGAGTTAATTGTTTACGTTTTTAAAATTTAGGTTATACACCTCAATTAAATTACTCCATGACAATTTTTTTTTAATCACAGGAATATAAAACTAGTTCATGCAACATGAACTCAGTTTAAATCAGCCAGATATTATTCTGGTGATTCTGTACAGTCCCACTCAAAAACAATGGTCAAAAAAGTGTAGTGGAGTTTGACTTGATTGCATTTATGCATAGTATTATCTGTTCTCATTGGATAGCATGCAAAACAAAGCTTTTCACTGTACCTCTGTACACGTGGCAATAGTAAACTTAAACCTAAACGTGGTGATGACCAGCCAGGAGATATGCAGATAACTGATGACTTGGTGCAGTGCACATGGAAGCCTATTTGAGATGTATGCACCTGCACTCTACATTGTAAATGCTGGAATTCTATTAAGGATAGATGTACATGAATCTGACTTCTTGCCCTGTCCTTGATAAATCTACGGTTCCATAAGTTGCTGAGCTGAGTAGTTGGATACACATTGTGCCTGTGACTCTTCAGCTTTGTCTCCATTACTGCCATTTCAAGTTAGACAAAAATGCTGGAGAAACTCAACGGGTGAGGCAGCATCTATGGAGCGAAGGAAATAGGCGAAGGAGATTTAAATATGTTTTTAAAATGTTAAATTTATTCAAAACCACTGTTAATTGACAAGGCATTGTGAAATAATTGGGGTATGCAGGGTTTCTCAAAGAGAAGTGAGCGTAATCCAGAGATCATGCTCCCAATAGGAGAGAAAGGAAACTCATCCACACACATGAGCTCAATTCTTGGAGTGACACCGGATAAAAAGGGTGGGAGTACCAGTCTCGGGAATTCAGATTGCCTCTGCAATTCCAGGGTCAGTTGGTGAACCGGGACAGATGATAATTACAATTGGTCTGAATTGATATTTCCCTTTGCATGGGACCAGGCTGAAATTACAGCATAACCGCACCTTATGAGGCAGTGCAAAGTATATAAACTTTACTTTCATAGTTGAAGATTTCATATACCCTTAATAGACAACTTTCCCCTCTGACTTATGGTGCTGATCACACCTATTAACACAAGGTCAGAGATTCTGATTCACAAATTAAGTTTATTTTCCAAGTTATCTATAGATTCAGCCACCCTATTCCTCTCCTAGAGTCTATTACAATCCTGCTTACTAATTGTCACATGTCCAATGTTGACATTTTAACCAACACACCCATATTCAAGGTATTAATCCACAGCAAGACACAGTGGTCCTTGCAAAACACACTGAGGAACCATAAGGTCTATTATCTAGTTAAATAAATGCCGCAGCTCTAAATTGAGTCAATGTTTAATCCATGCTATCATTAATCTATTTTTCTAAGGACCACAATTTTGCTAACTAACCTTTTATGTAGGACTTAAATGCCTTCTGAAAATCTATATACATGACTAACACTTTCTGCATTGCCTTCATCAATCTTCTATTATCTGATCAAAAATTCAATCAGATTAATGAAAGACAATTTGTCTTGAATAGATCTGTGCTGGCTCTTTACTCTTTAAAAATTTACTCTTTTCCAAGCCATTATTCTTATTTTCCATTATTGCTGTTTGTAAAACTTTCCCAATTACTAACAGGTCCATAGTGTCAACATTTGCATTACTCCTGCTTTTGAACATTTACCTTCTTCCATCCCACAAGAATCTTCTCTGTATCTAGTTAGATTGATCATGGCAACCCATCTTCATTTACCACCTTTTTTTCTTCAGCAAGCCAGGATACATCCCATCCAGACCCAGTGCTTTGTTTACCTCAAGCATTTTTCCAATACTTCTTTTCATTAGCTTCCCACATCAATTTCATCCCATTCGTTATCTCTACTTTGCACTCTAATGAGCTTTTGCCAGCCTTCCTCTTAATTCAAAATAGTCATTAAATATTCCACCAACCTTATGCACAGATTACTTTCTTCATCTCTGATTAGTTTCTCCTTTACTTATGCTACCCTATTCGGTTGTCTTTATAAGTTTTTTTTAATTTCCCTTATAAGTGCTAGAGGAGCTCAGCGGATCAGGCAGCAACTGTGAATGGAATGGGCAGACATCATTTTGGGCCAGGACCATTCTTCAGACTGATCATCTGAAATCCTCCAGCACTTTGTTTTTTGCTCAAGATTTCACCTTCTGCAGTTTCTTATAGTTTTGAATTTTAGTTGCCTAGTCTGAAGAAGAGTCCCGACCCAGAAGGTCGCCCATCCTTTTTCTCCAGAGATGCTGCCTGACTCGCTGAGTTACTCCTGCACATTGTGTCTGTCATCGGTATATGCCAGCATCTGTAGTTCCTTTCTACATAATATATTCTATTCTATTCTCATAGTCTCCCTTTCTTTTGGTTGTGATCATGAAATTTAATTGTACCCTGATGTATAAGAGTATAAATTAATATCATCTAATCTTTTCACCACCCCTCTCATTTTACTATTTCAATGCTTGTAAGCATTTGAATTATTCACCTGACATAACTATTTTTTTAGAGATACAGCACAGAAACAGGCCCTTTGGCCCACTGAATCTGCGCCGATCAGCGATCCCCGTACACTAACACTATCCTACACATTAGGGACAATTTACAATTCCTACCAAAGCCAATTAACCTACAAACCCGTATCTTTGGAACGTGTGAGGAAACCAGAGCACTCAGAGAAAACCTACGTGGCCACAGGGAGAACATGCAAACTCCATATAGACAGCACCCATAGTCAGGATCGAACCCGTAGTCAGTCTCTGGCGGCGTGAGGCAGTAACTCTACTGCTGCGCCACCATGCAGCCCACACACTGTTCAGTCCTTTCTTTTTTTCATTACACTTTCTAACTCTCAAGGCATCCAGGGACCCCTGGTTTAGGTGCTGTTACTTTTTCCAGATGCATCCAAATGTAACCTTTACAATTTTACCTGTCAATTGTGGCTTTCTCTTAACCTCGTCCTAATGCCCTGAAATTTTGCCACTCTTCAGTTAAGTAATTCTACCTTAGATTTAGTTCCTTTCCTTCAGATTGCTCTTCTACTTTAGAAATCACATTAATATCGGGAAATTCCACCGCACCTGCACTAGTTCCTAGAACACCAATCACATTTTACCAATAAAATCACTATAGCTACCACCTTAAAGTTTAAATCATGGTTTGTTAAAAATGATGTACGTTTTATAAAACTTGCCAGCTCTTTCTTGTCAGATCATATTTATCCAAATGCTCAGTTAATATGTCTCCAATAACTAATTAAATAACTTAATCAAAATTGACATCAACTAACGGAGTAATAGCTTCAATATATTTTGTTTTTGTTTTTCTCAAATCTAATAGCCTGTATTTCCTTAAAAAGAATTCCATATGTAGTTGTCCCCAATCGATTGCAGAAATTAATTACTTTTGCACTCTGCCTCTCCCAGCTTATGTAAAAATTAAACCTACCTTTATAATAATTTTGTTAGAAAGGAACTGCAGATGCTGGTTTAAACCGAAGATAGACACAAAATGCTGGAGTACCAGGCCAGGCAGCACCTCTGGAGAGAAGGAATGGGTGACATTTCTTCAGAAGAACGGTCACAACCTGAAACATCACCCATTCCTTCTCTCCAGAGATGCTGCCTGGAGAGAAGAGTGTGAGTGTGAGTGTGATTGTGTGTGTTCCACTCTGACAGTGTGGTTGTCGGTTTTTCACGTGACTGAAAAATCGCCTAAGTGGGACAGGTCCATTACTGTTCCTTAACTTTACCTCACTTGTTTGTGGTGTCTGATCATCCTTCCTGAAATCCTATCATTATATTGCTGTTATTGTTTTGAATATTATAAATCACCAGCAAGCTTTATTTTATTTTTCTGCATTTTCCTTATGTTCTGGAATACTTAGCACCAATATATTTTCTCTGAAATGCCAGAAGCTGAGTGGAAACCTTATACAACTATATTAAATGACGAGAGCCATAGAAAAGTAAACTATCCGAAGCTGGGTGGAAATGTCAAATACGAGGAAGCAAATTTAAAGGTGAGAGGGACAAAGTTTAAAGGAGATGCACAGAGTCCCTTTGCCTGGAACACACTGCCAGGAGTGGTGGTAGAAACAGATAAGATAGTGGCTTTTCAGAGGCTTTTAGATAGTCACATGAATAGACAGGGAATGGAGGGATATAGATTACATGCAGGCAGAGATTTGTTTAACATGGCATTATGTTTGGCACGGACATTGTGGGCTGATGGGCCTGCCATCCACTTTAGCTAAAGATAGACACAAAATGCTGGAGTAACTCAGCGGGACAGGCAGCATCTCTGGAGAGAAGGAATGGGTGATTTTTCAGGTCGAGGCCCTTCTTCAAATCAGTCTACCTTCAGTTTAAACCAGCATCTGCAGTTCTTTCCTACACCGATTTAGCTTAATTGTATTCGCTTAATTATCAACTGCACTATTTTAAACAATAACTCTGCCCATCTGAGCAAGTAACTCTTATAAACTTGCCAATTTTCCTCCCACCTCTTCACCTCACCAGTTTTCCTTTACCAGGTTCCTCTCCTCTAGTCCATCAATCTGAAGAAGGGTTTCAGTTCGAAACATTGTCCATTTCCCTCCACAGATGCTGCCTGGCCTCCTGAATTCCGTTGTATTTGTTCCAGATTTGAGCACTTCTGACTTGTTCTCCTCTTATAAACATATTATGCAGAGAAGCTTGTGTTTGTCAAGTAGTGCTGGGAACATGACAATTGGTCCCGGAGGGCAAAAATCTAAAATTACATTCTAAACGTTGATGTTTAGCCGTACAGAAAACTCACTGGGGAATTATGTCACATTATAAATACAAGGCCTGTTTCCAAATGGTCGCTGTCAAAGAACAGAGCCCATAATCATAATTCACATTAAGTTGATTTACACACAAAAAGTTGTTGTGAACAAAAAACAAACTGCTGGAGTAACTTAGCCGGTCAGACAGTGTCTGAGGTGGCAGAGGGTTGGTCAATGTATCAAGTTGGGACTCCGTGGTAGACCACTGACTCATTGAGCTCCTCCAGTGGTTTACATTCTTATTCTCATTCCAGACTACCGCATCTGTAGTCTCTCATGTCTCCAAAAAGTTGACTTGTTGTCTTCATAGCCAATGACCCGATCTACTCAACAGTCTCAGAATTTCTGAAAGTTTGACATAACTATTCCATTTCATTTTTATTTATTCTCACTTCTCACTGTCTGAGCATCACTAGCTGGGTCATATTGTCCTTAAGTGGCTTGCTGGGATGATGGGAAATTTCAGAGTCAACCACATGGAGTGATTGGATTGTTGAGTTATAAGGACAGCAGATGTTCTCTCCTGAAGTGCATTGACAAAGCATCAATTTATTTGGTAGTCTTGTGGCACTGCCATTTCATGAGATGGAAAATGGGCCCATTTTGAGAACTGCAGACACTTCCAGAGATGGGGCGGGTGGTGGCCGATGGGGTTGGCAAGTGGAACCATCGTTGAAGTATGCACTTCTTCCACAAGAGTGGACAGAGATTTTGTGTGCTCTCAATGCCGAATCTTGAGCTTCTGAAAACCATCCCAGGTTTTCTCCATTTTGACCTGTCACATCAGAAATTTCCGGGAGCCAATGAGCATGATGCATTTCTTCAAGCATTTGACTGTGTTTTTGATCCTTTTCCTCTGTTTGTCTGGTAATCATTCCTCTTGATAAAACTCAGAATAGTGTGTCTATTTCAGGAGACAAGTGTCTGTAGATACTGCAATCTGGAGCAAAAAATAAATTGCTGGAGGAACTAAATATGTCAAGCAGCATCTGTGGAGGCAAAGGGGATAGTTGACATTTCGAGTCAAGGCCCTGCATCAGGGCCCTGTTCAGGAGGCTGGTATTAGTCATATGAATGATATAAACAAAAATGCTGGTGTAACTCAACAGGTCAGGCAGCATCACTGGAGAAAGGAACAGATTACATTTCCCATTGAGTGACTCCAGCATTTTGTGTCTATATTCAGTATAAACCAGCATCTGCAGTTACTTCCTACACATATAAATTATGTAGCCTGCCCCTTATAGTTTGACTTAAAGGTACAGCATGGAAACAAGCCCTTCATCCTAGCAAGTCCACACCAACCATCAATCAATTTTGACATTAGTTCTATTTTGACCACACATTCCTTACACACAAGGAGCAATTTGCACAGGCCAATTAACCAGCAAACCCATATGTTTTTGGGATGTGGGAGAAAACTGGTGCACCTGGAGGAAACCCACACAGTCACAGGGAAAACTCAACAGAGACAGCACCCAAGGTCACGATCAAAACCAGGTCTTTGGTGCAGTGAGGTGGTGGCTCCAGCAATGAGCCACTGTGCTACCCAGGAATGAGGGTATTGGCCTGGAGCTGACGCTGGCCTTGGTTATGCTTATTGATTCAGTGAATCTGGAGGAATCTGTTGAGATAACATTGGTGGGTTGACTCAGATAAGCTTCAACCACAATCCTGGTGTCTTGTAGTCCCTAATGATTACTTTCAATTTCAATTCCAGATTATTAATCTAAATTCAAATTCCACAGCTGCCATGCTGTTTGAACCCAGGTACTTGGGTACCGAGGTATGGTTTGAACCCTGTACTTGGTTTATTAATTGTCAACTTAATCACTGCACCATCACTGTGCCCTGTTTATGCAATCGACAAATAACCAAGGAATTTCTAAAAGAGCAATAAGATGTGAAAAGATGAATCATTCGGGTGTCTGTCAAATTTCTGAGAAAATATCTGTACTGAGTTTATTCTGTCTGAGGTGGAGATTAGACCACCTTGCCATTACAAATCAAGAGTGATGCTCTCCAGTGTTCATGAAAAAGCAAAATCAATGTGCAGATGCTGGAAATTTGAAGGAAATATAAAGGAAACATTCAGTAGGTCAGGCAATGGCTATGAAGAGAACAAATGAGGCAGCACTGCTAATGTAGTTCCTCAATGTTGATTTTGATTATGGACTCTGTTCTTTGACAGCTGCCATTTGGAAACAGGCCTTGTATTTATAATTTGAGAAAATTCCCCAGTGAGTTTTCTTCACAGATAAACATTGCTGTTTAGAATTCGATTTAGACTTTTGCCCTCCAGGGCCAATTGTCAGACTCTCAGCACCTACTTGACACACACAAATGCTTCTCAGCATAAATTGCTTCAAAGAGGTATTCGCTTGACTCTATAGAGCTATCTTTTACCATAATAGGTTGATAATTAAGCCAACACACAGAGGACAGTGCTAATAGCAGTGGCTATCAATTCAAAGGATGGATTCATACATCACATCCCTCATAAAGTACACCCACATATAAAATATTGAGATATCCTACAATGTTTTTTTTGAATAGTTGTATTTTGAAAATAAAAATTACTGCTGAGCTAACTCTCTTAGTCCCTCCACACCTGCTGTTATTTTCTGAGATTTTCTGTCTGTTTCAAACTATAGTATGTGAACAGATTTGCTTTTATTCTCTTAAGCAAATACATCTGATTACTAATCACATGGCATGTCGAGTATAAGTATCATTGGACAGAGTTAATGGTGGCATTTCTAGACAAAAAAATAAAATGTGACCCGAATGATTGTGTGTGTGAGCATGCCTGTGTGTGTGTGTGTGTGTGTGTGTGTGTGTGTGTGTGTGTGTGTGTGTGTGTGTGTGTGTGTGTGTGTGAGTGTGTGTGTACATTTGTGTGTCCCCAATGTACAGTATTATATATATTGTTTTTCATATAAATGAATGAGGCAGGATTTTAAAGGAATTATTTCCCACAATGTGTCAGATGTACAGGAAAAATTTGAGAAAAATGTTCCATGGACCTGTTGATCTGAAGGCCACTCCACAGAGCCTTCACAAATATAGTGTTAAAGAAGGAACTGCAGATGCTGGAGAATCGAGGGTACACAAAAGGCTGGAGAAACTCAGCGGGTGCAGCAGCATCTAAGGAGCGAAGGAGATAGGCGACGTTTCGGGTCGAGACCCTTCTTCAGTCTGGTCAGGGATCAGGGAAACGAGAGATCACAGAGGGGCAGCAGTTAGAGAGGAGGTTGTGAAACTGTCTCCGTAGGGAGGAGGAGAACTTCTTCAAAGTAGGCATACCTTGAGGAGATATCGCAGTGGAGTAGACAAAGTGTTAAAGAAGGAACTGCAGATGCTGGAGAATCGAGGGTACACAAAAGGCTGGAGAAACTCAGCGGGTGGATGAGGCTCGCACCAGGGTCTCCTCCATACCCCGCAACACTGCCCTCTCGCCCCATTCCCCCACTCGCAAACAGGGCAGAGTACCCCTGGTCCTCACCTTTCACCCCACCAGCCGGCAAATACAACACATAGTCCTCCGCCAGTTTCGCCATCTCCAATGTGACCCCTCCACTCGCCACATCTTCCCATCTCCCCCCCTGTCTGCCTTCCGCAAAGACCGCTCCCTCCGCAACGCCCTTGTCAATTCTTCCCTTCCCTCCCGCTCTACCCCTTCCCCGGGCACTTTCCCTTGCAACCGCAAGAAATGCTACACTTGTCCCTTCACCTCCCCCCTTCACTCCTTTCAGGGACCCAAGCAGTCCTTCCAGGTCCGACAGAGGTTCACCTGCACCTCCTCCAACCTCATCTACTGCATCCGCTGCTCCAGATGCCAGATGATCTATATCGGTGAGACCAAGCGTAGGCTTGGCGATCGTTTCGCCGAACACCTCCGCTCAGTCCGCAATAACCAAGTCGACCTCCTTGGTGCTGAGTCGGCTCAGCACTTCAACTCCCCCTCCCATTCCGTATCCGACTTCTCGGTCCTGGGCCTCCACCACGGCCAGAGTGAGCAACACCGCAAGTTGGAGGAACAGTACCTCATATACCGCTTGGGGAGTCTGCATCCTCTGGACTTGAACATTGAATTTTCTCAATTCTGTTAACCCTTGCTGTCTACTCCCCTTCCCACCTCTCCCTCAGCCCTCGGGCCCTGGCATTCCCTCTCTCTCTATCTCCCACCCCCACCCTAGTCGCACTAGCTTCTCATTTTCACACCACAAACAGCTTACAATGGCTTGTTCCCTTTATCATCGATACTTTTTTGCATATCTTTCATTCATTGTTCTTTATCTCTCCACATCACCGTCTCCTTCTCTCGTTTCCCTGATCCCTGACCAGTCTGAAGAAGGGTCTCAACCCGAAACGTCGCCTATCTCCTTCGCTCCTTAGATGCTGCTGCACCCGCTGAGTTTCTCCAGCTTTTGTGTACCTCCTTCACAAATATAGCTTTGGCACATATGTCCATATATTGCATGCACTGAAAGACGATTGCATTAAAGAAAAGAGATGCAAGGAAAGGAACAGAGGCTGAAATAATCCAAATTTAACATAATTAAAAGCACGTATTATGAAATATTGCAATGCTGCAATGTCAGCTAGCTGCAATATCATCTGCCTTACATCGACTAGTGGATGAACAGGCATCACTTCTCTTGGGCAATGATGACGTGCTTACAGAGAGACACAGAAACTGCAGATGCTGGAAGTGAGCAAAACACAAAGTGCTGGCGGAATTCAGCGGGTGAGGCAACATCTGGGGAGGGATTGGACAGGTGACGTTTGAGGTCAGAAACCTTCTTCAGACTTGTTTTCACTCTGGTTCTCTGTGCTCTGAGGTAGTTTCTGAGTTTAGTTAAAGTTAGGTTTGAGATATAACATAGAAACAAGCCCTTCGGCGCATCAAGTCTGTTCCAACCAGTGATCTCCCGTACACTAATTCTATCCTACACACTAGGGAAAATTTACAAAGCCTATTATGACTTTGAGAATATTCGTGAGTCAATCCTTTTCTCCGTTCTGTCTGTTGGAAATCACTTGGAATAGACTGTTTGTAGTAGATTCAGCAGTCAGGTGTGAAGTGAAGCCTTGATGCTCAGTGTGTTGGTGTAAGAAGATGTGAACACTGGTTCATCAATCCTGTCAATAAGTGTGAAGGATTGTGCAAACACAGACCTCATGGTATCTTTCCAATGCTTTGAGATGTCAATTGGCGGTAGTCCATGTCTCTCACATATACAGGGCAGTGGGAATCACTGTTGTTCAGCAAACCATGTTCAGCAAACCAAGAGCAGCCAAATGCTGTACTGATATTCTGGAGCCTGTAAAAGAACCATCCATGTCTTCTCCCACGGAGAATATTCCAGAGGAATCCATGTTTTCCTTCGTCTGGCCATGGGTTTTGCTTATTGCTAAGGTGTGTTGTGCAAATTGACTTTCTTGTCATTAGTGAAAGGGCTGAGGGCTTCAATGAAGAAGTCAGTGATATGTGAATATTGTCTGCACACTGTAATTCAATGACTGAGGTAATCTTAGTTCAGAAGTACAGATGACGAATGTTGAATAGTTCCCCGTTTGTCTTGTCATCCCAGTAGGAAGCTTTTGAAGGTGAGGTGGATTGCTGCATTTTGAAGATTGGGAAGAGGAGTGCTGCCTCGGGTGAGCCCTGTCTGTGTTGGGATTGTGTCTGCGATGGAAACATTGCTTCAGATCAAAGCCTGCATATAATGATAATGAATTTCTGCACGCAGCCAACTCTGAAAAGGATTCCCCTATGGTTAAGAGCTGGAAGCGTCGTCAGGTTAAAAAATATTTTCCCAATTGTCTTGGGTTTATCATATGATGAAAGTGCTATTGAATCTCTTGAAGAACAGAATCTGTTTTGTGACCGTGAGCGGAGCACTTCGATCACTGGGAGCGCGCAGTTGAAGTAGATCTCACAATGACTTTCTCCATCGAAGATAGTGTAGAGACCGATCTGTAAGTACTGTAAAGAGACCTGTATTCTTGAATATGGTCACAACTATTTTATCACTGAGATCCCCAGGATGGTCTCCTCTTCCCAGATGAGGGAGATGACTCAACCCGAGGTGTTTTCCACCTGGAGAAAACTCAGCGGGTGCGTAGGTGACGTTTCTTCAGACTCAACCCGAGGTGACTGCGTTTTATACTTTAACAAGGGATTTCATTGTTTCAGCTGGCATATGGCCTTTTCAACCACTTGAAAATCAGACGATCGTGCTCATGTAGTGGCAGAGGAACCACATTGCTGTGGAATGGAATAGAGAACCTCAAAGACAGTTAGGCTCAATGTGTTCACCTTGACAATTAGGCTCAATGTGTTTACACAATGCGCTCCTTGATGGTTTCCACAGATGATCAGTAGAGCTGAAGAATCAAGGCATTTCATAGCTCATAGAGAGTTGCTGTAGTTTCTGCGTTCTATCCACACTCCATCTGTTCCTCAGAGTGTGAGTCTTTTGGAAGGCAGCTTCCAATGCCTATACACGTCCTTCACGGGGTATGAACGGCCAACGTATGGACACTCCATACATATGTACGACTGTTTGGGAGATTAGAGGGATGGATGGGGATGGGTTTGCCAGCTGCTGCTGCCGGGTGGAAACGAGGCATTTTCACATGCTATCCCCATCCACCCGCCCCCTCCCCCATTGTCGCCCAAGCATAACAGTAGGGGGAAATTGCTTGTGTCAAGCAGAGCTGGGCACATTGAGCTCACCCGTGCACTCACTGTGCCAGTGAGGCTGGCCGGTGGCCATTCGTCCTGTTCACTCTCCTGACACAGCTGTTTCTATCACCTTTCCCATAAATTGTTCATTCCCAATTTGTGAATAGTTCGGGTTATAATCAATTCTTAGGAATGGAAACCTGTCCTAGCCTGGCACTTTCTGTAAGCAGAAGACAGTCACAAAAGGCTGGAGTAACTCAGCGGCTCAGGCAGCATCTGTGGAGTAAAGGTGAAGTTTCTGGTCAAGACCCTTTGGTTTAAACCAGTATCAGCAGTTCCTCCCCACACACACTGTAAATATAGTTTCTATTCCTCCCAACACATTTTTGCATTTCTAGTCCAAGATCTTCTTACATTTTACATTTGATAATTCCTGAATCTTTTGGCGATTCTCATCAAACCTGTCGGTGTTTGTGAAGGAAAAGCGGAGAGTTCTAACATTGGAACATCAAAGTCAGAAATTCTGTCCTTGCCACAAACAGCATTCATCTCTCTGTAAAACTGAGCCCGAACCAGAGCATTCCTAGTCATAGTTTCATATTCAATCCAGTCAGGAACTTCCAATAACTTATCCTGCTCCATCACTAAGATCACCTCTCTCCATCTATTTATTATCTTAGCCTCTCCAGCCTCAGCTCATTTAGTTATTAAATCTTCATCCATGCATTTGTTACTGAGACTTGATATAACCTTTACATTCTCCTGACAAGCCTCCCAGCTGCCGCACCATTAACCAGCTCTGGACTGGATATTTTTAAAGCAGAGATTAAAAGGTTCTTGATTAGTAAGGGCATCAAAGATTACAAGGGATGAATGGTGATGTACACTCGGTGGGTCGAATGACATTATTCTGCTCCTTTGTCTGTGGTCCCCAGCCTAGCAATGCTTCCATTCTAAAATTCTCTTTCTCCCTCAATGTTTGCACCTTTTTACATCTCTCTCCTCTTTTACTACACTATTTTCAAACTCTCTCTGTGCCAAAGAGGTGTTTCCTAATATCTCCATCAACAGCATAGTGTCAAATTTTGGTTGATATTGTTCCTGTGAATTACCTTGGAATATCGGGCTACATTTATGGCACTACACCAGCACCAGTTGTTCACGAGAATCTTTCTGAATCACATAAAAGGCTGCTTGGTACAGAGAATTTCTAATTTTCAGTTTTATAAACTATTTTGAAAACTGGAAATAAAATGCCTCGAATCCTAATATGATTTTTTATCCTAGGGTAATTGCATAGCCCTGATCCATTACAGATGGAAAGTGTATTAAGATCCAGTATTATCTTCCCCATAATAAACATTCAGCCCTAAACCAGATTGCAGCAGGATAAGGAATATGAACTGCATTGGAGTTTTACATCGATGGAAACTCAAATAAATCCTAACTGCAAATGCAGGAATGTTAATCAAACAAAAGTGTGAATGTTCAATGCCAGCCCCTTCTGGCCTTAAATATTGCACAAGAATTGACCATCAGCTGGCAACAACATACTGACAATGCTAAAGAATTTTAATAAATCCTAATGATGTGCTTCAGGAGTAGAGGACATAGTGAGCAGGCAAGAGATTAAATATCGGCCATATTAACAACTAACAATGGAGACAAAGAACATTTGGGATTAAGCCCCAAGAAAACTGCACTTTAAGTCAGACAGAAAGAAAGGGGGTCGAATTTCCAGTAAACCGTCAAAGCCTAGTGGGCAGAAACTGGCAGTAAATCTTGAGTGGAACTTCACCAGACTAATTCATTTTATCGGAGGTGCGATCAGCGTTTGGCTGGATCAGGCTGTCAGAGCAAAGTTTCATTAAAACCGGTGGAAAATGTCATGGAAACTCAATTTGTGCTGGACATAACCTGCTCTTGAAATTCTTCAACCTTTTGCTGTAGGGCTGATTTTGAATGAATTGTGCTGGAAATATCAGGAATAGAGCAGAAATTATAGTTAAAGCATGACAGTGAATTGTTACTGACAGGCACGAAAGATATAACTTAAATATAGAAGCAAGAAGAAAGAATTGACAGAGAACTATTAATTCCTAAGGTGTGTATGATATGCAAAATATTTGTTAAATATTGGAAGTGTTTTGTGAAGTAATGACATAATGGTTCAAAACATGCACCATTATGCTTGCTTTCATCCATGCGGTAGAAGTTCCATTATAACCAAAAACGTGAATGAAATAATTCAAATGAAATAAAAATGTATGAAAAAAATACTCCCATTATACAACCTGGCATTAAAGGAAGTGCTGAATTATTAAGTTGCTTTATTTTGAAGGAAATTTTACCCTGAGGCTCCATCTGTTCCCCTGGAAGATCCAATGCCACCATTTGAAGAGGAGCACTAGATAATTTTCAGCGGCAAAAATTTTCGCCTCAGCTAATGTTCATAAAATTATGATTATCTAATTTCTGTTCGAGACCTCAGTCTATGCAAATTGTCTTTGGCATTACAACTGTGACTACTCTTCAAACCTATTTAAATTCGGTGTGAACTGCTCTGGCACTCTCTGGGAACATGATAAATCCAAACTCTTTCTTCTTTCTTTATATTTTTATTAAGCTTTTTTTATCCTCAGCTTAAGGTCGAAATTCTTGTTTGTACTTGGGCATTTCAGTCTTAATGCCTCCAAATTAAAATTCCCATGTGTGCTTTAATCTCTCCACAGTTTTGATCCTTCCTATCGCTTTAACTTCCTATATCCCGGCAACCCAAACTCATAATTTCTCTGATTCTAACAGACTTCTCGCCACTTTTGCAGAAGAATTGTTTTAAAGGGTTGATGTCATCCTGAGGGACTGTGATATGGAAATTACTCAGAGATTGCGGAGGTGACACATCCCAGAGTTTCACTCCGGAAAGAATCAATTTTCAATTGACTAACATTGAAAAAAAAACAACATTTAGCAATAAAATTCATTGGATAGTACACCAATGTTGTACTGCCTCCAAGACAGCAAACATGTTCTTAGGTACACAAAAAGCTGGAGAAACTCAGCGGGTGCAGCAGCATCTAAGGAGCGAAGGAGATAGGCGACGTTTCGGGTCGAGACCCTTCTTCAGACTGGTCTACACTTAGGTACTTGATTCAAAACTGTTCTTAGGTACTTGATTCAAAACTGCTTACCTTGCTCCAGGTGTTCTCTGTTCAAAGGCCTGCAGAACTTTATGCAAACCTCCTCACATGTACTCAGCTTCTTGTAATAATGCTGACACACCATTTGGCTTTCAAATAAATTGGTGTGGAAGCTCTGCCTCTGGCTACTAATCTAATTTTCTAGGACGTCTTGTTCACCCTATGTTTCTACACTTACTCTCCCTCCATGGAAACTTTGTTAAAGTTTGCCCCTTTGCCCAAACTATTGTTCAATCCTAATATCTTAATTTTTGGATTTATGTCAAGCTTTCTAATTATATTTCAATATAGCAGTTTGGACTTTATTTATACAAAGTATATTGCTACAAATATCATTTGTAATCAAAGTGCCATTGTTGGTGATGAGTATCGTCATATCATCAAGTCACCATGCATTTTTGAGTTCCTGCTTTCTGGAATATATATTCCGTTGTATAATTACAGCATTTTCCTTTAAATTGTTTCATATATTATGGTGTTTTAAATGTAGTCCTTTTTTTTATTATCACTTAAACTTTCTTAAAACATAATTATATTTCCTCAGATTCCTCTTATAATCACATATTCCTCTTGGGGTTTGCCCCAGTTCTATCACTCTTTTTCATTTGCTATTAGTCTCTGACCTGCTTTTACTTTCCTACTGTAGGATGTCCTAGTTCTTGTTTCTCACTGCTTCTCCCATTTAGTTCCAGCTTGTATTCTGCCTTTGGCTTTGGCTCAGCTCCACTGAGTTCTGTTTCCTTCTTTGTTTGGCTTCAGACCAGCTCCACTGAATTCATTTTCTTTTCTCTCTTCATTCCCTTGGCTGTTCCATAGCTCAGTTACACTGCTCCTTACTGTTCCCACCTCAGTCTCTCTTCACCCCCATGATTTAGCTCTCTTACATTAGACCTGCTGTTGTTTTGATTCACTGAATCTACTTTACTTTACCTCATGTGTTCAAACTCCACCCAATCTTAGCTAATGCAATAACCAAAATGAATAGAAGAAAAATCGTAGCAGGGGCATGAAACAGATAGGCGAAAAAAATGAATGATTCTAAATCAAATTAAATTTGAAAAATTGCCAATTAATTAACAATAATAAAAAAATAAAAGTTATAAAAATGAAAGAAAGGTAATTGTACAGGAGGAAGAAGATGGAAAATACAGGCCGGCCATCATGACATTACTTATGTGGGAGAATGCTAGAATCCAATAGGAAGTGAAAGGTGTGCACTTAAAAAAATTGTAAAAGGATTAGGTACATGGTTTTATGGAAGGGCAATCTAGTTTGACAATCTAAGGATTAAAGTTTTAGAGGATATGACCAGCAGGCTAAATGAAAGAGGAACCAATGTGTCCAGATTTTCAAAATACATTTTATAAGGTGCTGTACCACACATACTCTTTTAAGGAAAAGAGTACTCATTGAATCTGATCATATATTAGCATGGATTGAGAGTTTCTGTAAAGAAACAGAAAATAAGAATAAACAGATTGGTAAGTTGGAAAACTATGATGATGACACCGGAGATCAGAAGAGAGAGCAATGGAAAGATGTGAGGTTATTCAATAAAGTAGACAATTTGGATAAACAGTCTGAAGAAGGGTCTCGACCCGAAACGTCGCCTATCTCCTTCGCTCCTTAGATGCTGCTGCACCCGCTGAGTTTCTCCAGCTTTTTGTGTACCTTGGATAAACAGAACATTTTTAAATGGCAGGAAATTAATAAATTATGGTATTGAATACGTTTTCCATCTTTGTAAATACAAACACACCAATCTATTAAGAATCCAAATAGTATATTTGTATTTATTACAAGACGCAAAATTCAAGCGTAAGGAAATCTGTATAAGGCCGTACAGACCTTTGTTGAAAGCACACCTGAGGCACTTTAAGCAGCTTTGGCACAGCTACCCAAGAATGGGTTTACCATTTTGGAGGTGCACATCTCTGATGATCTGTCCTGGGCCCAGCACATTGATGCAATCACAAGGAAAGATCATCATGCCTCTCATTCCTCAGCGGTTTGAGGAAATTCAGCGTGTCATCAGATACTCTATCAAACCTTTATAGCTGTGTGATGGAGACCACACTGACTGGTTGCATCACAACCCCGTTTGGTAACTGAAACACTCAAGAATGAAGGAGACTGTAGTAAATGGTGGACATTGCATAAATTCTAACTTCCCCACCATCAAAGGGATCTACAGAATTACATCCAAAAGGCAGCTAATATCATCACACGCTACCCTAGCTGCATTCTTCTCACTGATACCATCGGGAAGAGGGTATAGCAGCTTAAGAATTTATACCTCCGCGTTCGAAATCAGCGTTCTCCCATCCATCATTAGGTTCTTGAATGGTTCTGCACAATCCTAACCATAACCCTCCCTCAGCACTGAATCATCACAGTTTTTCCACTACTATAGTTGCTCTCTAAACTTTGATTTTTGGCACTATTATGATCTAGTTTACTTAAAATAACGAATAATTTATCATATATGTGTTTGTTATTGGTGTGTCTAACATGTCAGTATAACTGCAGGAAGTAAGACATTCATAGCTTTGGTATTTATTCCTGTGTCTATAATGTAAACATTCTCTTGTCTCTTGCAACGTTGCTTTGCTATCCCAGGTATTCAATGGATAAATGCTGTTTTTCTTGATGTTAGTCAATTGAAGATTGATTATTTCAGGAATAAAACTCTGTGCGATCTCTGCAATCCCTGAGGAATTTCCATATCAGAGTCCCTCAGGATGATATCAATCCCTATCTAACAATTATTCTGCAAAACTGCAGGGAAGGTTGGAACTCATTTCTCTGGGGTTGTCCATCGTTGGGCATGTATGGGCAGCTACGATCCTCATCAAACCACCCTCTGACCTCCAGCTTTCCTTAAAGCAGAATCTACTCCTCTTCTCACATCATGACACATAAAACATGGTATATCATGATCAGAGACTGTGGTCTTATGCCAAATACCAAATCAATGAATGGTACCCCACTTTGTTGGTATCCTAATGACCACTAAAGGATGTACCAACAACTCTAGGAGGGAGAGAGGGTTAGCCTTTGCAGGAGATTTTGACAGAAGTTTACTGGCTTGATAGAAGTTAGTGGTTGTTTCTTTGCTGGGAAGAACAGAACACGGGATCATAGTGTCAGGAGAAGTAGCACTCTTTTCACAAGTGAGATGAGGATCAATTCCTTTACTCAAAACACAGTGCATCTTTGAATTTCTCTACACATATTGAAAGCTGTGATTGATTTTTGGATATGGAATCAAAGGATAACGATTTCCAAAAAAGACACAGTGCTAGAGTAACTCAGCAGGTCAGGCAACATCTCTGGAGAACATGGATGGATGACGTTTCGGGTCAGGACCCTTCTTCAGACTGATGTGTCTGAAATCCTTCTTGAGACTATGCATTTTCAGGTGGGTTACGGAATTTGCAGTAGAGGATTAACCTTGACCTTGTGAAATAACACAGTAGGCTGCATAGTCTATTCTGTTCCTAACTCTTATGTCAGTGGAAACATAGTTGAAATAAATTAAAAATGCAAGCAAACATGAAATAAAAGTATATGATAGAAACAAAAGTCCATAAATTTGCAAAATGATAACTAGGTATAACATAATCCTGTAAAGCATGTCAGTATCTGCAGAATTATCTATCATAAAATTAAATTAGTTTCAAGGCACTTTATTGCTAAACTTAGTTCAACTGTCGACATTATTTCCTTGGAGACCAAGTTTCCTAGCTATGCCATTAGTAGAATTGTGTAGTAGTGTAGATTTAATTTTCTGCTTCAGAATAGCAGTAAAAGCATTTCATATAAAAAGGCAGATGGTAATTAGAAAATTTAAGAGCAAAACTTATTCCTATATATTTTCCAATTAGCTTTTACAATTCACCTCCTCAATGATAAAAAATGTATACCTGTAATTTTAATGAAATATTTTCAATTATTTTTTGAATTATTGTTAAAATTCACAAATGAACAACTTTGTAACATTTAAATAAATGCTGCAAATTAATAGTATAATGGAGGGTATTTTTCATGTTAAGACTACTTGCTATTTCAACTATTATTTTCTTAGAATGGATTTCTGTTTGTTGATACCTAAGTGCACAAATATGTGCACAGTAAGGTTTGCTGTGGACTTGATTATGTAACTCCGGGCACACTTGATCTCCATTAAATTGCCTTTGAACACGCAAGGGAAAATGTCCAAATGCGCCAGGTAGTTAAAAGAAGAAGAGGCGTGAGGTGGAGGTATGATTTAGCCAATCAATATTTCTTAGTTGAATTTTCATGGTAAGCTGCCAAAATTAATCACCCATTTCCCAAATGCAATATGGAAGTTGAGTGTCAATGACATTGCTTGCATCCAGTTGTGCACTTGACAATAGAGTAGCACTATGTCGCAAATGCGACCATTAAATGTGTTTCAGAAGTTACCAAGTGGGAGTCAATTGAAAGGGATTTACTAGGATAGTCAAAAGGAGCACGGTGGTGTAGTGGTAATGCTACTGCCGTACAGTGCCAGTAACCTGGTTCGATCCTGACTATGGGTGCTTGACTGTAAGGAGTTTGTACGGAGTTTGGACGTTCTCCCCGTGACCTGCTTGGGTTTCGCCCGCGATCTTTAGTTTCCTCCCACACTCCAAAGACGTACAGGTTTGTATTGACTTGGTATAAATGTAAAATTGTCCCTAGTGTGTGTAGGATAGTGTTAGTGTGTGGGGATCGCTGGTCGGTACGTACTCGATCAGCCGAAGGGCCTGTTTCCGCACTGCATTTTTAAACTAAACTAAACTAAGGAGTTGTTTGCCTGAATATCACTGACATTTCTGAGGCTTTTTTTCAATACAATCATTTTCAGTGGTGGATTCTAGAATTGACTACATTCCATCGCCTGTGAAGGGATTTATCTTGGGAAGAAGGATTTTGCCAAAGTAAAGCCCCATGTTCTCATGAAAAGATATGCAGTGATAAACAAGTGGGAAACAAAGAAACACATGCCTTTAGTCTCCCAGATATTTGAGTGCCCAGTAGGAATTGGTCACCCAAATATCTGGAAGATTAATAGATACCAGGGAATTTAGACCTGAGGGATCAACAAACATCACAGCAGGCTTTTCCAGTGTCCTTCGGGTACCTTCTTCATGGAGTGTGGACTTTGGTGAGGTAAGAATGATGTTGACAGAATTGAATGATAATCTAAGGCAGGCATGACAAAGCGCATAGTGTATTGCTGCTGCAGTAAGTGGAAGCTCAGGAAACCATTCAGATCTATGTATAACTGCATGTGCACTAAATCCCCACAAATCTAGGACAAGGGCTCCAAATTGATGAGGTGGTATCTGAGATTTGGAAATTGCTAATTGTCAGGGAGGCGATAAGGTTCCTTAATACACTGTTTTAGGGTACAGTTACAATCCCTATTATTAGTACAATGGAATTGTCAATAGTCAAAGGGAACAGCAGGGTATGACCATGTGTGATGGCGGTCTGGGGATCTAGCAAGTGGTGTATAGAAGCATCAGCTCTTGCAAGCGTCAAAGAAGTACGAGGTCCTTGCAGCCCGTGTGGATGAGAGCTGAGCCTGCAGGGGAGATGGATAAACTGCTGCAGAGAGCCACTCAAGTTGTGAGTCAAGACAGGCGGTGGTCAGATGGGCTAGAGCAGATATGGTTACTGTTTCCTGCAGCCACACTATGAGTCCTGACACACTGCTTACTACTGGGATTATGTTTATCCTCTTGGAGTGGAGGAACACGTGGAATAGGATTGGAAAATCCAGTTTTTGTGTAAAAATGCCAAGGCCCACTCTATAAACTTTAGCATATAGTGCAGGCAGGCACTTCACTGCAGTATTGAGTGCTGCAATGTTCAGCAGTGATGACTTTTAAATGAGATTTTAAACCATCGCAATATCTGTCCTCTGATGGACGAGAAATATCGAAATGCACATTTTGAAGTAACATCAAAACTGCAAGTAACTTCTTTATGATGATATGGCCTCAATAACATCATTAGTGATCTGGTTATTTTTACTTATTTTACAATTTATCTGTCCTATTCATGAGACCATGGTATGCCTTCCAGCATCCAATTAAACTGACAGAGGTTAGTTACTCGATAGTTCACAGACCTGGCCTTCCCGTTGAAGTGTGGAATTACAGTAGATGATTAAACGCCATCTTTTTGCCTCACTCCCTTGAAAAGGGTTGAATATGTTGGCATGTCGGCCTATGGCAACATATACAATGAGAGTCAGTATTCACACAAATTCCCCCTTCCTGATCATTCACAACTCTGAACTGACCTGGTCAAAGATTAATTGATCAGAATATGCAAGTTGCAGGTGACTGTGGATAAAGGCTACAATCTGTGAGGAGAACTTCAGTAAATGATAACATTACACCATCCAATGAAAGGTGAAATTAAAGTGGTATGGGCAGGACAGTGAGGAGTCAGTGCTGACTATTTCAATGAAATCTTATTCCCAACTTGGCACCATTTTTGTATATTGCTAAAGAAAAGTCTAGGTTTTCCCTAACAGCTCAAATTTCTGCCCGGAATGGAGGAATCCTATGCAGCACAATCAGAGACATGGACTGAGGCCAGACAAACATCAGTAGAATCATACCCACCAACACATGGGTCAATTTCTCAATGGCCCCCAATTAATCCGGAAATTATTACTTGGATGATCTATTGTGCACTAAACAGCTTTTACTGTAAGTGCTGTTTGCACGTAAAAAATTGTCGGGTTCAATTTCTAAACATAATCCTCCCAGAATGAAACAAGTTCCATATTTATGCTTCTGTTCTGAATCACAAAAATGAATCTCAAATTAACTTGATGCCTTTCTGGCTCCATATTCAATCCACCAGAGAAATATTTATTTTTGGCTATTGTATTAGATTGTTTAACATCTTTAACACTTCATTTATATCATCATTTTTCTTGGATGTTCATGGGAATACAAACCAACCCAATAAAATCTATGGTCAAAGTTTAACTCTCAGCAGTGGTAGAAATGCAATAAATCTTTGCTGTTCTCCCACAAGGTTCAGTGACCAGAGACAAAAAAGACTTTCTCCTATTTTTTTATTCCAGCTTCTTTGGGGAAAGCACAACTTTCCTTTAGCCTTTTAATCAATATTTTTACCTGTTCACTGATTTAATGATTTCTTTCTGTAATCGCTTGACTGGATTTTCATGGTGAAGAAGGAAACAGAATGGTGCCGGATGGAAGAAATTAGATGAATACAGGACTTGAGGCTCTATGCCCACTTTGTTGAAATATTGTCAAATGTTGATCAGATAGCGAGTGCGACAATTTGTCCCCAAAAAAGTACTGATCATAGCACAAATTAGATTTTACCTCACTTTATTCTATCCAAACAAAGGCAGTTCTATAATTTAAGAATTTTGTTATAAAACCTAAATGTAACTTGTATTGGTTTTATCTAGGTAATTGGTAGACTTCATAATTCATATTTTTGATTGAATAAAAATCACTGTCAAAGTTATGCATCCCTAATAGAATATTGATCTTTCCCCCTCCATCTCAGAGATGCATGGATATAAATGAACTCTTCTTGAGGAGATTCAATCAAGGTGGAAAGGGAGGTTCACATTGGTCACGCACTGACTGTGGCAGGACTGGTCCCCATGGGCTTAGTAATGGTTTCATGCTTAGGACTTTCAGGAATAATCAGTTGGACACATCTGCCTGCAACTCCATGAACACAAGACCATAAGGGCGGGTATGGCTATCATGTATCCATTGAATTTGGTTTTATGGCTAACACAAACAATTGCCGTGGTGTTGAAATGTATTCAGGATTGAAAGAAAAGAGAGGTGGGTAAAAATATAATCTCATATCATTTTTGACTAACTGAATCTTTATAAAATACCAGGGCCAGGAATCGCAGGCAAAACATGGGAGCGACACAATTTCTTGGTGGTCACACGCGCGTGCGCACATACGCGAGCCTTCAGTCGTGGGCCCTGTGGACGGTAACATCGGGAACTGACCTGGTTGGTGACCGACTCCAAATCTCCAGCAATAGCAGCTTCTTCCACCCCGAATCGTGGGGCTTGATTCGGCCCGTTCGCAGAGCCTTTCATCGCCCGGCGCAGCTTAAAACTGGCCGTGGGATCTTCCATTGCCCGGTGGGGGCTTCACCATCGGGAGCATCGATGCAGCAATTTGACCACGGGGCCATGGAAGATCCCGCGGCTGATTTTAAGCCACGCCAGTCGATGAAAGACCCCGCGAATGGGCCGATTCAAGATCCGCTCTATGATCTTTGCTCCACCAGGACCCTCCTCCAATCACAGTGTTCTATCCTCAGTCCCACCCCTCTACATCCTCCTCCGACCGACACGTCTCTCCTCCAATCATCCTACCGAATCATCATGTTCCCCCCCCCCCCCCCCCACGGCCTGCTAACCGACGTCTCTCTCATCCAATCGGCGCCCTCATCATCAGTCCCACCCTCACTGTCTCGCGGAGAGCGGAGATTTTTTAATCGTTTTTTTCACTGAATTTCAAAACATGGGGGGGATTGTCCCCACCTGATCCCCCCCTGTATTTCCACCCATGTCAAATACGGTCATTCACACTATATGGTTAGCATTGTGGGTGGAAGGGCAGTTAAGTTCACCGACATGAAAGTTGGTAAGATCTGCCATTTCAGAATTTTAATATTTGCTGAGCAAGTAAGAACGTTGCCATCCCAAGCAGGTGAGCTCCTTTATTAGTTTTCCCGAATCCCCATTAGTGATCTCTACTCATTGTCTTGGGCTGGAAGCAAGAAGCCCATTTTGCTCACCTTTGCATCAGAGTGGAGCTTGGCCTTTATTTCAAGGCTATCAAACTTCTAAATGGAAAAAAAAGCGAGGAAGATAATTCCCCTTGTTTGATCCAGTGAAGCAAGCACGCACAGATCAATTTACAAAAAACATAGAAAATGCTGGACACACTCAACAAATCAGGCAGCATCTCTGGAAAGAAAAACAGAGATAATATATCAGGCAGGGGACCCTTTGTCAAAGCTGACGAAGGTAGGACATTTAGACTGCCACTGTTGTTCAGACTGAGTGCTGCAGATATAAATGCTCTCGTGGGATCCAGAACTTCACTAGGAATTCCTTCACGTTAATTTCATCAACAGCTACCTGAAGACACAATATAGCACTGGAAATTCAGACCACTCGATATCTTCTGTTTTGAAACAAAGGTTTCAAAGATCTTTTATTGTCACGTGTACCAATTAAGGTACAGTGATATTCGTATTATCATACAGCCATACTAAAAAAAAAGCAAGACGCACCACCACATAAAAGCTAACATAAACATCCACCACAGCGGATTCCCCACATTACTCACTGTGATGGAAGGCAATAACGTCTAATCTTCTTCCCTCATTTTTCTTCCATGGTCGGGGTGATCGAAGCTCCTGCGTCGGTCGATCGAAGATCCTGCGATTGGACTTCCCTAAGTTGGTCTCTTACTAGAGACTGCGAGCTCCATGATATTAAAGTCCGCAGACTCCCACGGTATAAGCTCAGAGGTCGATCCCTGGCGATGTTAAGTCCTGTGGTTGGAGCTCCCGAAGTCGGTCTTCAGCAAAGGCCGCCAACTCCACAATGTTAGGCCGCAGTGCGATGGAGATTCGATATAGAAAAATAATTTGCATCTCCATCGAGGTAAGAGATTAAAAAAAAGTTTCCTCCAACCCCCAACCCCACAAAAACAGCCAAAGAACACTAAAGCATAGATTAAACTATAAAACAACAGAGTAGGAAGGGACAGACAGACTGTTGGCGAGGCAGCACAGAGCACTGTTGGCGAGGCAACACAAAGAGCACCTATCTATCATTTGAGTGGCTGCTATGAGACAGACTTTAATTCCCTGATGGCAATAGTTTTAAATTGAATTCTAAATGGCAAAAGTGTGAAATTGTGAGAAATTCATCTGGGAATCTTGTTCAATTAAAATTACAAATTCCACCCTGGTCACACACTTTACATCAATCTGCTTGAATGGTGTCAGGGTCCGAACCATTGTACTTTTCCTCTTGGGCATTTTACAATGGCAGCTAATCTTATAATTTATTTTCTGAAAAAAATTCCTCAAATCACTTTGTCCTTATTTACTTGTAACAGCTCAGTACTGAATCAGAGGATATGGCCAATGGAATTGAGGAGAATCTTATTCGTTGCCGCGGCAACCTGAATGAAGAGTGATTTATACTCAGTTCCTGCCAATTATAACAGCATTGAACTTTCCTCGTGTTTCAAAAAGATCATGGTTAACCATTGCTCATATAATTTCAGGATGTATGCCATTCAAAGAGTGTACAGTGTTTGAAATGTTTAGATTACTTTAATGGGCACAATATCATTTCAACTAAAATAAACTGCACTCCAAGGATAATTCTACAAGACAACTTTTCTGCCTGACAACATTTCATACCGAGAGCTGATCCTTCTCCTCGCATCCCAAAATAGAAATACGCTGGTGTTCACTGGTCACAGTGTAAGAGCAAGGATCCAAGGATCAGGACAGGACCAACTTTTGCCAGGTAGTTACTGACACTGTTTATGAATTTAGACTTGATCGAAAATTTGAGGCTCAGGTTATTATAGCTTTTACACTCCACCAAAACCTCACCAATAATAGGCAGGCGCCAACCTGGCTATCTCATAACAATTATGAGGGCATGGAGAGCACTCATAGCAGGGGAGAACTGTTTGTATGGGGTGTTAGGAGAAGTGCGTGTGCTAATCACATACACAAGGTGGTTTACTCATGTTGGATGTCAGTTGAAGAATCTGCATACTTGTGTCACATTCCTGTACACTGCATCTACACTCACCTCTACACCCCTACTCACCTCTATCCACACTACACTGTACACTGTGGATAGAGGTGAGTAGGGGTCTGGGAAGCATTGGCAGATGGTGGAGTAGGCTGGATGTGAAAAGGAACAAAAGGGCGTCAGATAAGGGAAGAAGAGGTGTGAAATATAAAGCTGGTGGTAGGGAAATGGATGGAAGGGGAAAGAAGGGAGACGGATACCTCCAATAGTTTGTTTTTTTGTTCATGCCCGAAACATCATCTTTCCATTCCCTCCATAGATGCTGAATGACCAGTTGAGGTCCTCCAGCAGTTTATTGTTTGCTCAAGGTTTCAGCGTCTCCTGTTTCTTGAGTCACCTTGACACTCCTTAGTGTTTTTCCTCGCCTTCACGGTAGCCTTTCCTGCCACCGTGACTGTGAGTAAAGAATTCTTTAAGCCCCGACTTGCTTCCCAGAGTCAATGATGTGGGAACTGCAGGCTTCACGGACTCCCAATGAGAACCGCCAAGATCCACTTGAGTGCTTCAATTTGTTTTCTATACCCATTTGGCAATTTATTTCAAGAAATGGTGGTGAGGATTATTGTCATACATGGTGCATGTGCAGTGCATCAAAAGATGAAACTCATTTTCTGGGCATGGGTACAGTAACAAAACTGTAAATGTATTTGTAAAGACAGGTGTGAGATGATGTTGCAATGAATACAGATGTAATCTTCAACTAATGATTACAATTTCACATTATGCTGTACCATTTAGTATACTTGAACTTTAGTGCCTTCGACATTTTAAAATGATTTTAACTAGTAACCATCCACTGAATCATCTAAAATTGACAAAATTGTGATCCAGGCATGAATGGTGCCTGAAGTCTCAAACTGAAACATTTTCATTACAGGCAGGGATTGGGAACAAAACAGCTGCGACGTTTAATATGTGGATCTGGCAATACAATTAAGAAGCGCCATCTCCTGAGTAACAGCATGCATTGTGCTGTGTGATTCCTGCCATCACCCACATACCACAATTTGAATGCTAGAAATCTGTTACAATTCCCATCCCAATGCACAAAGAGGAGCTCCATATGGAAGGAATATAACAGTGTGTCTAATCTTTTACAGAAAGCCCCCTTTGGTATAATCCAGCTTTGAAATTTGAGTTTGGGGATAGAAGTAACAATAGGAACAAAGAATCGAGCACAGTCAATAAAAGCTAGCTTCAAAGTAATTCCGTATAGTTTTTCTGTTGTTAAATTTCACTTTCATTATTTTCCCAGTGAGCAAACAGACCATATTTTTCCAACTGAATATTCAGACACCTAAACTGTCAGCATAAGGTGCAAAACTGTGTTTTTAATTAGGCAGTGCCTTCCAAGAGAATTCTGAAGATGCATCACATATTAGCATGGTACCACATATTAAACCTGCCGAAAGAAACTAAAATCTTCACTCACTAGTTACCAAAACTAAATTTAATGAGAGTTTGAAATTGGTGATAGGGTCATAAGCATGAACTATGATGTAAAGGGGAACATATATGAAGTCCTTCCCAGATTCTTCAATTTAATCCCCCCCCCCCCCCATAAAGGTTCAATTTCACATGATCTCCACCACATGTTGTGCATTTCCACACCTTACTGGAATACAAACACTATATGCACCACTATGCCATTGCCATTCGGTGATAAAATTACATCTAGCCTTTTTTCTTTCCTCAATGTTCTTATTTTCATCTTGTGCCTCTGGAGATTTGATACACTTGTCATTCTCAGATGTTTCGTTGGTTCAAGTTTTACCCTTAATCTGGAAACATCAATTAAATATTCTCAAAGTTTTTTTTTTAAACAAAAGCACAATAATCTAGAAATTAGATCCATTTGAGCATACTTGTCATGTGTGGAAATGACTTGATTTGTGTTAGACTCTCCTAGTAATCATTTTTGGTGAAAATGCACCTCCTTCCCACCCCTGATACTCTCTTCATTGTTCCCAGCCTTCCTCTTTAGATCTGCTCTGAGCTGCACTCTGCAGTCACTGGCTGCTTGATCATCCCATCATTGTGTGGGGGAATGCCTAGAAGATTGAAATGATAACCCCCCTCCTCTCCTCTCTATTGCAGGCTTTTCTGCAGCTTTTTCAGAAAAAATAAATTAAATAAGGCCAAAAAAGAAACATACAAAAATGTGCAATGTTATTGACAATGCCCTAGAAATTGCACCTTGTGTTTTTTTTCCCCAATGCAATTCCGATGTAAAATTCCATTTTGAAGTCTGCTCCAGTACTTAAGTGCACTGCACACATTTCTTGATTTTTTTCTCCAAGTTTTCTGTGCATCAACCATATGAATGCACAGAAGCATTTGGACATACTGTGCAGTCTTGTGCATCCATGTCATGAAGGTTGACACTGTGAGCCAGATTCAGGCAATTCCTTCAAGTTAAAAAATTACGCCTTCTGGGGGGATCTCCACTGGGAATATAGCATTAACCTGATCCTACACCACCCCAGCCTGACTATGACACCTCTAGAAGTAGTTCATGAACCCTTCCACCTTCAAGCCCCTGCTGGATCCATGATCCTAAATCACCCCCTCAACCTATAACCAACCTGTCCTGCCTCCCCCACAGATAGACACAAAATGCTGGAGTAATTCAGTGGGACAGGCAGCATCTCTGGAGACAAGATATGGGTGACGTTTCGGGTCGAGACCCTTCTTCAGCCCTGACCCAAAACATCACCCATTCCTTCTCTCCAGAGATGCTGCCTGTCCCGCTGAGTTACTCCAGCTTTTTGTGTCTATCTTCCGTTTAAACCAGCATCTGCAGTTCCTTCTTACGCACTGTCTCCCACGCAATCTATTGCGGATCTCATTGCAGCTTCAGCACAATTTCTACACAACTTTAACTCTTTAAATTACAACTCACACATGGAACAGTATTGTAAATATATACAAACTGATTGTTTGTGATAGGCAAGCACATTGAAAAATAATTATTTCACAAAGAGAATCATAACATGGGTGACATAGCATTGAGCTAGGAGATCAGCCATGTCTTGGCGTTGGGACAATGGATTCTTGCTGCTTTTTCTTTTATTCCTGCATGTACTTTAACATTGAGGAGAGAACAAAATCATTAATTACCAAGATTATTCTGGGATGCAACCAGACCAAACAGCATTGGCAGAAATCTGGGCGTTAACAGCCAATCAACCTCCAGAATTAGTAAATTCTGTAAAATTAGTCAAACATTTTTTTTTAAATCAGCAATTTTTTTTTTCCTGTCCTTTCATCCTTTCAAAATATTTGTTTTAAACATTTCTGGAATGAGCGACAAGAGAAAACAAAAGGCAGATTTACTCAATCATGAAAGCTCAAAGCTCATAGATTTTGATACTAATTTGAACACTGGAAATCCATAAAATCAGTTAGAATGAACATTGTTCTGTGATAACAGCAACATGTGCTACTACATCAACAGGGCTGATATGGGAAAAAAAATGGTTTTAATAATGCATGGTCTTCTGGAAAAGGGAAAAAAAGGTTTTAAACCTTTCTGCGTAAAACAGAACAATTTCAATGCTATGCCAGGTTTCATTATTGTTCATTGCCAGCTGGGCTTGCAAACCAAAATTGGTTGCCAGATACAACCCTTTTAAAATGTTTTTCACAAGCAGCCTTAAGTTGTAAAGCTATGATGCCTCACATGTTTACCTTAACACAACAACCTTAATGCATTCAGTCTGAAGAAGGGTCCCGAATCTAAACATCATCTGTCTATTCTCTCCGCAGATGCTGCATGACCTGCTGAGTTCCTGCAGCACTTAGTGTCCTCCAATCATTTATATCAGTTATTATTACAGTATTTGATTTGACAGCTATTCACCAGATACAAATGAAATTTCCAAAGATATGTTTGAACTCCGTTTTGAATTTAAAAACGCTCCCCCAGTAGATTTGTTGCCCAATACAGTGCTGCCACAAAACTTTTTCATATTAGCTTAGTTGTTCTAAAGGCAAATGTTGCTGTATTTATGAAGCATTGTTTACTGGAGATTAAGATGGGATATTCAGTGTTAGATTGCTTTATTAGGCATGGATTAAGGGTTTCATTATTGAAGCTGCTCAAACCACTTCATACATCTTGGCCTATATAAAGAGATACTTAATTTGCTTCAGCAGAAACAATTTAATACAGGAACAGGGCTCAAAAAAGATTAGATCTATTTCCTAGCATTGCCCATAACACCTACAATAGATACTGGAATTAAAGGTTCTTGCATATATTAATTTAACCAAACAACCAATGTTTTAACTTATTCATTGTTTAAATACGTCCTGTATACTAATTGTTTAGTCTCTGCTGATCAGAGATTTCTTACATTTCTTACATTTATGCACCATTTTAAGATTGTGCATTGAAACTACCACCTGTAATTTTGGATTTAAAAATGTAATGTTTCTCAGACTCACGACACGTAGTTATATGCAAGATAAGAATGTTATAGCTAACATTTCCTAAAAGTGGGGCTTCAGCCAAGAACATTATTCAACTATTGTCCAGAAATAAATCAGAACTCCTCCAGGAGCTGTTTATCTAGCATTGCAATATTCAGATTAAAGGTTCACCAAATGTCCTCATAGATGCAATGCTCTGTGTTTCAATTTAACCGAGTACATACATTTTAGATGAATTAATGAAAACAGAAAGTCCTCCAGTTTTTAATTGCAAAATAGTTTTTTTTAAGTTTTGAATCCATAAAGTAGTGCTACTGACTGAAACCTCTTCCTTCTATCTGATTTCGATTATGACAAAAGGTTGTAGTATTTAAATCAGCCTAGAGACATTGTACATCTCCTATGAGCATGATTCATTATATTGTTAGCCCAATTTTATAGAGCCTCAAACCTACTAGGAATGCTTGGAACATATCTACACAACACAAGATGAGTTCAGCTGGCTAGGTCCTTTTATGTGGTTTAGAATTATTTGGAAGAGCTGACGTATCAGCGGTCTCCACAGGTCAGTTAAGACCTTTGATCCCAATCAAAATGTCCTTTTAAATGCACTAAAGCTAATCCACTTCATCCTGAGTTAAGGCAGCAGGGTATGCAGAATACTAATTAGATGTCTGAATATTATATTCGGCAGCTTTTGACCATTTTTCCACAGAAATAATTTGGATAAAGATATATTTTTGTGGAATAGTCGATAAAGTTAGGGGTCCTTGATATTGGATCTCGTGTCTCCAATTTTACAAAGTAAGCAGTGGACAGTAAAGCAACCTCACCATTGGAGTATATTAAGAAGACTGAACTGATACCAAGGTGCTAAAGACCCACCTGCATAAGAAGCATATCTCCTCTTCCCCTCAATTGCTACCATTAAGATTATGCGATTATTACTTAGCACAAAGTATCAACGTGACCGTAAATGCAGAACAAATTGCTGACAGAAGGCATGAGTAGTACTTTCTGAGAAGCAAATCCTTAACAAAGGGATGCTAAGCTGAGTGTATATTGAAGGGACAGAATATAAATAATAATCAGATTACCTCACTGGATGCTACCGATTGTTAAGAAATAAAGTGCAAGATCATGGTGATACAAGGAAGGCTCAATCCAAATCCGGAGGTTCAATAATCTGTACTTGGTTAATCAGATCTTTTTTTGCTGACTAAACAAAATGGAAACATCCACAACTGCAGCCTTTTGCTTGTTGGGCTGGTTAACTGCTCAGAATTGCTACATATTCTGATGAGGTTCAATCTGTGCACGATCTGATAAGCATCACACAGAAAAGGCATGCCTAATGTCAGCGGAGTTGATTACAATGTTGGTAACAACAGGAAATTTATCAATTGATCTTGATTGAAATAACCACAAAATATGAGGTGAAATAATAGCACGCTTGAGGACATATCTGGAAAGTTGATTCATTTGAAGATAAACTGTGTGTGTGGGCACACAATATATATAGTTTGGTTGCATGTATTCAACTAACCCACCTCCATACAGAAGTACAGCCTTTAATAGAGTACAACATACTTTGTGTAAATGTTTTCACAGTCATTCTGATTCACCAATGTCTCTGGAGGTTAGCACGCAATATTTATTTCTTGTAGAACAAGATTTAATTAGCTCATGTCAGAATTAAAACTGATTATGAACATGCACTAAGCAACACAATAGCACAATTTAGTGTTAGCGTGTATATCTTAAGGGAAATGAGTTGAAACCCATAATAAATCAAATCAATACAGGCCATCCCGAGAAAGAGCCTAGTATTTTTCCCAACTCCAAATTGATATATTTAGCTTTGTGTTTTATCATGGAATCATAGAAATGGGCCCTTTTAGCCAACCTTATCCATGCCGACTATGATGCCCACTTGCACTAATCCCATTTGCCTGTATGTTGCTCTAAGGCTTCCTATCCAAATACCAATCCAAACACCATTATACGTACCTGCAACCGCACCTCCTCTGGCATTTGGACCCAAATATTTACCACTGTGTATAAAAAACATGCCCCTTAGATCTCCTTCAAAAGATCTCTCTCCCCATAAACCTGTGCCTTGTAATTCAAAACATCCCTGCCCTGGGAAAAAAAATATTATTTTTAAATTTTTATTTATTTTTATTATAAGTAATGTACATTACAGTAGTATAAGCCAAAAATAACATAATACATTTCATGTACCTCTTCCTGTTTTAAACTTTAAGAAAAGGAAAAATAGAGGAAGTTAGATAAGATAGTAAGTGCGTGAGAGAGTGAAAAGACAGAACCTGTAGGGGCGTAGAACACGAAAAAGGAAAAGAGAAAAATGTAAAAAAGAAAATATAAGAAAATAACATAAGATAAAAGAGATGTACCTACTTCTTATCTTTACACACCCCTCGCCAGGTCCTGAAACCGTTTATTTTCAAAGTTATGTTGCACCCTCTGCTTGTAATAAGTCGATAAATGGAGACCAAATCTTTTGGAATTGGTATGATTTGCCTGCTAGGACGAATCTCATATCTTCGAGGTGTAATATTTTGATATTTTGAACATATTTGAAATCCACGTTTTTACCGTTGGTGTGGGAGCGTTTTTCCAGAATTTAAGTATGAGGTTCTTTGCCATTATTAAGCCATAATTAAGGAAACTCCTTTGGAACGAAGTCAGCTCAAAACCGACTTCCATTGTTCCAAAAATAATCAATTTTATTTTAAATAATTTTGAAAATATTTCAAAGATTTAATTCCAAAATTTTTGGATTTTTATGCAAAAAACAAAGGAATGTGCTAAAGTTGCTTCTTGAGATAGACATTTATCACAAATAGGGAAACATTTGGAAAGATTTTACTTATTTTAGTTTTTGAATAATATAATCTGTGTAGGATTTTAAATTGGATTAGATTAGTCTTACATTAATCTAGCATTTATGTACATATAAGCAAGTGTTTATCACAACTATCTTTCGAGATTTTTATATCTAGTTCGTGTTCCCAATCTCTTCTAATTCTATTGGATGATGGTATTTCTATATTTAAGATGATATTATACAAGTATGATATTAAATTAGTTGAGTTCGCCTTTCTACTCATAGCTTCGTCTAATAGGTCTGGACTCAGATTTTGGTATTCTTGTGTATATTTTTTCAAATAATGACGAATTTGAAAATATTTAAAATATTGATTACTTCTCAGATTGTATTTAAGTTGTAGTTGTTGGAATGATAAAAAATTTCCATTTTCATACGTGTCTCCAAACGTTTTAATTCCTATTCTTTCCCAATGTGTAAATGATTTATCAATAGTGGATGGTTTAAACGACTGATTATTAACTATGGGAGAGAGAAGCGATAGATTTCTTAATTTAAGGGTTAATTTTATTTGTTTCCAAAAATTCTAATAGTACTATGAATAATTGGATTTTCACTGTATATTACATTATTCAGTTTTATTGAAAAAGATTCTGACTATTGTATCCCATCTTTGCTCTTTATCTTTCGCAGATGTCCTGAAAAATAATTTTCAAAGACGTCCAGAGAAAAGATTTTTGGGATATTTTGTGGAAATATTCCATTCTGTATAACAAGCTTTTTTGATGTACCAAATCTAGTTTTTGGTTGTTTTATATTTTCTGGCTTCTCTTAATCTTATTAAAAGTGAGCTTTCTTTTTCAAACATACACCTTTGGAACTTATCCTGGTTACATTTATCAATGCATTTGGTAATCTTGCAAACTAACATTTGATAACCTCAAAGGTTTTAAAGAGATAAAGGCTAACTCTCCCAAACATAGTCTTGTAAATCACTACCTAAAGTGGTTTATACAGTACATTGCTATACTTTTCTAGGTACAACAATGAAAAGTATTCCAAATATAATAAAGTACAGCGCCAGATATTCGGGTTCGATCCAGACCTCGGGTACTGTTGTGTGGAGTTTGTACGTTCTCACTGTGTGGGTTTCTTCCGGGTGTTTCCGGGTCCCACATCCTAGAGATGTGCTGGTTTGTAAGTTAATTGGCCTCTGTAAATTGTCCCTATCATGTCGGGAGTGGATGCTAAAGTGGGATAACATGGAACTAGTGTGAACAGGTGTACACTCGGTGGGCCGAAGGACCTGTTTTAAGGCTGTATCTCTCAACCAAACTATACTTTAAACTAAAAATTAATGATGCCCTTCCTATGGCTGGGCGATCTGCAAGAGTAGACAGTGCTCCAAGTGGACAATATCTTCAAGATCTGAAACAGCAGCTTTCTCTCTGATTTATATTCTATCCTATTTTATAGCAACTGATGAAGCAGCTTAAATTAGATTTTCAACTCATTCATAATGTATAAAGGGAAATAACTCGTTATGGTGTTAAAATGGAAAGCAAATCTGATAATTTAGAATGATACAGACTTAAGCAACCCTTAAATTGTTGGTCATCTGTGAGAGCTCTTTTAATGTTTAACCGAAGGGTCGGATTAAATGATTGCGGTTGCAGATATTTTCTGAAGTGCCGCCAAAATCTCCTCAAGGCTTATTCAGAGCTGCCAAGTACGTTTCTTTTTTGCTTTAATTAAAGATTTTTTTACACGGTGGCTAACACCCTGAAGGCGTGATGGATATATTAACTGTGACGTGAAGCCATAATAAATATTCAGAGCCTTTTTCTATTTTATCTGCTTTAGCTCCAATCCAATCTGGAGACTTTCAAAATTCATGGATGGGATCACTTAACGTATGGCTGTAGGTTTACCTCACAATCACCTTGCTCTCTCAGAGCAACATAATATCACAATATGCTGCATAACATATCCCCACTGCTACTTACTAGATCAAGTGCTTGTTTCTGTGAGGGGAAAACCCACAGAGATGATTAGGGTTCACATTATGTAGGAAACCTGATTGTAACCTCTAGCATTTGTAATACTGGAAATCTAGTTTTGTTTAATATTGTTGATCTTCTGGTCCTTTATAGGGCAACCTAATAGTAGCCTTCATCAACGTTATGATACCTGATCTAACTTCAGGCATTTACAAGCTGTTCTCACAATTTAATAAAATGCTTTGTTGCATGATTATGAACCAAAATATTAAATGCATTTTTTTTTACTAAGCGAGCTCCTTAAAGACACATTTATGTGGATGGATTGTCGTTCCCTCAAATAATTGCTTCTAAATGACTGTTTAAAAAAATATATTTCCAAAAATGTGTGTTGATGAGATTCAGTCTTTTACCTAGACCTCCTTTCTCTTTGTAAAACTCACTTTTTGAGAAATGTAAAAACTGAACAAACAACAGTAGGTTTTCCTTTTTGGTTTGCTGTCTGTAATATTTCTTGTGTGAGGCCAATGTTGTACAGCTACCTTGATCACATCTTTGTGTCAGGATGCCAGGGGTCCACTGCAGCTTCTGCCTGATAGCGACGGACCCTGGGAAATGAAATCTGAGCCATATATCTTCATGGATAGCTTTAATTGAACTAGGCAAAGAGGACCTTCTCTTCAACAGTCACTGCAAGATCTGGGCCACTGTGAATTATTGCCAAGGGCCTAAGGTCATAGTCTGAGTGTATTAGAGTGACGTGAATAATTCCTACGTGATCATTTATCATTAAAATTGAGAGGTCAATTAAACCAAACTATTTATTCATATGTGGAACCTGAGCATGTGGACAAATATATCCACAAATTAAGAGAGTGGAAATAACTAATATAAATATTATATCCATATTTTCGGAGGGACACAAATTCAACATATCCCCCCTAATACAAATAGATTTCAAACAAAGTTTAGCATCTTTTATTAGATGGCCATGCATTCCTAATCATGTGTGGATGAGTTTATGGTGAAACCCAAATGACTGACCCAGGGGATACGAGAAAAGTGGCCAACAGATTCCTGCTGATTTGGGGCTTTCCAGTTTCCAGTCTGATGAAGCAATAAAGTCCTTGTTCAAAGCGCTCAGGTTAATGCGAGTGCAAGGCATGCTGACACTTTGCAAATCCAGTGGCTCCAGGAATCATGTCCTGGTACATCCAAATAAACAGGGTAGGATGTTGGCCTCCACTTCTGTCTTTTAGAAAGGCCCAATTGGATTTGGCTTTGCCCCTGCTTCATAGAGTCTTGATATCAGTTAGCATTATTTATTTTCCTATTTTGCTCTTCGAAAAGGGATGTTAATAGGATTTTAACCATCCTCCTTAAATGCTCTTTAAATGCCACCAATCATGATACGGCCATGAAGAACCTTGCTAGCAAGATTATGGGTTAGCATGGTTTGCTCTGTTACAGCTGTCAAGTACCAACTATTTCTGTAGGTCCTGCAAAGTCAAGGAAAGCCTGGAAATGGTAATTGCAAACTTTCACTTCTGAGACAAGCTCTGTGATAATACCTTCAGCTCCTGTGCATTGTGTAGTCAACTGCAATCAGTATCATGCTGCACCCGTTTAAACACAAGCTATAGTAAACATTCGAGGATGATATTGTGGAGTGAGCAGAAAGAAAGTCTTCTTGTGAGGATTTCATGGAAATACCTACTGAATTGTGCTGCCACTAATCTGCAGGCTCCCGCCTCACTCAAGGGATCCTTAAACCTAATCTGTCCCCGCTCTGCTTTGTTCCCTGCACTTTATATGTAGATGGCACGGTGGTGCAGCGGTAGAGGTGCTGCTCACAGCACCAGGGACCAGATTTTGATCCTGACTATGGGTGATATCTGTATGGAGTGTGCAGGTTCTCTCTGTGACCACGTGGATTTCGCCGGGTGCTCCGGTTTCCTCCCGCTCTCCTAGTATGTAGGATAGAACTAGTGTATGGGTGATGGCTGGTCGGCGCAGGCTCGGTGGGCCAAAGGTCCTGTTTCCGAGCTGCACCTCTAAACTAAGCTAAACTTAATATACAATTGCAATTCTGTTCATGCATAATATTTTCCCCCACTAGTGGTGACATACCTCAACACAAATGAGTTTGTAACTAACAATTAATAATAATAATAATAATAAATGTATTTGTACAACACATTTAAAAACAACTCACGTTGACCAAAGTGCTTTACATCATAAAACACATTACTAATTTGATACATACAACGGTAGACAGATCTAACAATACATACATAAACTATTTACAGCGCCCCCTCAGAGGGGCTCAAAAACACTAGGGAGTAGAAATAGGTTTTGAGTCGTGACTTAAAGGAGTCGATGGTGGGGGCAGTTCTGATGAGGAGTGGGATGCTGTTCCACAGTCTAGATGCTGCAACCGCAAAAGCGCGGTCGCCCCTGAGCTTAAACCTAGACCGCGGGATAGTCAGTAGCCCCAAGTCGACCGACTTGAGGGACCTGTAGGTAGAATGGTGGGTTAGAAGATTTTTGATATGGGGGGGGGGGCAAGCCCGTTAAGGGCTTTGTATACGTATAAGAGGAGCTTGAAGTTGATTCTGTACCGTACTGGGAGCCAGTGGAGAGAGGCCAGGATCGGGGTGATGTGGTCGCTTTTACGGGTACCCGTCAGAAGTCTCGCTGCGGCGTTTTGGACTAATTGCAGGCAGGACAGGGATGATTAGCTGATGCCAGTGTATAAGGAGTTGCAGTAGTCAAGGCGGGAGATGATTTTTTTTCAAGTTCGTCGAATTTGAGGAATGATTTAATTTTAGCTATGGTGCGAATCTGGAAGAAACCAGCTTTTACCGCAGAGTTGACTTGCTTGTCAAACTTTAATGCGGAGTTAAATATTACGCCAACTTTTTTGACGTGCGGTTTGACCAAGGAGATTAGGCTTCCAAGGCTGCCTATTATCGTTTTGATGGAGTCAGAGGGGCCGAGTAGGATGACCTCAGACTTGCTCTCGTTAAGTTGGAGGAAGTTCTGAGCCATCCAACATTTTAAGTAATCGAGGCAGTGCATGAGACTGTTTAAAGTAGACTGGTTGTTGTGTTTCCGGGGAAGATAGAGCTGTGTATTATCTGCATAACAGTGAAAAGAAATGCCATGCCTTTGACTGACTTGGTCGGGGGAGCAGGTAGAGAGAGAAGAGAATGGGGCCTAGGATGGAGCCTTGTGGAACCCCGTAGAAAAGGCTAGCTGGGGAAGAGATAGAATTCCCTATGTTAGTAGAGAAAC
This sequence comes from Okamejei kenojei, assembly GCA_035221665.1. Taxonomy (NCBI): domain Eukaryota; kingdom Metazoa; phylum Chordata; class Chondrichthyes; order Rajiformes; family Rajidae; genus Okamejei; species Okamejei kenojei. The sequence continues at coordinate 40,002,587 of CM069140.1, forward strand.
TACTTTTTTGTTAGGTAGGAAACGAACCGGCTCAGGGCAGTGCCATCATCACCAACCGCGTACCGGAGACAGTCAATTAGGATGGTATGGACTACTGTATCAAATGCTGCGCTGAGGTCGAAAAGGAGCAGGATTGCACAGTCACAATTGTGCAAACAAAGTTTCTCCAGAACATTGGGAGCATACAAACCAAATCAGAGCTAACATACACCTGAAAAATGGAAAATCTCAGTTGATAACACAAAATCATTGGTTAAAACAGTTGTAGCTTTAAGTCACAAAGTCCTTGTTGTTCATTGCTCCATCAAAGATATGATCTCAACAACAATAATCTTTATAAATTATTCCTCATTACTGATACCTTGTGAAATTAGCTGTTGCAGATCCTGGAAAGGAATAATGGGAGTTTCAGTGGCTTGCAAAAGTATTCATATCCCTTGAACTTTTCCACATTTTGTCACGTTGCAACCACAAACGTAAATGCATTTTATTGTGATTTTATATGATAGACCAACATAAAGTGGTGCATAATTGTGAAGTGGAAGGAAAATGATACATGGTTTCCAAATTTTATTACAAATAAAAAACTGAAAAGTATTCAGCCCCCCTGAGTCAATACTTCGCAGAACCACCTTTCGCTGCAATTACAGCTGCAAGTCTTTTGGGGTATGTCTCTACCAGCTTTGCACATCTAGAGACTGAAATGTTTGCCCATTCTTCTTTGCAAAATAGCTCAAGCTCAGTCAGATTGGATGGAGAGCATCTGTGAACAGCAATTTTCAAGTCTTCCCAGAGATTCTCAATTGGATTTAGGTCTGGACTTTGACTGGGCCATTCTAACACATGAATATGCTTTGATCTAAACCATTCCATTGTAGCTCTGGCTGTTTAGGGTCGTTGTCCTGCTGGAAGGTGAACCTCCTCCCCAGTCTCAAGTCTTTTGCAGACTCTAACAGGTTTTCTTCCAAGATTGCCCTGTATTTGGCTCCATCCATCTTCCCATCAACTCTGACCAGCTTCCCTGTCCCTGCTGAAGAAAAGCATCCCCACAGCATGATGCTGCCACCACCATGTTTCACAGTGAGGATGGTGTGTTCAGGGTGATGTGCAGTGTTAGTTTTCCGTCACACATAGCGTTTTGCATTTAGGCCAAAAACTTCAATTTTGGCCTCATCAGACAAGAGCACCTTCCACCACATGTTTGCTGTGTCCCCCACATGGCTTGTGGCAAACTGCAAACGGGATAAGCCATAAGCTTTGTTTCAACAATGGCTTTCTTCTTGCCACTATTCCAGAAAGACCTGATTTGTGGAGTGTACGAATAATAGTTGTCCTGTGGACAGATTCTCCCACCTGAGCTGTGGATCTCTGCAGCTCCTCCAGAGTTACCATGGGCCTCTTGGCTGCTTCTCTGATCAATGCTCTCCTTGCCCAGCCTGTCAATTTAGGTTGACCACCATGTCTTGGTCGGTTTGCATTTGTGCCATACTCTTTCCATTTTCGGATGATGGATTGAACATTGCTCCATGAGATGTTCAAAACTTGGGATATTTTTTTTATAACCAACCCTGCTTTAAACTTCTCCACAACTTTATCCCTGACCTGTCTGTTGTGTTCCTTTGGCTTCATGATGCTGTTTGTTCACTAATGTTCTCTAACAAACCTCTGAGGCCCTCACAGAACAGCTGTATTTATACTGAGATTAGATTACACACAAGTGGATTCTATTTACTAATTAGGTGACTTCTGAAGGCAATTGGGTGCACTGGATGTTATTTAGGGGTATCAGAGTAAAGGGGGCTGAATACTTTTGCACACCACACTTTTCAGTTTTTTATTTGTAAAAAGATTTGAAAACCATGTATCATTACCCTTCCACTTCACAATTATGCGCCACTTTGTTGGTCTATCACATAAAATCCCAATAAAATACATTTACGTTTGTGGTTGTAACATGACAAAATGTGGAGAAGTTCAAGGGGTATGAATACTTTTGCAAGCCACTGTATTACCAACCATTTATCTCCTTTCAAAAAAAATTATCAAGGCAATAGAGACCAATCAACTGCAAATAAGAACTTGCTGAGGCTGAATTTTCTCATAATTGCCTGATGGAAATGTGTAACTCTCAAAGTGTAATATGATAGAAAAACTGTGTGCACGTGTTACAACTTTCATTGTGCTCAAGTAACACTATTTATTAGGAGTCTGCAAAAATGCTGTTTTATAGCACTAACTTTATGCAATGTTACCCAGTGTATTATCGCCTATTCTCAATCATTGAATTAATTACATTTAATTTTATGTTACAGTTTTCAGACATTTATGTTACTGCTTGTTTAGAAGAAAATCGAATCCTACAGCTCTGCTCATTTTCTCAAGAAAAGCCATAAAAGGTTATGCATCACTTTTATTTCCAATCCTGCTGCTCGTTACCAAGGAGAATTTCAGAATTTGTGGACACTGGCCTGCCAGTGTACAAAGAATGATCCTTATGCATTCCAGGTGTATCTTGGCTGGATTGTAGGAGCACCAGAGAAGTGGAGAGGACAGGATCTATGGCATTTGTTTCTTTACACAAGGTTTAAAGTCCAAATATCTGGTTGTACATGATTAGAATACAACATTTTCTCATTAGTGGCATTTGGAAGTGGTTTTGATTGTACTCAACCAATGCACATTTCCAATTCCCATAGAAATGCTCTTCTGGCAATATGTGATAAAGGTGATTGATGAGGGTAGGACAATGGATGATGTCTACATGGATTTTAGTAAGACATTTAGAAACATCGAAAATAGGTGCAAGAGTAGGCCATTTGGCCATTCGAGGCAGCACCACCATACAATATGATCATGGCTGATCATCCAGAATCAGTACCATGTTCCTGCTTTCTCCCCATACCCCTTGCTTCCATTAGCCCTGAGCTATATCTAGCTCTCTCTCGAATACATCCAGTGAATTGGCATCCAATGCCTTCTGTGGTAGCGAATTCCACAGATTCACAACTCTCTGGCTGAAAAGGTTTTTCCTCCTCTCAGTCCCAAATGGCCTACCCCTTATTCTTAAATTGTGACCTCTGGTTCTGGGCTCCCCAACATCGGGAACATTTTCCTTGCATCTAGCCTGTCCAATCCCTTAAGAAATTTATGTTTCTATAAAATGAAGTCCCCATGGTAGGCTAATCCAGAAGATTAAAATGCATGGAGGGGTTGATTGGTTTCAGAACTATCTTACTGATAAAATGGAGAGGGTTGTGGTGGTAGGACAATATCTAGGCTGGTGGTCTGTGACCAGTGAATTTCCACAGGGATCTGTGTTGGGACCCCTGCTGTTTGAGGTATGTGTAAATAACTTGGTCATAAATATAGATGGGTTGGTTAGTAGGATTGCAGATGACACCAAGAATGTTGGGGGTCACTGACCATGAAGAAGGCTGCATAAGTACACAGCGGGATATAGAGCTACCAAAATAGGCGGAGAAATGGCAGAATGGAGTTTAATCCAAGCAAGTGGGAGGTCTTTGCACTTTTGGAGGTCAAATACAAGGGGAAAATATACAATTGATGGCATGACTCAATGTGGCATTGGTTTAATGCCACATTTATCTCAATAACTCTCTGAAAGTGCAACACAAGTATAGAGAATGGTATAAGAAGACAAATGGTATGCCAGCCTTTAGAGGTCAGGGCATTAAGCCAGGAAGAGTCAGGATATCATGGTGCAGCTTTATAGGACTTTGGTTAGGCGGTATTCGGAGTAGCATGGAGTTCTGGTCACCCCATCACAAGAAGGATGTGGAGACTTTGTAAAGGTAGAGCATTTGTTTACGAGCGTGGATTACCGGGTATTAGCTACCGGGAAAGGTTGGACTGACTTGGATTGTTTTCTCTGGAAAGCCAGAGGTTTCAGGGAGACCTGATAGAAATATATACAATTATAATAAACACAGATAGAGTAGACAGTCAGAACCTTTTTCCCTAGGGTGGCAAAATCTATTATATTTGAGGGAGTAGCTTTCAGGTGAAAGGGGAAAGTTTAAAGAAAATGTGTGGGGAAAATCCTTTTTTTTTTAAACACACAGTGGGTGTTGAGTGCCTGGAACTAGCTGCAGGGACTGGTAGTTGAGGTCGATAATATAACGCCATTTAAGAGACTTATGGATAGGCACAAGGATATGCACGAGATAGAGGGATGTGGATTATATGCAGGCAGATAAAGTTGGTCTTGATATCATGTTCAGCACTGACATTGTATTTTGCTGCACTGTTCTATATGCAGATAAGTTGTCAATGTGCAGAAAGCTTGCTGATTTTGAACAACCTGATGGGAAGAAATAAAAATCGGTCATCACAAGAATTTGAAGTGACATCTTCAAAGATTAAAAGTTTACACCTCAACTACAGTGTGGGAAACAAAATGTTTATTAAATTTATTTGACCTGGGTTTTAAATATCATCTTTCTAGTCGCTTTCATTTGATGTTTTAATAACTTCTGCACAACATTGTTCTTTATATGTGAAGGGTTAGGTAATGTGATGATAGTGAAGTTTTGTAAAGTTTGTTTTGTAAAGTTCTGAAGCAGATAGCAGATCCACATAACTAAATCACTTTCGCATATATTTCATGTGATTACATTAAATCCTGTTGATCGCAGAACTATTCACAAAACTTTTGTTGCAAATCCATATTACAGGCTAGTAGCCCTTCCGATAACATTTTATTATTTCTAATTTGCCACATAGCCTTTTGCTTAAAAAGAAAGAGCAAATGCCACCCTTTGCCTTTCAAACATATATTTAGATGGAAAGATTAAATGATTAACCTTGGCTTGTGGCACAGTAACATTTTAACAGGTGCCTGGGAATCTAACATAAATATATGAAAAAAGACAAGTAAATATTACTTTTATAAAACTATGAACCAGATTAATCTGCTGGGTTATAATAATGCAAATTACCCCACCACTCATAACCTGCACTTTTCACTGTTTCACTGCAAGTGATTGTTTACTTAGCATAATAGTATTCGCAGTGTGGTCGCAACAAGCTCAAAACACCATCAATTTTGAGAGATAAAGATGTCACTTCAAATTTCTATGATGACCATATAATTGATAGGGAAGTACTTCTTGCGTGTTATTGCTGAAGATTTGACTTGCATGAAACATGTTGCACCGTTTTCCAAAAGATTAATTATTGTTTTCATTAAACCCACAAAAAAAATGCTTTCTCTTTGATGTTGCTTAATGTTGTCTTCAAGTTCTGAAGTGGAACAATGTTGTACCTCCTCAAACATTTTGCTTCATTAACTTCCCTCCCAACCCTCACCAAAAAATATAGAGATTTAATTTCACGGGTATGTAGATATTCCACATAACATACAGCAACAAAGGTGTAGAGTTATAGAATCATACAGTGTGGAAAGAGGCCCTTCGGTCCAACTCGCCAACAATGTCCCAGCTGCACTTGCCTCAGCTTGGTCCATATCCCTCCAAACCTGTCCTATCCATACACCTGTCTAACTGTTTCTTAAACAATGCGATAGTTCCAGCCTCAACTACCTCCTCTGGCAGCTTGTTCCATACACCCACCACCTTTTGTATGAAAAAGTTACCTCTCAGATTCCTATTAAATCTTTTCCCCTTCACCTTGAACCTCCCCCTTACCTAACCTAACCCCATTGAGATGATAATCTGCCCCCTTGTTTTTGCCGCCAAAGTGGATAACCTGACATTTATCTATGTTAAACTGCATCTGTCACGCATCTGCCCACTCACTCAACCTGTCCAGGTCACCCTGCAACCTCCTAACATCCTCTTCACAGTTCACATTGCCACCCAGCTTTGTGTCATCCACAAACTTGCTAGTGTTACTCCTAATTCCCTCTTCCAAATCATTAATATATATGGTAAACAGTTGTGGCCCCAACACGATCCTTGTGGCATTCCATTCGCCACTGCCTGCCATTCTGAAAAGGACCCGTTCACTCCTACTCTTTGCTTCCGGTCTGCCAACCAATTTTCTATCCATGTCAACACCCTACCCCCAATACCATGTGCTCTAATTTTAGTCACCAGTCTCCCGTGCAGGACCTTATCAAAGGCTTTCTGAAAGTCTAGAGAAACTACATCCACTCTCAAGACACTTCCACTGATGTTCCAATATCCTCTGTCCGACTGTCTTTCTCCTCGGTAAATACAGAGGAGAAATACTAATTTAGGACCTTGCCCATCTCTTGTGGCTCCAGACCGAGGTGACCATTTTGATTCCTGAGAGGTTCCACTCTCCCTCTAGTTACCCTTTTCCCCCTTATGTATTTCTAACATCTATAAAGATCCCCCAATGTACTATAAAGATCCCTCTAGTCTACTCGAAGAACTTGCTTTGGGCCGCACATGATATGGTAGCACCAATATCCAGCAGACCTGAATGTTTAAGAAACAAATAAAACTTAATATTTTGTATGTAGATAGACATTTTGAACGAAGATAGACGCAAAAAAGCTACGGGTCAGACAGCATCTCTGGAAAAAGGGATAGGTGACATTTTGGTTCAAGATCCTTCTTCAGACTGATTTTCAGGGAAAAAGGAAACGAGAGATATAGATGGTGATGTCGAGAGATATAGAACAAATGAATGAAAGATATGCAAAAAAGTAACAATGATAAAGGAAACAGGCCATCGTTAGCTGTGTGCTAGGTGAAAACTAGTACAAACAATGAGACTCAACAAGACGATTTTGATGCTGGTACAACTTGGGTGGCAGAGGGAGGGATGGAGATAGGGTTACTTGAATTTAGTGAAATCAAATATTCATACCACTGGGTTGTAATCTGTCCAAGCGAAATATGAGATGATGATCCTCCAATGGGAAGGGGAAGGGGAATTACAAGTCTTTTGTAAGACTTCATCTTTCCCCTCCATATTTTGCACATATGTACCACTAAGCAACGGTATCACTTTTGGGACTCTGATTCTTATGAATTGATGCTGCACCCTATGTGCTGTTTAAGTTCACATAATCAAAGTCAAATCATCAACAACAAATTGCAGCAACTTGTTCACCAAAAAAAGTTAATTGTTCATCACATTCTCCAGCCACTACAGAAAGCAAAGAAAAAAATCTGTTAAGCTTCCTACCATTGGTTAGGCACTTTGTACATAAATGTATAGATAATATGCAAATGGGAAAGATGGTAATTGATGTGATAGAATTTAACATATGTGCCCTGGTACACATTATGGATAGGCCATTGCAATAGAAACAGCAGAATTATCAGCTCTATAATGGAAGCTCAATCCAGAATTGATTTACAAAACCTTCCAACAAGTTTAAAATCAAAACCAAATGGAGATTATGGATCTGTCCATAAAGGGCCATTAATATCTTCTTCAACAAGACATTTGAAGGAATTGCTTTGAAAAAGCTATCAATATTTCATTTATAAACTGAATAAAATGACACATTTAATGGAGGTTGGTTCCTTTGAATGTCCACTCCATCCCCCACTCCCTTCTGCCCTAGTCAACCATGACAATAAAAGTAGCTACTATCAACTGCTTATTGTGCTCAGTTCCAACATTCAACTCTAGATTAAAGTCAAGACAAGATCAAGATGTTGTTTTAGGTAAACATATGTCATTCAGTGGCATTTTCAATGCTTTTACAAACAAACACCTTAGCTATTGTGTTCTAATTTACTCAATGTCCTTTCTGCTGCATTCAACAATGAATATGTCAACATATAAAAGGATTAGTCATTCATCAAAACAATATTCGAAAAAGACTCCAATTTAAGGGGATCATGCAAAAGAATGTGAAATATAAAACAAAAGTGGATTAATAGATGCTGTAGATGTCTGTTCAACATTCTTGGACTATTTCCATATACTTTATTCCCTTAATACCAAAAATCCAATAACTATCTTGAAAACATAATGGCTCAGTATTTGTGGCATTTTCACTATGAATTACATGAATCAAGAAACACAAGACATGCTCAAGCCAGAGAGCATCAGTGAAAAGAGAAACATTGTTAAAGTTTCATGAACTTTCATCAGAACTGGAAAACATCATAGCTACCGTGTATGTTAAAGAGCATGGAAAAGGGGAGTGGGGAGTGGGGGATGGAGGAGAAATTGAAAGTGATTGAACAAAATTGAGAGGTAAAAAACAAAATGGATGATGCCAGGCTATAAAGGCTGAAAACAGGGGATATTAAACAAATGAATGGATGATGGTGCAAGATCAAAAGTTAATTGGAGAATATATAAAGGATTTGTATAGAGAGGTGGAAGTGGGAATTATCTGAAATTGCTGAAGGTATTGCTGAATCTGAATGATTACAGAATGTCTACATGTTCAGATGAGGTCCAGTTCCTTGAACCTCCATTGACCTCTGTTAGATCAAGGTAAACAGCTAAAGAAAATTATTGTTTCATCTTTCAAATGTCTGGATCCATGGTAATGGGTGAGGCAGCAATAAACAGGCAGACATGTCACCCGCTGAGCCTTAAGAAAAAGGTGGCATGGAAATGGAAACATTGTTGGGGATTTGCACATCATTGGGAATGGTCTTGTTCTTCCTTGAATGCTCCCACTGGTCCTTTACACCTCCCCAGAAATTTGGTGGCTTGACATCAACTGCCTCAATTGCTCTACTCTCCTCAATTACTATCTCCTGAAATCTGCTTGATCTGATTAATAATCCCCATATTTTACATTTTCTGTCTTCATAATGAATGTTCTTTTCATTCATAAAAACAGAGATTTCCAACCTTAGAACAGGCATGAATATTGTCGTTGGCTATCTTTGGAATCTAAACAGAATACGGACATTATCCATTAAGGAGATTGCATAAGCTTGAAATAGTCTGCAAGAAATAGCTCTTGAACATCACACAGAAAAACCATGTTGCCTCAAACGCAAAAAAAAAAAATAGACAAATTGTTTTGCTTGAAATGTGAATTAAATCTTGCAATGAATCACATTGAAGTATTGCTAGTCCTGGACCTTCTGCACAAAAAGCACAATAATAAAAATAACTCATGAGCAATGTGATTTCTCAGCTTTTAAAAATGACGATTTCAATGCGAACCAACACCTTAGTCAATGAGAGAACTATTAGGGCAGGTTTTGGTTTGAATGACAGGCTTGAAGGGAAAAGACACTGCTTTCTCTGATGGGCAATTGGCTGTTGAACATGGGCATTGGGTGTGACAATCTGAGTGTTCTTACACACCCCTACTTCTATTAAAGAAAAAGGTATTAGAAAATAGGTTTAGGAGTAAGCCATTTGGCCCTTCGAGTCAGCACCACCATTCAATATGATCATGGCTGATCATCCAAAATCAGTACCCCATTCCTGCTTTGTCCTCATATCCCTTGATTCCGTTAGCCCGAAAATCTATATCTAACTCTCTCTTGAAAATATCCAGTGAATTGGCCTCCACTGCCTGCTTTTGTAGAGAATTCCACAGATTCACAACTCTGGGTGAAAAAGCTTTTCCTCATCACAGTCCTAAATGTCCTACCCCTTATTCTTAAACTGCGACCCCTAGTTCTAGACTCCCCCAACAGCAGGAAAAAGTTCCTGCATCCAGCCTTGCAATATTACTTGCTATATTACTTGGAATATTGGAGATATCTAGGTCATTATTATCCAAATTACTTTTAGTGAAGACTTATTTAAACACAGCTAAGAGCAAATGTTTAAATAACTTTTCTTCTTCCCATTGAAGCCTGATTATATTCATGGATCGGTATGTATCATTAACTTTTACACAACAATGTTGACCATGCTGCACTTCCAGAAGCCTTGATGCACATTTCCTGTTACACAGTGATGATCACTTTCAGTGATTGATTTTCTATTTTTTAATTATGCAGTACAAAAATAATGTCCATCACAAGAGAATGTCTAACCTTCTGTCTTTTTTTTTTTAATAACCTTTAAAAAGAGCGTCTGTATGAGAACACAGAGAAAAATGATTATTGGATATTTTCAACAATATAGATTTTATAAATAGGTATCTACCTCCTCCAAAGAACTACAATTAACATTAAATTGTTTTGTTTTGCCTCTGTCAAACATATTTTCCTGCAAACATTGAGAGATAAGTACAACATTAATAACACTAACTTGAAGGATTAGAATACAATCATAGGAAAGCTGGATTAACATCAGCAGAGTGCAATCATTTATTCAGGAATAACTGTAGATGTTAATTTAGCTCCTTAACACTGTCAGGCTTAACAGTTTTCCAAGCTGCTTCATCCTAATGATAATTGGTACTCACTGTTCAAAATTTTTAGAAATAAACAGAATAGGAAGATTAACATTAGTAAAGAGGTTGGGTTTTTGAAAATGTCCCTTTCGTGAACTTAGTGCTTTCAGAAACGGATACAACAATCTATTACCCATTATTGTGTTGCATATCAGTCATAATTATTCTTGTTCCAATTGCCAGGCCTATTGCTGCTCGCAAAACAACATTAATAGCCGAAGGTAATTTATATTAACAAACTGATGATTCCTTCACCATTCAATAATTAGCTGAAAATGTGAAAAAGAGCTCTCTTTGGGACTTCGGACCAAATAAAGATTCAAGCCAACATGCATTTTGACCTTTACTATAAATAATCTAATTCACTTCAGCTGAATAAATGTAATGCACATAAATGCTATAATTGTTGAGACAGACATCAATGTGGTTTTTAGACTAGCATATCCCTTAGAGCGTAGCTGATATTTTATTAAATATGTAATTTTCTACCTTGGCTCTTTCCAGTTACAGAACTACAGTATTTGTATAATTCCATGCCTTTGATATTGTACAGAAGCCTTTGAAAGAAAATCACTTTTTAATTCCTTGGGCTTCTGGTACTGTGAAATCCATCAACTCAATTACAACAGTGGAGTAATTACAATTGTAATTCAAGACTGATCTAAGCCCTGCTGTTAAAGGCCAGCACATAGTAGGGATAAGAAACGAACATCACTGATCTGGATGGGCCAAATAAGTTCCCAAATCAAGGCAGGCAGAAAAGTTGCTGGTATCCCTCTTCAGAGACAGTATTAGTTATCTTCTTCAAGCAGACCACTTCCTCCACAGGTACAGATACATATAATCTCATTGTACTGCCTTCTGGAATGGTCATCATTTCTAATGCCAAGACTGTTGTCGCCATTAAACTCACTTGAATGCAAATAAACACATTTTCGTTGAGCTACATTAATTAAACCAGGTGAAAGAATCTTTACCTCATTATGCTTGTTAAGATGTGAATACACTAACTTCAATTTACCCAGTTTGTTTCCCTGTTACTTTCTCTAACTACCAAAGAGTTTGCATTTTCTTCTTCTTCTTCAATGTGACAATTTTCTCTCTGAATGAAATCTCTCCATACAGACATAATGGTTTTCGTTTGTTATGCATCTGTACAGAGCAGGCACGTGCTGTGAGTAATTACTCAGGTAGGCACTCAGCCCGCTAAAAAAAAAATTAAACCGCGCATGCGCAGATTGTTCGCTCCCGTTAAATAAATAAATGAATAAGAACAGTAACATTTCAATATTTCCCAAGGCTTCCTAGTCCTAGACCAATTGGGGGAACAGTTCCTTTCACAGCGTGTGGAGAGTGTGACAGGGGTAAAGTTGTGGGGAGGGCACGTGTGTTGACAAGGAGGGTGTCGAGGATAATGGCAGAAACTTACTCACTCACCGCTGCCGCAGCTCTCCAGGCACGAAGCCCCTCGCACTGTAGCTGGGGATAGAAGCAGCTCGGGTAGCTACGAGCGGCCGCCGGTACCTGACAGCAGAACTGGCTGCCACTTCAGCGCCTTCTGCCGGCCCGCTCACCTCTGGCAGTGCTCTCCGTCGGAACACCTGTCACCTGCCGCTCGCCGACTTCGCTCATGTCAGCGGCTTCCTGCAAATCTTTAATTTCCCACAGCCGAGTAACCTCAATCGCGCTGTCGGGATTTAAGGACATGAGTGAGGCCAGCGAGCGGCAGGAGAGTGGTTTGTAGATGGAGAGCTGCCAGAGGTGAGCGGGGACCGGCAGAAGGAGCTAAGGTGGCGGCTGATTCCGCTGTCAGGCCCGGTAGCCGCTCAGCCACCCGAGCTGCTTCCCTCCCCGCCCCCCCCCCCCCCGGCCTCAATGCGGTGGCATTCCACGCCTCCGTGCAAGGAGCGTCGCAAGTGGCATTATCCCAATCCCCTCATTCATAACATTTGTGCCCTCCCCGCAACCTTACGGTCAGACTCCCCAAACACTGTGAAAGGAACTCTCCTCCCCACACCCCGGGAAATACAGTATTTAAAAAACATAAACACAAAATGTACTTACCACATTATTGGTACACAAGCTCCATTCTTCTCTCTTTGTTACCTAACATACACTTAAAATATTGACAAACCATATTTGAAAACCCCGCCAAGAAACTTGCTCTGCGCATGCGCAGTAGACCGATGCGCATGCGCAGTGCTGCAAAGGCAGAATTTCTGCTGCCTTCAGCCCCGATTATCATTGACGGCTTCAGGTAGCGCTGACGGCACGTGGGTTGCACAGACCTTCAAGGGTTACAAGCGCTGCAGATGAAAGGCATGGAGAATTATGCCTACCTAAGAGATCGATCTCTTACATAGGCATAATTCTCCCATGCCTTTACTATTTATATTTAGTTATTACCATGTTATAATTTTAGTCAGGGCAGGCAGTGCCTACCTTGCCTACCCTGATGGCACATGCCTGGTACAGAGGCTCTATATCAAACTAGACTGGGTTCAGACTTTGGTCCCTACATTGAAATTATCCCAATTCATTAGTTAATCCACTCACACTGTACAAAATGAAAATTACATTCAAGTATATAATGGAAATGTGCACATTTCTTTTCAGAGTTAATTCTCACCCTTCCTATGGATGCACATTCCTTTAATTGGCAATCCAAATGCTTATAACTCATAATTTCACCCTGAATTTGTTAATATGCATTTGCAAAGGTTAGATTATGTTAAAATAAGTTGATTATCAATATTGGAAATCAAGGCAATTGCCAAGATCTCCATAGAAACTGTGAAATCAGCTTCTGTGAAAGTTTCTATCAGGATCATGGTATCTTTATGGCAATTTGACTATATGTTCGAGAAACTTTTATTTGGCATTGAGAAATGTTTACTTTTCTAAAATTGAAAACGTTAGTTCCTCAAACAAATTTGTTGGAGTATAATTTATGAAAATGACTGTTCCATCTATTCTTTTTTTTTGTTAGCAGTAAGTACAATAGTGTGGTACTTGAGTATCTAATACATAAATACATATTTCCATTCTTGTACAACTTCGTATTTTTAATTTAATAATAAAAGAACAGTGAGAGAAAAAAGAAATAAAGAGTGTCGGAATAAATAGACAAGCGAGTAGAAACATAGAGCAAAAGAAATAAAGGACAGAGATGAGAAGCTAAAAATATTGAAAGCAAAGGAGAAAGTAGAGAAAAGAGAGATTTAGGAGAGATCTACCTATTTCGTTTTTTTTTTTTTGCCCATCCGTCACCTGGTTCTAAACCATTTAATTTCTAAGGTTATGTTATGTTGCACCATATGCTTGTAAAAAGTTGATAAAAGGAGACCAAGTCTTAAAGAATTGGTCTACTTCCTAGTAGGGGGAATCTCATTTCTTCAAGATGTAGCGTTTCCAACATATTTGAAATCCACATTTTGAATGTTGGCGTGGTTGCGTTTTTCCAAAATTTGAGTATAAGTTTTTTTGCTGTTATTAAACCGTAATTAAGAAAAGCTTCTTGAAATATAGTTAGTTTACTTCTCTCTTCAATTGATCCAAAGATAATCAGTTCTGTATTGCGGTTCAATTTTGTGTTAAGTAGTTTTGTAAAATTCCAAAAATTTCATTCCAAAATTTATGCATGTTCCATCTATTCTAACTAACTTTACTCATTATTTCCAATTGGTGATTTATAATTTAAAGTGAACATACAAGACAGAAATTAGCAGCAATATCATCCTCGGCTTGAAATAATACACATACATGAAAGAAACATTTGGTTGGATCAACAGATATTATGGATACCATTGTCTTCCTGGAACTGAGTATATCACAGGAGCAAGCAGCACTGGGTAAGGGGAACAAGAGTGGGACGGTGGTGAATAGAAGTTTGGCATTGAACAAGATTGTGATTTCATACTTCGTAATTTAGATGGGTGGGATTACATCCAGGTTTTCATTCCTACACAAGTTGTTCAAATTCAATCATGGGAAAAAATAATCCAAAACTAGAAGCCTTCGACAAATAATCCATGATTTACAAATCATCAATCTAGACAAGGGCGGGAACCGTTCATATGTAACAATAGGTTAAAGTTTTCATGTAACATTTTATAAAATGGTAATATTAATTTTCACATTCCTAACGCCCATGTGCGATGATTTAAGCTGACAATAGTTTATATACACACTAAATGTCCACACTACCGGGGCAACCTGACAAATGGAGAAATGTCATTGCGTTATTGTCCTTCTTATGATCAGTTCTTAACCGCAGATAACTTCAGGAGTATCAAAATGGTTTATCACTTAATTTGCAGAAAAAATGTTCTTAAGCACCAAGATAATTTTATCTTAAAATCTGAACAAAAGAAAGATCCACAGCATAAGAAGTAGGTAGTGACAAAGGAGGATTCAGAGAAAGAAAAGTGCAAGCTATCCAAGCAGTGATTACTCTAACAAACCTCCACACTGCATGGTAGAGAACATGATGATTGGATGCATCATTGCTTGAGCCAGTACAGAGAGTGATAGACACTAGGTAGACAAAAGTTCTGGAGAAACTCAGCGGGTGCAGCAGCATCTATAGAGCGAAGGAGATAGGCAACGTTTCGGGACGAAACCCTTCTGGAAAATTAGGAGCCAGAGGGCTGAGGGAGAGCTTGGAAGGGGAGGAGACAGCAAGGGCTAACGGAATTGGGAGAATTCAATGTTTAAACCACTAGGGTGCAGACTGCCCAAGCAGAATATGAGGTGCTGTTCCTCCAATTTCTGGTGGTGCTCACTCTGGCCATGGAGGAGGCCCAGGACAGAGAGGTCGGAGACGGAATGGGAGGGGTAGTTGAAGTGCTGAGCCACCGGGAGGTCAGGTTGGTTAATGCGGACCGAGCAGAGGCGTTCGGCAAAACGATCGCCAAGCCTACGCTTGGTCTCACCGATGTAGATCAGCTGACATCTAGAGCAGCGGATGCAATAGATGTGGTTGGAGGAGATGCAGGTGAACCTCTGTCGCATCTGGAACAACTGCTTGGGTCCTTGAATGGATTCGAGGGGGGAGGTAAAGCGCCAAGTGTAGCATCTCTTGTGGTTGCAAGGGAAAATGCCCGGGGAGGGGGAAAGGGAAGAATTGACAAGGGAGTTACGGAGGGAGCGGTCTTTGCGGAAAGCAGACGGGGGGAGATGGGAAGATGTGGCGAGTGGTGGGGTCACGTTGGAGGTGGCGAAACTGACGGAGGACTATTTGTTGTATGTGACGGCTAGTGGGGTGAAACGTGAGGACTAGGGGGACTCTGCCCTTGTTGCGAGTGGGGGGGATGGGGAGAGAGAGCAATGTTACGGGGTATGGAAGAGACCCTGGTGCAAGCCTCATCTATAGTGGGGAGGGGAACCCCCGTTCCCTGAAGAATGAGGACATTTCCGATGCCCTGGTGTGGAACACCTCATCCTGGGAGCAGATGCGGCGTAGACGGAGGAATTGGGAATAGGGGATGGAGTCTTTACAGGAAGCAGGATGGGAAGAAGAGTAGTCTAGACAGCCATGGGAGTCAGTGGGTCTATAGTGGATGTCGGTCAGAAGTCTATCACCTGCGATGGAGATAGTGAGGTCAAGAAATGGTAGGGAAGTGTCGGAAATGGTCCACGTGTATTTGAGTGCCGGATGGAAGTTAGTGGTTGAAGCGGATGAAGTCAGTCAGTTGTGTGTGGGTGCAGGAGGTAGCACCAATGCAATCATCGATGTAGCAGAGGTAGAGGTCGGGGATGGGGCCCTGGTACGCCGAGAACAAGGATTGTTCGACGTACCCGACAAAGAGGCTGGCGTAGCTGGGGTCCATGCGCGTACCCATAGCTACGCCTTGTATTTGGAGGAAATGGGAGGAGTCAAACGAGAAGTTATTGAGCGTAAGGACCAACTCCGCTAGGCAGAGGAGAGTATCAGTGGACAGGTATAGGTTGCTTCACCGGTCGAGGAAGAACCGGAGGATTTTGAGACCATCATGGTGGGGGATGGAGGTGTAGAGTGACTGGACGTCCATGGTGAAGATGAGGGGATGGGGGCCTAGAGAATGGAATGTCTTGAACATAGAGTGATAGACACTGTCCAGTCCATCACAGGTACAGACATCCCCACTATCAGAAATGCAGCCAATATCATCAACAACCCACCCCACCCTCGCCACATCCTCATTTCACTATTACCATCAGAAAGGAGGCACAGGAGCCCGAAAACCATGACCACCAGGTTCAAGAACAGCTTCTTCCCAGCAACCATCAGGCTGTTGAAGATTACACAACACTAACCTCAGCAAATATGATCTTCTATGGACTGTTTTTGGTTGTTTTGCACTGTTATGGTTATTTAGTATTAGGTTATTAATGTTTTGCATTTCTTGATTGTTAAATATCATGTGTTCATTATTGCATTCACATACCTGCAGCAAGTAAAGTTTTGTTGTTCTGTTGTTATTATTATTATTATTATTATTATATAGAGTCATAAAGTCATACAGTGCAGAAACAAACCCTTTGGCACAACCAATCCATGCCAACTAAGATGCCCCATCTAAGCGAGTCCCATTTGCCTGTGTTTGGCCTTTATTCCTCTAAACCTATCCAATTCATTTTTCTGTCCAAGTGTCTTTTAAATGCTGCTATATTACCTGACTCAGTTACCTCCTCTGGCAGCTTGTTCCATATATGTAACATCCTCTGACTGAATAAGTGGTTCCTCAGATTCCTTGGCCCTCTCATCTGAAAATTATGCCCATGGGTACATGATTCCTTTCCCTGGGTAAAATACTCTATTAATACATCCTATCTATTCCCCTCATGGTTGGATACAGCTCTAAAAGATCACCATGCAGCTTCCTGCACATTAAGGAATAAAGTCCTAGCCTGCCCAAGTTCTCCCTATAGTTCAGGGCCTTGAATTCTGGCAACACCCTTGGAAATTTTCAATGTACTCTTGCAAGCTTAAAGACATTATTCCCAAATTAGGGAGACCAAAACTAAACACAGTACTCCAAATGAGGCCTTACCAACATCTGTGGTGTGAAGAAACTGCCCAGGTTTAACTTCCCAAAATGGAACACTTTGCACTTGTCTGTCATTAGACTGCAATTGTCATTCCTCAGTCCACTTGCCCAGCTGATCAAGACCCGTGTTTTTGATAACTACCTTCATTGTCTTCAATACCATCTTCTTTACTGTCATCTGCAAACTTACTCATCATACCTTGTCCATTCTCATCCAAACCATTGATATATACACCAAACAGTAATGAGCCCAGCGCCGATCCCTGAAGCACACCAGTAGTTACATGCTTGCTGTCCAAAAGACAATCTTTCACCACCATCCTGTGCTTCATTTCATGAAGTAAATTCTGTATCCAGTTAGCAAGCACTATTTGGATCCTATGCAATCTAAATTTCCAGAGCAGCTTACCATGTGGAACCTTATCAATGGCCTTGCTGAAGTCCACATAGACAACATAAATGGCTTTGCCCTCATCAACCTTTTTTGTTACTTTTTTAAATATCTAATTGAAATTTGTAAAGGGCCTGTCACACTGCGGGACCTAATTCGCGAGTTTAGAAGAGTTTGCCATCAACTCTTACTCGTAGCATGGTCGACACGAAGTCCGAGGAGGTCTTTGTAACTCTCCTTCATGCTCGAGAATAGTCCCCACGTACACGAGGACTCAGCTAGGTCACGCCGTTATTTTCAACATGCTGAAAAATGCCCGCGAGTAAAAAAAAGTCGCCATGGAAAAAATCGATTTTTTTTTTACTCGTAGGTTTAGTCAAGGTAGGTCGTAGCAGGTCGTGATGCCATCGTAGGTAATCAAAGGCAATTGAAGGTAGTCGAAGGTAAAGCTCGTTGAGAAAAAAAATAGGTAAGTAAACCGACCAGTAATGTTAAATGCCCGCTAAACTTTATTAAATGTTGTCTGGCTTCTTAAAAGTGTCTCCTCTCCTTCTCCTCCCCCCTTCCTTCACCCCCCCCTCCCCCCCCCCGTGCTCTCTTAAAGACTTACCGTAACTGTGCCAGCCATCTTTTACCTTCCTGTTCATTGTTGGTGTGAATTTCAGACAGCACTCCCCCACTTTCCCTGGCCCCCGCCTTTGCTGTGTGTGTGTGTGTGCGCATGCGCAGACGGTCGATCCAGCCCAGTAACTGATCTGCCGCAGATGTTAGGCTCACTGGTCTATAGTTCCAAAACTTTCCTTCACTTCTTAAATGGAGAGACAACAGTAGCCACCCTCCAGTCATCTCTTGCCCCCTTTTACCCCTGCTGATTTCCTTCTTAAGTATTCTCCTCAGTTCCCAAGACACCTCCAGTGACACTCTTGATCTGAATTGCCTATACCTGAAGCCTCCTTTTTTTCTGACCAGAGCCTCAATTTCCCTCATTATCCATGCTTCCTTCCCATCTGCCTTGCCTTCACTCTGGGAATATGCAGGAATATGCGTGCCTTGAACTCTAACCATCATTGTTTTAAAAACATCCCACCTTCCAGACGTTACTTTGCCTGCAAACATCCTACTCCAAAACTTTAGTAAGTTCCTGTTTAATACCATCAAAGTTGGATTTTGCCCAAATTTAAGAACTTTAACTTGTGGGTCAGTCCTGTCCTTATCCATACTATTTTAAAACTGACAGATCTGTAAGACTTGCCCATGGACACTTCAGTCACTTTCCCTTCCCAATCTCCAAAGAGTCGGTCAAGCTTCGTCCTATCTTCTAAGTGCCAATTTTCCAGAGATAATTTTCCAGTTGTGCTTTGAAGGTGATTGGGGAGTTGAGTTCTATGTTGGCATTAAAAAGAGAAGTCCTCAGTTTAATATCTAGTCTAAAAAAAACAGCTTCTCTGACAATCTAGGAATACTTCAATATATGAAGGACTATTAGATTTTTGATTGTACAAATCCAATTCTGTTTAAAGTTGGCATAGAGCATCTTAAATAATCAATAAAATGAACGAATAGGGAGAAACAAACAGAAAAAGACAATTAATATTGGAGTCTTTCAAGAATACCATTTGAAGAAAATATATTTTAAAAGATAGCTTACTTTTTGATTTTTTGATAATTCAAAAATATCAGGGTTATAATAGACCTGGACATCCTGAAACATTTTGGATTAGAGCTCTTACAACTAATCATAAGATATTAACTATGCCAATCCTCTTATCACAGCCATATAACAGGATATAGAGATGACAGTCTAATCTAATTTGTATTCAAATTCTGACTCCCTAAATCATTGAATTTCCACAGTGTGATGACAGAAGGATAAGTATCACTTTTCAGATATACCCAAAATGGAATCATACTTCAGGATTTGATGCATTCTTTGAAGGGAACGATTTCCACGGATGGAAAGCAGGGGGAGAGGATGGGAGATGGATATTACATTGGGCAGTGAGCAAGTACTGCACCACTGCTTAAAAAAATTAGTGCATAATGTGAAATATTTTTTTCACATCAAGAAATGTCTATTATTCGAAAGCAAAGTAATCAGAGCAAGTGACAAAATTTTTCATTCAATTCTAGTATTAATGAATTCACTTCATCTTCCACTCCAGAAAGAGTGTTTGGATTTTAAATGTGTAATGAATCATGCAATGAAATCTGTCCGTATTTGTAATGCAGTGTTCAGCAGAAAGCTGTAATTAGTGTTGTCCACCAATGGGATGACGATCCTCAACTTAGGTTGAACTTTGTTGAAACAGCGCTGGAGGACAAAGACAGGGAGGTCAGAATGGGAATGGGATCGAGAAATTTAAATACCAGGCAACTGGAATGGCAAGGCTTTCAGACTGAAAGGAGACCTCTAAGCAAAGCAGCCACCCAGTTCATGTTTGGTTTCCCCAGCACTGAGGAGATCATTTTGAGAGCACCAAATGCTGTACATTAAATCAGAAGTAATGGTAAGTCACTGCGGTAAGTGTTTTGCAGATTCTGATGAGCTAGAAGAGGGGAAGTAAAAGGGCAGGTGTTACATCTCTTGTAGTTGTTCATGTAGGAACTGTGAGATGGGAATCTGGTACTGTTTGAGTAGTAAGTGTGAAGCGTGAACCAGAAAACCTTTGAGGGAACTGTCCCTTTGGAAAGCTGAAAAAGAGGAGAGGTGTGTGGTGGCAACGTCACATTGAAACTGGCAGAGATGACAAGAAATGATTCGTTGAATGTGAAGGCTGGTGGGATGGAAGCCGAGTTCATAATGAACCACATCCTTGTTCTGGGTGGGGCAAAATTGTGGGAATTTGAACATACACCTGGAGTCCTGTCAACTATCATGAAAAGGAAGTCAGTTTTAAAAGGCATTTCTGAAGTATTGGTATGAAAATGTAATCATTAGAACAGATTTGATGGAGCCAAACATACCGCGAGTCTAGAAGTGGTAAACAAGTAAACATGTAGTAAACAAGGATGAACAGTTACGATAGCTGTGAGAGTCTTAGGGCTTGTAATAGAGTGCTACAGGAATAACGAGTGATGTTTTTCCTTTTGCTCCTTTTTAATAGACACTTGACAGGACTGGTCAGAATCCCATCCTAGATCAGCCCTCATTGATTATTTTTCTACCTTGACATCCTCTTTCCTTTTATTGGGGAAAGGCAGGCATTTCATAGTGTCATATCTGTCACACTCAGCACAGCTGAGATTAGCTCAGCACATCCAACCATTCCACAGTTCAATGGGCCAAATGGGGCCGAGTTACAGCTGGGCAAACAGAAGTCCAAAGGTGAAGGTTTTCAACAAACTTTATTGTAAGTAGCAATCCAGGAAAAAATAAATGGTGGGCTGTTTAGAAAATTATGATGACAGAAGTAAAAACCTTTTTACACTGTAACATTTTGAAGTCCAGATTGTGCTGCCTGAAAGTTCAGTTGAAGTATTTAAGAGATAAACTGAAATTAAATAGCACATGAAGAATATATTGTTAATTTCCACATGCCTTAAGTTTCTGATTCCTGAGCACATTACGAAGAATCACTTCTCTCACCCCTCTGCATATGACAAAGGTACGTTGAATGCGCTGATGACTCTGCTGCCAGAGTGGGGGGGGGGGGGCAGTCCTGGCACAAATAAATTCAATGCTTTAGATCCCTTCATTTTTTCCACATTTTGTTACGTTACAGCCTTATTCTAAAATGGATTAAATGGATTTTTAATCATCAATCTACACACACTACCCCATAACAAAAAAGTGAAAACAGGTGTTTAAAATTTTTGCTAGCAATTAGAAATAAATAACTGAAATAACACATTTACATGAGTATTCAGACCCTTTACTCCGTACTTTGTTGAGGCAACTTTGGCAGAGATTACAGCCGCAAGTCTTATGACGCTACAAGCTTGGCACACCTGTATCTGGGTAATTTCTCCCATTCTTCTCTGCAGATCCTCTCAAGCTCTGTCAGGTTGGATGGGGAGTGTCGATGCACAGCTATTTTCAGGTCCCTCCAGAGATGTTTGATCGGGTTCAAGTCCGGGCTCTGGCTGGGCCACTCAAGGACATTCGCAGACTTGTCACAAAGCCACTCCTGCATTGTCTTGGCTGTGTGCTTCGGGTCATTATCCCGTTGGAAGGTGAAGCTCTGAGGTCTATAAAACTCTGGAGCAGGTTTTCATCAAGGATCTCTCTGTACTTTGCTCCTCCGTTCATCTTTGCCTCGATCCTCACTAGTCTCCCAGTTCCTGCCACTGAAAAACATCCCCACAGCACGATGCTGCCACCACCATGCTTCACCGTAGATATGATATTGGTCAGGTGATGAGCAGTGCCTGGTTTCCTCCAAACGTGACGCTTGGCATTCAGGCCAAAGAGTTCAATCTTAGTTTCATCAGACCAAAGAATCTTGTTTCTCATGCCTTTTGGCAAACTCCAAGTGGACTGTCATGTGCCTTTTACTGAGGAGTGGCTTCCGTCTGGCCATTCTACCATAAAGGCCTGATTGGTGGAATGCTGCAGATATAGTTGTCCTTCTGGAAGGTTCTCCCATCTCCACATAAGAACTCTGGAGCTCTGTCAGAGTGACCATCTTTGTCATCTTGACAAAGGCCCTTCTCCCCCGATTGCTCAGTTTGGCCGGGTGGCCAGCTCTATGAAGAGTCCTGGTGTTTCCAAAGTACTTCCATTTAAGGATGACAGAGGCCACTGCTGCTCTTCGGGACCTGCAATGCTGCAGAAATTGTTTTATACCCTTACCCAGATCTGTGTCTCGACATAATCCTGTCTCATAGGTCTAAGGCCAATTCCTTCATCTTCATGGCTTGGGTTTGGTCTGACATGCACTGTCAACTGCGGGACCTTATATAGACAAGTGTGTGCCTTTCCAAATCATGTCCAATCAATTTAATTTACCACTGGTGGACTCCAATCAAGTTTGTAGAAACATCTCAAGGTTAATCAATGGAAACAGGATGAACCTAAGCTCAATTTTTGAGTGTCATAGCAAAGTGTCTGAATACTTATGTAAATGTGATATTTCAAGTTAATTGTTTTTAATTACTTTGCAAAAATGTCTCAACACCTCTTTTTGCTTCTTCATTCTGGGGTATTGTGTGTAGATTGATGGAAAAAAATAAATGCTTTAAAATAAGGGTGTAACATAACAAAATGTGGAAAAAATGAAGGGGTCTGAATACTTTCTGAATGCACTGTACACCTTACCACTGCCTCTTCTTTAAAAAAAACAATTATTTCTAAAGAAAGGAATTTTCAGAAACTGTCAGGTAATCTGGCGCAGAGACACAAGAGATGCTGAAATCTTGAGCAAAAAAACAAAATGTTGGAAGAACTCAGCAGGTCAGGCATCATCTGTGGAGGGACTTGGCAGATGATGTTTCCGGTTGGGACGATTCTTCAGACTGATTCAAGTAAAGGGGAGAAAGCTGGAAAAGAGAGGTGAGACAAAGCCTGGCATGTGACAGGTGGACAGAGGGGATGGGAAATTGGTTGGCAAATGGGCAGAGTAAGTGACAAAGGCTAAAGGTGAAAACAAGACAAAAGAGAGGAAAGAAGAGAAGGATTGAAATGTAAAGCTAGAGGAAGGGAGTTGTGCGACTAGGGAATGGGATATAAGCATACAAGGAAGAAGAAAGGGGCAGTGGGATGGTGGGAGAAATGTATGTAATGAGGTGGGGGTGAGAGGGTAGGGCAGAGGAAAGAGGGGTACTGTGTTATTAATTGAAAGTGGAAAATGCAATGTTCATACCATTGGGTTGTAAGCTACCCAAGTGGAATATGAGGTGCTATTCTACCAGTATGTGTGTGGCCTTATTCTGGCAAAGGAGTAGGACAAGGACAGAAATGTTGGTATGAAAATGGGAAGGGGTATTAAAATGGTTAGCAACCGGGAGATCCAGCAGCCCTTGGTGGACAGAGCAGTGCTCCATTAAAACAGAGCCAAGGTATAATCTTGCTTTAGCTAAATAAGCTACAGTAGCATGAAAGGATTGCTTCAGCCCAGCCCACTCTTTGCTCATTGTAAAGCATTATTGACAGTTTCATTGTCGCAGTTCTTTCCACGAAGCCTCGCAATTTATTTGTCTTTAAATATTTATGTGTCGCTCTTTTGAACGCCACAATTGAATTTGCATCCATCACATCTTCAAGCAGCATGTTCCAGTTACAACACCTCACTGTGTAAAAAGATTTTCCACATGTCAATCTTGGATCTTTTACCAATAACTCACTCATTTTGCCCCCCCCCCCCCCTCCCCATTCCCTACTGCTTAAAACATGCTGAGAACATCACTAATGTTGGTCAAAATAGGTGAAATCAAAAATAAATGAATGGAAGCTCGACGAACATGAAATTTTTCATGTTTCTTATTTATGTCAGTTTTAAAATGGATAAATTAACATTTGAAGCAATCAAACCTCCTTTCAAGCATAACAGGAGCCGAATATCAAAGAAAATGCAGCTATGGAAACCTTGAAGGGTTTACTACCCTTTTCTGAAGCTGTACAATCTTCTTGAGAAATATGGAAAATAATCTCAGCAAAACATGTGACATTCTGATGTGCCTAAATGAAGATAAATTTACACCCAGTTCAGAACTGGCACATCAGTGGGAGCTTGTTTTTGTGTGGGGGCAGGGCCATGTATATAGAGCCGTTCATTGAATTAAATGTATAAAATAGAGTAAATATGAATGTGGCATGACAACAGGTTTCATTTATGCCTTTTTGTTTAAGAGGGATTTGCCAGAGTCAATTTCGTCAATTTGTTCGAGTTAGAATATATCAATTGGCTCAATTCATCTCTTCTAAAATACTAAAAAAATGTCTCAGCTTCCTATTCCCACTAAACTACCCCTGGCTCCTGCATAGAAATTGAAGCATAGCAAGTGAGAAAGTCATAGTGTGCTGAGAATGAGTTAAAACATTATGTTTGTGTCTTTTGTGTGTTTTTGCCGAAGGCGAATAAACATTTTTTGATCTAGGTCATGGTAGCCCGATATTAACAGCATCATTACTTCCAAAATATTTCTGTGCGTGTAAAAGTAAGGTCAGACTGCCAGCAATGCCATTCAAAAGTAGATGATAGAATTGTCATATTTTGCCAGCTGTAGATTTGTTTTGCCCCCTGGACATTAACAAGCCTACCACTGGGAATCATCTGCTCTCCAAAACAGTCTCAATCTTGTCTACTTCAAAGCTCTCTATGTGCTTCTCGTTCCTTATCAGTTCAAGGCACAGGCGATGTTAAGTATATGACCATCAGTCAAGCAGATTTGTAAACAGATTACTACCAATTGTTCACAGTGGCTGATTCCTAAATATTACAAACAAATTACTAATAAAATCAATGGCTTCATCACATGAGACAAAACAGTGGCTTTCACAGATCCACCAATTTTTCATGTGTCGTAAGTACAATGAAGTGAAAACTTCTTTTATCCAGGAGAGTGCCAGAGCTGGCACTAATTAATCTCTTTCCACAGCGGGTGCAAGAGGCAAATCGATGTACATTCCTTTCCAAATCAGCACCTGACATTTTCCACGCTTAAAATAAATTACAGGCTTTCTGTAGTATATATATATATATTTGAAGAGATATATATATATATATATTTGAAGAGAGGTATTATATATAAGGAACAAAATATTTGGAAAAAGGACACCCTTAAAGGATGAGGCCAGATGAACGTGTCCATTAACAATGCATGGAATATGCATACACCTTCAAATAATTAATTATCTCCTTCCCTTCACTGTATTTAGAATTAACTTCCTATCTCCCAGCTATAAATAGCCACTTAATGAATCAAGATTGCCAAAGGATGTGTCAAGAGTATCAATATTTTTTTTCTGTCCATAGCTGCGATAGAAAAAGTGCTATGCAAGTGGTCATGCTGCCTTTAAAACCACACTCATTCTCAACAATGAATAACAGTATCTATCTATCTATCTATCTATTATCTATCTATCTATCTATCTATCTCTAAAATTCTCATCTTGTTATTTTCCGGTTTGCATTTTGTTTTACATTTGCACAAAAAAGGCACACAGTAGCGCTACAATTTTTCATTACCTTACTCACCATTCCCCTGTGCTGCAAGTGCAACACATTTTGTTCTGATCAGTCGTATATTTTATTTTTTTACATTGGCGCAACAGCAGTACACAATAGCGCTAAGATTTTTCGCCACCTTACTCACCATTCTTCTGTGCTGCAAGTGTAATATGTTTTGTTCCGATCGGTGGTATATTTTAAAATTAATAAATGTTTGAAAATCTTAGAAACCGCGCATGCGCAGATTGGTCTTCTCTACTGTCAGTCACCACCGGGACAGTAATGCCCCATCCTGCACCATCGCCGTCACAACAGGGACTCGACGGGTCCATGGGTCATCGTCAGCCGTGACTGTGCAGTTGGGGGAGGGTGGCTGGTCCTGGTAATTGCCCGTGGCCAGTTTGGGGAGGTTTGCTGGGCCCGGCGCCATTTTCAGATCGCCATTTTGATCTAATACCTACATGTGTACTTCACTTGCGTCACAACGGGGACCCAACGGGTCCACGGGTCGTCAAGTACTTACCCAAAATGCCACAACATAGAGGCCCTTGCTGTTAAATTGTCAACTTCCATAATTTCCTGGCCCCATGGGGGCACGGTGGTTCAGTGGTAGTGTTGCTGCCTTACAGCACCAGAGACCCGGGTTCGATCCTGACTATGAGTTTGTCCGTTCACCACATGACCTGCATGAGTTTTCTCCAGGATCTCCGGGTCCCTCCCACACTCCAAAGGCATACAGGTTTATAGATTAATTGGCTTGGTAAAATTGTAAATAGTCCCTCGTGTGTGTGTAGGACAGTCTTAGTGTGTGGGGATCGCTGGTCGGCATAGACTCGGTGGGCTGAAGGGCTTGTTTCCACACTGTATCTCTATACTAAATTAAATCTAAACTGTCTAATCTTGAGTAAGCTTCTGGGCCACACAATCAATATGAAAGCTAACTATAGAGAAACAGATGAACATGATTTATCTCTGTTAAAATTTCTCCTAGTAAGAAATAAATTAGCCTATCTGGCTTCTGCCTGCACAGTGCTAATCAGTCTATCCTCGTTTATTTTTCAATATAGAAGCCATTGAACTTCATATTTAGATTTAGGTATTACTTAAACAGTATTGGGAGACAAGAGCAGGATTTTCCACCATAATGCTTTTGTTCAATGTTGAGCAATACTATAATTTAGCATGGGTTACACAAAATGCTGGAGAAACTCAGCGGGTGCAGCAGCATCTAAGGAGCGAAGGAGATAGGCGACGTTTCGGGTCGAGACCCTTCTTCCTCCTATAATTTAGCATAGTTACCAAGTACAATCAGCTGGCTTCCTTGTTTGTTCACATGATGTATTATTGAAGCAAGGAGACAAGATGGTCCCAATTGAAACATAGCTATAGGCTTTTGATTAATTTCACCCAGTGTAGCACTAAAGGTGGCATAGTTCATTGCATCTCAGCAATAAAAAGAGACAGATTTTGTACTCCTGAATGCTATCTCATGATTTCAATTGGGACAGATGATGACAACGTTTTCAAGCTTCTGCAAGTCCTCACCGATACCCTCCCCTCAACTATCCTGACAACAATCAGTGTGCAGACTTTATCATGATTACAACTTGGCTCAAACATTCCCTGAGCAAAGTTTTAATAGATCACAGGACTCCTACATAACCCCTGCAAGATCCCAAAGGTGGTCATTTCTGGTTAGGCACTGTAATAATGTCAAACCAGAAAGGAGCTGCACAATTTTCTGAAAGGTGCAAGACTCGAAAGGAGAGAAACAAAGTGGATTGCTCTTACATGGAGTCAGTATGAATTCAATTGATCTAATGACCTCCTTCCATGTTTTAACCATTCTGTGCATAGAGCACTATAAAAATGAATGCAAGGCTGAAAAGATGATGCAATTGGGAGAGCTTAAAAATCCTGTGGTACCAGGTACTAGGTATTGAAAGCTAAGGGACATGTACAAGCAAATTAGATGCATCCCAATGTTCTTGTAAGGTATTTGCCAATGCTGATGTTAAGGGTTAAAACTAAAGATGGGAACACAACGGTATCTAAAACTGGATCGGCACAGATCCTGACAGGACCACAATCTGTTTGATACAACTTCCAACAATTTGCTGTGCACTGATGTGAGAAGGGTATCAGCCCATAAAAGGCACACTCCACTTGGCAGCCAGAAACAAGCAACATGCACTGTGACTGCCACACAGGGCAAAGAAACTGCAGACACAAGTGAGAGAGTTCCTAGATTCTGAGAGAGAGAGAGCTGAATATTATTATCATCAAGATAAATGCAAGGAGGAAGGACATTTGCTAAGGAGATCAGAAATTTACCAGGAGCAACATAGGATGACTTGTTTTCACTCTTTCCCAATTCCGAAAAGAGATTTTGAACTGAAATATTAATTCTCTTTCCACAGATGCTCCTTAAATTGCTGAATGTTTCCAACATTTTCTGTTTCTGCCTCAACATATGGTCTGGGCAGGAGTGCCCCCAGCTGCCTTCTCCTGGCATGTAAATCCCCACTCATCTGAGCATCAGGGAAATAAATCTCTTATCCTCTCAAGAAATATCAGAGTGTGCCGTATGCCATGGAAAGACTCATTTCATTAAATGACTACAGACTTACTTGTTGATGTCTTATAATCAGTATGGGAGGACCTGCAAAGTACGAATTATGGAATGAAAGTCAGGCTCTCCAGCATAGATATTGGTAATACCATGTTGTTGAAAATGATTGGAGAGCAACGGGATTTCCATCAAAGACTGTGCTTTTCCTGGCTCAGTTGGGAGATGAATTTCTTGCTTTCAGGGTGTCCCCTGCAGCTTGTGTGGACAATGCCTCTGCTCATATAGAATGGCATGGCTGTAGACAGTGAACCAGGAAATGTTCTGATGGCCTTGCATTTCCTCCGGCCTCCCTTGCACATGCTGTACTTCAGACTCAAGCTCATTTCCCACAGGTTTGACTCACTGTGCTGTTCTTCCTCCCTCCTGCACCAGCAGTTGCTAGATCGTTCAGCTTGAACACATCACAATGAAGTCCCTGCACTATAAGGATATTCCTCCGATGTTCTGCAACCAATCTGGGGAGAGAAAAGCTTCCCTGATTTTGAGAAGTCCACCCACTTCAAAAGGGTCCTTATGGCATGAGTGTAGTCAATAGTTGCCGGCACTCGTGGGAAGCATCACTGTTTGTAGAACCCAGTGCTCGAGATGCTTTTAGACCTCAATTAAATCAGTCATCTTTGTCTAAATATGGGCCCAGGTGATGTGGCTGGCACTGTAGTAGCAACATTTTCGGAGAAGCGATCTGCTGTGGCTGCTTGGAAAAACTATGATGAGCAAGCTGAAAGTCAACCCGATCATGACTCTCACAGAGAATGTAATCTAGGCAAAAGAGCACAGCTAGAGGTTTCCCCACAGCAATTCCCACATCTCAGGATTGAGAGTCTGGGAAAATCTGAAAATGTGTAATTCTTCTGACTCATCCAGGTATCTGAAGATATTTTGGGAGTATGCACTTTGGAATGGATATGTTATTGCCCTATACATTAAGGTCTCCAACCAACCATGTGTCTAGTCATGGCCATGCCAATGCCTCCAGTGAAGAAGTTCTGCTAGCATTGTCTCTAATGAGACCCCATTGTGGGAGAATGCTAAAGAAAACAATCACGATTAAAGTTCCATATGGTAGGCTCCTCTGAACGGTTAGATCACATGGGATCTAGGGAGAGCTAATTAACTGGATACAGAATATGATTCATAGTAGGATGTAGGGGATGGTGGAGGAATATTTGTTTACAGAGAGTAGGCTTGACTAGTGGTGTGCCTCATGGTTCAGTGCTGGGCCCATTGCTGTTTGAAATTTATATCATCAATGTGGATGAGAAAATGTTTAGTAAATCTGTAGAAGACACTAAAATAGTTGGTATCGTAGATGGTGACGATGGCTTTCAAGAATTACAGCAGGATCTTAATCAGCTGAGTAAGTAGGCCATGTATGGCAAATGAGGTTTAAATCAGATACGTGTTGCTTTTTGGGAAGTCGAACCAGATTAGGACATTCCCAGTGAATGGTAGGGGTTTGGGGAGTGTCGTGGAGCAGAGGGATCAAAGAGTATAAGTACATAGTTCACTGAAAGTAGTGACATAGTTAGATATGATGGTGAAGAAGGCTTTTGGTATGTTGGTCTTCATCAGTCAAGGAACTTAGTATCGGAGTTGGGTTATACAAGCCACTGGTAAGGCCACTCTTGGAGTATGTTCAGTTTTGGCCATTCTACTAAAGGAAAGATACCAATAAGCTGGAAAGAGTGCAGGAAAGATTTACAAAAATGTTGCCAGGAATCGAGAACCTGAGCTGTACAGAGACGATGGGCAGGCTCGGACTTTATTCCTTGGAGCACATTGATTTTAAATCATAAGAATAGATAGGGTGAATGCACAGAGTAGTTTTTCAGGGTAGGGAATCAAGAACTAGAGGGCATGGTTTAAGATGAGAGAGGAAAGTTTTCTAATAACCTGAGGGGCAACGTTTACACACAGAGGGTGGTTGGTATATTGAACAAGTTGTCAGAGAAAGTAGATGAGGCAGCATCAGTTAAAACAAAACATTGATAAAAGGGAGAAAAGAAACAAATAAAGTGGTCAGCTTCTAGAATTTAGAAATATTCATCGGTTTACTACTGTCTTTGTTGATCTTAACTAGTTTATTGAATATCTGTGCAGTGTTCTGTTTATTGGCCCTTTGTTTCTGGTATCACTTCATTGCATCCATTAACTAAAACTGGATGAAACCATCATCCCCCAAAGACATCTTTAACGTTTTTTAAAGGATTACAGGATGCTCTGCATCGCAGCAAAGTGGCAGATGCTCATTAGAGCACGAATGTGCACCCTGCATGCATTAATAAATCTGCTCCAAAATTAATACAGGATTTATTTTGGGAAAAAGGCCACACAAACCTTTTCTACTTTGCCAAGGACAAACTCCACTGACAGAAAGATGACCTCCAAATATTGAAAAGCCATTTGTGAGTAAACTGATTCAAATGTTGTGTAATCTTTCCCATGCACTATAATTGAGAAATTACCCCCATGAGTTCCAGGTCTTCTTCAGAGCGAGGGTTGACAGTTTGGGATAATGGAGCATTTTTCATTTTCTCTCTGTTGACAGTGTCAAGCAGAAGGTCAACTATAGGATGATTACAGTAACTATCAGCATCAGTAAGTATCAGCAGTGCACTTTCAACTCTTAACATTTCTCACGGCTTAAAGCAAATAATTATACTCATCCCATGTCAAAGACATGTTTCAGTATTTTAGAAAGTAATTTCAGATAAAGCACTGGTATATCAAAAATGAAATATCACAATTACCTTGCTTTTCATTTTAAGTTAGCATTTTACCTTCTACGACTAAGAATCATTTTGTTTCACTATCTGGTATTACTGGATTCAATTGCAGACATATTTTATAATAATTAAAGACTACCTCTGCCATTCTGAATCTGAAGTCTTTTTACCCTCCAAGTCATATGGGGATCTGGCAATAGGTTGTGTAGGAAAATTAACAAATGAATTAGCAACAATGTTTCCCTAATTTATTTTTGCAATGTGAGTGATGCTAGCAAGGCAACCTTTATTATCCAGCATTAATTGCCCAGCTCCCATATATTGCAAGAAGATAGCAAGGGTATTTTTATTCTAATTCATTTCAAAAGGAAATGGTGTCAGAGGACTGACAGATAACTAATGCTATGACTGTATTTACAAAGAGAGAGCAAGTGCAGGGAATTATAAGGTAGTTGTTGAGCATCATGACTCGTAAAGATAATGGGTTTTTTTACTCAAATATACAGCTGAAAATGCTTTGAAACTGAAATTATTATAGTGTAGTAAATGGCAATTTCCAAATGCAAGGCACTGCTTTTAAACAACCTTATTCGATTTTTTGATGCAACAGAAAAGAGAAATACGTCATGTATTTGGATTTTCTCAAGGCTTTTAATAGAGGTACTGCTTAGCTGGCTCATGACTGAGGGCAGAGCATAGGAAGTCTAGGGATAGTTAGCAAGTTAGCTATAATATAGAAAGAGTAGTGGTTAAGTTTAGCTTTTCAGAAATGATAATTACATGGTGAAATTCCTGCACCCTGGATGTTGCATTGTCTGTGACCAGAGTCACATGCAAGCTCGACCCGATGGCCTGGCAAGTGACCTTATCTGAAGGACATTAGGATTTTTACAATAGTTGAGATATTGTCATGGTCATTTTTCTGAAGCTGCTCCACTAAGCACCTGATTTATTAAATTCAATTTCATGACTTGTCATGATGGAATTTAAACTTGAGACCTTCAGGCTGCCTGTCTAGAAATGCAACCATTGTCTTACTGCAGCATAAATTCACATTTTAGAGATAATTGAAATCAGATTTCACAATGACACGATGGAGGCAACGTACAAATTTATATTCGCAAACTATTTCCACCATTTAAAACATGCTACACTATTTCCTCTGCATGAGCAGGAAGTACGTTGGTGTTCATTTATTTCAGTCTCAAGCACTCTCATAGTTAGAAAGCTGAACACAAAGCAAATTTTCTTCTATTAAATATAACATGCCCCAGTCCTTTGGACATCTTTTAGATGTCCAAAGGTTCTTCCTGGCAAGCCAGTTACACCATATTCACAATCCATAAATGCAATCTCTGCCTAAATGCATACACAGTTTTGAGAATGGAGGAAGCATAGACTTTCCCCAAAATCTTAGTATCACAAATAGCACAGCAAACCTGGGATTGGACAGAGTGAGCACAAAATGGGATTTAATGCAAAACCTGTGAGGCAGAAACATTAGAGCTATTGTTATTTTTTGGCACACATTATGCAAATCAACACTTCTTTTTGTGTCTCTATAATGTTCACTATATTGATTGCATTACACGCTCTTCTTATCGAGTCCACATCACAAGATTAGAAATTGTTCAGCCAGAGCTGAACACACTTCTCGGCATCTGCATACAATGGCGCCTTGCGCTTCTTGTGCGTGGTGGTGGAAAGATTGGTGGAAAAGGGCCACGACATGAGCACTCTTTCCTTGACCGGCATTACATGTTAATAATAAAGTAGGTAACACAGATGCTGGTTTGCACCAAAGATAGACACAAAAAGTGGGAGTGACTCAGCCTGTCAGGCAGCATCTTTGGAGAAAAAGAATAGGTGCTGTTTAAGGTCGAGACCCTTCTTCAAACTCTCAGACTTCAGAATAATAAAGTATATTTGCCCAAAAGCAGATTGATGGTGCAAACCAAACTCTAATGGAGCAAGAGAACATTATGTTCATTGTGCTCGGGCTAGGAATTCCAAAACTGAAGACAGATTACCAGGTGTTGTCACTACTATTTAGCAATAAAGACCCCAGAGAATTCCAAGACTAATGGGAATGTTGCATTTCTACAAGGAGGTTTTGAGCAGATCCTTGAATCTTTTACTCTGTCCACAATCCTCTTCCATAATGAAGCTCAGGACAGAATGGCTGCTTATGAGCACGTGCATATACCAGTTCTTGAATAAAGATATGCAGGACTCCACTCTTTGCCTTTTTCTCTATTAATACATAATATAGATTTCCAATGCACAGCAGAAAATGTAACTGCTAAAAAGAAAATAATATTACCAAAAAAATTGAATTTTGCCATTGTCCGCAAAATATGATTCTGGATTATATATTTTGGGTGCTGCAAAAAGGCTAATTGCATGCCCTATCTTCTTTCTCCATCCTTACTGCACTGAAGTTAAGATTCAGCCACTTTTGTTCACTCGACAGAGTACTTGCTTCCCTCCCACAATTAAATTTAACTCAGCTTTACCAAATCTCATTTTTGCCCTTCTTCTTTTTTTCTCTGAAGTTGATTAAACAACTTGCCAAAATGAGATCCAAGGATAAAGGATACCATAACTATGTTTTATTCACAATTGATGTGAAAATGTCAGCCAACCCGAAAATCAAGTGCAGGTCGACCCCAGGTTACAGATGACCTGACTTATGGAAATTCAACTTTACACATATATTCCATGAATTTATCAAGCATTTTTCAGGATGATAATGATAATAATAATAATAATGTTTTGTAATGTTCATTAATGGCTAAATACAATATATACAGTAAACCTTCATTATAACAGACCATACAGGAGGAATGGTGTCTGTAATCGCCAATTGTCTGCTATGACCAAGTTATATAAGTAGTAGAAACAAATAAACTATACTTGCTGGTTAATGTACAACAGGACACAAAGTGCTGGAGTAATTCAACAGGTCAAACAGCATCTCTGGAGATCATGGATAGGTGACGTTTCGGGTCAAGACGCTTCTTCAGAGTCTTGGTCCAGAACTGGGTCTAGAATCCAGGTGGCGCTGACTTACTGATGGCCGGGGAGAGGCGAGGATTTGCAGAGTCAATGGTTGCAGGCTGCAGGCTGCGAGCAGCTGGAGTGCCGGTAAGGGTCGGCAATGATGGTGGCAGCAGCAGGCGCAGCCTGGCAGCACCCAGGAAGCAAGCTGGGGGTGGCATGGGAAGCCAGGACTGCAAGCAACCAGGGAGGTAGTATGACCCAGGGGTGGCGTAGGGGGCAACTGAAGCTGTAAGCAGCCATGGAGGAGGTGTCGAGCTAAGTGCAACATGGGGGAGACCGGGGCTGTAAGCAGCTGGGGAGGTGGTGTCGAGCTGAGGACAGCATGGGGGCGGCCAGGTTGGTGGCATGTGCTAGGAGTGGCGTGGGAGGCAACTGGAGCTGGAAGCAGCTGGGGAGGCGGTGAGAACCGGGGGCAGTGTGGGCAGCCATCGGTTGGTCCGTCCACTATAACCGAAATACATTATAATGAGGTGCATTAAAACAACGGTTTACTGTATTCCAATAGTATAATCATGGGTGGTGTTAGGGTAAATATTTGATGGTGAAAACATTTAAGCATGTATATGTAGTGCAACACAATATTGTTAGTTGTAGAACATTTCTGACTTAAGAGAGTGAGAAATCAGCTTACACATGGCTCTCAGGCTCTGAATCCTTGTATAGCCCAGGAACTTCCTGTAAGAGCTTAACAACATGTTTCAAAAGCTGCCAATGCCACACCAAGGCAGACAACTGACAATAAACCATTGACAATTAAAATCTACCTGAAAATCAAAACATATTTGGACCTTCCTACTTTTCAGCTGGTTGAATTGTAGACTCTCGGGGAAGGTTATGCTCAAATGTTTTCTAAATCACCAAAACATAAACAAAAATTACATCAATTCATTCTACTGTATTTGGTGTTGCTTTTAGCATTAAACAACACTTTTACTATATAATTATTGTAATTGCACTTGATTTCTTGTCTTATCAGTTCTCTATAACGGGACAATAAAAACCTCATTATTACATTTCTGCTCAATCATTTTATTTAACTTACTGCAATAATGACTTAACACCTAGTGGCTGGCTAACTGCTTCAATGGATATCAAGAACATAAGGCTTATAAATATTGCAGAAGCATTGGTCTTTTATGAAATTTGCCCTTAAATTTCTTACTGTTTAAAAACAAAAGTTCAACTTGAGATGAGATTAAAACCAATGAATTTATTGGATGAGACATTCATTTGAGGAAACACTAAATAAATACAACTTCAGTTCTATTAAATAAGCTCGACTCTACAATGCGCAATTGATAAGATAACATTTATGAAAAAAGGTCTCCCTACAGTGTCGCAGCGGTAGAGCAGCTGCCTTACAGCACTTGATGCGCCCCAGGTTCGATCCCAACTATGGGTGTTGTCTGTACGGACTTTGACGTTCTCCCCATGACCGCGTGTGTTTTCTCTGAGATCTTTGGTTTCCTCCCACACTCCAAAGACATACATGTTTGTAGGTCAATTGACTTGGTTAAAGTGTAAATTATCCCTAGTGTGTGTAGGGTAGTGTTAGTGTGCGGGGATTGCTGGTCGGTGCTGACTTGGTATCTCTAAAAATAATGTTTCAATAGACCTGGCATTTTACATACATTGGCTGGTTTGTTTTTATTTAACTGTAAAGAATTTCTTGTTTAAGTCAGAGGTAACTCAATTTCTTAATAACTTGCTTAGGTAACATAGGATTACATGCTGTCCAGTAAGTATATCATTCCAGATTGATAGTTAATATCTGAGTAAAAGACCAAAACAATACCATAATCATTCAGATTATGGATGCAAATATGGCCATTGAATATATGTATGCCCAATTGAACTACTGTGTACGATTTTCAACTCCACATCCAAAGATTCCTGCCAAGAAATTGGCAGTGTTAAATATTCACTTTAATCATGTCTGAGTGTAGCAATCGACTACTGAAGTTGTTGGAACCAATTTGCAGGATTTTTATGCGTAACAACCACAATTATATATTTTAAGGCTAGCAACCAAGTCTAGGTTAACGTCTTTGGAACATATTTTCTGTGTGACGTGATAAACAGAAAATCTATTTCTCCAGAAATCTTCCAGACTCTCAGAAATGATTTTGCTGCCCCATCACACTTTGAGGGTGAGAGAAAGGCAAGGCAAAGTTAAGTTATCACAATAGACTCAAATATTGGAACAGAGTGAGTCTACACATTTTGGGCCTGATCTTGCTGTCAAAATAATAGCAAGGTTAATATAGCTCACCTTCAAGAGCAAATGGTACAACAACTTCAGGCGAGGTGCAGATGTACAATTAAATGTCAATATCCCAAAGTTGAAGTTGAAGTGCAGCGCTCCATTAGCTTTGGGGAAATGGCACTTTACTGGCTGCCTCACGAATGAAATGCATTAAATGTCATCTATTTCCTTGGAAAGAGTAACCTTAGTGATCTCCCATGAAACAAATGTTGATATGCTCCATAAAAGGAGGTTCCAGAATATTGAAAATCCAATCAATCGACTAATTTGTGGTTATTTACCTGCTTTGAAATCTGCAATTCTCCCATTGGCTAATGGAGAGGTGACAAAGGTCACAAATTGAAAGATAAATAACTCAGATGAAAATAACAGCAGAGCTGTGGAGGACAAATGATTTGTGAGCATCTAGAACAATTCAAAATGTATTTATTTTCCCAGCAATTATCGAGGAAATAAAATAAGACAAAGAAGGCTCTACACCACAGCCCTAATTCCTACTCCCTACCATCTCACGAGATTATATAAGTATTGCATGTAGAGCAACAAAGTAAACAACTACTGTAGCGCTAAGATTGAAATAGGCCAGTAGAACAGTATTCAAAGTTGCCATGGTGATACATAGTTTCGTGCAATATATTGACAAGGAAACATATTCCATCACTGCTTGTTTTTTGCTATTTGAATAATATATATTTACATAGACTGAGGTCCCATTTTCCTTGAAAAATTGTTATCCACTGAAAATCTGAAGTTAAGCTTATTTAATACACTGCTGCATCTTGGTATAAATAGCCAATTAAACATCAGTTGTATCAATCAAATTCACCAAGTTGCATTGCACAATTCTCTGATCTTTTATGTCATGTGAAATTCTATCATCTTCTGCCATAATTGGAACTGTGTCACTGGTGAAGCTTTGAACATTTGGGAGAACAGTGCTTACACCCAGGGCAATGGAGGGAAAAGCAAAATGGAGGTGATTTTGTCCCCAGGCCAGCCTCATTTACCCTTGAGCCACTATTTCAGATCGCTCTGACATGAATACCTCGATACCATTCTCAAAAAGTAAAGGGAATCTATGTTTGATGTATTTTTAAATAAAAATCCATTCAATTTTATGAAAATAATCTTGTCATCAGAAAGAATAAATGACACCAAAATGTAAAATGCTGAAAATCTGCAAGAGGTTACTTACTATGACAAAGAGGGAGGCCATTCAGCCCTTTGGATCCATGTTGGCTCCCAGCAGAACAATCCCATCTGTACTATATCCCTTCCTTATTTTCCCTGGAGTATTTCTACTTTATTCTCTCTCCTTTGCCCATCAACTTTTTTTAGGTTCTTTTAACTCTCAGCACACAAGGAATGATTTACAGCAGCCAATTAACCTACTCACCCGCATGTTTTAAGATGTGGGAGGAAACCGAAGTACCCAGAGGAAGCCCATGCAGTCAAAGGAAAATAATGTAAATTCCATAGAGATACCACTCGAGGTCAAGACGGAATCCAGTGTCTGAAGCTGTGAGGCAGCACAATACTACCTGCTACAACACTTATCGCAAGATAAATGCAAGCTAATAGTTGACTGTGTGACATTTCACAAGAACGAACCATTGCTTCTTCTATTTTACTGGCTGTTTGACAAGCTAAGCATCTTCTCTTTTGTTTTTAAATTATGCCCTTACACTGTGCATTTAAAGAAAATGTAATTAAGGCATAGTGTCTGACGAATCTTGGGATTTTTTTTACTATTAATATTGGGAAAAGCTTTTTAGATTAAACCGAACAACAGGAACTATAATTACTGATGCAAGTCTGATTACGAGAAGCTTCAGTGGATTTTAATGCATTCTAAACTGTTGTTCATTATAAATGGTTGTTGAAAATCGGCCAACTGACAAGGTGCAAGTCACCATAGGAACAGTTGCCAAACAGTTGGTGAAGCACTGGGTTCATATGACAGGTGCCAAGAGAAAAGCAGAAATATTTAATTACCAGATGAAGCTCCTGGAGGAGGTTCTCCTTCATTTAGTTTTACTGACATAATCAGCTCTCTGCATTTCATATGTGGAGTTTACCAGTGCACAAATATACCTGTTATTTACTGTTGTCAGAAATGAGCATTCATAGGCTTACAATTCTCACAATTAATATTGGGGAAAAAAACAATAAATTACTACCGCAATAATTAAGAGGCATTTTTTCATTCCCAATCACACTCAATTAACATAATTTTCCATTTACACAGGCAGTGAACAAAGAATAGTTATTTTCAAGCTACTGCTATTCGTAGTATTAAAAATCATTAGGAACCACTGCAGTAAATCTAAAAATTTGGCTGGCTTGAGTTGAACAGCTTGATTTGTATGCATTAATAAAAAACACACTGGATTAAAATCCCAGACTGAAAGACTTCCCTGGAAGATATTGGATTTAATTTTAATATTTTCTTCACATATATTCCTATTCACAAAGATGTAACCCCTCTCAAAAATCAGCAATGATCTCCGGTGCTTGGAAGAAAGGGGAACAAAATCTTCTGATGACACAAGTGATTAAGCCCAAGCAATACAAAAATGTTTGGTCCTCATATAAACAGCCTAAGTTGCAGCACAGTCATACAAATAACAGCCGCTATTTGGCAATAATAGGCTATTATTTATACTCCAAAGAAAGGAAAATGTCTGCATAAGGATTGCTGCCGCTTACAGCACAGTAATTCAGTGATACTTAGATTTAACATGGGTTTGAAACTGGCTTGGGTGGCTAGTTTGCTGAAAATCACCGGCATTTATACAGGGGCCATCCACAATGGAAATTGTACTGTTAAATTTAAGAATTAAAATGGTGACCTATTGTTAAATCATTTGCATTAATTTAACATTTTTAACATTTTTAAGAGGCGTTTACATAAGCACATGAATATACGGGGAATGGAGGGATATAGATCATATGCAGGCAGAGGAACAGGTTTAATTGGGCATCATGTTCAGCACAGGCATTGTGGGCTGTCCTGCACTATGACATTTTAAATTATTGAAATGTTTACGTTTTTTGCTCTTTTTCTTTCAAATTTACTTTTCATCTTTCAGTTTTAAGAACTTGGGAAATGGAAGCAATATTATGTCATTTGGCCCCTCATTCCTACTCCTCTATTCAGTAAGATCATGGGTAATCTTTACCCTAGCACCACTTTTCCTTTTGCATTCTCATCACATCCCTTGAATCCCTTAAATATCTAAAACGTATTGATATCTGTCTTGAATATATGCAGAGACTGAGCCTCCACTGTCCTTATGGCTAGGGCATTCCAATAATTTTGCACCTTCTAGCTGAAATAATTTCCTTTAATGTCCGTTTGAATGGCCAACCTGTCACTCTGACACCGTATTTTAGACATCTCAGCATAGAGGAATGATCAACTTTGCACCTACCTTCTCGAGCATTTAAGAAATTTGGAGGTTTCATTTCTGATCATTTTCAACTTAATCTGAATGTCAGAGAACTTCAAAAACACCAAGTAAAATTATCTTGATAACAATGCCCAATGGCAAAAACTAGGTAGGCAGTTTTGTCCTCTATCAAAGATTTGCATAAGAGCAGCATAAACAGGAAATTGTTCTGGCCAACCTGTGTCACCAATTCTACTCCACTTAGGTCCAGTTCCCTCCTGGTAAGGAAGACTGCCTTCTATTTCCCTCAGATGAATGGGAAACATAGGCTACAATATCTAGACTCATTCAGGTGTGTTTCTTCTCTCCACAGATGCTGACTGGTCTTATGAGTATTTCCAATATCTTTGCTCTTATTCTACAAAATTACTATCAGTCAGCAAATTCTTGGCAGAAATCTAGATGCAAAAGAGAAAACTGGAGCAAAAATCATAAGAAAAAAATGTACATGTTGGTGCAGACAAAAAAAACCTATTTAGTTTATCCAATTTATCATTTGAAATGAAAGTTTGCCTTAGGATATGTCCACATTTTTAGATAAATGTACTTGACCCCCCCTTAACCAGACTTGTCTTTGAAATTCACAGCAGTGGAATTTCCACTTCGCTCAGAATAACTTTCAAACTTGTATTCCTTCCTCAAGTACTCATAGTAATCCCTTGGGTCAACCCTTTGCTGCAGATCAATCTTTCTTTTCAAACTGTCAGTTCACATGAGGATTTTTTTCTTTTATCATATTTTAGCAGAAATCATCACTTCCATATTTCACTTTGCAATTATGCCAGCCTGGTTTAATATTATTCTTTTGATATATCGCAAATCAGAGATTCGTTCAGTAATTATCAGTTTCCTGGAACTTTTCCGTAGAAATGGACAAGGGAGCTTCATTAATTCCCAAGGACTTGCTGCAATTTAATCAGGTGTAATGT
This sequence comes from Okamejei kenojei, assembly GCA_035221665.1. Taxonomy (NCBI): domain Eukaryota; kingdom Metazoa; phylum Chordata; class Chondrichthyes; order Rajiformes; family Rajidae; genus Okamejei; species Okamejei kenojei. The sequence goes on from CM069140.1 coordinate 40,043,473, forward strand.
CTTGCTCTACTTCGGTACAAATCCAATTTCATTTTCCTCCTAAAACTTGTCAGTATTAGTTTCTTATAATTTTATCCATATGCTCCAATTAAAAAAAAAACAATTAGGGGAAAGGTTTGCACTTCTCCAAAAACAGGTGGAGATTGCAAACCATTCTCTTAGAGAAAGCTGGAAATGTTCACATGGTCAAGCAGTATTTGTACAGTAAGAAACTGATTTAAGGTTCTGGATCAGTAACTTTTCATCAGGATAGGATGTCAGAGATGGAACAAGTTTTTGAGCGAGAAACAACCACTGCACCTACTTAAATCCTGTTATATCTTTAACTTATTTAACTTCTGAAAAAAGGTCAGTGGTCTGAAATATTTCTTGCTCCACATATCCCTCTTGACTCACAAAGCATTTATAGCCTTTTTTTTAACTTTCAGATTTCCAGCGCCTATAAAATGTAATATTTATAGTGGCAGTGTGGTGCAACTAGAAGTGATCACAGCTCCACAGATCTGGGCTCATTCCTCACCTCTGATGTTTTTTTGCAAAGTTTTCACATTCTCCCTGTGACCATGTGGGTTTCTTTTGTGTGTTTCCATTTCCTCCCACATCACAAACACATGCAGATTGAATGGCTAATTGGTAAATGTAAAATATCCCAGTGTGCAGGTGAGTGGTAGAATCTGGGGGAGTTGATAGGAACATGGTAAGAATAAGAATGGATTCATGTAGGCTTAATGTTAACATGTAGTTGTTGGTCGGCGTAGACTCAGTGGACCAAAGGGTTTGTTTGTGTGAGATTTCTCTATGACCAGTACAATGCTCGCAATAATCTACAGAGGAATGCCCATTGTACAGTTTTTTTGAATAACCCTGACAATGTGTACACCTTTCCAATAAACTCTTAACAACTACTGCATTTCTACCTTTAAATTCTACCATGCACCTCAAAACCTAATTAATTTCAACATCAGACCTCAATCCATAGATGACCTGTGACCTGTGATCAAATGAATCCAATTAATTAAAGGTGTCATAAAAACACTGCAAGAAAATTAAAAACTAAATGAATGGGAACATATGCATTGGGTAAAGATGAAAAGATGTAAAGAAATTATTTTAAATATATGAAACACTTACCATAAAGATACATATTAAATAAAAACAGAGAACAGTGGAGGTAGCTGAAAGAGAAACAATTATGTTTGAACTCTGAGACCCTGCATCAAAGCTGAGAAAGTGAAAAAGCAGGTGAATCAAGGTGGATGCATAAAAGATTGTAGATGCTCGAATGTGGGGCAAAAATAAACCTTGAAGAACTCAGCGGGTCATCCAAGGAGGCAAAGGGATGGTCAACGCTTCAGCTTAAGACCCTGCATCAGGATTAATCTTGGTAGTAGAGAAGAGAGGAGAGGACAATGAACGGACAAAAGTCATTTCCGGCCCCTCAGCATACACTTGGCCTTCACAAATGAGAATAATTTCCTCATCACGTGCCAGGTTACAGAAGCATATCTAACTCCTTCATTCTGGTGGTGAAAGCAGATTTGATAGTGGTGGCTAAGAGGCGTTTAGAAAGGCACATGGATATGGATCACATGCAGGCAGAGATTAGTTCAGCACAGACATTGTGGCCAAAGAATGTTATCGTGCTATACTGTTTTATGTACTAAATCATAGCTCCCAATACAAGGAAACTAGCTCCCTCCTGCCTCTGGACCTTAACACCAATATTGTACATATATATCAGGACTTGTGGAATTTGTATGCATCATCTGAGCTCCCCCTGCTTCAAAACATAACTTGCTTCCTGCTACTTTTCTGTATTTCTTGATGAGTGGCCCTTCACTTAAAGGAATCAGAATCACAACTCTACGTCCTAGAAGGATGGTGTGCAGATCATCCTGAAATATTATGTGTGGACACAAATATATCTTTCTCCATTGTTCCACTGTGTTAAGATTCTCACTCCTAGAGGGAAACAGTAGACATCTTTCACCAGAGCCTACCTAGTGGATCCCCTGGTCCCCAGGTCCACAGGACCTTCTTCCTGGCATGCATCTGAGTGACCAGGACTTGCAAATATGTTTGAGTGAATTTGAGGGCTACTCCTCTCCTCTGCAGCTTTGGTCTCCTCATCAACATCCAAATCATGTGTTACTACTGTTTTGTTGGCACAAAGAGCATGATATTTCATTTTGTTTTACATGAGGAGAGTAGACGTGGCATTAGCACAATACAATCATTTCATAGTACACCAACAATAAGTGCAAAACTTCTCATCCAACTTAACAGGTTGCAATTCCTATGCTCAGGCAAGCTGCACACAGTGGTGGACTCAGCTGGGTCCAGCACGACACAGACCTCTCAAGGTGGCAGCATCATCAAGGATCCGCACCATCTGGGCCATGCCCTCTTTTGATACCTTTTAACAGGCAAGAAGTGTAGATGCCTAAAGTCACAAACCACTAGGTTCAGGAACAGCTACTTTCCTACAGCTATCAAGTTCTTGACCTGACCTGCAAAACACTACCTCAGTCATGGAATATTACAGACTTGGTGTGATACCATGGACTTGTTTTCTAATTGTGTTTATTTGCATTAATGTCCTGATTCTTTTTGCACAGAATCTCCAGCACCTTTATTTCAGACATATAAGAGCTACAGATGCTGGAATCTTGAAAGTGAAAAACAAAGTGCTGGATGAACACAATACATCAGGCAGCATGTGTAGCGGGAATGGACAGACAACAATTCAGGTTGGGGCTTCTCTTCAATCATTATCTATTTCTCTCCACAGATGCCTGACCTTTCAGCAACTAGTTTCGTGCAATTTGTTTTTCTACATATATTTGTGCGTGTTGTCAGAGTGCATGTCCCTATGATGCTGCTGCAAGCAAAATATTCATTTCACCTGAACCTCACCTTAGCTGTGCACGTGGCAATAAACGTGACTTAACGACTTGAATAACAACTGGGAAATTAATCACATTATAAAGTCGACAACGTCTGTGGATAATGTTGAGCCCTTCAACTTCAATCCCAAAACTGTTAAATTTGCCAATAGGGGTCAGGACAGCAGGAGGGAGATTACTTCCGCACAAGTGTTATACCATTGAGGCAGAAACAATATTACTATTAATGTATGTCAATTTCCAGGTACAAACTGGGTTTGGGTGCACTTATTCAGATATTTACAATTCTTAGCAGTCTCTAAAAATTAAGATAAGGCACAAGTAGTAGATTAGATAGTTACATTTAGTACAAATGAATTGGAGCTTTATAATGGGTATACAAGCCATTCAGTCCAGCTCAGTTTGGGATAGGCAAGAAATGTTGGCCCAGCCAGCAACACCACAGTCTATGAAAGGATAGAAATAAAAATTGAGGGAGGACACGATTTTTTAAAGTGTTCTGTTTCACTGTGATGTAAATATACATAACAAACTTCATGAGCAGATTCCCTGCGATCAATGATTTCCATGTTGTCAGGTTGATTTTCAAACCACAATGATGGGTTTCATCTTATGCACTCTCTGTTGTGAATTTGCCTGCCTGCCCAAGCTCTTGTCCCCTTGAAAACAAAGTAATATCTCACCTTTCTGGATGATTGCCAAATTCTGTAGCGACTGTTTACTGCAACAGTCAGTCATCTAATGGATTACTCCAGTTTCAAGCTGCCAGCTGATTCACAATGTCAGAGGACCTCAAGTTAGTTCAACATCGGGAAGATGGGACACCACTTTATTGGGGTTGATTCTAACAATGCCCTTGAGAAAGGGGAAGGCAGGTATCATTTAATAAATGGCTTGATAGCTGGAGATACCAATTAGATCTCCCTCGAGGAAGAACAGAAAAGTTACTAATCAAATATACTTGTATTGTTAGAAGCATGAATATCTGATTTGTCATACTTGTCGAAGAATATGACAGTAATCTAATGCATTAGTGTTTGAAATGAGGAGTTTATTGGAATTCTGCACCAGTTACTTGCAGCATCTGCGGTTATGCTGTCAACTGCACTGTAAAAAATGTCACGAGCAACATCAATAAAATATTTAATTAATTATAACACACAAATGTAAAAAAGCCTTCATGTAATTAGATTGTTCAATGAACAGATTCTTAAATGGAAAAGTGGATGTGGATTACTGGGGCCTCTTCTGATCCCTTTCAAATGTGTTTAATATTTTTAGAATTTCATTATTTAACTAGTAATCTTTTCATGAAGTGTACATCTAATATCAGAAGTAAAGAGACAGTTTAGAACTGTTGAAATGATTGTAACTTTAGTTGATAATTGGAAATTTGGATACGTAAGCACCATGAGAAGATTTTGAGAACTACCACAAAATTATTTGGCTTTGTCAAAAGTGGCTTAATTTTGAAACTGAACTATGAAATGAAAAAAAGTAGATTTTACTTTTTCAAAGCTAACAAAAATGTAACAAATGCTTTTCATTCTTTCTTGGAACTAAATGCCAGTGACTGAAAATATTTAATCATTCTATGATTTATATAATTTACAACAACATTAAATCAAAGGAAGGAATGAAATAGGAGCACCAGTAAGTTATATGGCCCCTTGAGCATTCTCCATCATTCAGTAAGAAATGGCCATTCTGATCTTGGCCTCAGATCCCTTTCGTACTGGTTTCCCATAGTCATAGACGTTTCAATGGTGTATGAATCATTTATCTCAACTGGAAAAATTCAGCCTCCACATCTCCCTGAGGTGGAGAATTCAAAGATTCATGATCCTGGAGAGAAAACATTTTTGCTCACCTCTATACTAAATGGCTGACCTCTCATGTCAACATGAGAAGCAGAAAAATGAAATCCCACTTCCAGCACCGTGTTAAGGAGAATAATAATCACTAATCTCAGTTGTTCAGTGGCATCAACTGTATTCATTGGTGTTCAGCTTTCCAGAGATCCTTAAAATTATGAAATTCTGCATGCGAGCTAATGCAGGTGCTGAAAAGCCTCTTCCTTTCTTCAAAGCTTCCACAGAAATATCTGCTAGACCTGGCATACCAGTTAAAGGCAGCATTCCAGGGAGCAAATGTAGCACAGAGCAAAATAGGACATGTTAGGAAAAGAGTCTTCAGCACAAGATGGCACCCGTCCAAGATTTTTGGGGAGCATTATCCAACCTGAACCTTTTTGAGTTACATTGTGCAAAACGTGCACATTTCATAACTATTCCCTCGTCTTGTTCCAGCCCACACCACTCCACCATATAAGAGGTCTGTGCTGACATTTCATTACAGGCTGGCTGTAATTGGTCCCATCCACTCATGATGTTGTCCCTGCTACAGAAACATATGATCTGTAGGAACAAACCATGGCGATGACTGCCCACTGAGATCATGTTGGATGGGAAGCATTGCAGGGGTGGAAGATTGCAACCTTCACATGGTCCGCCCTGTTTCGACGAATGCAATCAAACCGGCACGCACAATCAAATAAGATCAAATAGAACAAGTTGTCCTAAAACTTTAGGCTGTGCACGCCATACGCAAGAAGGAAGCTTTGCGAACTACTCAAGCTGTTGTAATGGCATGGGTCAATCACATGTCATGATCATGTAACATGCGATAATAATAAACTAAACAAATCATTTAAAGTTATCCTGACCTGCACATGAGTATAGCTGTTGAGGTCAGTAGTTTAGAATTTTTATTGCACATCTCTGCAGGAAATTATGCTGTGAAGTTTAAATAGTTTAAATCTACAGTAAAACAATTCTGTGCATTGAGCACCTGATGGAAAAGTTGAATTTGACTTTAGGCAGAATTTTAATTTCCGCAAACACATCATCCCTGCCATAAAACTCTACTGAATGATACCAACCATAGTACATGGCCCAAAATGTATCGCTGGACTGGTTTTCAACCTCAGTGGAAAAATAACAAATCACAGAACAACCAGCTTTTCCTGAACACAATTCCCATGAACCCATGCCAATTGAATCCACGCTGCAACCTGTAATCATTTTCCCTACTAAGATTTAAGATCTTCTAAAGCCTCAAGTGAAATCTCGCCTGAACTACTTTGCACCTGGAGGGCTCTCTCGACCTCATTGCCCCAAGATCATTCCAGCTACTGAACTCTGCCACGTCCCACAGTTTACTGTTCGCTGTTGTTCCTACATTGAAGAAAATGAGTTGTCCTCTAATTTCCTGCCAATAGGAGCAAGCACAGTGGGCACTCTGATCATGGTTGTCTTTCCCAAATTGCACACATACGGAGACTGCAATCATGGCCTTGCAGAGTCACCTATAGCCATTTGCTGTTTGGAGTGAAAAATTAAATAACCGCAAATTCTGAAAATGTGAAATAACAACAGAAAATGCTGGAGTCAGTCAATTGGGCAAAAACAGAGTCAGTTTTTCAGGTTAACGACCCGACATCAGAACAAAAAGAGAATAGTAAGTTGATATAAATCTTAAGTGTTTTAACAACCATGTATGATTCAAATCAGTGTTAAATTATGCCACTGGATGGAATTATACCAAGCATAAAGGAAGGCGGGTCGGTGGCTGGAGATCAATCATCTCAAGCACAGGACTTTGTTGCAGGAGTTCCTCATGGTAGTGTCCTAGACCCAAGCACCGTCATCTATTTCATTAGCAACCATTCCTAAATCATTAGGTCAAAATAGGGATGTTCACTGACCATTGCGCATTGTTCACAATTCGCAGCTCCTCAGCTAATAAAGCAGTCCCCACATGCAGCAAGACCTGGACAATAACCTGGTCTTGCTGATAAATGGCAAGCAAACGCCACACAAGAACCAGACAGTGATGCTATCCAACAAGAAAAAAAGATCAAGCTAAAACTCCTGACCTACAATGACATTACTGAATCTTCCATTATATATATCCAAGAAGTTCCTTTTCAATAAGCAGAAATTGAACTGGTGTAACTATGCAATGTGGCCACAAAAGCAGGTCAGATGCCAGGAATACAGCGGTAATTAAAAATCCTGAGTAACTCACCTCCTAACTCTCCAAAGCCACTCCATCATTTCCAAGACTTGTGTCAGGAATAAGAAGAAACACTCTCCACTTGCCTGGATGAGTGCAGCTTCAACGACACTCAAAAAGGTTGATGTACAGGACATAGCAGCCTACATGATTGGTACCCTATCCACAACCTTTCACTCATTCCAACACCACCACAAAGTAGCAGGAGTTTGTACCATCTACAGGATGGCAATGCACTAAGACTCCTGAGACAGCATCTTCCAAACTCGTGACTTTTACCAGCTGGAAGGACAAGGACAGCAAAAGCATGGGAACATCACCCACCTGGAAGTTGCCCTCCAAGGCACCATCCATCCTGCCTTGGGAATATTTCACCGTTTCTACTCTGTCAAAAGATCAAAATTCTCGGTATATTGTGATATGTGTGGTATACGCACACCTCAAAGACTGCAGTAGTTCAAGAAGGCAGCTCACCATCACCTTCTCAAACAATTATGGATGGGCAATTAAATTCTAGCTTGGCCAGCGAAGCCAACATCCCTAGAATGAATAAAAGTATCAAGCATGCCTACCTGCAGCCATGGTGGGTCTAGTTGGACAAAGGACATACCTCCTCATACCTACCACTTGACCATGACCCCATGTCACCAAGCTATTATCCGTCAGACTATCCCTGATTTCATCATCACTGGCGATCTGCCCTCCACAGCCTGCTTCTACCTCCTCCCCAAAATCCACAAACAGAACTACCCTGGCAGACCCATTGTTTCTGCCTGCTCCTGACCCACTCAACTCATCGCCACATAACACGATTCCATTCTACCCCCCCCCCCTCCAATCCTTTACCATCTACATCCAAGACATCTCACACACCCTTCATCTCTTTAATAACTTACAGTTTCCAGTCCCCTGTTCACTCATCTTTACCATGAATATTCAGTCCCTCTTCACCTCCATTCCCCACCAGGAGGTCCTTAAGCCCTTCTGTTTCATCCTAGAACAGAGACCCAACCAATTTCTCTCTGCTAACACTCTCCTTTGCATAGCAGAATGTGTCCTCATCCTCAATAGCTTCTCCTTTGAACTCCTCTCACTTTCTCCAACTTTGTTGGTTACCTTAAACCGTCCTTGTTCCAGGTGTACACTGGCCTTGTCTCCCAACTCTATCGCCACAACATCGATTACTGCATCAGGGTTGCCTCCTGCACCCATGCAGAACTCAAGGACTTTATTAACTCAGCCACCTCTTTTCCCTTTATTGATCTCTGTCTCCAACACGGGAGACAATCGATTGATGTCTATTACAAACCTACCGACTCCCACACTTAGCTGGACTACAATTTTTCCCACCCTGCCTCTTGCAAAGATGTTATCTCCCACTCTCAATTCCTCCGTCTCCACTGCTTCGGCTCCCAATATGAGATTTTCCATACTAGGACATCATAGATATCTTCATTAGTTAAGGAATGTGGGATCCCCCCCTTTTGTCATAGACCCTCACACATGTCTCCTCCAAGTCCTATAGTTCCATTTCCACTCCCCCACCCTCCAGACACAACAAGGACAGAGTTCCCCTGGTCCTCGCCTTTCACCCCACCTGCCTTCACATCCAACAAATCATCCTCCAACATTTGCATCACCTCCAACGTAATCCCACCATTAATCACATCTTTCCATCTCTACCCTTTTCCTCCTGCAGAGACCACTCCCATGGTTCACTCATTTCTTCCCACCCAAACCACCCCCTCCACAGGTAATTCCCCCTGGAACCTGAGGAGATGCAACATCTGTCTTTATACTTCCTCCCTTGACTCCATCCAGGCACCCAGACAATCCTTTCAGGTGAAACAGAGGGGCACAAGCCTCTCCTATAACCTCATCTACTGTATCTGGTATTTCCAAAGTGGGCTCCTGTACATCAGTGAGACCAAACGTACACTCAACAACTGTTTCGTTTATGCTTGGTCTGGTGAGGCCTACGGGATCTCCCGATTGCCAGCCTCTCCTTCCCATTTCCATGCTGACGTTTCTGTCCTGGACCTCCTCCATTGGCAGAGCGAGGCCACATGCAAATTGGAGAGACAGCACCTCATTTTTCGCTTGGGTAGCCTACAACCTAGCGGCATGAATGTTATATTCTCTAATTTTATGTGCCTTCTACCAACACTCCCCTCCACCCTTTCGACAATTTGCAGCAATGTATTCGCCTTGAGATCACACCTTCCCTCGCCAACAACTGGCCTACTAGGGAATCCTCCTCCCTGAGGTCATCTGTTGCCGGCCTGATTTGTCCTGGTTTTTTCTCGCCTCCTATTCCTTCCCCCCACTTTCAGTCTGAAGAACAGTCCTGACCCAAAATATCACCTATCCTTTTTCTCCAGAGAAGCTGCCCAACCATCTGAGTTACTCCAGCACTTTGCGTCTATCTTTGGCATAAACCAGCATCTGCAGTTCCTTCCTGTCACTCCAATGGATGCTGTTCTTTATCAGTCTCTCTGGGTCTTTTAACCTCCTGAGTGCACTCTCCTGGTTCCCTCCCATAATTAAGCCACATTGCTCACACGTAGCTGGAAGAATGCTGTTTATGGAAAACAAATAAAACAAGAGATGTTGAAATCTGAAACAAGATTACATATGCTGGAAGAAGCCAACCTGTCAAGCAAATCTTCTGTGACTGATGTGTTCCCACAGATGCTGCTTGACAGGCTCTTCCAGCATCTCTACTTGGCTTCAGAACGCTGTTTGTTTATGACTGCCAAAGTGAAAGCTCTAAGGACCTGCCACTGTACTAGTGCAAGTGGGCAGGAAGGAACTGCAGATGCTGGTTTAAACCGAAGATACACACAAAGTGCAAGAGTAACTCCGCGGGACAGGCAGCATCTCTGGAGAGAAAGAACGGGTGATGTTTCTTCAGTCTGACAGACAGGTTTCACTCTAGGTTCCTGTGCAACTGGTGTGCGATTCAGGTCTGTGCCTGCGTTCCTGGCAACAATACATTTATAGCTCCTTGCTCTTAGCTTTTAGGGCTAACGGAATCAACAGATATGGGGAGAAAGCAGGAACGCGGTACTGATTTTGGATGATCAACCATGATCATGTTGAATGACGGTGCTGGCTCGAAGGGCCTACTCCTGCACCTATTTTCTATGTTTCTGGGTTTCCATCATGCAGCTCTCTTTGTTTTCCCCTACTCATAATGTTAAAAGACTGAACTAGTGCTGTTATGAGCAACTGGAAGGAGTAACTTGGGCTATAAATGGATGATTCTTCCAAAAGGATTGAGAAATCTGAAGTTAAGAACTGTAACTTCAACATAGCTATTTAGAACTGACAAGGAATTTCTTCTCTCAAAGGGAATTCTCCAACCCAAAGAACTGTGCATGTGGAGTCATTAAATATATTCTAGACTGAAACATATACAATCTTGAACCCATGAGGAATTTTAGGTTAGGGGGAAATCAAACTTGAAGTCAAAGCCAACAATCAAATCAACCATGACATTACTGAATGACTGATCAGACGCAAGGGCTTTTTGTGGCCTACTCTTATTCCTATTCCTCACACTTATGTTCCATGTAGAAAAGTGTATATACAGTAATCGGCTGACCTGTTTATAAAAGCAGTGACCATGTAATCACATCCACACAAATATTTACCATTACTAGTGTTGCCTGTCATGGCTTAGTCCACTGCAGCCCTGAACATTTTTCCCTCAGGCTCCCTCCAGTTTGCCATGGGGGTTATCTGTAACATCAGCTTGTCTGCAGTTCATGCTTGTAGTAAACAAATGACTGATGTCTTGCTTGAGAGAGCAAACACATTTGGCAATTTCTCCATGGACATTCTAGGACTCTGGGATTTGCACAGATTGCAGGATTCCTTCAGGTCTGTAGTGTCATTGACTTGACTCATGTTGCTGCTTCACAAAACATGACTGGCTTCATAAATCACAAGACTTTCACTCTATTATCGTGCGCCTGGTGTGTGATTCAGGTCTGTGCCTGCGTTCCTGGCAACAATACTTTTATATCGAGTCAATCATGCAGCTCTCTTTGTTTTCTGCTCCTCATAATGTTAAAAGGCTAACAGGCTAGGGACAAGGGTTATCCCTTGCACAGTTGTCTTATTTTCCTGAGAATGCCACACTCACTGTAGTGCCATGTTGTGATTAGATTCATGAGTGAGCCAGAACTTTAATAATGTAGACAACTTGAATCATGGTGTCTTCAAGTTATTGGCTATATGGAGAGGTTGAACAAACTTGGATTGTTTCCTCTGGAACTTTGGAAGCTGTGGGGAAACCTGAGCAAAGTATACAAAATTATGAGAGACATAGATAGGGCAGACAGTCAGAATCTTAACCCAGGGTTTAAATGTCAAAGACTAGGGGGCTTTAAGGTGGGTGGGGCAATTTAAAGGAGAATACTTTTTTCTTGGACAGAGGGAAGTGAGTGCCTGGAACATGCTACCAGCAGTGGTGATAGGTACAACGGTGGCATTTCAGATGGTTTTAGATGAGCATATGATATGTAGGGAACGGAGGGATATGGATCAACAGCAGACAGAGTAGATTTGTTTAACCTGCCATCATGTTCCGTATTTATATTGTGAGCCAAACATCTGTTCCTGTGCTGTACTGTTCTATATTCTATTATCAAATAACATTTCAAATGCCTGTATAGACATAGTGACATTGCGATATAGAAGAAGTGCCTCGTATTATTCTGCTTTTGACTGCATCTAACACATCATACAGCCATTGCTACCAAATAACATGTAGCATAGTGAGGGCAAGGAGAATGAGAACTGAAAAGAAATGCAGATTGAAATATTTAGTAGTAGTTGCTCATTAAGGAGACCATCATCTGAACAAACCTTGATTCTCTGCCTCTCTTCAAAATACGCCATCAGTCCACCCTACAATTTGCAGTGGACAACATTAATTTCCATCTGTCAACTAACATCAGAAGCAGCTGCTCTTAAGCATGTAAATGTTTCAAACAGATACTGTGAGACCAGAGATGCAGTAACTGCAGATGCTGGATATTTGAGCAAAACACAAAGCGTTGGAGGAACGCAGCATCTGTGGAAGGGATGAAGACAGGTTCTGACCAGAAACATTTTCTGTCTATTCCCTCCACTGTATGAGCGATGGGAAATGTTGTGACTTATTCAAGGCTTCGGAAAAAGTACGTTGGGTGACCTCTAGAATCTAAAGCCTCAGTAACAACTCACCATCTACCAGAAAAAGACTGAGTCAGCATATTTGTGGGTATGCATAGGTTCAAGAGCTCATGATCTTGAACCTATGCATACCACCGGGTGCGCCATAGTGGCTGCCTCGCCAACGGTCTGTCTCGTCCCTTTCTTCTTTGTTGTTTTTTGGTATATGTTAAATGTATGTTTTCATGTTCTTTAGCTTTGTCATATATGCGGGGTGGGGGTTGGGGGAAACTTTGTTTTAATCTTTTACCTTGACGGAGATGCGATTGTTTTTCCAAATCATATCTCTGTCCGCACTGCAGCCTAACATCGAGGAGTTAACAGCCTCTTGCAGGGGACTGACTTTGGGAGCTCCAACCGCAGGTGCCTGCGGACTTAACGCTGAGGAGCTGGTGATCCCTGTTGGGGATCAACCTCGGAGCTCCAACCACGGGAGCCTGCGTACTTTAACAACGTGGAGCTCATGTCCCTGGTTAGGGACCGACTTCGGGAGCTCCAAACCACAGGAGCTTCGACCGCCCCGATCGCAGGAGCTTCAATCGCCCCAACGAGGGGGCTTCGATTGCCCTGATGCGGGAGCTTCGATTGCCCTGATGCGGGGGCTTCGATCGCTCCGATGCAGGAGCTTCGATCGCCGGCTGCGGGAGCTTCGATCGCCCCGACTGCAGATGGTTCGACTGCCCAGACCGTGAGAGAATAAAGAGGGAAGAAGAATAGACTTTTTTACCTTCCATCACAGTGAGGAATGTGGAATCCGAAATAGTACATGTGACAATAAAATACTTTGAACTTTTTGAACCTTTGAAATGGACTCCATTGCCACCACCAGCAGGACCTCACCACTGCTGTTGATCTTGATGCGTTTTTAGAAAATCTGCTCACCATATCCACTTCTCTGAAGCATACAGATAATGTTATTGATCTAGTCACAAACAAATATTAGGAGCTGTTTCATTTATAGATGACTGCAAAGTAACAGCATCAGTCATGAGAACTTACACAAGCTGACATGTGTTCTACTGCACTGCCCAAACATGCTTGTAAATTTAGTCTAATGCATTCATCAATTGGTAGAGAGGGAAAAATGAAGATGTATATTTATACAGCACCTTACAGCCAATGAAATACTTTAAAAGTGCAGTCACTGTTATTTTAACATGGTTATTCTATAGCCTATTTGGATGCAACAAAAACTCATGAACAGCAAATTTATCAAGGCCTGATCATGATCTAGTTAGTAGCAATAAAATCTTGATATTGTCATGACTGTGTACAGTACTAAGAATCCAGAATTCATTTTGAAAAAGTCAAAATAACATGGGTGGCAGAAATATTGATATATAACCTGGTTAACAGTTCATCCAAAAGACAGCCCAATGACCTAGGAGGCTGACTTCACAGACATAGAAACATAGAATATAGGTGCAGGAGGAGGCCATTTGGCCCTTCGAGCCAGCTCCGTCATTCACTTTGATCATGGCTGATCATCCACAATCAGTAACCCGCGCCTGCCTTCTCCACATATCCCTTGATTCCGCTAGCCCCTAGAGCTCTATCCAACTCTCTTTTAAATTCATCCAGTGAATTGGCCTCCACTGCCTTCTGTGGTAGAGAATTCCACAAATTTACAACTCGCTAGGTGAAAACGTTTCTTCTCATCTCAGTTTTAAATAGCCTCCCCTTTATTCTTGGACTGTGGTCCCTGGTTCTGGACTCCCCCAACATTGAGAACATTTTTCCTGCATCTAGCTTGTCCAGTCCTCTTATAGTTTTATGTGTTTCTATAAGATCCCTTCTCATCCTTCTAAATTCCAGTGAATATAAGCCCAGTCTTTCCTCTTATGACAGTCACGCCATCCTGGGGATTAACTTTGTAAACCTATGCTGCACTACCTCAATAGCAAGGATGTTCCTTCCTCAAATTAGGAGACCAAAACTGCACATAATACTCCAGATGTGGTCTCACCAGGGCACTGTACAACTGCATACCGAGCAAAAGTCTACATTTGTGTAGTCAGGTATGGGACGAAAGCCTACATCTGGACATTTCACACTTCCTCCAACACTTCAAGAACTTCCAATTACTTGCCGCCCACTGCCTCATATTTACCGTGGACATCTGGACCATTTACACCTCCAATCCCCATCAGGAACGCCTCATGGCCCTTTGTTTCTTCATACAATAGACACCCCAAGTTTTCCTTCAACCAACACTCTCTTCCATCTGGCAGAACCTGTCCTCACTCTTAACCCCTTGACGTTAGACTCTTCCCACTTTCTTCAAGTTGTGGGCACCCAGATGAACACTTTTTTCCCAAATGTACACTCATCGTCCTGCGCTCCAAGGAATAGAGACCCAGCCTACTCAACCTCTCCCTATAGCCCAGACCCTCTAGTCCTGGCAACATCCTCATAAGTCTTTTCTGAACCCTTTCAAGCTTGACAATATCTTTCCTATAACATGGTGCCCAAAACTGAACACAATAATCTGAATGCGGTCTCACGAACATCTTATACAACTGCAACATGACCTTCCAACTTCTATACCTCCAGCACTTTGTTTTTTGCTTGTGAACCCACAGCCTTTTAATTCAGCATGAGACAGTGGAACTATCTGAGCTAGAGTTGACACACAAATCACTTTCCCTTTGATATCAGGGATCCCTGCTCGTGTCCAGTTCAAACAATGCCAAACAATGGTGCTGGCTCTCCACTTTACTCCCTGAGTTAGACGGTTATGTATCAGTCCTCAAAAAAAGGTTAATTTCTTACCTTTTTCCAAGCAATACAAGTCTTCTGTCCTAGTAAATGGCAGAATACAAAGGAATCGTGTATGGGCATTGTCAGACATTCTGAATCTGGTTGTATATCTTGACTTTGCTGCACCTGATCTGGGAATGCTAGCCACTCAATGCTTGAGATGTGTCACTTTACATTCCTCAGTGGAAAGTAAAAAAACATATTCTTATTTTAAATTACCTGGCCAGTAACCATCACCCTCTCTAGATATACCTGCCACATTTTTATTGTGCAAGTCTTTTAAAAGTATTTATACTTGTAATATTATTATTACCCATTATTCTGGAGAATTATTAAAAAAAATAGGTTGAGAAAGCCTGGATTCTTCAGACATTTAGTTTAGTTTAGTTTCATTTAGAGGTACAGTGCGAAAACAGGCCCTTTAGCCCACTTTGTCCTCGGCGACCAGCGATCCCTGCACATTAACACTATCCTACACACACTAGGGACAATTTACTCTTATTCCAAGCCAGTTAACCTACATACCTGTACGTCTTTGGAGTGTGGAAGGAAACCGATGACCTTGGCGAAAACCCACGCCATCACGGGGAGAAAGTACAAACTCCGTACAGACAACACCGGTAGTCGAGATCGAACCTTGGTCTCTGGCACTGCAAGAGCTGCAAGGCAGCAACTCTACCGCTGCGCCACCCTGCCGCCCGACAATGGTACACTTTTACTTAAGAGGCAATAAACATAATCTTGGTAACTTGTTTATATTGCATATATGCATGACAATGGCTTGGGAAAATAATGCTTTAGCAATAAGGACACTGTGGAATCAAAAAGGAGAAGATTAATCGCTGCCATTGCCTGCTGTGCCAGGTCAGTGAAAGTATTAGAGCTCTATTTTATGCTCTAATACTTAGAGCATAAAATAGAAAGTATTAGAGCTCTATTTTAAAGTCCTTGCTTTATGCATTAAAGTCCTGTCTCACGGTACGAGTCCAGCCACGTGTGACGCCAAGTGAAAGAAAAAAAAACAGACTCGTGGTTGTATACGAGATTCCAAGTTTATGTTCAAAAGTTTAACCGAGTTCCCACGGGTATGTCATTTCTGCGATGTTCCAAGTTCCTCTCCCGAGTTACCAAGTTCCTCTCCCGTTACTGTTGAGTCAACCGTGTTTGAAGGTCTGTTTTAATAAGCAACAGTGTTAAGACATCTCCATCCTTCAGCTTTGAGTTAAAGATAGAATTCAGCGTGGCCGCATCTATTGACATGATCTACAAAGGGAAAATGCACACCGTCCAGTGCCAGAGCAGTTATACTTATGATTTGTTTGAAACACACATCATGTAGTTAGAAGACCAGCGGGCGGAGGTTTGTTATATTTTAATTGAATTTACTGCCAGGTCTACACACTGCGGGTAGACGGGAGATGAAATCTTTAAATGTGGACAGATGTCTCCGAGCCTGCTCGTTCTAAGCAGAATATATTTTTAGTTGCCTTTCAAGCCGGGCTTTGGTTTTATTCCTTGTTTTTGTTTATTCGCACACATTTTTCATGTGTGAGGGTGTGAGAAGTCCATGCCGGGTGCCGGCCGGTTGGCTGCAGCCGCTGTTCTTTCACATCAGTTGCACATCAGATTGTTGGGAGGCGGAGCTCAGGGTTCGCCTCCTGAGCTGAATTGTTGCCCAGGCGTGAGTTGAGGTGGAGGGAGGTCGGGGCGGGGTGACAAGGCTCTTGGGTTAGGCTGGGATCATTCTCTGCGGGATGATCTTAGTGCGGGAGACAGGTGTAGGAGAAGTGTAGTGATCAGACAGCACAATACCCCCCTCCACGCCAACACGAATGGCAACTATCCTAAGGCTTTAGCGTCAGAAACAGTGGTTCTGACTGCATCTTTAGAAAGGATAAATACAAAATATGTCAATCCCACTGGATAGGCCTTAGTCATGGTGTACAACACGGAAACAGGCCCTTTGGTCCAGCTTGGCCGTGCCGTCCAATTTGGTGTCTTGGGGTAGTCCTATTTGCCTGCGTGTGGCCCATAGCCCTCTAAACCCTTCCCATTCATTTATTTGCCATTAATAACCTCAAGAAAATTCCTGCTTCAGTTTCCTGGGTCCAACTCAGAGAGCAGTCTCCCCCCTTTCCAGGGTTAATCGCTCCACTGTTTATAATGCTCTCTGAATTATGAAGTCCTCGACAGTGAACCCCATGGGCAATCACTACCAAAGTGTCTGCTCACACAGTCAGTACACTTGTCTCCCGTACTAAGTCACCCCAACCCTCCCCCCCCCTTCCCTCCTCGCTTCCCTCCCTCCGTCCTCCCCCCCCCCCACCTTTCCCTCCCAACTCCAGTCCGGTCCCGACCCCCTGGTAAACTGAAGGGAGCGACAATCAACTGCCACAGATACAAATAATGTCATACACAAGAAAGGGCAGACGCTGGTTGACAAAAAGTGAACACTGGAGTTACACAAAAACGCAGCAGAAATTTGGAAACTTCATCCCGTCACCCATTCCTTCTCTCCAGAGATGCTGCCTGCCCGCTGAGTTAAAGAGTGCCCACGGTAGACTCACGAATCACTAAGGTAAACTCACGCGCCACTATGTTCTTACAATGAGGTTAAATGTTTCAATTTTTAACTTCAACTAAGTCAAGTAAATTAGACGTGAAAAACTTTAAATTAGTTTGAATTTCTTCAAGAGTTAACAAGTTTCACAGGTACCTGCCGTTAGCGCCACAGGGCGCTAAGTTGCCTCCGCGAGTTCCAATGTTCTCGCTACGTTAATTGTACGTGATTACCACGAGTGAAAACTCGGGGTCACTCGTGGGTCGACTCGCACCGCGAGACAGGGGTTTTACAAATAAACTCACAGAATTCGACAGAAACTCCATTTTGCAGAAGTATTTACATTGTAAGACAGAGCAAATAGTCCCCCAGATAGTGCTGCAACATCAACCTTCTCTCAGTTACATGCCAGCATCAACTGCAGAGAGAACAGATTTAACTTACAGGAAACCTGGCCAGTAACCATTACCCAGACTCCATCAATACAACTTGTAGCCTATTGATGTGAAAATGTGAACCAGTGAACAATCATGTCCAATTTAACATTCCCTGAGTGCCATTTGGTTCATCACAGCACACAACAGAGAGGCTGGAATTAGAAAATCAATGAAGGGATCATTGAACCATTTTTCATCAATGTATAAGAGTGCCATAATCAAAAACATCACGCCAAATATATTATTACAATTAGCTATTGAGTTTATAAAATGTGTCGCAGCAATGTAATATTTGGGCTGCCACAAAGACAAGTGAGTGAATCAATTTCCCAGTTGCCTCACAGCCTGTTACTGGGATGCACACCCATTTCAAATTCCATCTTAAAATTTAATTTTAAGATATTTTTTAATCTGAGAAGTCAGTTATCTTTTCGCAACGGGTGCCAACCAAAGTTGGAATTTCCATCCGTGTTGAGAGGATTACTAACAGATTAACGTCCAATGTTTTCAATCTCTGTTGTTTTAAGCCAAGAGTAATCATTTTCAAAACAATGATTGAAAAATCTAGGTTTAAGTTTTATGGTCATAAAGGCATTTCACTGTTTGGAAAGGAAGCCCCAGACTGTGCTAGAGTAACTCAGCAGGTCAGACAGCATCTCTATTGAAACATAGAAATAGAAACATGGAAACATAGGTGGAGGAATAGGCCTGTCAGCCCTTCGGGCCAGCACCGTCATTCAATATGATCATGGCTGATCATCTACAATCAGCACCCCGTTCCTACTTTTCCCCCCGTATCCCTTGATTCCTTCAGCCCCAAGAGATAAATATAAAGCCCCTGTCCCACATAGGAAACCTGAACGGAAACCTCTGGAGACCGTGTACCCCACCCAAGGTTTCCATGAGAATCCCAGAGGTTCCCGGGGGTTCCGGTCATTCTCCATCAGTCACCAGAGGTTCTGGTCAATTGCCTGGAAAGCCTCAACCGAAGCGTGAACTGCATCTACTGACCAAAGATCCTATTGGATCTTTGCTGCCGACCGCGCACACACACACACGAACACATCGCGAAGGTGGGGGCCAGGGACAGCGGAGGAGCGCTGTCTGCGTGTTAAAGAAGAAAGTAAACGGCTGCCACAGAGCACTGTAAGTCCTTTAGAGAACGCAGGAGGGAGGGAGAGAAGGACAGAGAAGGGGAGAGAGATGGGGAGAGAAGGGGAGAGAGAATGGGAGAGAGAATGGGAGCGAGAAGGGGGCGAAAGGGCGTAGAAGGGGAGAGAACGGGGGGGGGAGGGGGGAGAAGGAGTGGAGACAGTTTTAATAAGTTCAATAAAGTTAGCCGGCATTTTACTATACGGCGGATCTTCCCACTTAGGAAACCTGAATGGAAACCTCTGGAGACCTTGCGCCCCACCCAAGGTTTCCATGAGGTTCCCGGAGGTTCCTGTCGCTCTCCCTAATTGTGGAAAGTGGTTTCCTCTGAGGCAGAGAATTCCACAGACTCACAACTCTCTGTGAGAAAAAGTGTTTCCTCGTCTCCGTTCTATATGGCTTACCCCTTAAACCCCTGTCTCACGGTGCGAGTTGACCCACAAGTGACCCAGAGTTGTCACTCGCGGTAATCACGTACACTAAACGTAACGGGAACGTCGGAACTCATGCGAGCAACTTAGCGACTCGTGGCACTAACGGCAGGTACCCGTGAAACTTGGTAACTCGTGAAAAAAATCAAACATGTTTGATTTTTTCCACGAGTCAAATTTACAGTTCAAGTTCAAATTGAAACATTTTAAACTTGTTTATAACGTGGTGGCCCGTGCGTTTACCTTAGTGATTCGTGAGTCTACCCTGGGAACTCTTTTAACTCAGCGGGCAGGCAGCATCTCTGGAGAGAAGGAATGGGTGACGGGATGACATTTCCAAATTTCTCCAGCCCCATGTGTTCACTTTTTTCAACGAGCATCTGCCCTTTCTTGTGTATGACATTATTTGTATCTACAGTGCCTTGTGTCTTGGCAATTCATGATTCACACACACACAATGCTGGGGTAACACACACACACACAAACAATGCTGGGGTAACTCACACACACACACACACACACACACACACACACACACAATGCTGGAGTAACACACACACACACAATGCTGGAGTGACTCTCACACACACAATGCTGGGGTAACTCACACACACACACACACACACACACACACACAATGCTGGAGTAACTCGCACACACACAATGCTGGAGTAACTCGCACACACACACAATGCTGGGGTGACACACACAATGCTGGGGTAACTCGCACATGCACACACACAATGCTGGGGTAACTCACACACACACACACACAATGCTGGGGTAACTCACACACACACACACAATGCTGGGGTAACTCACACACACACACACACACACACACACACACACAATGCTGGGGTAACTCACACACACACACACAATGCTGGAGTAACTCACACACACACACAAACAATGCTGGAGTAACTCTCACACACACACAATTCTGGAGTAACTCAGCAGGACAGGCAGCATCTCCGGAGAGAAGGAATGATGATGTATCGGGTCGAGACCCTTCCTTAGACCACTACCCAGAGATGCTGCCTGTCCCGCTGAGTTACTCCAGCATTTCGTCTATCTTTAACCAGCATCTGGACTTCCTTCCCACATAATAACCAATGAGATTCCCCACTAAACTTCTGTGTCCTCATTGTTCCCCTCTCTGTCTTCCCCAGACCTGTGTATATGTATATGTGTATGTGTATATGTATATGTGTATATGTATATATACTTTGAGTGGTTCCTGGGTTGCCTACTTATACACATACACATACATACACATACACATATACATATACATATATATACACACACACATATATATATATATATATATATATATATATATATATATATATATATATATATATATAGATAGAGAGAGAGAGAGAGAGAGAGAGACACACACACACACAAATATATATATATATATAATTATATTTGTGTGTGTGTATAATATATATGTGCGTGTGTGTGCGTGTGTGTGCGTGTGCGTGTGCGTGTGTGTGTCTGCTGTCAGGTCCCGGCGGCCGCTCAAAGTCAGTCACCCGAGCTGCTTACTACCTCGGAAGTGGCGGCCAGTTCTGCTGTCCGTGCCCGGAGCGCTGCGGCAGCCACCCAAACTAATTCACACCCCGGCCACAAGAACACCATATAGCAATGACAGCACGGAAACAGGCCATCTCTGCCCTTTTACTCCGTGCCGTTTACTGTCACCTAGTCCCATCTACCTGCACTCAGAGCATGGCAAGTGGGTTACTGACCCCAATCCCCTCCTTCACAACGCCAGACTCCCCAAATACTATGAACTGAGCTCTCACCCCACCCCGGGAAATACAGTATTTAAAAACATAAAGCACCAAGAAATGCACTTACCACGTTATTGGTTGCTGGAGGGTGCGCATTTTCCCTTTGTAGGTCGTATCAATAGATGCGGCTGCGCTGAAATAACTCAAAGCCACAGGATGGAGATGTATTTTAACATTGTTGCTTTATTAAAACATACCTTCATTCACGGTTGGCTCAAGAGTAACGGGAGAGGAACTTGGTAACTCGGAGGAGGAACTTGGAACATCGCAGAAATGACATACCCGTGGGAACTCGGTTAAACACTTGAACATAAACTTGAAGTCTCGTACACAACCACGAGTCTTTCACTCGGGGTACCTCGTGGGTCAACTCGCACCATGAGACAGGGCCATTATTCTTAGACTGTGGCCCCTGGTTCTGGACTCCCCCAACATTGGGAACATGTTCCTTGCCTCTAGCGTGTCCAAATCCTTAATAATCTTATATGTTTCAATAAGATCCGCTCTCATCCTTCTAAACTCCAGAGTATACAAGCCCAGCCGTTCCATTCTCTCAGCAGATGACAGTTCCGCCATCCCGGGTATTAACCTTGTAAACCTACGTTGCACTCTCTCAATAGCAAAAATGTCCTTCCTCAAATTAGGGGACCAAAACTGTATTTTAACTAATGCTGTCTTTAATTTTACTGTCTTGCAAAACTTAGATGTAATTTATGGATTGCTTATGTTTTCCCTCCTTTCGGATCAACTGACCACGCTGCCATTTTCCTGCTGCTGGAGAAAAAACAACGGAAGTACGGGAAGCAGCAGTGACGAAGGACGTAAAGCAGTGGTTTGACCATTCAGAGGCCATGCTGCAAGATGCACTGAGCGATGTCGACTGGAATATGTTCCAAGCAAGTTTCAGAGACGTCAGTGAGTTTGCGGAAGCGGTCACAGACTTCATTGCAACAATAGCCGATAACATCGTCCCCACGGTAAGGGTTAGCATCTTTCCTAATCAAAAACCCTGGGTGGACAGGTCCAGTTCCATTGCCTTGAATGCTCGCACCACTGCTTACAACTCCGGCCTGGCATCCGGCAATAAGGACGACTACAAGGCAGAGTCCTACCGACTGCGAAGGGCGGTGAAGGCAAAAAGGAGATACAGGGACAGGATGGAGTCGCAGTTGGAGCAGCAGAACACCAGACACCTTTGCTTTGGCAGGGGCTACGGACTATAACTAACTACTGGAGCAGCCCCCCCCCCCCCCCCCCCCCCCCTCAACCGGAAGTGCTGGCACCTACCTAGGTGATGACCTGAACTCCTTCTATGCACGATTCGAGACAAGTAACATCACCCCTAGCTCGCCGGCTAACAACAACACCACCAGCGCGCTGGCTAGTGAGGCTGGAGGGAGGCCCACTGCTGGGGATGTGCACACATTCTCGGTGTCCAAGCACGACATGAAGAGGTCTCTGACGCATGTGAAAACACAAGGAAAGCTGTATATCCGGGCGAGTTCTAAAGTCTTGTGCTACTCAGCTTGCTCCAGTGTTCACTACAATATTCAACCCCTCTCTGGCCAAGTCAGTGGTCCCTGCCTGCTTCAAAAAATCCACCTTTGTTCCAGTGCCAAAGAATGCCTCTCCAACCTGCTTGAATGACTACCGACCGGTGGCCCTCACCTCGGTAGTATTGAAATGCTTCAAGAGGCTGATCAAGAACCACATCTGCGCCTTCCTCCCTCACAACATCGACCCGCTGCAGTTTGCATACCGTCCGAACAGATCCACGGATGATGCGGTCTCCCAGGTTCTGCACACCACCCTCTCTCACCTTGACAGCCAGAAGGGGGGCTATATGAGGAACTGTTCATTGACTTCAGCTCAGCTTTCAATACGATAGTCCCCACCTGACTGGCTGAGAAACTGCTGAAACTGGGGCTTAACACTCACCTGTGTGCCTGGGTCATAGAAACATAGAAAATAGGTGCAGGAGTAGGCCATTCGGCCCTTCGAGCCTGCACTGCCATTCAATATGATCAAGGCTGATCATCCAACTCAGTATCCTGTACCTGCCTTCTCTCCATACCCCCTGATCCCTTTAGCCACAAGGGCCACATCTAACTCCCTCTTAAATATAACCAATGAACTGGCCTGAACTACCTTCTGTGGCAGAGAATTCCACAGATTCACCACTCTCTATGTGAAAAATGATTTTCTCATCTCGGTCCTAAAAGACTTCCCCCTTATCCTTAAACTGTGACCCCTTGTTCTGGACTTCTCCAACATCAGGAACAATCTTCCTGCATCCAGCCTGTCCAACCCCTTAAGACTTTTGTAAGTCTCTATAAGATCCCCCCTCAATCTTCTAAATTCCAGCGAGTACAAGCCGAGTCTATCCAGTCTTTCTTCATATGGAAGTCGTGCCATCCCAGGAATCAGTCTGGTGAACCTTCTCTGTACTCCCTCTTTGGCAAGAATGTATTTCCTCAGATTAGGAGACCAAAACTGTACGCAATACTCCAGGTGTGGCCTCACCAAGACCCTGTACAACTGCAGTCGAACATCCCTGCTCTTGTACTCAAATCCTTTTGCTATGAATGCCAACATACCATTCGCTTTCTTCACTGCCTGCTGCACCTGCATGCCTACTTTCAATGACTGGTGTACCATGACACCCAGGTCTCGTTGCATCTCCCCTTTTCCTAATCGGCCACCATTCAGATAATAGTCTACTTTCCTGTTTTTGCCACCAAAGTGGATAACCTCACATTTATCCACATTATACTGCATCTGCCATGCATTTGCCCACTCACCCAGCCTATCCAAGTCACCTTGCAGCCTCCTAGCACCCTCCTCACAGCTAACACTGCTCCCCAGCTTCGTGTCATCCGCAAACTTGGAGATGTTGCATTCAATTCCCTCATCCAGATCATTAATATATATTGTAAACGTCCTGGACTTTCTCACCACCAGACCCCAGGTGGTCAAGATGGGGAGACATACATCTAAACCCCTCACCCTGAACACAGGATCCCCCCAGGGTTGCATCCTTAGCCCCCTACTGCACTCCCTGTACATACATGACTGCGTGGCCAGGTTCAGCTCCAATTCCATCATCAAGTTTGCTGATGACACTGTGGTGGTGGGCCTGATCTCCGATAACAATGAGAAGCCCTAATGGAAGGAGGTGGCTGATCTGGTACTCTGGTGTCATGACAACAGCCTCCTCTTGAATGTCACAAAAATTAAGGAGCTGATTGTGGACTTAAGAAGGGCACAACATCCAAGGACGTACACGCCACTGGAGATAAATGGGACTACTGTGGATAGGGTGAGCTGCTTTAAATACCTGGGAGTCCACATCACAGAGGATCTGACATGGACAACACACACTGCCGCACTGGTGAGTAAGGCAAGGCAGCGCCTTTACCACCTCAGGCAGCTGAGGAAATTCAGAGTCCCTCTGAGGATCCTTCAGTGCTTCTACTCTGGGGCTGTAGAATGGGTGTCGTTTCGGGTCGAGATCCATTACTTCTCTCCAGAGATACGGCAACAGCACAACACAAAACCAGCCTGAAGAAGGGTCTCGACCCAAAACTTCACCAATTCCTTTTCTCGAGAGATGCCGTCTTTACTTTAAACATGTTTCAATTTTTTCAAGAGTTCACACGTTTCACGGGTACCTGCCATTAGCGCCACGAGTGGCTAAGTTGCGTCCGTGAGTTCCGACGTTCCCGCTACGTTAATTGTACGTGATTACCACGAGTGAAAACTCGGGGTCACTTGTGGGTCGACTCGCACCATGAGACAGGGGTTTAAGGATATAATTCAATTTTTTTTTTCCTTTAATTGATTCTTACTTTGTATCTCAAAGCGGTAAAATCCTTGACTCCCTTCAGTTGTTTTGTTTTACAATCACAATGCTCCCGATTCCCAACCTTGATTTCCTGGTTCATTCCATGCAATCGTAGCCTTGGAGCCACTTTCCCTCCTCAATTAGTGTGAAGTGCTACATCTTGGCAGGACAAATCAAAATAGGACGTACATGGTAAATGGTAGGGAATTGAGGAATGCTGTGGAACAGAGGGATCTAGGAATAACTGTGCATAGTTCCCTGAAGGTGGAATTGCATGTAGATAGGGTGGTAAAGAAATCCTTTGGTGTTCTGGCCTTTATAAATCAGAGCATTGAATATAGGAGTAGGGAAGTAATGTTAAAATTGTACAAGGCATTGGTAAGACCAATTCTGGAGTATGGTGTACAATTTTGGTCGCCTAATTATAGGAAGGATGTCAACAAAATAGAGAGAGCACAGAGGAGATTTACTAGAATGTTGCCTGGGTTCCAGCAACTATGTTACAGAGAAAGGTTGAACAAGTTAAGTCTTTATTCTTTGGAGCGCAGAAGGTTAAGGAGGGACTTGATTGAGGTCTTTAAAATGATGAAAGGGATAGACAGAGTTGACGTGGATAGGTTTTCCCCATTGAGGGTAGGGAAGATTCAAACAAGAGGGCATGACATGAGAATTAAGGGACAGAAGTTTAGGGGTAACGTGAGGGGGAACTTCTTTACTCAGAGGGTGGTGGCTGTGTGGAATGAGCTTCCAGCAGAAGTGGTGGAGGCAGGATCGATTTTAAAATTTAAAAGTAAAGTGGATAGGTATATGGACGTGAAGGGAATGGAGGGGTATGGTCTGAGTGCAGGTAGATGGGACTAGGGGAAAACAAATGGTCGGCACGGACTGGAAGGGCCGAGAGGGCCTGTTTCCGTGCTGT
The DNA here is from genome assembly GCA_035221665.1 of Okamejei kenojei. Lineage (NCBI taxonomy): Eukaryota > Metazoa > Chordata > Chondrichthyes > Rajiformes > Rajidae > Okamejei > Okamejei kenojei. The sequence goes on from CM069140.1 coordinate 40,069,590, forward strand.
AATTGTTATATGGTTATATGGTTATAATTAAAGAAACTGTTGCTCAAACTATTGTGGCTTTGGTTTTTATCAGGGTAATATGTGGCAATGTTGGCAGTGGTTATGGAAGAAGATCACAACTTGCCCTCCAAGCTGCAAGGAAATTTTAATGAGCTAAGAGACCTCCTTGGAGGGGAGAGAATTGCAACACCAGGGAAATTAAAAAAAAGTGACTACAGGGTTCAAAACTACATATCAAAAGAGTTGGGATTTATATTCCAAAATATAAACCAGTTATCGCCTGTGTAGGAGAGAGTATGATTATTCTCAGCAATTTCTGTAAGGCAGCCTTAAGGCAATGCCAGTCTAGTCCTTTTAGAAAGAGACCTTGCCTTCATTGTAAATTCCAGGGAAAAAGTTGAAAGCTTTAATTCTGAAAGTGAGGAAGGGTTACTTCTTGTGAGATTTATAATTTTGCTGTGGTACAATTTCTAAAAGGTAACGTGTCCTTGGTAAATTTGCTTGGGAATAAAGAACTCGCTTGTCCTAATTAAATTCCATGCTCTTCAACAGCACATGAGAGGATGCAAAACAATTTTGAGTGTGACTGTTGAAATCGAATACTTTATAACAGGAGAGCTTTTTCTGCTATGGTAGCACTGAATGTGAATAATACATTGTGGGAAGACAGATATTCTTGTGACGGTGTGAAATAGCTGCAGTTTCCTCTTCAGTTACTATTCTAGCCTTGGGTAACATACAGTTACAGATCAGGTGAGTGACATGTTCACTGGCTATCAGCAGAACTAAAGGCTTGGGAAAGTGTGATTCAAAATTCATCACCTTATTAAAAATATTTTGACTTAAAATTGAAGGTTAGAATTTTCATGGACTATCAGTCATCCCAATATCCCAGTTATCCCAATATCCCAATGATATCCAATGAAAGGCCTTTAACCTGAAATGTGAACTGTTTTCCCTTTCCACTGATGTTGCCTGACTGGCTGAGTTCTTCCAGCATTTCTGTTTTTGTTTCAGGACCATGCAGAATTATTTGTTTACCATCCCTTATCCCAATATAATGAGAATATAACTGCGTGATTAACAAGATTTTTTTTCTCAATTTGTTTACAATTTATGCATTAGAGTATAATTTATTTCCAGCTCTGATTTCCCTTCAACAATGTTGCTAATCTGGCCATTTTATAGACAATACATGTGTGGTCCAGGACGCACCACCAGTTAAGGATGATAGATTTCTTCCCTGATGGTAGTCAGAGAGATAATTATAATATTCCAGTCGTTTCATGCTCACCATTACAGAAAGCAACTTTTTAATTCCAGGTTAATTTAATTATTTTAATATAAATTTGCCAGCTGCCATGAACAAAAAACCCAGATTTTTTATGCTACTTTCCCTTTACGATCTCAACAACTTTCTCAACATGGCAAAAATCTACAAATTAAAACACGGGAAGTGGGGGAAATTAGAGAAGTTAAAAACAACATTTTCAGAGTTTTGAAGTTGCCTCAAAAGGGTTGTGAAAAAATGAGGATGTATCCAAATTTATGTTTCTGAGAACAAAAATGACGAATCAGTGGAATTGATTCATCAATAATCCTCGTGGTGCTGATGATACATTTTAAGGTTTTTTTTTTAAATTATTATTTATGAACGGTTTCAAGTTCATTTGTTTTCTTTTCCTGATGATTGGTGCAACACTCATTGAAACCATGGAGCCAAGTGTTTGCAGCACAAGAAGATTGATTGTATTGTTAATCTTATTCAAAGAGCCCTCATCAACCACTAACCACCCCACACTCCCCGATCCTCCTCTCCCCCCACTCCCTCAAAAACCACCACAAAAATCACACAATCCTTTTGAGGAATATTTTTTCAAATGCAACAGCAGACACAAATGGCATGGACAAGTGTGATTAACGTTATTTACTTCTGTTATACATGTCAAGCAGTGTCATTTCCAATAAGTTTAATATTGCAATATAATAGCCTTTAATAAAATATCTAATCTGGTAACCTCTGCCAGGACACCAACAATTCTGTTGGTTTGAGTGTAATCTGTTACACACTTTAATTCAAAGGAGCATCAGTTGCACAACGAGATTATATATATAAATAATAGATCTACATTGAAATGATTCATATTTCTTCATGACTGGGTTCAAGAAGCAAGGAAGAACATCTGTTACTAAATAGCTAACAGATACATTAGTGGAAGATAACGTCCAGTTTTGTGGACATTGTTACTAATCAACATTAGCTGATCACACCAAAGCTCGGCAATAACATTTTATCAGTGGAAAAAGAGGGCCTGCAGCCTTGGAGCAGGAACCTTCAATTGGCTTTATGCCTTCTCAGCAAACTCGAGCCCTTTGATCAAAATATATTGTAATTGAAATGAGGAGGCTGGTGCTAGTTCAGCCTAATGCTATGCTAATATGCAATCAGATTTACACATGGGAACAACATTCAAAGTAAACTATTGGCAACAAGGGCGAATGGAATTTTAAAATATATATTTAAGGGGAATTGTTTTTCCAACAGCACACATTACTGAAATGAAATGATTTTAATTAATCCTGGAGAGCACTGAGAGCATTTCAGCAGTTGCATGTTTTAAAAATAAATTCTGATTATGTTGTCCAGATATTGCATGCAGCCCCTCACTACAATTGCAGCCACATTTGTGTACATGGGTTTGGTAACATATTCATGAATGATCTTGATAGTAGTCACCCAAATTCTAATATATATATATATATACACACACTGAATTATATTGTTTTCCTCTCGTTTATCATATTGTTTATAGTGTACTATGTTCACATATTCTTTTGTGCTGCAGCAAGTAAGAATTTCATTGTTCCATCTGGGACATCTATATATATATATATATGTATGTATGTTCCCAAAAACAGCCAAAACAGTACACATTTGCGCAACAATTTAGGGGCGCCTTACTCACCATTCGCCTGTGGTGTGCAGTAGCATGTTTTGTTCGATTTGACATAGTATTTCCCTTTATAAACTTTACAAATATGACTAAAGTGTCATTTTTTTATGTATGCCTGTATGTTCCTGAAATACAGCCAAAACGGTACGTGATAGCATGACAATTTTAAGGGCGTCTTATGCCCCTGTCCCACGTAGGAAACCTGAATGGAAACCTCTGGAGACTTTGTGCCCCACTCAAGGTTTCCGTGCGGTTCTCAGAGGTTCCCGGAGGTTTTTGTCCTCCGGCAACCATCTTCAACTAGCATCGCAACCGGTTTAGACTAAAATATTACCTATTTTTAAAACGGAAACCACTTTCGACCATTAGGGAGACTGACAAAAACCTCCGGGAACCGAGTTCAGGTTTCGTAAGTGGGACAGGGGCATTACTCACCATTCGCCTGGGGTGTGCGGTAGCAAGTTTTGTTCAATTTGACAAACGAATTCCCTAAATTAACTTTAATTTACTTTATAGTCCGCTTCATACTGTAAATCAACGTGGCAGTCGCACAGTGCATTCCCACTTGCTGGGCCCATCAGCCACGTCACAATTGAAAATGGTGCTGGTGATGCAGCAGTCGCGCCTGCACAGTGCGGCCCATCAGCCGCACCTGCATAGTTGGGGGATGGTTGCCCAGCCGGGATCGCCATTTTAATGAACATCGCCTCGTGTATGGATGAGTGGTGGAATATTGCTTTGGGGGAGGTGGACCCATCGAGTCTGCGGGTCATCTAGTATGACAATAAAACACTCTTGACTCCCCAAATCCAACATTCATGATGCCATCAATAAATAAAGCCAGGCAGGTTTATGAAGCCCAGTGGCTGACTCCTGCTCCTATTATGTTCATGTGTTTAAAAATGTTAACAAATAGCTTTTTAAGCAGTTTTTTTAAAGTCCTGAAGTTTGTTGAAAAATGTATTAAAGGATTTATACTGCATAAAAAACTCATTATAAAAACATATTTTTCAAGGACATAGATTTGTCCGTGCTAGAGACACCAGAATATTGTTCCTTCTTTATATATATCCTTCTTTCCTTCGCTCCATAGATGCTGCCACACTCGCTGAGTTTCTCCAACACTTTTGTCTACCTTCAATTTTCCAGCATCTGCAGTTCCTTCTTAAACACTAGTATATTGTACTCCGACCTCCACATTCAACAGAGTGCAGCACGAGAAAATTAGTTTAGTTTAGTTTTAGTTTATAGATACAGCCCGGAAACAGGCCTTTCGGCCCAAAGTCTACCGGCAGTCCCCGCACACCAACACTATCCTTCACACACTAGGGGCAATTTCCACTTATACAAGCCAATTAACATACAAACCTGTATGTGTAGGATGGAACTGCAGATGCTGGTTTAAACCGAAGATAGACACTAAAAGCTGGAGTAAATCATCGGGAGCATTTCTGGAGAGAAGGAATGGGTGATGTTTCGAGTCGAATCCTTCTTCAGACTGACCTGCAATCTGTACGTCTTTGGAGTGTGGGAGGAAACTGAAGATCTCGGAGAAAGCCCATACGGTCATGGGGAGAACGTATAAGCTCCATACAGACAGCACCCATAGTCGGGATGGAACCTGGGTCTCTGGCGCTGTAAGCGCTGTAAGGCAGCAACTCTACCGCTGAGCCACCGTGCGGGAGCTGGCAGCATATATTTGAGTTTGCAGTCAGAGTCTCAGATTACTACAATTTACAACACAAGGACCATTTGAGGAAGAGAAACTAACCAGTAAACATTGTCTTGGCATGCAATGCAGGTGGGGAGAGCATTAATTACAACAATTCTGAGACTGCTCGCTAACTACACATAGGCAGAAATTCCAGAGTTGCCACCACGTTCAGAGTGCAATGAAAGCAATTGACTACAGCTTTGCTAACATTTCAGCGGTAAAAGTATGACTATTTAATTTTTTGTCCAACATTCTGAACTTTAAAAAAAACTTAATAGGACCAGTCATTCCATTCAATACTCTTACACCTGCAACCTCCATTGTACAGGTCAGGCGCCACGTGTGAAGTAATCACTACTCCATTATTAGTCCCATCATGTCCAGCGGGGGTCCAGTGTGCCAGCATTTTACCTTCTGCTTGACCTTAACCACGTTTCAATCCACTGGCATAGACATTGAATATGAGGTGAAAAGTGAATCGGAGATAGGAGTTATTTTCCAAAACACAGCTGGAAAAAGGCAACCACAATCCTGCTCTTTAATATGTACCCCCTGTAGCTGCCGCCAGCCCCACTGAGTGTTTTCAGCATTTATTGCGATTGTTTCATATTTGTAGCATGAGCAGTTTTGTCTGTATTATCTGCTTCTAATTTATACCACAGCCTAACCATTGTAGGCAACAGAGCAATAAAAAAATGAGACATCAGCATCACTAGGCCACCAGTCAGCATTTTCAATCGCCTGCTGTGCAAAAAAAGTAGGCAAACTGTTGGGAATTAGTTAGTGCATCAAAAGAGCAAATCCTTTGATATGGTAACTTGTCCCTTTATCTTTATGATCTTTCTACAAATGAGAATTCAGACACAGTGAGGACAAAACCACATTAAAAAGAGCTTGCACCTCAAGGCAATTTTACACTGTGAATATATCTTTACCTATTAGCCCTTGAACACGCTACTTGAATGAGTGATGATGCTTAGGAACTAGGTTAGGAATGACTGTCAGCTATTTGTATTTTGTGTGTCAAATGTTGCTGCTGGTTGGAAATGTTATTGCTCCAGACCTTCTGCTTAAAAGCCAGCAGATGTGCATAGATCTTGCTGCTTTAAACATTTAACTCAGCTGCTCTGTTGACTGAAGTGCAGCTTCCCACCACATTTAAGTCCCAATTTCCCCAGCATTTCTCAGTAAGCGTAAAGGGGCAGCTCAGACCTCTGCTGAAGTCCCAGGTCGTAAACTGGGTTCTGCACCTGCTCAGCTTACACCAAGTCATGCTAATGGCAAATGAAACAAATAAGAACTAATGGACAGAAAATACACGTTTATGTTACATTTGTGTCAGTATGTTTGCATGTGAGTGTGTGTGAATGTGCATGTGAGCATGTGTGTCTGTGTGTATGGGGATTGGGGGGGGGGGGGGGGGGGGGGGGGAATTGGTGGGCACAGTCTACTTTAGGCTGTGGGAAATCGATCATTGAAATATTTCAATGTTTGTCATTTCCAGTGTCATTGATCAGCATTCAATGTTAACGACAGATCTGATCCAGCATGGCCTCATTAGCTACCAATACCATTGTAGGGGTGCAGACAGCTGCTAGTGAATATACCACCCATGCTGTATTGGTCCTCTCTGATCATCTGGGTGTGAGCAGACAGCAAAAAGACTGCCTCCAGAGAAAAGGAGTGCAGCACAAGAATAGACACTTACCACAAGGTAATTCACAGGAGATTGTTTGATATGTAACTATCCATCCACCTGGTTTCTGCTGGACAATGTTAAAATCCAGATTTCTTGAATTATTAAGCACCGTTTTGTCTTCTGCATGTATTTCTATGAACCTTTCCTGCTTGCCGTTTATGTACCATATTAGTCAGTTCAGTTCTCGCATCCATGCTTGTAGGTGGCCCATGGCATCTATCTTTTTTTATTCCATTCCAATTTATATTCTAATGAAAATTACATTGCAAAGGGAAAAGATATGTAAATTCCAATGTAAAATGATCTGTTTCTAAATCACAGCATTGGAATCACAGACAATGTGAATACAAGCATTTTATAGAGGATTTAAGCCAAATAGTGGTATTAAAAATACATTTTGCAATTGAGCACAAGAATTGTATACAGGGCATCTCTGCAATTCTTATGCATCCGAATGTGAATCCACTAGGCATTTTCGTAAGATATCCAGCTCCAACATCAGATTTGTTGGAAGCTATTTGTGGAGTGTGTGTTGGGGCAGTTTAAATTGGAACAACAATGGTAGAGGTGTGATCCAGTAGTTTGAATGGTGATGGTGGGTGATTTCAGGGTCCAGTAATTAAAGTAGAAATTCTGGAAGAACTCAACCAAACTGAAAAGCATAAAAAAATAACATCTGTCAATATTTAATATCCAGGTCACCATCATCATGGAAAAATGTTAATTGAGGTACATGCATGCTGTAAACCTGAAAGGCTATGCACAAAGTGTTTATGAAGGAACTGCAGATGCTGGAAAATTGAAGGTGGACAAAAATGCTGGAGAAAGTCAGCGGGTGAGGCAGCATCTATGGAGCGAAGGAAATGGGCAACGTTTCAGCGCGAAACGTTGCCTATTTCCTTCGCTCCATAGATGCTGCCTCACCCGCTGAGTTTCTCCGGAATTTTGTCTACCAGGATATGCACAGAGTGTTGTTTTGCGTCAAATACCTTTTAGCAGAATTGAGAGAGAGAGAAATCATCTTGGTGTGAAAGTAGCAGTGAAGACAGTGAGGGCAATGAGTGGAACAAAGGAAATGACAGTCTTAGGGTGAGGTTTAGACATTAATTGAACAGAAAGCTAAGGTCCTTTGTCGGTGTAATGTGTTCATTAGTTCATAAATCATTGGAGTAGAATTAGGCCATTCAGCCCATCGAGTCTGCTCCGCCAGTCAATCATGACTGATCTATCTTTCCCTCTGAACCTCATTCTCCTGCCTTCTCCCCATAAACCTTATTAATCAAGAATCTGTCAACCCCCGCTTTAAAAAGGGCAGCACGGTGACACAGTGGCACAGCGGTAGAGTTGTTGGCTTACAGCACCAGAAACCCGGGTTCAATCCTGACCAAGGCTGCTGTCTGGATGGAGTTTGCACGTTCTCTCCATGACCTGTGTGGGTTTTCTCCGAAATTTCCGGTTTCCTCCGACACTCCAAAGACGTACAGTTTTGCAGGCAAATTGTTGGTATAAATGTAAATTTTCACCAGTGTGTGTAGGATAGTGTTAATGTGCGGGGATCGCTGGTCGATGCAGACTTGCTGGGCTGAAGGGCTTGTTTCCGCGCTGTATCTCTAAACGACACTAAAAAAAAAACCTAATGACTTGGCCTCCACAGCCATCTCTGGCAATTAATTCCACAGATTTAGCATCCTCTGACTAAAGAAATTCCTCCTCGTCTCCTTTTTAAAGGTACGTCTTTTTATTCTGAGGCTGTGCCCTCTGGTCCCAGACTCTCCCAGCAGTGGAAACAACTTCTCCACATCCACTCTATCTAGGCCTTTCACTGTTTGGCAAGTTTCATGGAGGTTCCCCCTCATCCTTCTAAACTCCAGGAACCATCAAATACTCATCATACCCAGTCATCCCTGGGATCATTCTCGTAAACCTCCTCTGGACCCTCTCCAATGCAGAACGTCCCTCCTCAGATTTGGGGCCCAAATTTGATCACGATACTCCGAATACGGTCTGACCAGTGCCTTATAAAGAATCAGCATTACATCCCTGTTTTTATATTCTAGTCCTCTCGAAATAAAGGCTGACATTTCATTGCCTTCCTTACTACCGATTCAACTTGCAAATTAACCTGTTAGGAACAAGTCCCTTTGTATCTCTGTATTCTGAATCCTCACCCCATTTAGAAAACAATTTATGCCTTTATTTCAAAGTGCTTGACGGCACACTTTGTTACACTATTCCATGTGCTACTTTTTTGTCCACTCTCAACCTGTCCAAGTCCTTCTGCAGACTCCCTGCTTCCTCTACACTACCTGCCCCTCCATTTATCTTTGTATCATCCGTAAACCTGGCCACAAAGCGTTCAATTCCCTCATCCAAATCATTGATAGACATTGTGAAGAGTAGTGGCCCCAGCACTGAACCCCTGCAGAACACCGCTTGTCACTGGCAGCCAACCAGAAAAATCCCCCTTTATTCCCACTCTTTTCCTTCTGCCATCCAGCCAATCTGCTATCCGTGCGAGTATTTTACCTCTGATATCATGGGCTCTCATCATCTTTAGCAGCCTCATGTGCGGCATCCAATCAATGGCCTGAAAAGCCAGATAAACAACATCCATTGACTCTTCTTTGTCTATCCTGCTATTTACTTCTTAACAGAATTTCAAAAGATTTGTCAGGCAAGATCGTCCCTTCACAAAACCCTGTTGTTACCAGATCGACGTTATCAGGTGCTTCTATATTGCGCAGGTTGTGTGATGCTATACGATATAGAGCAGGCTAGAATATAGAAATGACAGAAAGAGTGGGTAGAGAAATGGCTAGCATACATAGTTGTTCTGATACAAAGAGAAAGGAAGAGCGTTATTTAAAGTTCAACAAGCCAAATCGTGTCCAGACAACAAATGAGGTGCTGTTGCTCAAGCTTATGTGAGGCATAGAAACATAGAAAATCGGTGCAGGAGGAGGACATTTGGCCCATAGAGCCAGCACCGCCATTCATTGTGATCATGGCTGATCATCCACAATCAATAACCCATGCCTGCCTTCTCCCCATATCTCTTGATTCCGCTAGCTCTTAGAGCTCCATCTAACTCTCTTTTAAAATCATCCAGTGAATTGGCCTGCATGGCCTTCTGTGGCAGAGAATTCCACAAATTTACAACTCTTTAGGTGAATTTTTTTTTTAAATCATCTCAGTTTTAAATGGTCTCCCCATTACTCTTGGACTGTGGCCCCTGGTTCTGGACACCCCCAACATTGGAACATTTTTCCTGCATTTAGCTTGTCCAGTCCTTTTATAATTTTATATGTTTCGATAAGATCCCCACTCATCCTTCTAAATTCCAGTGAATACAAGCCCAGTCTTTCCAATCTTTCCGCATATGACAGTCCCGCCAACCGGAGGATTAACCTCGTGAACCTACGCTGCACTGCCTCAATAGCAAGGATGTCAAATTAGGAGACCAAAGCTGCACACAATACTCCAGATGTGGTCTCACTAGGGCCCTGTACAACTATAAAAAGACTCCTTTACTGGACTCAAATACTCTTGTTATGAAGGCCAACGTGCCATTAGCTTTTAACATTGCCTGCTATACCTGCATGTTTACTTTCAAGAACTGATGTACGAGGACACCCAGGTCTCGTTGCACTTCCCTATTTCCTAATCTGACACCATTGAGATAATAATCTGCCTAATTTTTCTTGCCACCAAAGTGGATAACCTCACATTTATCTACATTATACTGCATCTGCCACGCATCTGCCCACTCACTCAACCTGTCCAAATCACCCTGCAACCTCCTAGCATCCACTTTGCAGTTCATACTGCCACCCGGCTTCGTGTCGTCTGCAAATTTGCTACTGTTACCTTTAATTCCATCATCTAAATCATTAATATATATTGCAAATAGTTGCGGCCCCAGCACTGAGCCATGCAGCACTCCATTCGCCACTGTCTGCCATTCTGACAAGGACCCGTTTATTCCAATTCTTTGCTTCCTGTCTGCCAACAAATTCCCTATCCATGTCAATACCCTACCCCCAATACCATGTGCTCTAATTTTGCCCACTAATCTCCTGTGTGTGACCTAATCAAAGGCTTTCTGAAAGTCCAGATACACTACAACCACTGGCTCTCCCTTGTCCATTTTAATTGTCACATCCTCAAAAAATTCCAGAAGATAGTCAAGCAGGATTTCCCCTTCATAAATCCGTGCTGACTTGGACCAATCCTTTTACTGCTATCCAAATGCGACGTTATTACTTCTTTAATAATTGACTCCTGCATCTTCCCCACCACGGATGTCTGGCAAACTGGTCTATAATTCCCCGTTTTCTCTCGCGCTCCTTTCTTGAAAAGTGGGATAACATTAGCTACCCTCCAATCCACAGTAACTGATCCTGATTCTATAGAACATTGGAAAATGATCACCGATGTATCCATGATTTCCAGAGCCATCTCCTTGAGTACCCTGGGATACACACATCAGGCCATAGGGATTCATCAGCCTTCATCAGTCTTCATCAGTCTACCCAACTATTTCTCATCTAATGCAAATTTCTTTCAGTTCCTCTGTCACCGTAGATCCTTTGTCCTCGAGTACATCTGGGAGATTGTTTGTGTCTTCCTTAGTGAAGACAGAACCAAGGTACCTGTTCAACTCATATACCATTTCCTTGTTAATAATTTCACCTGTTTCTGCCTTCAAGGGACCCACATTTGTCTTTACTAATCTTTTTCTCTTAACATACCTAATGAAGCTTTTACTGTCCTTCTTTATATTCTTGGCCAGCTTACCATCATACTTCACCTTTTCATCCCGTATTGCATTTTTTACCTTTTGTTGATCTTTGAAAGTTTCCCAATCCTCTGGGTTCCCGCTACTCCTTGCTATGTTATATGCCTTTTGTTTTAGTTTTTTCCATCCTTAACTTCACATGTCAGCCATGTTTGCCTCTTACTCCCCTTAGAATCTTTCTTCCTCTTTGGAATGAAATGAGCCTGCACCTTCTGGATAATGCCCAGAAATTCCTGCCATTGTTGTTCCATCATCATTCCTGCTAAGATCCTTTTCCAGTTGACCTTGGCCAGCTCCTCTCTCATGCCTTCAAAGTCCCCTTTGTTCAACTGCCACACTGACACTTCCGAGGCCCCGTTGCAACTGTGCAGGTGGCCACAGACGGAGCGGTTGGAGTGGGAGTGCTATGGTGAATTAAAGTGACAGGCGACGTGAAGCTCAGGGTCACTCCTACAAACTGAATGGATCACATTGTCAGTGTTGAATGCGGCGCATTAGATTGGAATACCTGCAAGTGAATCACTGCTTCACCTGGAAAGACTGTTTGGCTTCCTGGTTGGTAGGAAGGAAAGAGATGAATGGACAGTTTTTACATCTCTTCCGGTGTCAGGGGAAGGTGCAGTGGGACAAGGAGCACAGGGTTGGGCAGAAGAGCAGACGAGGGACTCACAGAGTGCGGCGTCCCTGCAAAATACCACACGAGGAGAAGAAGAGAAGATAGAGTCATAGAGTGATACAGTGTGGAAACAGGCCCTTCAGCCCAACTTGCCCACACTGGCCAACATGTCCCAGCTACACTGGTCCTACCTGTCTGTGCTTGGTCCATATCCCTCCAAACCTGTCCATGTACCTGGCTGTTTCTTAAATGATGGGATAGTCCCAGCCTCAACTACCTCCTCTGGCAGTGTGTTCCATACACCCACCACCCTTAGTGTGAAAAGGTTACCCCTCAGGTTCCTATTAAATATTTTCCCCTTCACCTTGAACCTATGTCCACTGGTCCTCGATAGAGCAGTCAGTGCAGGGAAAGAGCCTAAAGAGTGAGGGCAATTGCTTCACTTACTTAGCAATTACCTCATCCAGCACAGCTGATGTAAGACTCAATTGTCCCACCAATGATCAACGACAGACATATTCAGGACAAGATGGTTCAAGTTCCCCCACAACGTTTCAAAGGGAGCATTGCAATCCAATGCAGAGTCACTTTTAAATCAATGTGACCTGAGCCATTTCCGCTCCAAATTTCTGAGTCAATCAACTTTTCTTCCTATCTCGAGTCAGGTGTAATTGAATTAAATGCTTTCAGAGATCTGAGTGCATCGTCACCATCATGTGAAATTGATGAAAGTGCTAAATGACTGGGATAAAAACGCAAGCTGCAGTTTGGCAAATACTACAAGGGGGCGGCCATGTTTGATCTCAGACTGAGGCACAACTGGACATAGGCTCTTGCAATGACATCCCCACTCTGCATCTAGGAATTATTCTTACAGTTATCTGTTGTCTTGCGGGCTGAAACAGATCTCTAAATTCAAACTCAGTATAGATTTAGTCAAGCCAAATTAAAAGAGAAACAACATTTGATTTGATTTTATGTTCCCATTTGATGTGGTGACAATTACTAACTTTACAATAGAGGGAGTACAGAGAAGGTTCACCAGACTGATTCCTGGGATGGCACGACTTCCATATGAAGAAAGACTGGATAGACTTGGCTTGTACTCGCTGGAATTTAGAAGATTGAGGGGTGATCTCATAGAGACTTACAAAATTCTTAAGGGGTTGGACAGGCTAGATGCAGGAAGATTGTTCTCGATGTTGGGGAAGTCCAGGACAAGGGGTCACAGTTTAAGGATAAGGGGGAAGTCTTTTAGGACCGAGATGAGAAAATCATTTTTCACACAGAGAGTGGTGAATCTGTGGAATTCTCTGCCACTGAAGGTAGTTGAGGCCAGTTCGTTGGCCATATTTAAGAGGGAGTTGGATGTGGCCCTTGTGGCTGAAGGGAACAGGGGGTATGGAGAGAAGGCAGGTACAGGATACTGAGTTGGATGATCAGCCATGATCATATTGAATGGCGGTGCAGGCTCGAAGGGCTGAATGGCCTACTCCTGCACCTAATTTCTATGTTTCTATGTTACAAAACAATTCGTCACAACAATGCCATTTCAAGACTCATAAAACCACATATATACATTTTCACTTGGTTATTCTTAAATTTTCGTCAGGCAAACAGATGAAAAACTCTCCTTCCGCACAACACCCTCCACAGACACAGAAATTCCAATTACATAGGTGATAGGGGGAGGGCAGGTGCACTAACAGATCACTCAGATACCAAGCTCCTCAAAGTCATGACCGCACACCACAGGATCTGCCAGTTTCAAAAAGATTTATGTCATTAAAATAATTTTGGTTGTTAGCTTGAAGGAACCATATTTAATAATTCTCCCCCTGAACATACAGCCAAATACCCCAAGGAAGCATAATTAATTCTTGGAGTGGAGCAATACAATAAGCTCTGGTAACAGCAAGAAACACTGCTCTGTATTAGATTAGCACCAAGTATATGCACTCAGCTTAAGGACAATTTAAAAAAATGATATTTATATTTCTTGTAAGAATAATAAAATTCTTCTTCAAAAGTTCCTTTAAAGAAATTGACAGTACATTTATTTTATTATCCTGGTGATGGCTGCAAATGTACAATTCACATGGTATTAAACTTTAAGATAGGAAGCACAAATCTAAACTCAACATGTATTGCTAGTTTCTGATGGTTACAAGATTACCAGAAAGCATACAACAGCTGGCTTGCTCATCTAACATCCAATTTTCTGGAAAAAGCTGCCCCTCGAGGCACACTTCCTTCCTGAGGCACAAATCAAGGATTTGTTCCCTGCCTCTGGGATAAGGCCACACTGGCAGAAAACATGACCTTCCAGCACCAGTAGTACCAGCTCTCAGGGGGCTGCTATTTTGTTCTAATGCCAGAAATCTAAACTCTCAAGTCACCTGTTCTCCCAATCTCAACATTGTTCACCCTCACAGCCCTTGCTTGTGATGAAAGGTCACATCCTTCAGTGTCAGATGTTAACCAATCCACTGTGTATTTGCAATATTATTTATTCCCTTACAGCTTTATGCCAATTATGATTTATTTCTGCGCTCAAACTCATCACTGTGCCTGTGCAAACAAAAAAATATTTGGGTTTTTTTTGCATTTGCTATGCAAACAGGAAGCCCAGTTAGAAACAGTTCATATTGATGCATTCCTGCAAAGGGTAATACAGAGGTGCTTAGTGACTGGAAGCAAAGGAAAAAACAACAAGAGTTTCATTGTGGATCAGACTGGTAGGTTTATCACAATACAGGGCATGAAGGTGCCAGGTTATTAAAGTGCTCAGCTTCCTCTCTAACCTCTCAGTCAGAGTTATACAAATTCAGCATCAATATTCAGATGTTCACGGCAATTAAAATCTTCGGATGAGCTTACAAATTAAAATCTACACAGTACCATTTTTGTTGCATTTTGTAATTAGGACTTTTGATTCACTTCTCCCTGAATCCAAAGATTGCGACGATGAAGAAACTGTAGACTAATTGGTAAAGAAATTCCATGTATTTCACAATAGAATATCCCAAAATACTTTTCAACCAATGAATCGTTCCTCAATTGTAGAGGAATTGTACACTATTGAACTGTACACAACTAACTCAGTAGCATCATCAATGCTACTGGTAAAAAATTAACATAAAACATTTTATCATTTTATCAATAAATCTAAAATCATGATCCATACGTTTGCAACTCAGCCATGACTGAATAGCGGAGTAGACTCAATGGGCCGAATGGCCTAATTCTGCTCCAATTACTTATGAACTTAAGAATTTCTCATCCACATCCTCGACTCACATCCATACAAACACACTACCTACAAACACACACCCACTTGCCCCCGCCTGCTACCATTTAACAGCTTTCCTTGGATCAGTTGGAAGAAGAGCCTGGAAAAGTTAGGAATGCTTTCCACAGAATCGAAAAACTTAAAAGATAACCTAACGGAGATACTCAAGTTGGTGAGAAGTTTAGAATAGGTAAAGGGAGTTCATTCCGATGAGAGGTTATAGATTTAAAATCATCAGACAAAAGGTCAAGAGGATGATGAGGAGATTTTGGCAATGTTTTCCTTGCAGATTTAGCTGCATATATGCCGAGGACAGAACCAACTAGACACCTGATGTGAACTGCAGTTCTTTTCAGACCACTGTTTCAATGAAAAGTGGAACGGAATTATGACAACTTCCAGGTCACTCAGGAATTTGTACAGGGATGGTGCCGATGACTGAAGTTGATCCTCATACAATGCCTTTTAATAAAATGTTTCCTGCAGAAAGTAAATAGAAACATAGAAACATAGAAACTAGGTGCAGGAGCAGGCCATTCGGCCCTTCGAGCCTGCACCGCCATTCAATATGATCATGGCTGATCATCCAACTCAGTATCCTGTACCTGCCTTCTCTCCATACCCCCTGATCCCTTCAGCCACAAGGGCCACATCCAACTCCCTCTTAAATATGGCCAACGAACTGGCCTCAACTACCTTCTGTGGCAGAGAATTCCACAGATTCACCACTCTCTGTGTGAAAAACGATTTTCTCATCTCGGTCCTAAAAGACTTCCCCCTTATCCTTAAACTGTGACCCCTTGACCTGGACTTTCCCAAGATCGGGAACAATCTAGCCTGTCCAACCCCTGAAGAATTTTGTAAGTCTCTATGAGATCACCCCTCAATATTCTAAATTCCAGCGAGTACAAGCCAAGTCTATCCAGTCTTTCTTCATATGGAAGTCGTGCGATCCCAGGAATCAGTCTGGTGAACCTTCTCTGTACTTCCTCTATGGCAAGAATGTCCTTCCTCGGATTAGGAGACCAAAACTGTACGCATTACTCCAGGTGTGGCCTCACCAAGACCCTGTACAACTGCAGTAGAACCTCCCTGCTTTTGTACTCAAATCCTTTTGCTATGAATGCCAACATACCATTCGCTTTCTTCACATCCTGCTGCACCTGCATGCCTACTTTCAATGACTGGTGTACCATGACACCCAGGTCTCGTTGCATCTCCCCTTTTCCTAATCGGTCACCATTCAAATAATAGTCTACTTTCCTGTTTTTGCCACCAAAGTGGATAACCTCACATTTATCCACATTATACTGCATCTGCCATGTATTTGCCCACTCACCCAGTCTATCCAAGTCATCCTGCAGCCTCCTAGCATCCTCCTCACAGCTAACACTGCCCCCCAGCTTCGTGTTAGCCGCAAACTTCAAGATGTTGCATTTAATTCCCTCGTCCAAATCATTAATGTGTATTGTAAATAGCTGGGGTCCCAGCACTGAGCCTTGCGGCACCCCACTAGTCACTGACTGCCATCCTGAAAAGGACCCGTTCACTCATACTCTTTGCTTCCTGTCTGCCAGCCAGTTCTCTATCCACATCAATACTGAACCACCATTACCGTGTGCTTTAAGTTTGTATACCAATCTCGTGTGGGACTTTGTCAAAAGCCTTCTGAAAGTCCAGATACAACACATCCACTGCTTCTCCCTTATCCACTCTACTAGTGACATCCTCAAAAAATTCAATAAGATTCGTCAGACATGATTTACCTTTCGTAAATCCATGCTGACTTTGTCCAATGATTTCACCACTTTCCAAATGCGCTGCTATCCCATCTTTAATAACTGACTCTAGCAGTTTCCCCACTACCGATTTTAGACTAACTGGTCTGTAATTCCCCGTTTTCTCTCTCCCTCCCTTTTTAAAAATGTGGGGTTACATTAGCTACCCTCCAATCCTCAGGAACTACTCCAGAATCTAAAGAGTTTTGAAAAATTATCACTAAGGCATCTGCTATTTCTGGGGCTACTTCCTTAAGTACCCTGGGATGCAGCCTATCTGGCCCTGGGGATTTATCAGCCTTTAATCCATTCAATTTACCTAATACCACTTTCCGGCTAACCTGCATTTCACTCGGTTCCTCCATCTCATTTGACCCGCGATCCCCTGCTATTTCCGGCAAATTATTTATGTCTTCCTTTGTGAAGACAGACCAAAGTAGTTATTCAATTGGTCTGCCATGTCCTTGTTCCCCATGATCAATTCACCCGTTTCTGACTGCAAGGGACCTACATTTCTTTTAACTAATCTTTTGCGCTTCACATATCGATAAAAACTTTTGCAGTCAGTTTTTATGTTTCCTGCCAGTTTTCTTTCATAGTCCATTTTCCCTTCCCTAATTAAGCCCTTTGTCCTCCTCTGTTGGTCTCTGAATTTCTCCCAGTCCCCTGGTAGGCTGCTTTTTCTGGCTGATTTGTACGCTTCATCTTTTGCTTTGATACTATCCCTGATTTCCCTTGTTATCCATGGATGCGCTACCTTCCCAGATTTATTCTTTTGCCATACTGGGATGAACAATTGTTGTAGTTCATCCATGCAGTCTTTAAATGCCTTCCATTGCATATCCACCGTCAACCCTTCAAGATTCAATTGCCAGTTCATCTTGGCCAATTCACGTCTCATACCCTCAAAATTACCTTTCTTTAAGTTCAGGACCCGTGTTTCTGAATTAACAATGTCACTCTCCATCCTAATGAAGAACTCAACCATATTATGGTCACTCTTGCCCAAGGGGCCACATACAACAAGGCTGCTAACTAACCTGCTCTCTCGTTGGTTCCTCTACATGTTGGCTTAGAAAACTATCCCGCATACTTTCCAAGAAATCCTCTTCCTCAGCACCCCTGCCAATTTGATTCACCCAATCTATATGTAGATTGCAGTCACCCATTATAACGGTTTTACCTTCATTGCACGAATTTCTAATTTCCTGTTTGATGCCATCCCCAACTCCACTACTACTGTTAGCTGGCCTGTACACAACACCCACTAGCGTTTTCTGCTCCTTAGTGTTTCGCAGCTCCACCCATATCATTTCCACATCCTCCAAGCTAATGTAATTCCTTTCTATTGCGTTAATCTTCTCTCTAACCAGCAACGCTACCCCACCTCCTTTTCCTCTCTGTCTATCCCTCCTGAATATTGAATATCCCTGGATGTTCAGCTCCCAGCCTTGGTCACCCTGGAGCCATGTCTCCGTGATCCCAACTATATCATAATTATTAATAGCTATCTGCACATTCAACTCATCCACCTTATTACGAATGCTTCTCGCATTGAGACACAAAGCCTTCAGGCTCGTTTTTACAACGCTCTTGCCCCTCTTACAATTATGTTGAAAAGTGGCCCTTTTAGATTTTTGCCCTGGATTTGTCTGCCTGCCACTTTTCACCTTGCTACCTATTGCTCCTATCCACATTTTACACCCCTCTGTCTCTCTGCTCACACATTTAAGAAACCCTCCACTTCTTATTCTCCATTTGTTGTTTTTTTCTTCTTTTCCCCCCTACGTGTTGCGTCTTACTGCTTCTCTTCTCTGCCTCCTGACTCACAAACGGACTACTAGCTTTCTCTATTTGAGTCCCTCCCCCCAACCGATCTAGTTTAATAATATTAGTTAAATAAGTTAAATGATGTTCATCAAAGCACTACTGTGGCTGGACAGCAAAACAGTCATTTGCTATTGAGGTATCTAAAGGGCCACACACACACGTACAGATCAAATGTTCTGTAATCTGCTGTGGAGCAATTTGGAAGCTGCTTTTGAAAACTGCTGAAAATTGGGAACAGACAAATCTTGCTCAGACTCATTACCATTTCAGGGAAAGGAGTTGACGCGAGTTATCATGGCACCCACTCACCATACTGTTTTGACTGGGAACACCAGGGCAGGTGTCGTGGATAGCAGAAGCAAGATTATGGAGCTCCGACGGGTGAAACTACATATGATTGGTGATGTGGGGTGGAGAGGGGACGGGGGGGGGGGGGGGGGGGGGGGGTGGTGGTCAGGTCACACTGGCAGAGCAATTAGTGCTGCCGCACAACTCCAGCAACCTAAGCTCCCTGCTTATCTCCAGTGTCTGTGTGGAATAAGCACGTTCCCCCTATGACTGCATGGGCTTCTTCCCAGGATCTCCAGTATTTGACCCAACAGTCCAAAGATGTGAAGTTAGATTAATTGATTAGTGTAGTTGGATGGTAGAATAATCAATGGCTGTTGATAAGCTTGTGAGAGTGAATAACGTACAGGGAAAGCAATGGAGAAATGGGATTGATGGAAATGCTTTGAGCTGGTGTAGATTGTGTGGACTGAATTGCTTCTTTCTATGTCAAAAAGGAAAACAAGAAATATGAAGTTAGAATGTTAGTCTACATATTGCTCACGTGTCAAAATTTTTCAATGACCAATGTCTCCACAAGCTGAGCATTTCCAAGCCAAGTCATCACAGCGGCACATGACATTCTGTAGCCACAGCTAATTTTGTGGCAAGATAATTTGAGGAAGCTACATCTGGTCTATGTCATATCTTAGATTTTTCTAATCGCTGACCATCTTTACTCCTGTAAACTGGATAATTATCAGTTTCCTTTCAGTGAGGAAGATGCAACTGAGTCATGATGCAACATGAATCTGCAAGGCCTCTTCAAAGTTCAAGCAGTAACAAACTGGCCTCAGTGGTGCTTCGGGCTCTCTCTGTGAATCTACAAGCTCTTTAAAGTTCAAGACATGGTTAGCCATGAGATGAGTTTCTCATCGTCACTGGCAAGTATTCAAGGACTTGACATGACTTCTCCATTCTGTGCGAGTGCAAAATGCACTCACATCATTTAGGCTATCACTCCCCCAATACCAGTTTTGGGGGATAAGGGCTAACCTCTCCTTCCCTGGTGCCCGACTTCTCTCCCAACTATCAATTCTTGCAGAGTGTAGTTACTATGAAAGCCATGGTACCAGCAGCAATCTGGAAGAGAACATCAATCTCTTGAAAATTAGATTCTGTTATCCACTCTACCCCAGGGCACAGTACAGTATACAACAGACAGGGCTTCATATTTCATCATCTACAACCAACAGAGAAGTTCAACCTATGGCTGAAGGACTACATTCAGGGATGAAAGAGCAAAAACAGTTTCAAGAGGAAATAAGAATTAAATGCGGCTCTGAAGGAGGGAAGCCCCCTCGGAAAGAGCAAACATAGACAATGAATTTTCCCCAATCGTTCTCTTGCAAATTGCATTTCCACCAAAGGTTTCTTCGCATTCACCAGTGTGGAACTGTTTGGCTAGCCGATAATATTACAATAATTTATTCTCAATGTCAAGAACCCTTGAGAAATGTTACTGTCTGGCAGCCACTCGATCCTCCAACCTTCTGTGAACCTCCGACACTGAAACAAAATATAACTTTATTGCAAAGGCTTAAATTGTCCAGAATATCACACAGAGATACTCTTGACCAGCTTAGAGTTGGCAGTCATTCACTCAGCATTACTGTGCCCGTTGCCAATAACACTTCTGACGACGGGGAGGAGAAATGTTGACATCCTGAGAAAGGAGACCACTTTTCCTCCTCCCAAATCAATGCAATTCTCAGGGGACCGGTGAGTTGGAATGCATACCCACTATCACAGTTTTCCTTGGCAAAGCTGACCACCACTTCACCCAAAACAACTGTGGGATCCAGGGTTCCTGTTGAAGTCAGTAGTTTGTTCTCAATAGAAACCATCACTCCCTGGATGGCATCTGTATCTAAGTATGAGTTCATACACAGTATCCTTATGCTTCCTGAATATAGCTAATTGCTCCCAAGTTACAGTGAGCAAAAGAGTGAGGGAGTGCCCATGTCCAAACCATGTGTATGCACATCTTCTTTGGTGTGACTATGTGTGTATATGATAATGATCATCTGAAGTTCTCTACATGTGAGTGTGTGTGTGTACCTGTTGGGTGTGATTCTATGCATGTGAGCGACTGTGCATGCATAATGCGTGTGCGTGCATGCATCAGTGGGTCGTGGTGTACAGCTACCTGGGGAAGGTCTGTGATTGTATTCATATGTGGTGTGCCTGTGTAAGTATCTGAAGGTGCATGTACATGAGGACATGTGTGGGCGTCATGGATATCAATGTGTTTGTATACAGCTACCCGAGTGCTTGCATGTTTGTACAGCATTGTGACATTGTGTCTTTAGGCTGCAGCTGAAGGCTGGCCACTGGATTGCTTCTTATTCCCTGGGAACTCCATGCTTGCCAAAAACTCATCACCTCATCCTGGGCATGCATATCTCTGAAGATCTGTCCTGAACCTAGCACAGTTGGTATGCCAGAAATGACCATTAAAGGTAACAGGCACAACAAAGAGATTCCATGTAATTATTTCTGTACAAATTAAATGCAAATGAGAGATGTCACTTGCAATAATGTCTTAAATTTAATCTCAATTTAAAGTAATTACAGAATTTAGATTCCAGACACTCATAGTATTAATCCATTGCTAAGTACAGTAGGTACAATCACTTCCAATGGAAAACAAATACAAATGCAGATGCAAATTTCTAAAACAAATCAACTCCTAGAAGAAGGACATAAAGTCCTGGAGTAACTCAGGAGGGTCAGTTAACATCTTTGGAGAACATGGATAGGTGACGTTTTATGTCGGGGCCCTACTTCAGCCTGCTGTCTGACCCACTGAGTAATGGGCCTGTCCCACTTAGGCTATTTTTAGGCGACCGCCGGCGACTGTCATAATTGTAGCAGTCGCCGAAAAAACGGTGACTGGACCTCCCTTCGGCATAAAATAGAAAATAGAATCATGCTTTAACAAAAAAAATAAAATGAAATCAGCACCGGCGACAACCTACATCGTCCTGGTGACAACCTACGACAGCACCTACATCAGGAGAAGTCAAGCTATGCTCGTTGGTGTCAAGCCGACTGTGGCCTAAAAGTTTTGAACATTTCAAAATCCAGCAGCGACCAAAGAAACGGCAGGATTCTTTGGGCGACTGAGGAGGTGACTCATGACATACAGGTGAGGCACCCTGGGACCATGTGGCAACAGCCTAGTTGCCTGTAGTCGCCTAAAAAATCGCCTAAGTGGGACAGGGGCATAACTCCAGCACTTTATGTCTTTTTTTGTAAACCAGTATCCGCAGTTCCTTGTGTCCACTGCAAAATCTCCTCAAGATAATACTAGAAGATCTCAGCCATTCAAACAACACCTGTGGAAGTTAACGTTTCAGGTCGAAGGCCCTTCGTCAGAATTCATTATTCTGATATTGGTGTGATGAAGGGTCTACAGGACCTGAATTGTTAACCTATTTCTCTTTATACAAATGTTGCTTGACTGGTTGAATTCCTCCAGCAATTCAGTTTTTGTTTCAAACAATCACTTCTAATGTCACTTAAAGATATCCTATTCATAGTGAATAAAGAGCCTGTCCCACTTGGGCATCATTTGCACATCACGCAGGTGGCGCACAAAGATTTTGTGAATCCCAAAATCCTGGGGCGCCGCGCGCAACCGCACGTCACTGCCTACGTACCTCGCCACGTACCATGCGCGCTAATGCACGCCATGCGCGCATCACATGCGCGTCACGACGCGCGCGTTGTGCATTGTGAAGCGTAAATGATGTTGTGCAAATGACGCGCAAATGATGCCCAAGTGGGACAGGCCCTTTACTAACAATCCCTTGCAGACTCTTCATGACCTATATATAAGTATTTCCCTGCTTTTGCAGGAATAGTCATGCTTGATCCCACACCCCCATCTTTTGTCTGCGTTCTTCAAAGTCATTGACCTGCCCAACGCTCTTTTTAAATTATTTATAAAATCAGCTTTCATAAACCTCTTTGACTGAGTATTCCAGATACCAGAAACAATCTGAGTGAAACCACTTCTCCTCATCTCCCTTCAAATTTTGCTCATGATTTAAATTCAATTTTGCATACAGAAATGTTTTTTTTTTCCCCAAAAAAAATCCTTTAAATCACCCTTATGTTGTCTCTATTGGTTTACAGTATGTATAAACATTCTCATTTTCAATGCAAGCAGTTCCAGCTACTAATAATTGTTTTTCCACAACAGAAACATCTATGGAAAGTCACTGATTTTATTGTTTCCCCTTCTAAATTGCTTTGTTCTTTTAGTTTAGAGATGTAGCATGGAGCCCACCGAGTCAGTGCCAGCCAACAATCACCCTGTCCACTAGTATTTGGCATACTAAGGACAATTTATAGAAGCCAGTCAATCTACAAACCAGCACATCTTTGGAGTGTGAAAAGAAACTGGAACACCCGTAGCGTCTACAGGGAGGACGTGCAAACTCCATTAAGACAGTAGATAACAGGGAGAACGTGCCAACTCCATAAAGACAGCACCCATAGTCAGGATCAAACCCGGGTCTCTGGCGCTATAAGGCAGCAACTCTACCGCTGCGCCGCCACGCCGCCTACTAAGTGCCTTTAATGCCTATTTTGTTATTATATCTGAGGTCCAAACAATGATTTGTCAGATTATTCACATTCTCTTGTTCTGAAGATTTTTAGGGAAAGAAACTCATTTGTTTTCTCAACCACCACACCAATGCCCATGACATGTTAGGATTTTTGAAGATGGATGTCCAAACTCATGTTACATATATAAAACATAATCTTGTATTTAGGTCTGGAATATCTATAGAAACAAAGAACTGCAGATGCCGGTTGATACACAATAGGACACAAAGTGCTGGAATAACTCAACAGGTCAGGTAGCATCTCTGTGCTGCCTGAACTCCTGAGATACTCCAGCACCCTTTGTCCTTTTCTGGACAAATCATTCATTTTTTTGTAAATAAGATTAATTGTAACATAAAGTCGATCACTAAACACAACCAGTACCTTTGCTTGTGAAGCACAATTTGAAACCTTAGGTCCTACTATTCCTTGGACATTTAGGCACACAGTTAAACTAGCCCAAGGATGTGGCAGTGATGTTAAAAGTTGTGTAATATACATTTGATCTGTTTGCGACCTTTAGGTTGCTTCCCGACACGCCGTGCCCAGAGCCATGCCTGGCAACAGGTCTGGCTCGCTGCCATGGTACCGAGAACCAGCTCGGAACGGTTGCTGCCTAGCTTGGCCTCTGCTCGCCACGTGTACCGGAGGGGAGAGAGTCCGCTCGGGGGCTGGTAACTGGACAGGCAGTGCAAGGCAGTGCGAGGCCCACTGGTGGCCTTGTAACAGCCTGGGACTCGACCCAGGTGTGTGTGTGGGGGATGGGATGTGTCTGGGGTGGGTGGGGTGCACGGGGAGGGGGTTTGTTGTGGGTGTGCAGGGTTGTGGTGGCGGGGGGGGGGTTGTGGGGGGTGGTTGTGGTGGCGGGGGGAAGGAGTTATGGTCCCACCCTGCTCACTCCGCTCCTTCAGCTTTATTTTCCTCGCCGCCAATGATGGGGTGCCGGGAGGTTTTTTTATGATTTTTTAAACATTCATAACTTCTAGCGCTATCGGGTAACGTTTATGTGGAAATGTAAAAATATCGCAAACCAGAAGTAGACGGATGGACAGACCTCATCGTCATTTTCCCTTCAGCCAACAATTTCCTTGATCATCATCTGCTTTGATCTGTCATTTTCACACCTTACATTCTCTTTATACTCTCCCATATTTCCAGTTTCCCTCTCCCCCGACTCACAGTCAGAAGAAGGGCCTCGGCCAGAAACGTCACCCATTCCTTCTCTCCAGAGACGCTGCCTGTCACTCCAGCATTTTGTGTCCATCTTCGGTGTAAACCAGCATCTGCAGTTCCTTCCCACACATCACAATTTCAATACCAGTTTCTGTGAATTGAATGCAGCTTTTCATCTCGTTCTCTCCAGCCAACAGCTCACAGCATGATTAAGGTTGTGCACTACTGATTTGTGAGGGAAAACCTTAACATCATTTACTATGCTGTAAGCAATTCCTGAAGTTTCATATGGCTGATGTGTATGACCATGAAAAGGTCACAAACAATACTGCTTACGCACAAACCCATATGTGACATTCTTGGAATGAACTAACACTGTATCATTTCAGTACACACTTCCATTGCATGAATGCATTTACAGTTTGCTTTCTTTCCATTTCATTCCTCCCAAAGTGTATCACTTCACACTTCCTCGCACTGAACTCTATCTACCTTGCTTCTGCCCATTTCACAATCACACCCACATCACTCTTAAGTCTACAGCTGCCCGCATCACCATCTCTTACTCTGTTATGTTAGGGGGTGGGGTGAGCCGTGCCAGATTTTGGGGAGATTGTACTGACAAGTTAATTTCATACCTTCCTTCCAACGTCAGAATAACAGCCTAGCAATTTAAACAACTGTTTGCCAGGATAATGTGGACACAAGTTCACAAGTTATAGGAGTAGAATTAGGCCATTCGTGTCTACTCCGCCATACAATCATAGCTGATCTCTACCTCCTATTCCCATTTTCCTGCCTTTTCCACATAACCCGTGACACCCGTTCTAATCAAGAATTTGTCTGTCTGACTTAGCCTCCACAGCTCTCTGAGGCAATGAGTTCCACAGATAAACTACCCTCTGACTAAAGAAGTTCCTCCTCACTTCCTTTCTAAGAGAGCGCCCTTTAATTCTGCAGCAATGAAATCTGGTCCTAAACTCTCCCACCAGTGGAAATATTCTTTCCACATCCACTCTATCTATGCCTTTCATTATTCTGTAAGTTTCAATGAGGTCACCCCTCAACCTTTTAAACTCCAGCGGGTAGAGACCCAGTGCTGTCAAACGCTCATCATATGCTGACCCACTGATTCCTGGAATTCTTCTTGTAAACCTCCTCTGGACCCTTTCCAGAGCCAGCACATCCTTCCTCAGATATGGGCCCAAATGTGCTCACAGTTGGACAATTGTAGGCCTAGTTGATGCACAACATTGCTGGTAAATGGCAGAGTCAGCAGCTCAGCAGCCTTTTACCCTGAATCACATTCAATATACGAGAAGCATACTTCATGAGTACCTCCTAAACATTTTGGATTGTTTTGTCAAGTGAAAACTCCAACAATATTCGAACACAACCACTGGAGACCAACCTGGATTTTTGAAGAGGTCTCTGTCAGTTTTACATGAGTGGCCTAACTGCCCATTGAGGAATCGGGTAATAATTCCAATCAATTAGTCTCTGGCAGCCTTGGGCTGGCGAAGTAACTTTAACTAATTTAACTGTCTAACTATTGCCTTATTCTTAAGGCAGCCATTAATCATAGGAGTGTCTTATTCTGGATGGAGGCAATTTCCTGCTTCCTTGAGAGACAAATGGTCCACGGTAATAATTTATGGTGCTTGGGACAGAAAGATCGGCTGTCCGGCACATTGAACAGTTTTGTAATGTTACGACTGCTGTAAAAATGAAAAATAATTTCAAAGAACTAATGAACCTATTCATACTAATCTTATTCCTTCAACTTTGCCTTGGAATATTAATAAAATAAGATTTAATCTTTCCAGTCTATTTGTGCCCACATTTCCGTTGTGTCCCATGATTGTACCCTCACCATGTGTCAAGTTAGAAATCTTTTTAGGCCTACAATATACTTGCTATCATTCCAACGTTTTTCCACCCTCCCATGAAATATTCCACTTCCTGGTGCAAAGAGAATACATCACACTCATAAATCTTTTTTGAAACATTAAGCTCTTGATCTAATGAAGATGCTTCTTCAATTGCAGTATACTTAACTAGATACTGCAGCTTCACATAATCTTATAGTTAACTAGATTGCCTCTTCAGCAACTTTTGTTTCTACTTGAGGCGATTACATAATTCTGATTTTCAAATTTGCAATTAAATATTCTTAATCCTTATCTTCCTAATAATGTCCTAATATAACCACGGTGTTATGGATGCACATTTAATCTTGCGGAGTTTCTTTTCATCTGAATTGCTAAAAATTCTTTAATTGGTCTAATATTTAAAGCTGGAGGAAGAAACTGCAGATGCTGGTTTCAACCGGAGAGACACAAAAAGCTGGAGTAACTCAGCGGGACAGGCAGGATCTCTGGAGAGAAGGAATGGGTGACATTTTGCATCGGGCCCCTTCTTCAGACTCCTTCAGTCTGAGGAAGGGTCTCGACCCGAAACGTCACAATTCCTTCTCTCCAGAGGTGCTGCCTATAGTTACTCCAGCTTTGTGTCTATCAAATATTTAAAGCTTCCATATAATACCAAAGTTGTTTACTATTTTGTTCAAGACACAAAGATTGCAGAAATCATGAGAAAAAAGTAAAGTGAAAGAGGAACTTAATAGGTTCAATCAGACAGAAGAAGGGGCCCCAACCTGAAACAATGCTTGTCCCCTCCTCTTTTCTTCATCAGTACATTTAATACATGAATGTACAAATTGATCTTCTGAAGTATATACTATAATGCACCTCGCTGAATAATCACAAAGTTTATTTAAGCTAACTCATAGATGCTAGATGGGTTTATTTGTTAAAATATGGTGATCAATACAAATACCTTCTGTTAAATTCCAGTGCAGCATCAGACATACTGCTCATGCACAGCTACCACAAAACGGTAGTGTTAGAGAGCTGTGCCACTCTAATCTTTTCAACAGAAGGAATGGGAGGCAGTACCTAAAACCATCTCCTATTTTAAATTGGATATTTACAGGAATGATTTTAGCTATTCCACAATGCATTTGTTCGTTCTTCTTTCTGCAGAAATAATTATGATGGCAAACTCAAAGATGACCCAGTTTTGTCTTCTATTGTGTCAAGGGCTGCCTGTAAAATGGGGACCAGCTGGAGGTGGGGACCACGTGTTCCTGCAGACCACTTAATCTGCTCACCATTGAAGGAGGATGCTCTCGGGAGTGGCACAGGATTGAAGCATTGCGATGCCCTTGAACGTAATTTTCTTTTCAAATGAATGTTAATAATTCTTAATTGCTGACCTAGATATCACAAATAATGTAATTCTCCCACTAATTTGCTGTACAAGGGGAGCTTTCACTGTCAGAATGATTTTCTTGGAAGCACTCACTTGAATCACAAGAGCATAAGTTCAACTCACACCTAGGTATATGAGCATGCTTGCAGGCTGACAATTCAATGCTGCATTGTCAGAGGTGTCATATCTAAGGTGAGACAACTGGCTGGATCATGCTGACAAATAGCCAGTGGGAATGTAGACTGCCGCACGCACGACAGTGCGTTTTGATCTTCTATGCCTGTGCACTGCGGTGGTACAGGAGCACATAGAGACAAGTGGATGAATGCAGATACACCCAACTTCTTACTCTGCCCCAAAACTCTGCATCACTGAGCCTGCAAGAGGGAACGGCAGGTGTGGGTTCACACCAAAGGAAGACACAAAATGCTGCAGCAACTCAGCGGGCCAGGCAGCATTTCTGGAGAAAATGAATAGGTTACTTTTCGGGTCGAGATCCTTCATCAGACATCAGACTGAGTCCAGTAGTATGTGTTCTGTAATGACCTGATCAGGGACAGATACATTTAGTAAAATTTTCTTTAAAAAAACCTTTAAAACCATAGGCATAGAAGTTATTAAAATTTTTTAATTAATAATAAGCATCATGGATAGGAGCAGAATTAGGCTATTCAGCCCATTAATGCGAGTCTGAAGAAGGGTCTCGACCCGAAACGTCACCCATTCCTTCTCTCCAGAGATGCTGCCTGTCCCGTTGAGGTACTCCAGCATTTTGTGTCTACCTTCGGTTTAAACCAACATCTGAAGTTCTTTCCTACACAAGTCTATTCTTGCAATATTGCAATTTAGATCAATTAAATATATTTTGTGAATAATCAATTGGCTCGAGTACAATTTAAAAAATCTCTTTATATTTTTTCCCTGAAGTTTCTTCATGTCGCTGGTCATCAGGTACATTTCCAAACTGTTTTACAGGCCTATGATGGTTTAGGTTGGTCAGAAGCCATCAGGCAGTCTGTGGGCTGAACTTTAGTTTACGCCACCCCTGACTCTGTTGTTGCTCTTGGCCTGCTACAGCTGGTGCTTGGGCCACAGCAGCAGTGCCAGCAATACATTGAGAGCTGCATGGCTGCAAAAATTGAGAGTAACTGAGGAGCTAGCACAATGATGACCACAAGACAATTACTCAGCCCAGCCTGATCTGCTCCATCAATTGAGACCTTGTCTGCTCACTCAGTTCATAGAATCTAAAAATAAGAATCTCAATCTCATTCACGTTTTGTGGGATCTTGTGCTGTGCAAATTGGCAGCAGAGGCAGGCAAAAATAAACCAGCCACTTTGTTGCCAGTTTACATTAATCCAAAAGGACTGGAGGAGGAATGAGTAAAGAAATTACCATTAAATAGAAGGGCTGAGGTTAAGGATGCAATACAAAGTTATACAGAACCACCTATGTCTGGTTCCATGCTCAAATTGCCCCTAAATTCTGTCCTACTGGTTTAACCAGCAAGCCCTTTTATCTGAACTAAATATTACTTATAACAGTGTGCTAAATATTCATTTCAAATATAAAATTAACGTTGTCTCAAATATGACCTTCATACATCTTGTCATTTGATGTTAAAGTTAGGTTCGTCACTTAATCTACCTTGGAAACGAAGGGAAAAGCCACAACATGCTTCAAGCAGATTATCCTACATTTGCTATTTACAAAGTGTGAGAAAATCAGGCTGAGTTATCTCTATTGATATTATTCACACACCTACTGAATCTCTTCTGCAACTGAGAATAAGTGCTTGTGTCATTTAAGAATTGCTTGGATCAGAATTGGGTCAATGTATCTGGTTAGATATTTCAGTGGATCTATTTAGATTTGGGATGCCATCCACTGCCTGCTTCAGGTAAGTACAACATGCAGCTTAAAAGAAGCAGCAAATGCTCTACTGGAAGATAGTGAAAGGAATCCAAAGCTGAAACACACACACACACACTGTGTTCTGAACCTTATTTTCTGATTTATCCCACCACATTCATCTTTGTCTGTTCCTTTCACAAAACTAACTTCCTTTGGAGTGGCATCCTCGTAGATATTATTCTGATTACCTTAGTACTTGCATCAGGTGTAAAATATAGCACCCTTTTATCCTGTGCATTTGTGTCTATTCTATGAGGAATCCATTTTCTCTCCCTGTGAACTAAAGACACTAATGGTCAGTAACTAAAACAATGACCTTAAGTCGAATCCAGTAGCCAAACCCCTCCTGCATTTCAGTTCTGTCTGTTTTCATCTTGAATTGAACATAATTTCACTTTAAGAAATGCAAATTGAACTACGATTTAGGTTGCAATGTTTCTGGTAATAATATTGGTCTGTTTAGGACTTAACCTTCACACTAGTAAAGTATTTCACCAAGATATTTCAGAACTCAGGACGTGAGGCACCAATTGAAATGGTTAGATAATCCGATATTCCAGAGCTGTCTGTCACTATAGCCTGGTGGAACTGAGTTTTATTAATCCTCGTCTGATATATTGGGTAGATCATACTGCTGAGATGGGATTTTCGTTCTAAGAGTATGAGATGGAACACTTATCCTGTCAACCAATCATAGAGTCACAATTATGACAATTGTGCTGCAAGCCTTAATCCTGGCTGCTTCACACAGCCAGCCTGAAGGACACTCTGTCACAAGTACGATCTCCTGAATTAGAAAGTGGAATAATGAAAATCCTTTGAAATCTTTCAACTGCACTTCACAAAATCTCACACAAAGTAGAAGACAAAGAAAATGTGTAACTCATTAGATATACATTATATAGTATATAACTAGAATAAAACATACATGATTTTAGTTTCCTCGTTCAGAGGCCGAAGGGAAAATGCAATTGATTTTCTTTTCTTAAAGTTTTCTGGTGAATGACCTGGGATACAGACTTTAGTATTGTTACCAGGGTTTGGGTTTGATTCTCGAGAACAACTAATATGAATATAGAAAGAAATGTAAAGGAAAAAAAATGCATCCTGAACTTTACAACTTTAGCATTGGAATACTCAATTCAGGTTTTACAGAATTTACACACCCAGACCAGTTGAGGTAAAACTGCATAAATTACATTCTCATTGTAAACCATGTTAAATGAAAAAGCAGTCAATTTCTTCTGCTCACAGCAAGTACCTTCTCTTTGAATATTTTTTTATATCAAGGCCAGGCCCTTTGGGTGCTCCGCAGGGCTGGCAGAGGCTGTCATCGCTGTATTGATTTGTAATGCAATGTGCTGCACCATGTCATTTTCCTAAATCGCACAGTAGCTGAGACACACCTACTGGCCAATCTGCAAGAGCAGATTTCGTTACATTTGGCACTACTAAATACATTGAAATACAGCGTATGGAATATAAAATAATGACCTGTTAGCAACCGAGACATAAACTCTGAAAGCTTTGAATCAAGATTGTGACATATTGTATCACATCAAGACAATTTCAAAACACATTCACAAAATCCTAATTATATCATAGCAACAGTTTAAAAAATATGAATATGCAGCATACATTTCTCCCCACACAAATATCACGTATATCATTTATTTTTTATTACTTTATTTCTTAACTGGCTCCTTTGTTTTGCAATTTCTAATATGCAGCAGTAATATATTCACATACAACCAGTGATTTACACACAGCCTGTTTCAGCATAACCCTTGCCCTGGGAAATCTACATTGCATGCCAGTAGCAGCACAATTCTGAAGAATAAAAGAACACCCAGAATCTTTATGAAAATGTATTTGCAACCCCTGAAAAGGATGCCAGATGAGCTGATATTTTGGCATAACCTGAATGACAGACGACACTGAAAGCATCCCTCTATCTCTCCCTCTCACCCAGCAATCAGAGCTCCATCACAGCAATGAAAAGGAACCTACCTTGAGCGTGTGCTGCTCTCCCTTCAAACCTGCACACATCCTCCACTTTCCAACGAATGCCCTTCTTGGGGGAGTCACTGAGTGATTTTGGAAGCCTTCAGCAGTGACAAAAAATATTTCTCACCCTCCCCAGAAAATAAAATCTCAGCAGCAGAGTCTGAATACCTATGGAACACAGCAGTCAGCAGGCCACATCTTCCATACCTTATACATCACTACCACATTCCCTCTAATAAAATGCCCAGAAGCTTCAGGCGTTTCTATAAACACTATAAACCCAGGAGACAGTGCACCATATTTCTCTTTTAGATTCATCTTAGGCTATTTATAACATGATATTCAATCAATTATCCAATGAACTGTAAAGTAAAATACATTTCCTGCCTCAAATGATTAACTCTTGCAAGTTTCGTTCTGAACAAAGATCGTCGAATACGCATTGTGAATTTTGTTAAACTATGCTTTTTATTCCTCTTTGGATTTTAAGGTATTTAGAGAACATTATTGGCTCACATTATATAAAGGATCAATAAGCACGTGTATTAAAAGCTGAACATGTCTTTCAAAGGTTAATTCAAATATTTGCAGTATTTATGTTAATTAGCCTGCACAGACATTATTTAATTAAATTAACAAAAAGCAAACCTGTCAATCATTTCTAGCTTCTCAAAAAGACCATATGGTGTTTTTATATTAAAATAAAACAATACAATCAGTCATTCTCAAGCTGGTTTACTGTGTAAGTACACTGCCTGCTGTGATACAGAGGTTCCAGAATCCAGACTCTCTCAGCTGTTATCAGCTCTGCAGCACTTGTAGTAGTGAAGGTGGCTGAGCCCTTCTGGTTACTGAAGAAAAATCATTCAGGGTTCCTGTCCCTTGATCATGATCCAAACTGAATAATGCAAACACAGACTCTCCCTCATTCACCCAAATTGAATCCATTCTCATTAATCTAGATATCTAGAAAATATTGACTTACCACTGGCAACCCAGGAGCCGACCTTAATGCTGCTTTGAGACACTGCAGCCATCTTTTTCTACAAAAAAAAAATGGAAATGAGTGATTATAATATGAGCTTTGGGCAGAAAGATATCAGAGACATAATGAAAACAGAAAATGCTGGGAATACTCGGCAGGTCAGGCTGCATCTATGGGAAGAGAATCAGAATGAACATGTCAGGCAGTTTCCATCTTCCAGAACTAAACTGCTTGTTAAGCTGCTGGGAAAGTGGGGGAGAAGGGAGGGAATGGCTCTGATATCCCGGAATTCTCCAGGATCAGACAATGTTTACCCCTCTGCCGTCAAGGTCTGTGCCGAACAACTGGCAGCGCTCTACACAGACATTTTCAACCAGTCCCTGCAAACCTGTACTGTCCCTGCCTGCTTCAAAGTCTCCACTATTGTCCCTGTACCCAAAAAAACAAGGATTACTGGTTTTAATGACTACAGGCCTGTCGCACAAGACCCTTGAAAGACGTGCTGGCCAAGCTGAAAAATATCACAAACCCCCTGCTGGACCCTCTGCAGTTTGCATACCTGGCCGATAGATCAGTGGCTGATGCAGCTAACCTAGGCCTCCACTTCATCCGCCAGGATACCTATGCAAGGATTTTGTTTGTTGACATTAGTCAAAATAGGGTGTACCACCTGCAGTTGCAATCTCCTACCCCTTTAAGCCCTCTGTCAGTGGATCACCAAATTTCTGACAGACAGGAAGCAGCATGTGACGCTGGGAAAACACATCTCAGATCCCCAGACCCTCAGCATAGGAGCACCGCAAGGCTGCGTCCTCTCCCCTCTCCTTTACTCTCTCTACACCAATGACTGCACCTCCACTGACTCCTCTGCCAAGCTTCTCAAGTCTGCGGACGACACAACCCTGATTGGACTGATCCAGAATGGGGAGGAATCTGCCCACAAACAGGAAGTGTCCTGGTGCCTTTGTAACAACCTGGAGCTCAATGCTCTGAAGACAGTGGAATTGATAGTAGACTCTAGGAGAGCTCCCCCTTCCCTTCCCTCCCCCCACTCACCATCAACAACACCACATTCACATCTGTGGAGTCTTTTAAGTTACTTGGAACTATCATCTCCAAGGGCCAGAAATCGTCTGATCAGCTGAGAAGGTTGTTGGCTGCAACCTCCCCCCCATTAACGAACTGTAGACTGCAAGGGCCAGGAAGCGTGTGGGTGAGATCTTCTCAGACCCCTCTCAACCTGTCCACAAACTCTGTGATGCACTTCTCTCTGGAAGGCGACTCCGGACTGTCAAAGCAGCCACAGCCAGACATAAAAACAACTTTTTTTCACGAGTAGTAGATCGACTCCATAACCAAAAGTCGGTAGCCTCCTTTTGCTCTGGTATTTTATTTCATTCACATATTTAAACAATAATGTTTTACTATTAATGTTTAATGCTTTATGTGTCATTATTAATTGTTACTGTATGTCGTGTTGTTACTTGCGATCAGAGCACCAGGGCAAATTCCTTGTACATACTTAGCCAATAAACTTTTTCATTAATTCATACATTCATACATACACATTACTGGATCTCAAACCAGGAGGACCGTTGTATAATGTGCTTCTTTTCAGCCGTAGGGTTCACGTAGGTGGATGAATTCCTGATACATTGGGATATTGATTCCTTGCAATAGATAAGCAACACTGGAAATGAGAGAGAAACTTTCAGGACTGGGCAGTGAGAGCAGGAACATCACCAGGAAAATTCTGATGAGTGTATCTCGGCCTCAGAATTGGGGAAAATAAAAGTGGCATTAATGCAGCAGGGTGGCGCAGCGGTAGAATTGCTGCCTCACAGCACAGAGACCCGAGTTTCATCCTGACCTGGAATGCTGTCTGTGTATATACCTTCTCTCTGTGACTGTGTGGGTTTGCACCAGGTGCTCCGCTTTCCTCCCAAATTCCAAAGACATGCAGGTTTGTAGGTTAATTGGCTTCTGGAAATTGCCCCTCGAGTGCAGGATGCGGAAGTGGAATAACATAGAACTGGTGTATGGACTCTGTGGGCCGTAGGGTCTGTTTCCACTCTGAATCTCTAAACTAATGGTCGGCATGGACTTGGTGGACTGACGGGCCTCCATTTCTGTCGGATCTCTCCATGACCCTTGTTAACTTGGGTCATTCCTCCGCCTTCCCCTCCCACTCTCCACCCACCCATGCCCCGCTCACTCTCCTCCCATCCCTGCCCTTTCATTGTCCACCCACCCCTGCCCCTCCACTCACCTCTGCCCCCTCTCCCCTCACTTCTCCCGCCCCTGATCCCCTCACTCTCACACCACCCCCCCCCCCCCCCCCTCCCCCCACCACCACCACCCCTCTTTTTGATCATTTATCTTTCCTTTAGCTAGTGCAGTTCCAGAACAGATTCAGCTGACCTCTGCTGACTTTGTGCTGTGGCTGCAAATTGTTTGCTGGGGAGACGAGACAGCCTTCAACCCCACAATACTGTAATCACCCTCTCCGTGGGAGAAGACAACAAAGTTTCACCAGCCTGAAGACCAGCAAATGTCGCTGGCTGCAGGGAAGAGGATGGGCCTAGCTCAGGGACTAGCTGGTTGGCACGGTCGAGCTGGGCTGAAGGACCTATTTGCCAGCTGTTTGACACTACAGACCAACTCTGTGCCCCCTCCATGGGCAACTCCCTTCTATGCCCAAATGTTTCTGTTCAGTTTTAGGTTATTGTCACATTTAAAAGCCACAGGTCTTCACTCCTCTACAGTCCAACTCCTGCCCACCCACCCGAATACCCGTTGAAACAATGAACTGCAGATGCTGGTTTATTAAAAAAAGGCACAAAGTGCTGGAGTAACCTAGAATGCCCCCCCCAGTATCCACACACTCCCAGCCATCCTTCCATATTCTTGCCGCTGTCTTAGCTGGGTGGCAGTGTGAACTGTGAGGAGGATGCTATGAGAATGAAGGGTGACTTGGACAGGTTGGGGGAGTGGGCAGATGCATGGCAGATGAAGTTTAATGCGGATAAATGTGAGGTTATCCACTTTGGTAACAAAAACACGAAGGCAGATTATTATCTAAATGGCGCCAAGTTGGGAAACGGGGAAGTATAACGGGATCTGGGGGTCCTAGTACATCAGTCTATGAAAGTAAGTATGCTGGCAGTGACAAAAGCGAATGGCATGTTGGCCTTTATAACAAGAGGAATTGAATATAGGAGCAAAGAGATCCTTCTGCAGTTGTACAGAGCCCTAGTGAGACCACACCTGGAGTATTGTGTGCAGTTTTGGTCTCCTAATTTGAGGAAGGACATTCTTGCTATTGAGGGAGTGTAGCGTAGGTTTACAAGGTTAATTCCCGGGATGGCGTGACTGTCATATGCTGGGAGAATGGAGCAGCTGGGCTTGTACACTCTGGAATTTAGAAGGATGAGAGGGGATCTCATTGAAACATGCAAGATTGTTAAGGGCTTGGACACACTATAGGCAGGAAACATGTTCCCGATGTTGGGGGAGTCCAGAACCAGGGGCCACAGTTTAAGAATAAGGAGTAAGCCATTTAGAACGGAGACGAGGAAACACTTTTTCTCACAGAGAGTGGTGAATTTGTGGAATTTTATGCCTCAGAGGGTGGTGGAGGCAGGTTCTCTGGATGCTATCAAGAGAGAGCTAGATAGGGCTCTTAAAAATAACCGAGTCAGGCCATATGGGGAAAAGGCAGGAACGGGGTACTGATTGGGGATGATCAGCCATGATCACATTGAATGGCGGTGCTGGCTCGAAGGGCCAAATGGCCTACTCCTGTATCTATTGTCTATTGTCTTCACCCAATTCCAGCTCAGTACAATATCCTGTCCCTCACTCCATCCTGGACATGGACGCTCTCCTCGTGAAACCAGATCTCCCTCGAGCTCTGCACATTTCACAAGCTGGATAACATACTGGGAATGGGGGCAAGCCTACAGTATATGGATGCACAGCACATAGGGAGAGAGGGATTAGAATAGAGGGATATTAAAAGGGAGGGGGAGTGGAATTAAATTGGGTAGAAGAGTTGGAGAGAGCAGCATTAGAGTTTGGAGAGGTGGGCAGTGCATCTAGTAGAGTGGTTGCCTCTTAAAGCCAGAGAACGAGCTTCAATTCTGGTCCCTGTTGCTGTCTGCATAAAGTTTTACATGTTCTCCCTGTGGCCTCGTGGATTTCTACCTGGTGCTCCAGTTTCCTCCCACATCTCAAGAATGTGCGGGTTGGTAGGTTAATTGGCCGCTGATGTATAATTACCCCTAATACATGGGTGAAATATCTGGAGCTGAATGTGTTGAAAGAGGACAGAAGTGCATCTACTTAAGGAGAATTGGCCCTGGAGTTGGGGACTTCATTGGTCATCTGGTCAAGTGACTCTGGTGACCAACACAGCTTCAGAGAATGAAAAACCAATGTGAAGGTCAGAGATATTACTCTGCAGACGAGATGTGTTATTTCATTGTGGCTCTGCACAAAAATGTTACAGTAGGTGTGGGTCAGAGACATCTGAGCATGCATCCAAGGGATACACTATGGTATATGATTGAGCCAAATTTGAGAAGGAAAAGAAAAAAGTTATGCCAACACACATCTAATGTGTAGAATTGCACTGGCGCTAAGAATGAACAGGATGAGAGGTGGTGGAAGTAGTGAAGAGGCAATGAACAGGCATTTAAGCAGGCAATTAAAAAGGATACAGAAGTAGATATGGGCAGAGAGGCCTGAGAAGAAGATATAGAAAGGCTTTAGGGGATGTTAACATGATAAGTGAATGGACCAAGATCAAGGAAGATCATCTATTTTGTTAGGAACAAATAGAAAGGCACAGTGTTTTCTAAGTGGTGGATGATTAAAAAGGCAGCGTTGAGAAGTTCCAGGATGCCACTGTACATGAATCATCGAAAGTTAACATGCGGGTTCAGTTGGGAATGCAATTATAGTAGTTTCTGTTCAAATAGGATTTTAGTACATAAGTGAAGACATGTTATTCCAATTATGTCAAACCTCGTGAGATTGCATTTAAATGCTGCACACAGATCTGTTCCTCCTACCCAAGGATACCCAAGGAAAGGTATTCTTCCAATGGAGAAAGCGCAATAAAGGTTTACCAGATTGAATGATGGTTTGGCATAGGGGGAGAGATTAAGCAGACGACGCCTATATTTTCTTAAATTTCAAAGAACAAGAGGAGATCTCGTTAAAACAAACAAAATTCTTACAGGTCTTCACATTGCAAATGTGGAAATGATATTCCCACTTGCTGTGGTTTCTAAAGCCAGGAATTAGTCTAATTCAGGACAGAGGCAAGAAATGTCTTCATACACGGGAAGTGAATCATTGGAATTCTCAGCCAAAGAGGGGTTTGGAGATGTAATTATTGAGTATATTGAAGATAGATTGAGACATTTTTAGATATTAAAGAAACCAAGGGATATTTGGATAGTGCAGGAAAGTGGCACCAAGGCAAAAAGATCAGCTCTGCTCTTACTAAATGGCAGAGAAGATATGAGAGGCCAAATTATATCTGCTGCAAAATACCTAGCCACCTGATCTGCTCTTGTAGCACAGTATTTACATGGCTCATCTAGGTGATCTTATCATCATTGGTAACTCCCCAGAATATTGGTGATCGGGGGTGATTTGGCAGTGGTGATACAATTGAATGTCTAAAGATAAGCGATCGGGCTCCCTCTTGCTGGAGTTGGTTATCACTTGAGATTTCTGCGGAACATTACTTGCCACTTACCAGCAGATGGCAATTGTTGTGTGGGTCTGACTGCATGCAGGCATAGGCTGCTTCATTTACCAAGGAGATATGAATAGAATATTGCACGATCATCGGTGTGCAGCTCCAATTCTGGTCTTATGATGACGTTTGGAAGTCAGTAATGAAGCAGCTGAAGACTGTTGAGCTTAGGGCACTGTGCTGAGATGCCTTGTACTATTCCAGAGACTGAGAGGATTGATTCTGACAACCACAACCATCTTCCGTTGGAGTGCGTTTTCTTTGATGCTGATTACTTTGTCCGAGCACCTTATGCCACGCTTGATCAAACGTCAAGTGCTGTCACTGTCACCTCGCTTCTGGAATTTAGCACTTTGGTCAATGTTTGTATCTTGGCTGTGATGCAGCCTGTAGCCAAGTGATCCTTTAAGTAGTTTAGCGTAGTTTAGTTGAGTTTAGTGTAGTTTTGTTTAGCTTATTTTAGTTACGTTTAGAGATTCAGCATGGAAACGGGTCATTCAGCCCATCAAGTCCAACAATCACCTTGTTCAATAGTTCTGTCTTACAGTCTAGAGACAATTTATAGAAGTCAATTAACCGACAAACCTGCTCATATTTGGAATATGGGAGGAAACTGGATCAGCCAGAAAAAACCCACACAGTCACAGGACCACCCAGAGAAAACTGGACCACCCAAAGAAAACCCACGCAGATCATGCAAATTCCATACATACAACACCCGTAATCAGGATCAAACACAGATCTCTGGCCCTGGAAGGCAGCATCTCTACCACTGCACCACAGTGCCACCGTGATCCTTGTGATTCCAAAACTGGACAAGTAAGTTATTGGTGAGCGAGCACCGCTTCTTAAGCCGTCGATGACAACTTTTTTTTAACTGATATATACAGAACAGACCTAGGCAATTTCCCACGCTGTCACATAGATAGCAGCTTTGCACTGCACTGGAACAGCTTGGCTAGTGGCACTGCCAGCCCTGGAGATCAGGCCTTCAGCTGGGATGTCATCTGCTCCTGTAGACTTTCCGGTAAACCTTGCTGACAGTGCTCTTCATCATTTCTAGATATTTCACTTACTCTCTTTCCTCTTCCACATGGCAAGAAAAGGGAGCACAGAACACTAATTGTGTTCTAACTAGAAGAAGCTCTTCAGTCTTCCCACCGCTCGTATCTTTAAAAGAGGCGGGTTGTGGGAGGAATAAACACTGCAGGATGCGAGGCTGAAATGGGCGCCACACGACTACAGGCAGAATTCTCTCGCATCCAGCCACATTGCACACAACAATCAACAAAAGGGACCCTGAAGTCAACAAAACGAGTATTTATACTTTCACAACCATTAGAAGATGACATCCAACAGACCAAAGGATTACTGCCCTTGCTCTAGAATACTGCAAAGTTCTGCTACCTCTTGCCACACTACACTGAACCTCAAGCACAGATATTCATACAATGTCCAGGGAACAAACCTTCAGTCTGAAGACTCTGCACAGAGTTTGCCTCCTGCAAACCAGACTCTCAGATGACCCCCTTGCTCCTGTGCTGCTGGTGGGAGGTCGGGAGGTTGCTGCAACTGGCACCCATTTGAAATCCCCAAGTGACTTTCCAAGGTGACACAGTGGGCTAGCTGGTAGATTTGCTGTCACACAACTCAAGAGACCCTGGTTCAATCCTGACCTCTGATATTGTACACATGGAGTCTACCTGAGAATGTGTGGGTTTCTTCTTGATCCTCTGGTTTCCTCCCACATCCCACAATATGTGGGATGGTTGGTGGTTTAATTGACTATTGAAAATTGCACCTAGTATATAGGCAAGCTAGAGAATCAGAAAAATGGGTGTTTGATGATATGCAGTGACTTGATGGACAAAATGGGCTGTTTCCATGCAGCATTATGGCATGAATACCTCTCTTGGCAATCCGGCATGAGGAGCGGCAAAGTGCAATGATCAAGGGGGCAGGTGCAAAAAGTTGAAAAGATACTGAGTCTTAACTAAGTTTTACTTAATCTTCCTGGAAAAGAAAAAAAACATGGGAACAAGAAAATCTCTCAGAAAAGTAGTATTTATTTGTCTGATATTCCAAAGCTGCTATATTCCCACTTTGGTTTCAATGGTAATTCCAGGAAGGTCAGAAATGATTTTGCCCATACTTAACACCCAAATATCTCCTAATATTGCTGTTTAATGAGCAGAGAAGCACTGTGAAGTTGCCACACCACATCTGCTGAGAGTAGATATCTGAAGTACAGTCTGACAAAAAAGGACTAAACGTGAAACTCAGTGACATGTTTCTAGGTTTCAAACATGCAGGCACTTTAAGCAAATGTAACCTCTATCTCCTCTCAAGCCCTTTTAACATGCATTGAAATTGAAACATTCTCCCCAGCACTCCATCTTCCATCACTTTATCTGCCCAAACTCTCTCTGATTTGAAGACAATACAATGTTTTTGTTTCAAGTTATGAGTGTTCAGTGGCATGTGGAAGCCTTGCTTTGGAGGGGTGAAAATGGCAGCTGTATCAAGATCTTTATCTATTTACCTTTTAATTTACTTTACATTTATTTTAGTTAAGCTGTTGAATTTTAGAAACTAAAGTTGCTTATTTGCTGCCTTAACTGAGAGCTGTTTTAAGGCAATAATAGATTCTTAACTGCAAAGGAGATGTAATTAGGTATCCACCAATTAGCAGTATATTTCCTGGGGTGGTTAGTCTATCCTGCAATTGAAGACAGTATGGGGGCAGTCTTTGTGTGGAGCGTAAATTGGGCAAATGATGGGAAAGCCATCTGTTCTGCATGCCTGACACAATTGGCAGAGGTCCTGTGCCATTTTAATAGTTGGGTCTAATTTAAATCCAATTGGTGAGCAGCCAGCACTAATCACAATCCCTATAGACAGCACACTCATTAGATGGGCAGGGAATCCACTAGTTAAAGGTATATCAGTGGATTTTAATGTGATGTGGTGGCTTTTAAACAAAGGACATCCATGTTCTGCAGTCATAGAAAATGGTGAGCTTCATTGATGCAAGACTGGAGGTACACAGGACAAGTTTGCCAAAGGAATAAGGCCTTTCTCCTCTTCCGAAAGGATCCTCATGAAGACAAGCATCTAAAGGATCCTCATGAAGACAAGCATGAACTGTTGGATCCCTTCAGATGTTCGAAATGTCCCGTAGAGTAGTTACAAGGGCCTTGAAATGCTTTAATTAACAAAAAGCTGAAATATTAACTTTCCCAAGAAAAATTCCAGAGACTTTCCACAGATTAGCTATGGGATATGTCTAATTAATTCAGGAAATGATTCCCTCATCATCTGTAGCATTGAATAGATAAGCAAGAATGATGCAAGCAAAGGCAGAAATTTTATTAGAAGTAACCTTATTGCTTATTTACATATTTTTGTATGTATATTTATTATGCCTCACTGTGCTTCCTGCAGGAACTTCAAGCAATTGAATGGAGCCATCCTATCTATTGAACCAGTCACACGCTGACAGTCCTGCACTCATGTTCCTCTTGAGCTCTCTTAAATAAAAGATCTCCTCTGGCTTTTCAATGGAACAATTCCAGCAGGCTCTTTAAAGATCACAAGTTAGACAGTTCATTCCTTGAGGGAGTGTCACAGTGTACACTCCACTTACAACTATTGAAGCTTCTACACTCGTGTCGGATCTGGACTTGCAGACCCAAGGAGCCCAATGTTTCTTTAGTACTAGGAACCCACGACAATTGAATGTTGCTCAAAATAATACGTCATTTTGTCAACTGGAGACACAGTTCAGCTGCTACAGTTCCCAACATTATATATGATAATCATGGTTTACATTATAGATAAATAACCCCGAAAAAGTTATGAACACTGCCCTGTCCGTCACGGGTTCTGACCTACCCACCATCAAAGGGATTTACAGCAGTTGCTGCCACAAAATGGCAGCCAACATCATCAGGGAGCCACACCACCCTGTCCACACACTCATTCACCTCTGCCAGAAGATACAGGAAGGTGCTAGATGATAGAGGAGTCTGAAAACTGTATCGCCCAGGTACAGCTTCTTCCCTACTGCCATCAGGCTATTAAACACTACAACCTCCAAATAAGCTCTGAACTACATAGACTATTATTGTTATTATTTCATTATTATTGTTTGTTTTTATTTGCACATGTGTGCATGTGTGTATGTAAATATAATATACTAGACTACGTGGGACCAGTTGGGTCCCAGCATTACATGGGAGGGCTGGTCCCCCAACGCAATATTCCGACTCTCCACCAATTACAATATTGGTGGCCAGTGGGGTATGGGGGGTGGGGGGGGGGGGGGGGTGCCTTTCTGGAGCGTTAGTATGGGTGTTGTGGGCTGAAGGGACTGGTTTCCAGAGGGCTAGTATGGACATTGTAGGCCAAATGGATTCTTGGGCAGGCAGCTCAGTCACTCAAGCCTGTTGTGCTGGCAGCTCACTCACTCACGGCTGGTGGGCTGGCAGTTCACTCACGGCTATTCCTTGAAATTCCATTTCAAGCAGGGTGCAAGGCCACCAAATTCAAGTGCAATTTCATACCAGTTCAAGCAGGGTGCAAGACCATTAAAGACAGCGAGTCGTGACCTCTCCCTCCTCCATCTTGCAGAGATTGAGCCACGCCCACACTTCTGGGTTTTATAGTCCCTCCCCCTCCACCCAGAAGGGGCGTGGCCTTCATGGCATGATTGGCAGGAGAGAATCTCAACATTTTATTATATTGTTTACAGTACTATGTTTACATATTCTGTTGTGCTGCTGCAAATAAGAATTTAATTGTTCTATCTGGGACATATTCCAATTCTTTGCTGGAAAATCATTTTATGGAGGAGAAGGGTCAAGCAACCTTTTTTTTTCTCTCTGAGATTCATGAACATTTGGAAGTCTTTTCTTTAAAGTACAGTGAAAGATGAGCTATTAATATTTTTCAAGTCAGAGGTACATAAGCTTAAAGGCGAAAAGTGGACGGAGAGGAAAGTGGAAGTGAAGTTACAATCAGATGATCGTGGAGATATTAAATGGCTGTGCAGGTTTGTGGGTGGTCAAACAATCTTCTCCTGCTTCCCATTTGTTCACATCTCCAGTCGACAAAATAACATGTTATTTTGAGCAACATTTAATTGTCAAGGGGTGCCTGCAACAAAAAAATACATTGGGCTCCTTAAGTATGTAAATCCAGATCATATTTCGTGTGGAAGCTTGAACGTCAAATGTTTGAATATAAATCTAGAATTCCAGGATTAGAACATTGGTTCCAGCAATCTCCGAGTTAATAATCCAGATATTACAACGATAAATATACACTACTCTCTCCCGAGAATGTTATCCTTCCTGCAGTGTGATGTCCAGAAATGCTCAGCGTTCTCCTGATGTGGTGTAATTAGCACATTGTGTATCTGTATTTCCCTTTCCATCCATTTATAATCCAGTTATCCAAGTACAAAGAACAGCTTTTCATCAGTCTTTGAATTTCTTTCTGTGTCTTTCAATGTTTGATCCAATTCCACAACATAGTATTCATTTCAGTCTTATTGATGCCTCAAACTAATAAGGCCTCAGATGAAGATGGTATGTGTGTTAGAAGGCTGGGACCCAAACATAATGGTAAGCTAACGTAGCAGTGATCTCTGCCCACCTGTATTTGGAGACACAAGTTACCTACAGCAGTCACCACAAAGCAATGGAGAGGTGCCAACAAAGCAGTCTCTGCCAAATTAGCTGGTAGGATAAACAAACCAATACCAGCATCCTCTTCCACACCAATACCCCAATGATTGAGCAATCAGCCAGCTCCAAAATGGAGGGCATATAGTTCATGCTCCCACACCAGACCAAAACGAAATACTACAAAGCCTCCTTAACAAATACAAGCCCCCACTTGTATCCCATTATGGGCTACCCTGCCCATGATTTTCAAAATTTAGAGGGTGCATCCAGAATGGTGTCATGAATCCATTTGTCAGTAGTCCACAGAAACCCAGTAAACATGACGGAAGTGGAGCACATTACAAATCATTCACCATCTTATGCTTCACCTGTGTCCTCTTAGAATCTAGTCAGCTAAATACAAAGGTCTCAGTGGTTACCTCAGAACTGAAAGTGTTGCATCTTT
This sequence comes from Okamejei kenojei, assembly GCA_035221665.1. Taxonomy (NCBI): domain Eukaryota; kingdom Metazoa; phylum Chordata; class Chondrichthyes; order Rajiformes; family Rajidae; genus Okamejei; species Okamejei kenojei. Next base: position 40,114,477 of record CM069140.1, read on the forward strand.
TGATTGGAAAATGCATCTTTTGATTGGAAAATGTAGAAGTATTAAAAAATATAAAACATTTTTAAGGGAGTGTCGTGATGTTATAGATAGATCTAACAAAATGCCGATTTGAAACATTGCAACAAATGTAATGGCCTCTTTCTGTGCTACAAAATTATTTGAATCTATGAGCTGCAAAACATAATAAAGTATACAGCTGCGGATGTGAGACCTGCATGCAAGAACCATCCATGCTGTAACACAGATAATTTGTATTTGTCCTTGTGTAACGTTTTTTGGATGTGTAATCCAAACCCAATTTACACATATAAATAGTTACATGATTCTGTTTGGCAAGTATTCAGATGGCAGTACAGGTAAACGAGCATTAATATTTCTTCTCAATTAAGTTGCATTTAATATTTAGCATCTCTAGTATACCACAGAGAATATGGAAGCAGTATCACCCACGGCAGCTTTGACAATATTATTGCATTTTCCTCAAGATGTTAAAACATTCCTCCCTTTTTTACCTAACAGCTAGCTATATTGCCACACCAACTTTAGTGCATCTTAAACGTATTAATAATGTTCATAAAGTGAAAATATGTACTCAGTAGCTTCCAGATAAATGCTGAGTGTTTGATCATTTTATCTTATTCATTATCTCTTAATACAACCATTTTGGACTAGTTAAAGTCAATAACATTTAGCCACAAGTGTTTTTAGGATCATCTTATTTATTTGTGCCTTGAAACAGTGATTGTAAAATGTGTATAATCTGATGAAATTAGAGTACAATTTACAATTTCTGCTATGGATGAAGCCTAGATCAGTTTGTGCAAACATCAGGTTAGTTCACCCGACGCCGGAGTTCCAGCTTCCCGGCAAGAGGGCCTGAAAACATCGGACTGGCTGCGGAGGCCACAAATAGGCCCCGACCTTGGGTGATCACAGAGGAAGAGGACTGAACTTTCTGGTGCCATTCCCCACAGTGGAAATTTTTGATTCTCTTGTGGGGGGGACACGTTCATGTTGAATTCTATAATGTGTTGTGTCATTTTTCTTTTTTTTAATTTTTCTATGGATGTACGGAAACTTAATTATTTCTTCTATGTAAAGCACTCTGGTTTCAACGTGATAAACGTGCTATATAAATAAAATTTACTTACTTACTTACTAATAAGGAGCAGTGCTTGGCTCCATCTCTTGACTGTCAGCTTGTTTGCATATTTCATAAATCTTTTTCTGCCACTTTTTCAGAACCGGAGCAGCTGGCATGGCAGCAGGACTCGGCAGAGCAAAATGTGGCAGGACTCGGCAGAGCAAAATGTGGCAGAATTTCACAGATTTTGACTTGCAAACCACGCAAACAAAATGAGATAAGGGGGCACGTGGATCTCAATGGCAGCAAACATAGTGGATGGAGGCATTGGGTTCTAGGTGCCAAATAGAATCATAGAGCTACAGTATACACAGAAACAGGCCCTATGGCCCAACCTTTCCATGACAACTAAGTTGCCTAACCAAACCAGACCCATTTGTCTGCATCGGGCCCATCTCTCTCTAAATCTTGAAAATAGACACAAAATGCTGGAGTAACTCAGAGGGACATCAGCATCTCTGGATAGAAGGAATGGGTGACGATTTGGGTAGAGACCCTTCTTCTCTAAATCTTTCCTGTCTGTGTACTTACCCACCTCCCTGGAACATCTTTCCATAATTACACCACCAGCTGTGTAAAAACACGTCTCCTCAAGGCACTTTTAACTCTTTTCCCCCTCACCTTAAACCTAAGCCATCAAGTTTTAAACTCACCTTCCCTAGAGAAAAGATTGTGACTATCTCATCTTTGTTGCTCATGATTTTATAAAATTTGTACGGTCACTCTTCGGCTTCCAACACTCCAGGTAAAAAGACTCAGCCTCTCCTTAAAATCCAAATCTTCCAGACCTGGTAATATTCTCTTAAATATTTTTTGCACCCTTTTCAATTTAATGACATCCTTCCTATAGCAGGGCAACCCAATTTTTACACAATACTCTAAGTGTGCCTCTACACTGTGTCTTATCTCACTTCCACAAAGGCAGACCAGTGTAGTAAGAAATTTACCGTCTAAAGAACAAGAGAACGCACACCTCTAGATTCAGGGACAGTTTCTTCCCAGCTGTTATCAGGCAACTAAATCATCCTGCCACAACAAAGAGAGCAGTCCTGAACTCAACCTCATTGGTGACCCTCAATCCTTGATCGGATTTTTCTGGCTTTACCTTGCACTGAATGCTTTCCGTTATCATGTATCATTACGCTGTAATGGTTCGATTGTAATCATGTATTGTCTTTCCGCTGACTGGATAGTACGCAAAAAAAAGCTTTTCACTGTACCTCGGTACACGTGACAATAAATTAAACTGAACTAAATATGCAAGGTAAGATTCAAGCTGGACTCTCTATTTTTTAAATAGGCATTTTTTGGAACTCACTTTCTTTGTTATCTGAAAATAAATGCTGTGCAACCAATTTTCAAATGCTCACATATTCAAGTAGTATTAACTCAGGAATTTTCATTATGTTTGCTGAGTTCCCCTGACAACAATTATGTGTGTGTACAGACTTAAGAGCAAACTTCTGTTTCTTTAAGACCCTGAATTCACTACATCCTTCATTCCTGTTGTCCCATGCTGCTTAATGCCTTGAATTTGGCAAGCCTGACTACAGATGTATTCTTAATTAATGCCCAGCATGATCCTGAAATTATCAATGAGTCCTTTAGTTCCCAACTATTACCATTCCCCTGCAACTGCCAGATTCCCTTAATCTTAACATTTCCCTTATACAATTATGTCTATTGAGTCCAAGATTTCCATAATTTTGGATGGTGTAGTTTAATAGGATTATTTTTGTGATTGTCCAGCATCCCAGTAGGTAACGTAGATAAATGTGCAGATGACAGCCCTTTTGCGTTCCTAATCATTATCCGCTGAATGTTTAGCCTGACCCTAGTGAGAAAGTAACTTGAAGACGAAAGGAGGAAACTAGCGTGGTTGTCATATTCAGCCACAAATGCTAAATAAAAGGTACACCACAACCTCTTCCTAGGGCCCCCACCCTCACAGAAGCCACACTTCAGCTACTTTGGACACCCTAGCATTTCTAAACACCTCTCCTCGACATTACCATCATAAAATCCCCAATTATTCTTATGGTCATCATTCATCAGGACTTTTTCTGGACTAAGGCGGCACGGTGGCCCAATGGCAGAGTTGCTGCCTTACAGCGCTTCCAGTGCCAGAGACCCGGGTTCTATCCCGACTACGGGTGCTGCCTGTACGGAGTTTGTACGTTCTCCTCGTGACCGCGTGGGTTTTCTCCGAGATCTTCGGTTTCCTCCCACACTCCAAAGACGTACAGGTTTTTTGGTTAATTGGGTTGGTATAAGTGTAAATTGTGCCTTGTGTGTGTAGGATAGTGTTAGTGTGCAGGGATGGCCGGTCGGTGCAGACCCAGTGGGCCGAAGGGGCTGTTTCTGCGCTGTACCTCTAATCTAAACTAAAACATTAATACTGTACTACAAGATCAGATTGCAGACCAGATGTTCTACAGCAAGCATTTTACTGCCACCCATCAGGATCATAAACTACACCAGCCCCAACTGGATTAATACCACTTCCGACACCACCAACTTAACTATTTTCTCCTTCCACCCTCATTGGAACATGAATGGAAATGGAAAGGAAGGTAGAAAGGAAGAGAAGGGATATATAAACTAGATTCATGTTTAAACAATGCATTATTAACTCCAATGTTCAGACACTGTACTTGCAAATCAAACTCCAGACATCCAAGAAAGATTACATTGTGTACAAAATAAATTTTCTTTTCATCGATGCTTTCCATAAATATTATAAATCCTAATGTTTCAATTATTTACATCAGCCTTTCAGATTATTTGACAGTATTCATTAAGAAATGGAAATAAAGCTTTTTTGCAGAGGAAGCGGCTCATTATCTGACATCTGCAGATCTCTCACTTTGCAGCTAATTGCAATTAGCAACTGCTCTGAATAATCTTAATTTTCTGTTATTAAATTTCTGCAAAAGAAGCCCGAGGACCTTTAAATGGTGAAGCTTTCTCAAAGACCACAGATTATCCAAAGGGTTAAAACATAAAGTGGTTTATTGATTGTTTAATAATATAGTTGCCATGGAGACACCCATATTTAGGGTGGCACTGCAGTTCAGCGGTAGAGTCGTTGCCTTTAAGCCCCAGATTTGTTCTTGACTAGGGGACTAAATGTATGGAATTTGTACGTTCACCCTGTGACCGCATGGGTTTTCTCTGGGTGTTCTGGTTTTCTCCAACACTGCAAAGATGTATAGGTTTGTCGGTTAATTTGCCTCTAATTGTAGAAATTGACCCTGGTGTGCAGGATAGTGCTAGTGTACTGGGTTATCGCTGGTCGGCATGGACCTAGTGGGCCAAAGGGCCTGTTTCCATACTGTACGTCTAAAGTAAAGTCAAAAGAGAGCAAATGCTGAAATCTTTTAAAAAAGCATACTGCTGGACCAACTCAACAGATCAGGCAGCATCTGTGGAGGAAAATAGACAGATGACTATTCGGGACAGTTCTTCAGTTTGAAGAAAGGTCCCAACCCAAAACATCTTTTGTTAAAGAAGGAACTGCAGATGCTGGAGAATCTCTGCGGGTGCAGAGTTCTAAGGAGCGAAGAAGATACGCGACGTTTCGGGTCGAGATCCTTCTTCAGACTGGTCAGGGATCAGGGAAACGAGAGATATAGACGGTGATGTGGAGAGATAAAGAACAATGAATGAAAGATATGCAAAAAAGTATCGATGATAAACGGAACAAGCCATTGTAAGCTGTTTGTGGTGTGAAAATGAGAAGCTAGTGCGACTAGGGTGGGGGAGAGAGATAGAGAGAGAGGGAATGCCAGGGCCCAAGGGCTGAGGGAGAGGTGGGAAGGGGAGGAGACAGCAAGGGTTAACAGAATTGAGAAAATTCAATGTTCAAGCCCAGAGGATGCAGACTCCCCAAGCGGAATATGAGGGGCTGTTCCTCCAACTTGCGGTGTTGCTCACTCTGGCCGTGGAGGAGGCCCAGGACCGAGAGGTCGGATACGGAATGGGAGGGGGAGTTGAAGTGCTGAGCCACCGGGAGGTCGGGTTGGTTAATGCGGACCGAGCGGAGATGTTCGGCGAAATGATCGCCAAGCCTCCGCTTGGTCTCACCGATATAGATCATCTGGCATCTGGAGCAGCGGATGCAGTAGATGCAGGTGGAGGTGCAGGTGAACCTCTGTCGGACCTGGTAGGACTGCTTGGGTCCCTGAAAGGAGTGGAGGGGGGAGGTGAAGGGACAAGTGTAGCATTTCTTGCGGTTGCAAGGGAAAGTGCCCGGGGAAGGGGTAGAGCGGGAGGGAAGGGAAGAATTGACAAGGGAGTTGCGGAGGGAGTGGTCTTTGCGGAAGGCAGACAGGGGGGAGATGGGAAGATGTGGCGAGTGGAGGGGTCACGTTGGATCTTTGTCCATTTCCCTCCAGAGGTGCTGCTTGATCTGCAGAGTAGTAACCATAATAGTTACAATATATAAATCATACAAAATGATGTTTCAACTTTGAGCTGATGGAAGTACTTTGGTTCACTTCAGTTGGTCAGGCAAACTGTGGTTGGACCTGGAAGTGAAGAGCAACAGAGCGATCAAGGTGGGTATTCTCATTGGACATCTTGTTGGACTGAGCATGTGCAAAGTCAAGGGAATTCAAATATCAAACCACTTCAAAGAGTTTGGTGACCTCTCCCCCTTATCCTTTTTCACATCAAATTGAATATCCCTTTATAATATGCTTTTTAGTATCTCATTGGTCCCTTATACTTAGGAGTCTTTGCCAGTAGAACAAATACAAACTTACTGCACAGGAGACTGCAGATACAGGAATTAGAACAAAAAAACAAAATGCTGGTAGAACTCAGAAGGTCAAGCAGAATTTGTGAGGAGAAAGGAATCTTTGATGTTTCGGGTCAAAACCTTATGTTAGGACTGAGAACATGGTTTAGAATATGGTTTTGTTTATGATTGTTACGTGCACCAAGGCACAATTGTTGTGTGCTATCCAGTCAAAGAAAAGACTATAGATGATTCAAAACAAGTTGTTCAATGTGTAAAAATAAAGCATAAATGGTACGACATTTGGTGCAAGATAAAATTCGATAAAGTCCGATTGAATTCTGTGCGTTCTGAAGTGGCTGATGAGGGCAATATGAGATCTACAGACCGTCACGAGGTGCTTGATTGGGCAGTGGTTTGGTTTTCATGGAGATGATGCTGGAGTCTCTGTGTTTCCAATGTAACTCAAGATTCTCATGAAAATGCAAATGTTTTTTAACCATTTAAAGGAGAACATCCTTGGAAATCTTCCTGATGATATTTTTCCACTATATAATTCAAAATGAAGTAGCTGTTTCGGTAGTCTGGTTCCAGACCAAAGGAGCACAAGCATAACTTGTGCATCAATGTAAGCCTGGTAATGGGTACTGACATTGCTGCCGGTGGATTTGAAAGAATTTGCAGAGACACCGTTGGTGGCAACTCTACAGTGCTTGATATCCCTGCTCTATACTGCTGCCTGGAAGTCCATGACCATTGTGCCATATTTGATCTAGATCTTCAGTAATTCTTTCCTCAAATGCTGTCATGGGCCAAATGTTAGGAGAATAATTTCTGCAGGTGACCAAATCTGAGGAGGCTCACATCAACAAAAAAAATCATGTCAACAAAGTCCACCCCTATTTGCATTTCTTAGAATCATAGTGTTGTTCAGCATGGAACAATAGCAAATACCACTTGCCTATAGCAATTTTATATTCCTCTATGCTCTGTTCATTCACCAGTCCAGATGCCTCTTAAATATTGTTACTGTTCTTACCTCCATCACCTCCTCTGGCAGCTCACTGCATATATTAATACTTGTTGTGTGAAAGAATTACCCATCTGTTTTCTTTAAACCTCATGTTTCTCACTTTGACTGTGCTGGCTCGAAGGGCCGAATGGTCTACTCCTGCACCAATTGTTTACTAAACCTATGCCCTTCCTTTTTAATTACCACTACCATGGAAAGCAGGCACTAGCTATGTGCACCTCACAATTTTATTTTATCTCTATCATGCTACCCCTTCGCCTCCTTCGCTCTGGAGAAAATAGACTAAAGAGCCTGTCCCATTGTACGAGGTTATTCAAGAGTTCTCCCGAGTTTCCCCAGATTCGAACTCGGAGAATTACGGTAATAGCCGCTCTTAGGTACTCGGGGCTCTCGTGGACATTTTTCAACATGTTGAAAAATCTTTACGAGCTTACCGTGTTTCCCCGAATACCTGCCGTTAGTGTTACAAGCCGCTAAGAGACATCCCGAGCTCCGACGTACCTGCTACGTACATTCTACGTACTTACCACGAGTTTGTTATTTTTTTTTAAACTCGGGAGAGCTCTTGAATTACCTCGTACAGTGGGACAGGCCCTTACAATCCATCCTGAAAATCCTAGCCCTCCAATCTTCCCTGTCCACCCGTGTTCCCATTTTCAAGGAACAACATACTTGTGCTCAATCTCTATTCAACTGCATTCCTCAGGGCCCTTCACTGTGTATGTCTTGCTTTGGATTAACTTCACCACATGCATTAATTAACATTTGTCCAAGTTAAATTGCATCTGCCATTCCCTTGCACACTTACCCAATTTATCTTTTTAAAACCTTAGAGAACCCTCTTCACTGCCCACTCTACCAGCAACTTGTGTCATCTACAAATCTACTAATTATTCCACCTACATTCTCATCCAGATCATTAATATATATTCTCCTGCAGTTATTCCATGAAGTTCATGCTCACTGTGCTATTTGATGGACAGAATCCTCATTGTGATTTGGGGAAGCTGCTTTGTGGATGTAGTTAAGAAGGACCCTGGTGATTATTTTCTTGATGGCAGACGCATAAAACCCTTCTATAATTACCATAGTAAGATTTGTCTCCTTTCTCGAGGAATTAGTTCATTTGTGCAATGTGTTAATCAACCTTTCTGATTATAATCCTATTAGCTTATAACCTAATTTAAAGTGCATTAAATGGTATGGCAACTAAAATGTTACAAGGTTATAGCTGTGATAATTCATAGGTAACAAACTGAAGGGATTACTTTTAAACATGAGAATATTGTTTGTGGAATGCATCTAAGCAAATTAGGTTAGTTAGCCACACATCAAAGGAAATTCTTCCAGAACATTTGGCCAGGTTTAATTCCAATTGTTGGTTCTTGTTAGATTAAAAGGGAATCAAAATTTATTGGAGACTGGAGCTGCAGCCAAAACTGGCTTATCCATGATCTAGCTGCTTAACAGACAGCATAGCAATGACTTTCCCTAATGCAGACAGCAGGGAGTTGTCCCTCAGCTATCATCTTTCGTTCATCCACTTATTTCCAGTGGCTGAGGTTATTTGCCTCAGTCACAATGCAGACTCTGAATATCATAAATGTATGTGTAATATATAAATAAATTACAAATAAATTCTGCAAGACAGTAAATAGAAAAATATGGTGCAAAAAAAGACATGACTGCAAAACACATTGAGAAAAAAAAACCCACCTCTATGGTAGTACGAGGTGATGCATCAAGATCCATTGCTGGGATAGGATTAGAGTTATATGAGTCAGTTCAAACACTTGTTGGTTGTAGGAAAGTAACTGTTCCTGAACAGTGGTGTACAGCTTCAGATTTCTGTACATCAAGTACGTCTAATGTCGATGCTATTGTTGGTGGGGTGGGCTGTGCCTGTGATAGGCCAGACTGAGTCCACAACATTCTGCTGCCTCTTGCCTTCCTGTGCATTGGAATTGCCACACCAGACCACGATACAACCAGTCAGAACATCCATTGAAGTCTATTAAAGTATTTGGTGACATGCTGGATCTCTTGAAACTTCTAAGGAAGCTGAAGCACCGATGTATCTTCTTCATGATTACATGTATGTGCTGGATCCCAGATAGGTCATCAAAGATGTCAATGCTCAAGAATATGAAGCTGCTTACTCTCTATGAAGCTGCTCCCACCCACCAATGTAAACTAGCACGTGGTCTCCTGACTTTCTGAAGTCAACAATTAGTTCCCTGGCCTTGTTGATGTTGAACGAGAGGTTGCTGTTGTGGCACAACTCAAGCAGATGTTCTATCTCACTCTCAAGCTGAATCATTAACACCCATGATTCAGTCAACCATAGTTATGTCATTAGTGAATTAATGAATGGCTTGGAGCTGTGCTTAGCCACACCACCATGAATATAAAGAGTGTAGAACAGGGGCATGAGCATACAGCCTTGAGGTTCGCATGTGTTGATGGTCAATAAGGAGGGGATGTTGTTCCTAATCCGAACTGATTGAAGTCTGCTAATGAGGAAGGCCGGATCCAATTGCAAAAGACAGTAATGAGACCCAGGTCCAGGAACTTGGTGATGTATTTAGAGGGGATGATAGTGTTGAACACTAAGCTGTGGTTGACGAACAGCACCTATTTGTTATCCATGCAGTCCAGAGCAACAATGGAGAGGCGTGAAATAGCAACTCCTGTTGACCTGGTAATGGAAAATTGAAGTGAATCTAGGTCATTTCTGATACAGGTTGATTTACGTCATAATCGACCCCTTGAAGCATTTCATTACAGTGGATGTAAGTGCTCCCAGATGATAGTCATTGAGGCAGATTACAATGCTCCTCTTGGGCATCAGTACAATAGCAGGTCGGAATCTCAGTAACATGAGTGAGGTTCCCACCTGCTTCAAAAAGGCATCTTTTGAAGCACACAGTAATCAATTTTTTTTTAAAATAAAGCAACTTCAAAATACAAAAAAAAAAAATCAAGAGCCAGGGGCATGAAAAATAAAATCTGACAGAATTTAGGGCAAATTAGTTAAGTTAAAAATAGTTTCTGTATTCAAATCATTGGCATTCTAACTATTATGGAATAGCAAATCCATAACAAACTGGCTCAGAATATAGATAGTCAAGAATAGGAACTTCTTCTTTAAGTTCTAAAGGCTTTGACATCTTATCTGCTGTTATAGTAATTTTCCACGTTACAACGAGCATTACCAGTAGGTTGAAATTCACTATAAATATTAGTGTTCATTCACATTCCACCTGAAGTAATTCAGCCATTTGGTTTATAATTGGTTTTGTCTCCTGGGACATTATTTTGGAAGTTGGCACAGGAATATATATACAATGTAGTATCCATTTCACATTATAACTTTAACTATTTTGGATTAATTTTTAGTTTTCTTCGGGTAATAAATACATTTAGTCATCTTGCTTCTTTCAACACAAAATAAGGGCTAAATTGTCCTGGAACTGTGGTTCTGAACTGAATCATAACTAATGTTATACCATTGTAGGTTTAGACAGGGGCAGAGCAGAGAGTGGTGATGCCAAGCCTAAGATAACATATGATGAAGATTCAGTACTTGGAGTAATTACTATTTTGTCATTCTCTGCAATATACATTTGTAATATTATAATTACAAGATCACAGATACAAATAGAACATCCGCTTGCATATGCAATTCAGTTTTACAGTTCCTTTATTACAGTGAATATTATTTTTTTCCCCCAAACTGATTTGCTCTATCATTTTATTTTATTTTCACATTTTGACATCAATTAAATTATCAACTTTAAACCAAATCAGCCAATCGGTTATAAATGTAAATATGAATAACTGTGTATTAAGAGGTAAAGTTGCACTGAATGTTCCCAGCAACTAATTGGAAATATGTCACGCAACCATGGCATAAAGGCAACTGAAAACATCCAACAATTAAAATCAGACGTAGCAGAAAAAATTGTATCTTTAAAAGATTGGGCTGGGCCTTTCTAAAGCCCACCCTCAGGAACCACCTTCTCAACCATCTGGTCCTCGGATAATAACCCTTGCTCTGTCAGCTCTGAAATATTGAACAACTATTAAAATGGATTTTAATAATGGAAACTTAAAAAATATTAAAAATCTAAAAACTTTAAAATATTCATATTAACTAGGCAAAACATTAGCCTGCACTTTACTGGTGCCTATCCATCTCTCCCTGGTGAAGCTCGGAGAGGCAGGATGCCAAGTGCTTTCTGACCCTGCCCACAGACATTTCGTTCTTGGACTCAACGGTGGGGCCGGTGTCCAAGTGGTCAGACAAGTGTCCCGACACAGACTTCGGGACATCGAGGACTGCCTTTGTCCGCACCTGCGCATGTCCAGATTGACGAGCAACTGCTCGCCAGAGTCTCACCTCAGAACTACCAGCACACTTCGACCAAGAGTGGTAGAGCACGTTCATTTGTGTACTACGTTAAGAAAACATTTAAACCAACGTAGTTCAAGTTTCAATTAGACTGGGCAGGAACGGGAGACAAAGCAATACTTGAGAAACATGGAATCTCTACAGCAGCAAAAGGCTATTTAGCCCAGGAAGCCATGCTGGCTTTTTGCAAGAGCTGTCTGGATTGTCTCAATTCTTATGCATTCCCCATCCTTTAATGGATTTTTGAAAGTCAATTTAAAATTGACTTCCACCATTCTTTCCATCAATGAATTCCAAATTATAAGTATTGTCTGAATGAAATCCAGGTAAGTTTCATACATCATGGAAACAGGCCATTTAGCCCAACACGCACACGCTGACCAAAATGTTCTATCTAATCTAAAAATGTCCTATCTAATCATTTGCCTGTGTGTGGTCCTTATCATTCTAAACCTTTTTTTATCCATGTACCTGTCCAAATGTCTTTTAAATGGTGTTATTATACCTGCCACAACTCCTTCCTCTGGGAACGCATTCCATATACCCACCACCCTCTAAGTGAAAAGTCGCCCCTCGGAATCCTATTAAATCTTTCCTCCCTCATCTTAAACCTATGCCCTCTAGTTCTTCATTCCCCTACCCTGGGAAAATGATGCTGTACATTCACCACGTTCCCCTCATGATTTTATACACCTTTATTGTAGAGGAAGTATAATAGAGGTGTATGAAACTTGCAATCTAATGAATAAAGCGCTAGCCTGCTCAATCTCACCCTATCGCTCAGTTTAGTTTATTGTCACGTGCACCAAGGTGCAGTAAAAAGCTTTTGTTGCGTGCTAATCAGTCAGCAGAAAGACAATACATGATTGCAATCAATGCATTTACAGTGTATAGATACATAAGGGAAAAGTAAAGTCAGCAAAGTCTGATCAAGGATAGTCCGAGGGTCATTAAAAAGGGACAGAACTAAACACTGCTCTCTGGTTGTGTTAGGACGAAGGTATAGCTCAGATCCTTGGCTCCTGGTATCATCCTTAAAATCTTTTCTTTGCACTCTTTCTAGTTTAATGGCATCTTTCTTATGGCAGGGTGGCCAAAACTGAACATAATACCCCAAGTGTTACCTCACCGGTGTCTTAGAAACATAGAAATATAGAAAATAGATGCAGGAGGAGGCCATTCGGCCCTACACCGTCATTCATTGTGATCATGGCTGATCGTCCCCTATCAATAACCTGTGCCTGCCTTCTCCCCATATCCCTTGACTCCACTAGCCCCTTATAACATAACATCCCATACTTAAACTTAATTCTGTATTTAATTTAATTCTATACTTAATTTGGTAATACTTGATCTGAAAATTGAAATTTCCAAAAAGTGATCCTTAGACATACCAAGATGTTGGCCATCTGATTATAAAGGAAAATTAAAAGTGGATTTCTGTTATCAACCAATATGTAATTTACCCCAATTATTATTTGGTGAAGGGAAGCAATCACAAACCTTAAAGCTTAACAGAAAATGAAGGAGATTCAAAATTTGAAACAAATGTTGAATTGGCTCAATTTCATTGCAAAAAGGGTTCCACTTAGAATATTGTAATGAAATAGGTTTATTGCTTTATAGTGTGCTGGTAATAATGGAGATTAAGGAGAATACAGTACGTTATACTGAGTTCCCATCATTGTAATATTAAGACTATTGGAAGACTGGAATTAATGACTATTTCTCATCACCACTGTTGGTCACAGCAGTAAATATACACTATTGAACTATGTGGGGAGTGAGGGAGAAGCTAATATAATTGTTCCATTGCAGATTCCAAATTTGAAAATCTCACTGGCTTTGAAGTCATATTCAGACCAGACTTCATTTTCACTGAGGCTTATGTCAGTATAATTTGATGCTGCACAGCTCTTCATTTCACATTATATTAGAACACTCATTTGAACCGAGGTATTAAAAATAGATGCAAATTTAATATATATGTGGGGGAATAGAGTATCTTTCAAAATTCCACAAATTACCAGAATATATTATGGATGGGACGACTGGGTAAGGTTGTTCTGAATGTTTCCAAGGATTGCAGAAACTATTAATGAAGGAGAATGAGTAACTAATGTGCTGAGAGGCTCAGATTTTAAAATGGATTAAGACTCAATGATTGGCATAATGGTGGAGAAGAACTGTCACATAACACACGGAAGCTTATCCATAGGGCAATATTTTGGAGAAGAGCCACATTAGCTTCAGAGTATCAATTCTAGTCGCAAACAAGCAACAGGATACCAAATGATCCCAAGATAGACACAAAAAGCTGGAGTGACTCAGTGGGTCAGGCAGCATCTCTGGAGAGCAGGAACGGGTGAGGTGTCAGGTCAAGACCCTTCTTCAGACTTCAAACATCACCCATTCCTTTTCTCCAGAGATACTGTCTGACCCACTGAGTTACTCCTGCTTTTTCAATCAATCAGTTTTATTCATCACATACACATATAAGTGCAGTGAAATTAATTTGCTAGCAGCGGTACAATAAAAACACACAATACAGAATAAAATTAAACACTAACATCCATCACAGCATTCTTCACTGTGGTGGAAGGCACAAAGTACAGTCAGTCCTCCTCCGTTGTTCACCCGTGGTCGGGGTCATAAACCTCAGCAGTCGCCGCTACGGACGGCCCGATGTACAGGCCTTCTCGTCGGGGATGGTTGAAACTCCGACGTCGGGATAGTCGAACACACTCTGGTGTTGGAGATCCCGAATCGGCGCTTTCCTACCAGAGGCCACAGTTTCAAGATGTTGTAGGCCGCAGGCCGATGTTCGGAGCTCTTCTCTGGCTGTCCCCAGCGAGGGAACCTTGGCTCCAGATGGTAAGTCCAGGACGTGCCCGCAGCTAGAAGCTTCGCAGACCATGGCTTCAGGGTGTAATTGGCCGCGGGCCGGTGGTCGGAGCTCTTCTCCGGCGGTCCCAGGCTCCAGATGCTGCGCCCGCGACTAGAAGCTCCGCAGACCGCGGCTTCAGGCTGTAACAGTCTGCGGGCCTGCGATTGGAGCACTCCCTTCTGGCGACCTCGGCAAGGGCTCGCCCACTCCGTGATGAAAAGTCCATGCTGTGCCCACTGCTGAATCTCCGGGCCCGACTCCGGGAAAGGCCGCACCAATCCATGGTTAGGCCGCGAGGGAGGCGACATGGAAAAAGTCGCCTCTCCGTGGAGGAGTTGACCAAAAGCGGTTCCCCCTTACCACCCCCCACACAAGACACCAAGAGACATTGAAACTCACGTTTGGACACACTTAAAAAAAAAATTTTAATTAGAAATAACGAACACGCTGCTGGCAGGGCAGCCGACTCACAGCGCCCCCACCGACCTCTTTTTTGTATCTATCTTCGGTTTAAACCAGCATCTGCAGTTCCTTCCTGCACATACCAAATGATGCTGCTGTGCAACACCCATGATAAAGTGGACAAAGTACTCAAAGTCTCATCCATGTGTAGCAAATGGTTCGGACAGTAACTTGAAAAGTAAGAAGGATTAAATACATCTTTGCTACAAATCTTCAAGGATCGCATCCTTTTGTGTTTTCATAATTGCAGCATGTGTAGTCCAAGATGCAAAGTAGTATAATGTACCCATTCCTTCTATCCAGAGTGCTGCCTGTCCCGCAGAGTTACTCCAGCATTTTGTGTCTATCTTCGGTGTAAACCAACATTTGCAGTTCCGTCCTACACAGTATTATGTTACAGTTAGACCATCAACATCACAGTTTCATTTTGGAAAATATATTTTTTGTTCTCTTCTCTCACACACACAAAAAAAATTCATCTTCCCATCGTCTCGTCATCCGCGTTTCGGCAACACTCATGGAAAGGTGGGGGAATCACGCAGCCACCAAACAAAAACATTATGTAATGGTGTGTCTATGTCCACTGCAGCCCTTTGCTTGTGCTGAAATGTATACTGGTGTCATAAAGCCACAACAGCCTCAAACATTCTTGCCTAATTAGGTGATAAATTTCTTGTCAACCTTGGTAATAAACATTAGTAATAAAGCATTGCTTGCAAGATCAGACATACAAATTGTGTATCAACTTCAAGGATACAGACTTGTTTGCTTGCAAATGCAATATTTGGTTTTACTCTTTATTTATTGTACTGCATATTATTTCTTTCCTAAAAACTGCTTTCCCCCTTATTGTGCTTATCTGGTAGCAGCTAAAGTAGTAAGTTTAACCCAAGAGACAATTGATTATGAATGTAGCGATGTTTTAAAACGATCATGCGTTTCCTTTTCTGAACGAAAAAGTTATTCACTCAATGTCTAGCACTTCATCCTCACTATTTGTGTCAACAGAGTGAAAGCAGACCTGTTGCAATTGAGTATAGAAGGACAATAACTGGAACAGATGGGTATACACCACAAATGTGGGGGCTCAGCATTGTTGTAAGTTCTATATTAAAACATGCACACACTTCATCTCCCAATTATTTAATTAACAAGTCTCCAGTATTTTAATCAGCACTTTCTGTCAATTTATGCTTGATTTTTCAGCTTATGCATTCTTGATTAGTTTCACACGTGACTCTCCACATCCTACAACTTTAACGGCATCTCCCCTTGGAGACATGTCAGTGAGTTTTAATAGTGTCTCAGGATAATGATTTGGAAACCTTTCTTTCTATTTGTTTAGCTCAAGGATTCTACACACTCCCTCTAATGAATAATGTTGACAATGGTAATTTTAGTATTTAACTACCAAACAAATTTATTGAAGTCCTGAAAGTATAACGTCATTATGTAAATATTAAAATATCACTGTTCCTTATATAAGAAAAGTAAATGATTTTTGATTCTCTATATTAAATCGTGTTTTATAATTACCTTCTCCTAATGCAGATATTCTTTCCTTATATTCTTATCAACTAGGAGCCAATAGGTAACGAAGTTTGTTGAACTGTTGTTGAACTGTTCTTAGTCATAAATATTCACCAGCTATCAAGACTTATGTAGTTCAATAACTGGATTAAAAAGAACTGCCTGTCAGGTACATAATTAAATAAATCTCAGAATGTAATTAGATTTGAACTGTGCAGATACCAAACTGCCTGACAATCCTTGCAAAACCATATTGAGCCAGACTGAGACACAAATCAGAATTCAACAGGTTATTAAACTATTATGTGCTGTAATTTTTGTTTGGGAGCATCATAATCAAGTTAAACTCAATAAAAGCTTTAA
Source organism: Okamejei kenojei (assembly GCA_035221665.1). Classification (NCBI taxonomy): domain Eukaryota; kingdom Metazoa; phylum Chordata; class Chondrichthyes; order Rajiformes; family Rajidae; genus Okamejei; species Okamejei kenojei. The sequence continues at coordinate 40,131,051 of CM069140.1, forward strand.
TTTTATTTCATGCACCAATTCTATTATTATTACTTAATGAACTTGCATCATACTATACAGTATATTATAATATGTACCTCTGGCGCTAAGTGTGCAGAATTTTTAGTATTTTCATAGGATTTTATTATCAGTAAACCTATTCATAATGAGCCATATCAGTAAAATATTTCTACAATAATTTCAAGCTGCGCCTTACAAAAACATTGTTTATTGCTTAAAATGTAACAGTATTATCATATTTCAAATCTCAACATTGTTTGTTCAAGGTCTTTTACTCCTTTGGTAAAATTCTGAGGGGTTTTATTACTCATCATTTAAAAAGGCAGAGATTCATCAATGATATTTGGCATAATTCCATAATGTGTGCATTGCTGTAAAGGATGTTAATGTATTGCTAAATTACTTAAAGTTTTGAGGCAATCACAAGAAGTGAAAATGGTGCAGCACATGTAATGTGGTTTGGCATAAATATGTGAAAAGATCTCTGATGGCAGAAGAGTCAGTGGGGTAAATCCTAAAGAGGAAAGGAAAGTTGGATCAAAAATTGGCTGACTACCGTGAACCAAAGAGTAATGATTGTCTGGACTGGTAGTTGGTGCTGGTGAGGTTTCTCAGGCATCCTTACATGTCTGCACTCCAGGCTCAAACAGTGGAGCTGTCATAAGAAACTTACAGACAATGCAAAAATCAGCCATATGGTTGATTGTAAGGGAGAAGGCTGCAGTCTAGGAAAACATCAATGAACGTGTCAGAGAGGCAACAGGTTGCTATATGGTGCTGCCTGGGCTTTCTCCCCTCTTTCTCGCTATCCACACCCATTCCATTCTGTACACTGTCGTGAGGCATTCTGCTCATTGGGGCTGGCCTAACTTTCGCCTTGTTAGCTAGAATGGGCTTCATAACTAAGTCATGTTGGGGGCTCATTCCCCTGAAATTCAGTTATCATGTGACATGTCATAGTCACAGGGTCAGAGTGATACAGTGTGGAAACAGGCTCTTCGGCCAAACCTGCCCACACTGGCCAACATGTCCCAGCTACACTCGTCCCACCTGCCCAACTTTGGTCCATATCCCTCAAAACCTGTCCTGTCCATGTACCCGTCTAACTGTTTCTTAAATGTTAGGATAGTCCCAGCCTCAACTACATCCTCTGGCAGCTTGTTCTATACACCCACCACCATTTGTGTGAAAAAGTTACCCTTCAGATTCCTGTTAAACCTTTTGCCGTTCACCTTAAACCCTTGTCCTCTGATCCTCGATTCACCTGCTCTGGGCAAAAGACATCTACCCGATCTATTCCTCTCATGATTTTATACACCTCTATAAGATCACCCCTTATCCTCCTGTGCTCCAGGGAATAGAGACCCAGCTTACTCAACCTCTCCCTATAGCTCACACCCCCTAGTCCTGGCAATATGTTCGTAAATGTCTTCTGAAAATAGCTGCTTGATTTAATATTTCGTCACCTTCATTATTTTTACGTGTCTCTAGATAAGTGGTTTAAATTGTTGGACTTTAAATGAGTATCTGAGAATCTCCTCCATGAATGCCAACTGTAATTTCATTCACCAGACCATTGATGGCAATCAGTTACACAGACAGAAACACAATATGAACAGGTGATGGATAACTAAACAAGGCAGACAGAAAGGCCGGCAGGTATTTTTGTTTTGTCTTCCCTTCTCCTCCTGACCAATACTTTTCAGATCTTTAGATTATCATAAATCAATCAGTTGGGGTTAAAGGCTCTTTGGAAGATCTTAACCTGCAAAAGAAACTACATTATAATTATTTCCACCAATTCAGGTTTCAAATGAGGCCTGACATTTCAGATTTGACATTACAGCAAATTCTCCTTTGAAGAATTTGTTGCTTTGACCTTGCCACCATGATTATGGCCAAGTGAAGGAGCAGCATTTTTCAGACCCATCATTCTTCATTGCTAGGGGGAATGATCCCTGCTATCTGCCTTGCATTAAGGCCTTAACTTATTTCTAAAGTCAACAGATTTCATTGAAACGATAGCTTAGAATCTCAGATAGCAGCAAAGATTGAGTCATTCAAGGCAGAGACCAGCAGATATTTAAACCCGACAAGAGTCAGGAGATATGGAGAGCAGGAAAGTTGTGTTAATGCTAAGATTAGATCAGCTATGACTCCTAAATCAACGCTTTTCAAACCCACAACCTAGAAGGACATATACAGCATGGTAACACCACAAACTGGAAAGTGCCTTGCAAGCAATTATTTGTCCCATTTGTTGAAGTTGAGCAAGCGGTTTAGGGCAGTTCAGTTGTGGAGGTGATGCCTTACAGCACCAGAGACTCGGGTTCAGATTCTGACTTCAGGTGCTGTCTGTATGCCATTTGTACGTTCTCCCAGTGACCTGCGTGGGTTTTCTCCAGGTGCTCCAGTTTCCTCCCACATTCCAAAGACGAGCTGGTTAGTCGGTTAATTGGCTTGGTAAAATTGTAAATTATCCCTAGTGTGTAGGATAGTGTTAGTGTGTGGCGATCGCTGGTCGGCGCAGACCCAGTAGGCAGAAACGTTGGTTTCCGTGCTGTATCTCTAAACTAAACTGAAAGTTATTTTCATGGCATCCCTCAACCCCACCACTTTGTTCTATCCCTTTCCTATTCTCCTCACCAACAGTGATTAGGCTACAACAGTGGTGTCATCAATGAAGTTATAGATGGATTTGGAGCTATGCTTAGACAAACTATCTTGGGCGTAAAGGAATTAGAGCAGCCTTGAGGTGCATCTGCTTTGATAGTCAGTGAGGAGATATTGTTACTGATATACACTGATTGAGGTCTACCAATGAGGACGCCTGGAGTCCCTTTGTGTTTCAAACCCTTCCTATCTTTGAAGTGGTAGCTGTAAATCTTGAGGGTTACACAAAAGGCTGGAGAAACTTAGCGGGTGCAGCAGCATCTAAGGAGCGAAGGAAATAGAAGGGTCTCGACCCGAAACGTCGCCTATCTCCTTCGCTCCTTAGATGCTGCTGCACCCGCTGAGTTTCTCCAGCCTTTTGTGTAACCCTCGATTCTCCAGCATCTGCAGTTCCTTCTTTAACGCTGTAAATCTTGAGATTGGGGTCCCCATTTCCATACCACTCTTTTAGCCACATGGTAATCCTCCTGCTTTGTTTTCTATTCCAAGATAATAAACACGTTTATTACCTTTGACGTCCTACTTTTCAATTTAGAGCCAAATTCTTGTGGCTCTTTCAGTAGTTCTCACATATTGTTATTTGTTCCAACATGGACCACAACAATCTCTTCTCATTCAAGCTCCTCACCAGCTGTTGTAATACATTTGTTGATGAGGCCATATGGGCAATATACCTACAATCAGAGAATGCTATCTGGCCTCCTAATTTTATCAATTTCTGTTTCAAACATTTATCATTCCATTTCCTCATGTTGTGCTTTAATGCTTATTTTCCATCAGCCTTTCCTTGACAGTAAGCATTCTTCCATTCTTAATGCTTAACTGTTTTATTTCGCTGAAACCACCACCCTGTCTCACGGTCAGCTGCTTTCCAGTCTTTTCTTTAATTTCCCTTCCCTTTTCTGTACGTAGCTATGTATTTAACAAATGATTTCCATTCTATGTCAGTGCAAGCATTATCATTTGCATCTAACTTTACAGCATCATAATTTCTTCTTTCACCTATTCAGCTCCCTTTCCTTGGCTCACAGATCCAACTGACATTGTCAAATACACCCTAGCCTCCTCCCTTGTCAGTCACAAATAGAAATTACAGTTTGTGGCTCAAGCAGTAATAATGTACTGCAGACATGGTCTGATCAGCTCAAAATCTCACCAACAGATGCTGTCATAACATGCATTTTTCTCAACACAGAAATGCCAATGCTGGACAGTCTATCATTTATCTATTAAATCTCTGGAAACAATGTGTATTTATAGGTCAGGTATACGGCAAATGCTTGTTTGAAATACAGTGTTTTCTGAAATGCATCTTAATTTCAACACTGGAAAGTCCAACCTACTCCATTCAAGCAGCACCCTCCTTTTCAAGGCTTTGAACGTGCTTCATGAAGCAAAATGAGTGCGGTATTTTCAGGCAATTTTGTACTTTGTAATTATATAAGTAACTTGAGATTACTGGCATGCACCATATTGTAGTTTATTGGGAGCAATGGATAACGGGTCTTAATTTCTTTCCTCATTTTCTCCAAAACCGCTCAACTTCCCAGTGGATAATAAAACTATATTATTACCAATGTTTGTTTTGTTTGTTTATGGCATGGGGTGATCTCCAACATTATTGAATATAATTCCACCATTTAGGGAACAAAATCAGATCTCGGTAAAATGGAAGAAAGCATTATTTAAGATTTCCAAAATTTGAATAATTTACAAATATTTGTATAATTTGTAGAATTTGATTTGTTAAATGCCTGGGAATTCTAGTATCTTATGCCTTAATTTTTCTAACAACCATTTCCAGGTCTTTTCAAATCACTTGGAAATTTCATCATGGCATTCACAGAAAAAAAATCCAGATTGACTCAGGGAGAACATAGAGTTCTCAATGATGGCACTGGAGGTCAGGAGTGAACCCAGGTTGCGGCACGTGCTAGCTCTACTAGCTTCACCACTATGCCAGCCTCTTCTTTTTTTCTATCTTGTCTTTGATAATGGGTTGACCAAACTAGATGCTGCCTGTCTAGCTGAGTTACTCCAGTATTTGGTGCCTATCTTCACCCTATCAGATGTATCGGAAAGCGCCTGGTCCCGATGTCCGGTTGTGTTCTAAAAACCTGTGTGGACCAACAGCCTGGAGTTTTTACAGACATTTTCAACCTCTCACTTCTGAGAGCTGAGATTCCCACCTGCTTTAAAAGGGCATCAATTATACCGGTGCCCAAGAAGAGCAAGGCGACGTGCCTCAACAACTATCGACCTGTGGCACTAACGTCGGTGGTGATGGAGTGCTTTGAGAGGTTGATCATGGCACAAATCAACTCCTACCTCGACAAAAACCTGGACCCACTGCAGTTCGCTTACCGCCACAACAGATCAACGGTGGATACAATCTCGCTGGCTCTCCACTCCCCTCTGGACCAGTTGGACAACAAAAGCTCATATGTCAAGCAGTTATTCATTAACTACAGCTCGGCATTTAACACTATCATCCCCTCTAAGTTGGTTACCAAACTCTCAGAACTGGGTATCTGCGCATCCCTCTGCAATTGGATCCTTGACTTTCTCATTCACAGACCACAGTCTGTTCATAATGGTGGAAATGTGTCAACGTCGATAACAATCAGCATGGGAGCACCTCAAGGCTGTGTGCTCAGCCCCCCCGCCATACTCACTCTATACTCATGATTGCGTAGCCGGTCATATTGCGAACTCCATCATCAAGTTCGCTGACAACAGCACTGTTGTGGGACGTATCACTGATGGTGATGAGTCAGAGTATAGAAGTGAGATCGACTGTTTGACCAAATGGTGCCAGCACAATAACCTGGCACTCAACACCAGCAAAACCAAGGAACTGATTGTGGAATTAGGAAGGGGTAGGATGGGGACCCATAGTCCCGTTTATATCAACGGGCCGATGGTGGAGAGAGTCAAGAGCTTCAATTTCCTGGGCGTGCATATCTCTGAAGATCTCTCCTGGTCAAAGAACACTGATGCAATTATAAAGAAAGCTCATCACCCCTTCCAAAGTCCACAATCAGTTGAACCTCTACTTCCTGAGAAGATTACAGAGAATCGGTATGTCAAGCAGGACTCTCTCGAACTTCTCCAGGTGCACAGTAGAGAGCATGCTGAATGGTTGCATTGTGGCTTGGTTCGGCAACTTGAGTGCCCAGGAACGGAAAAGTCTGCAAAAAGTTGTAAACACTGCCCAGTCCAGCATCGGCTCTGACCTCACTACCATTGAGGGGATTTATCGCAATCACTGCCTCAAAAAGGCTGCCAGCATCATCAAGGATCCACACCATCCTGGCCACTCACTCATCTCCCCGCTACCTTCAGGTAGAAGGTACAGGAGCCTGAAATCTGCAACATCCAGGTTCAGGAATAGCTTTTTCCCCACAGCCATCTGGCTATTAAACTCAACTCAAACAAAACGGTGATCATTAATATCTTTCCTGGTCCGAGAACACTGATGCAATTATTAAGAAAGCATATCAACACCTCTACTTCCTGGGAAGATTACGGATAGCCGGTTTGTCAAGGAGGACTCTCTCTAACTTCTACAGGTGCACAGTAGAGAGCATGCTGACCGGTTGCATCGTGGCTTGGTTCAGCAACTTGAGCGCCCTGGAGAGGAAAAGACTACAAAAAGTAGTAAACACTGCCCAGTCCATCATCGGCTTTGACCTCCCTTCCATTGAGGGGATCTATCGCAGTCACTGCTTCATAAACGCTGGCAGTATCATCAAGGACTCACACCATCCTGGCCACACACTCATCTCCCTGCTACCTTCAGGTAGAAGGTACAGGAGCCTGAACACTGCAACAACCAGGTCCAGGAATAGCTACTTCCCCACAGCCATCAGGCTATTAAACTTGGCTCGGACAAAACTCTGAACATTAATAGCCCATTATCTGTTATTTGCACTTTATCAGTTTATTTATTCATGTGTGTGTATATTTACATAATGGTATATGGACACACTGATCTGTTTTGTAGTCAATGCCTACTATATTCTGTTGTGCTGGAGCAAAGCAAGAATGTCATTGTCCTATCAGGGACTCATGGCAATAAACTCTCTTGAATTTTGAATCTTGTATTCCATTTGTCCTATCCATGCCTTCACCGCCCTTTCATCAACTTAAAACATACTTGGTCAAGTATTAGCTTATGAGTCGCATTACAGAAATGGAAATTGAATTTTGAATTGAGTCTTACTGGAAGTAATGTTTTCAAAAAGAAGAAATGTGAAGACAATAATCAAATTAGTGCAAGTAAATTGTTCACCATCATCTTGTACATATATTTGTAAAGCTCATTTCAATCCATTTAATTTTGTGAAATAAATTGTTAAATACCAATTTTAAAAGCATAAACCAGACAAAAGGAAGGTATTATGTTATGGAATCGTGACTGGTTGTATCATGGCATGGTTCGGCAACTTGAGCGTCCAGAAGCAGAAAAGAATGCAGAAAGTTGTGACCACTGCCCAGTCCATCATCGGCTCTGACCTCCCTACCATCAAAGGGATCTATCGTTGCCTCAAAAAGGCTGCCAACATCATCAAGGGCCAACACCATCCTGGTCACACACTCATCTCTCCACTGCCATCAGGTAGAAGGTATAGGAGTCTGAAATCTGATACATCCAGGTTCAGGAACAGCTGCTTCCCCACGGTCATCAGGCTGTTAAACTCCCCATCAAACAAACTCTGAACGATAACAGCCTATTGCACTTTATCTGTTTATTTATATGTATATATATGGTCTATGCTTTATACACACACACTGAACTGTTCTGTATTTATGCTTACAATATTCTGTTGTGCTGCAGCAAGCAAGAATTTCATTGTTCTATCTGGGGCACATGACAATAAACTCTCTCGACTTGACTTTTCCCTGCTTAAGGAACGTTTGTGGCATTTTAACATATGCTTTGGACATCACTGGAAGAGGTTTCCTTGGGTCAGGTCAGGCAGGTCGATATTTGTTCAAGGAGATCAATAACACAAAGCACAAGGAAGCTGATACTCCAAGTGTTTATTTTCCAATATCTTTGTAACCCTACCATCTTGCTACTTGGTCAACTCTGTAACCACAGGGATGAATATTGCCATATATCAAGGAAGTGTCCATGTCCCCGTTTCTACGTGGACTTGCAGGAACAATTCTTAAGTTCCACATGAGAGTAAATTAGCAAAAATAAAATACTGTAAAAGTAGTGGTAAATTGGAATTATGGGTTGGTAATTAACAGGGCAATATATCACTACGCTGAGTGTTTGTCGGCACTGGGCCTCGACTCGCTGGAGTTTAGAAGAATGAGGGGGGATCCTCATTGAAACATACAGAACAGTAAAAGGCTTGGATAGAGTGGATGTGGAGAGGATGTTTCCACTAGTGGGAGAGTCTAGGACTGGAGGTTTTGGCTCAGAATTAAAGGACATTATTTTTGGAAGGAGATGAGGAGTGGCAGGAGAATAGGGTTAGGAAGGATAAATATATCAGCCATAATTGAATTGCAGAGTAGACTTGATGGGCCAAATGGCCTAATTCTACTCCTATCACTTATATAAAAGAGAATAGCAGCAGTGGAATTGTTCTTTAATTGGCACAATGTGATAACTGAGGTTTCTCAGACATCTGAACTGGGACTTCAACTTTTCACCACATTCATCAGTGGCACGGATCAAAGGCTAAGGATTTAAAGAACAAAATTTGTACCCATTTAGCAGACACAATAAATTGTGTGCACAGAAACAAAGAGGTTACTAAAGGACAAAAGCAGATTAATTGCAACAGATGGAATTCAAAGTGGGAAAATCTGAAGCCTTTATTTAGGTCTAAAAAAGATGTAGTAATATCTCCCTCATGGTGTGAGACTGGGAACTGCAGAGCAGAGGTTAAAATCTAGTGTACTAGAAAATAAACCAAAAAAAAGACAAAAAATAGGGTTTAGAAAATATGCTTGTGCATAGCCTGGTCAGATCCACCAGGAGTATTACATTTAGTCTTGGCCATGTACCTCAGGAAAAGTATGCGAGTATTGAAGGGATAGAACAGAGTCATCTGAACTGAAATGGTTAATTTAAGAAGAAAAGTTTGCTAAATGCTGTTTGCATTTTGAGTTTAGAAATTTGCGATAATTGATGGATTTAAATAAAAGGATTCAACAGGGCCACATGGTGGTGCAGCAGTAGAGTTTCTGCCTTACAGCGCCAGAGGGTTCAATTCTGACTACGGTCACATGTCTGTACGGAGTTTGTACATTCTCCCCGTGACTGTGTGGGTTTTCCTCCGAGATCTTTGGTTTCCTCCCACACTCCAAAGACGTACAGGTTTGTAGGTTAATTGCCTTGGTGTAAATGTAAATTGTCCCTAGTGTGTGTAGGATAGTGTTAATGTGTGGGGATCACTGGTCAGTGCAGACTCAGTGGGCTGAAGGGCCTGTTTCCACGCCATATCTATAAAACTAAAAACTAAAACAGGATAGGGAAAAAATCTCTTTTGAGGGAATGTTAAGGATAGTCATTGTGGAGAGGTGGTAGGGTAGGATGCAGGATTGGTAAAATTAGAAACAGTTCATGAAGATTGAAATCAGGAATCTCTTTTTTCATGAAAAGCATTGAATAATCTGTAATTCACTCCACACCATTCCAAGAGGATGTGAATGGTAGATTGGGATTTTGAGGGCTGACATTGAAGGATTGTCATAAATGGACTTATGGAAATGTAAAAAAAATCAAGAAGTATTCATATTTGGGATATAGAAATTGGACCAATTTATTACTAAATGATTGCAGAGAAGGTTTAAATAGCTGGGCATTGCTGTTCCAATGTTTCCTTGTTTGTAAGGATTGTTGAACTGGATTGTGTTCAAACTTTCAGTTACCAAGTGGGAGTATTAAATATTCATTAAATTGAGCTTAATGAAACTCATCTATACCATGTTAAAAATAACTGGGTATGACTGCTATACATTGTAATTCTTACAATAATTGCCGATTACCTGCTTGGGCAATATGCATCAAACCTTATGATTAACTCATTCAAATGCAAATGACAGAAATAGCAGCCAAATTGAATAAACAGCCCGTTCCATTTTAAAAATAGTCCATTGGGAACTGATGACGTTCAACATGAATCAGAATTATTCTGCACCACTATTGTCTTTGACTGGATTCAATCAACTTGATTTTAACCAAATAAGCAAGCCAATGTCAAATATCCCTAAATGAAGTTAATATTGCTGCGCTCCTCTATGCTTAGAATTACAGTAACAGCAGAGGGGTCTGAGTTCCCTGAGATTCAGAATCCAATTGATTGTGCTGTTCACGCATTCAGCCTCTCTCAGCCTGACTCTGCACGCACTAGAACAGCAGAGCTGCAGTATCCATTTTCAGAGACACTGCTCTAAATGCATAGAGCATCACCTGAATTATAAAAATCATCTTATGTGACCCATGTACGTTTGAGCAAGGATATTCCTATATTTTATGTCAATTAAGTCAATGTCAAAGTTGAATTTGAAATTTAAATTTAAAGCGCTAGAAATGCGCAATGATTCAGTCAGCATCCAAAGGAGAATGACATTTTGAATGCAGCCATTGAGCAGTAAAAGTCTGACCACATGGTCATTTACTGCATTTTCTGTTTGTGATAGTCAAGTAATAAAATGTCGTTGATGTGGACATAATCAGATCATAAGGTCATAAGCGATACGAGCAGAATTAGGCCATTCGGTCCATCAAGTCTTCTCTGCCATTCAATCATGGCTGGTCTATCTCTCCCTCCTAACTCCATTCTCTGCCTTCTTCCCAAAACTTGTACTAATCAAGTACGATGATAAAATAGCAAGAAGTGCTAATCAACTAATTGGTCAGGTTTAGTTCTGGTCATCAATGTAAAAAGTTGCAGTGAATTAGCCCCAATCCCGTGCCCTTTTTCATTTGAAAATATTTATCCACCATCCTAATAAAATGATATTGTGCATTTAGCTTCTACTGGTGCTTTGTTGAAGTGATACTAGGACATACAAAAATCTCCTAAACACTTCTTCCTTTGATTTCACAAAAATGTAACGTGTATCAAGTTACGAACTTATTACTGGAAATAAATTTCTCAATCAATTTTATTTTCAGATTTCATAATCATGCTCTGAATTCTGATAAAAAAGACCTTAGGTCTCTTTCCTTCTCACAACTAACTAGACATGTACGTGTGCGTGTATGTGTGTGTGTGTGTGTGTGTCCTTTTTTCCTCATTTATTATATTGTTTATAGTGTACTATGTTTACATATTCTGATGTGCTGCTGCAAGTAAGAATTTCATTGTTCTATCTGGGACATATGGCAATAAAACACTCTTGATTCTAATCTCATCCCTTATACAGTCACATAGAATCATTTCAATATCTTCCTTGGGTCTTAAAATCTTCCATTAAAAAACACTTGCTAGTAATTGAGCACAAACTTTCTCCTGCCTACCCAATAACTTTAGCATTGCCTCTTCTCTGTTACGTTTCTGCTGCTAAAGTTACTACCTTAACGTGATTTGTTTTTCATTCTTTGCAATGATATCAAAGTTATTGCAGAAGTTCAAGTCACATAATAGAGGGTGAGGTTTTTGAAACTGAAGAAGCGAAGTCCATCAGTTTCATCGGAAACTCCATAAATAGGATTACATTTGGGGCTTTCAACCAAGTGACACATCCATTAAACCAAAGCAAAATGAGCAAGCAGCGTCACACCAAAGTGAACAGGAGAATCAAAATCAAAGCATGGCAGGAAGGGGGAGGAAACACAAGCCAACGTATATGACAGAAAATGATTATGGAGTACGTAAAACTGGAAAATTCAAAGCTTAAGGATCTTTATCCAAATGTATACAGCATTTATAACAAGGCAGATGAGTTGACAACAGAAATAAAAACAGAAATGTTTGATTTATTAGCCATTGTAGATGCATGTCTACATGGTGACCAGGACTGGGAGCTCCATATTCCGTTCTTTGATGGAAATGAATAGGCACAAAGAAGGTGGGGTGTGTTGCTAATCAGTGCGGTAGGGGTACATAATCATAGAATGTAGATATGGTGGATAATGATGTGGAATCAGTCTGGATGGAAATATACCTTTTCAGGGAAAAGTGTTGCCTTTTGTTCGGACAAAGCATAATTGGGGAAATATGAAAGTATATGACAGGGAAACTGCAGTTATGGGAGATTTTAATCATATATTGGATATCAAAACAAACAACAAGACCATCAACGTGTATAAAAAAAGATGAAGAGGGTAACAAAAGTAAATGCAGGACCCATTGAGAGCATGACTGGGGAACTCATGATCGGGAACAAGGAAATGGTGGATAAAGGACACTGCAAATATCCCAGAGTATCAATATTGCAATTCCAAAATAGTATGCAAGAACCTTTAGCAAATATTATTACAAGGAACAAGATATTGAAACAACAGTGAGACTGAAAGAGGCAACAAAAGTAGATAGAGTGGTAAAGACGGCGTATGGTATGCTTTCATGAGTTGGGGCATTGAGTATAAGAGTCAGGAAGTCATGCAGCTTTATAGGACTTTGGTTAGGCTGCATTTGAAATATTATGTGCAGCTCTGCTTGTCCCATTATAGGAAGGATGTGAAGGCTTTGAAAAGGATGCAGCGGAGGTTTTCCAGAATTATGCCTGGATTAGAATTGAATTGAATTTATTTGTCATTCAGACCTTTCCGAATGAAATTTCGTTCCCCTGCAGTCATACATATAATAAAATAATGACAGAAACACACAATAAACACAAATTTAACATCCACCACAGTGAGTTCACCAAACACCTCCTCACTGTGATGGAAGGCAAAGTCTTAAAGTCTCTGTCTCTTCCCTCTTTGTTTCCCTCTGCGCCGAGGCGATCCAGGCTTCAGATGTTGTGACCCCACGGGGTGATGGTAAGTAAGTCCCGCGGCTCAACCATGCTCCACGAACAAGCCTGTTCAAACTCCGCGGCCCGGGGTGGTCGAAACTGCCGCCCTTCAGACCAGCGGAAGCTGTTCCAAGATGGCCGACTGCAGTCCGTCTGTTATTTTCTTTTTTGTGTTCCTTTGTCCTGTTTTTAGTTAATTTTGTGTTATTAAATTGCGTGTGTGTGTGGGTGGGGGGGAGAAACATGTCTTTGGTCTCTTCCTTTGGGGGGGGTGCGACTTTTTTTGTCGTATTCCCCGTCTTCGTCTCCGTCTGCATCTGCGCCGAGGCCTAATGGCGGAGCTGGCGGCCTCGGGGCTGTTCCAGCAGCAGCGGCGACCCGACCTGATTAGAAGTAGTAGATACTGGAAGATATTAGACAGACTCTGGAATTCTGGAAGTTGAGGCAAGAGATCTGATCTGATGGAAGTATATACAATTATGTGATGTTTGAATATGCTAGACAGTGAAAACCTTTTTCCCAAAATTTTAAATATCAAATACTAGAGGGCATAGCTTGAAGGTAAAAGGGGCAAAGTTTAAAGGTGATGTCAGGACAAGTTTTTTTTTTGCTGAGGATGGTGAGTGCTTGGAGCGTGGTTCTGCGTATGGTAGTGGCAACACGTATGATAGTGGCATTCAAGAGACTATTGGAAAGGCACAATGATATACAGGGTTTGGAGGGATATTATTATGTACAGATAGATAAGAGTTGGTTTTGGCATCATGTTCAGCTCAGATGTTGTTCGTATGTCGTAGGAGCAGAATTAGGCCATTCGGCCCATTGAGTCTACTTCACTATTCAATCATGGGTGATCTATCTTTCCCTCGCAACACCATTTGACCATCTTCTCCCTGTGATCTTTGACACCCTTACTAATCAAGAATCTGTCAACCTCCACTTTAATAATACTCAATTGCTTGACTTCCACAGCCAACGGTGGCAATGAATTCCACAGATACACGACTCTCTAAATAAAGAAATTCCTCCTCAACTCTTTTCTAAAGGTACATCCTTTTATTCTGAGGCTTTTCCCTCTGGTCCTAGACACTCACACTAGTGGAAACATCCTCTTCACGTCCATTTTATCCAGGCCTTTCATTATTCGATAAGTTTCAATGAAATTCTCCCCTTCACCATTCTAAACTCCAGCAAGTACAGGCCCAGAGATTGAATCTCATCAATCTCCTCTGGACCCTCTCCAATGGAAGGGAGGGTTTTGGGGGCGGGGGGGGGAGTCGGTTTCCGCCACGGCTGGTTGTGGTTTTACCGCGCTCACTGTGCGCTTGTTTTGAGATTCTGGATGTCGGAGGTCCTCGGAAGAAAAGAAAAATATGCCTGCAGGCTGGATATTTTTGGGTTATGAAGCATGTCTCGCCAAAAAAGTGGAGGGGCTGCAGGCTCCTCTCTGTGGATGTAATAAGTAGAGTTGATGGAAGAAAATTCAGTACATTTGGCTTTCCAGAGGGCATTTGATAAAAGGACAGTCCATAAAATAAGAGCTCATGGTTTTGGGGTCGTATAATTGTGGAAAGTTATCTTTGTATCTGTACACATGGCCTTGTGCAATGAACGCCAATGTATCACTTGCCTTCCCAACAGTCTACTACATCTACATGTTTTGAGTTACTGCAGTACAAGAATGCCCACGTTTCTTTGTATGAACATCGACTTCTCAAACTTCAAATAGCCCTTGCTTTCCCTCTCTCCATCCCCTCCCCTTCCCAGTTCCCCCACTAGTCTTGCAGTCTCAGACTACATTCTATCCCTGTCCCGCCCACTCCCCTGACATCTATCTGAATAAGGGTCTTGTCCCGAAACGTCACCCATTCCTTCTCTCCTGTCCTGCTGAGTTACTCCAGCATTTTGTGTCTACCTTCTCTTTGTACCTCAATAGTTCCTAATCTCTCACCATTTAAATAATACTTTGCTTTTCTGCTTTTCCTACCACAATGATAACCACGTTTACCATGTTATACTGTATCCGAGTGTTTAGCTACTCCCTCTAATAGTCTAAATTGCCCTGGTGAATTTCATGTTCACCTCACATCTCATGATCCCACTCAGATATGCATCATCAGCAGATTTGAAACTGTTAACTTGGGTCCTCTCATGCAGATCATTTATGCATATTGTGAATAGTTGGGCCCCAAGCAACGAATCCTGTAGTACACTAGTTGTAATCACACGACAACCTAAAATAATTGTTTTTATGCATACTCTCTGCTTTCAGTCTGCCAACCGATTGTCAATCCAAACAGGCGTGAAAGAATCAATCTCGTGCTATAATTTTATCAACTAATTTTTTCTGTGGTATTTTATAAAAAGACCTGAAAATCCAAATACAGCATATGCATTGGTCCTGCCTTTTATAATTTTACTAGACCAGGTGCAGACCCATTGGGCCCCATCCCCAAGGCAATATTGCACCACTGACCCATTGCCCCAAACTGCGCAGGCGCAGCTGAGGGGTTCCCATTGTGACGCCAGAGATCCCCGTTGTGGCGCGACTCAACAACCCTCCCCCGAATGCCCCCCCACCACCCCTCTTCCTACCCCTATCCTCCTCCATTCCCCCTCATCCCCCAGCACTCATTCCCACTCCTCTCTCTTCTTTCCCCTCCCCCTATCCTCTGTCACTCCATCCCTCCATAACCCCCCCCCCCACAATGATTTTTTCTTTTTCTTTAAAATAACATAAACACAATGTTAACTGTTAATGAAAACGGTAGAATTTGATTAAAACTGAGGTTTGTTTTTTTTTAAATCGCGATATTTTCTGTAAATGAAATTCGGGAACCCTTTGGGACGTCAGTGACGTTGAACACAGCTGGCGGGCAAGGCAAGTGGAAAAGTGGTTTGAAAAGTAATTTTTGTAAAGTTTAAAATGTCAATAACTTGTAAAATATGACAAAATCCGAACAAAACTAGTTTCATTTACATCCAAGTCTAATGATGAATAAGGTGGGCCAAATATTGTAGCGCTATTGTGTACCATTTTGGCAAGGTTTTGGGATATCACGCAAAATGGCAATAACCTGTAAAGTATGACCCCCTCCCTCCCCTCCATCCCTCTTCCTTCCCCTATCTTCCTCCATTCCCCCTCATCCCCAGTACTTCCTCTTCATCTTCCTCCATTCCCCCTCATCCCCAGCACTTCCTCTTCAGCCTCCCTCTTCTTTCCCCTCTCCCGACCCTTTTCCCAACCATCAGTCACTCCCTTCCGCCCTCCATAACCTCTCTCCTCTCCCTTTATCCCCCTGCTGCCACACTCCTCACCTCCCCCCATCCCACCCCTCCTCCTCCTCCTCACCTCCCCCACTGCCCCCCTCTCCCTCTATCCCCCACTTCCTACCTCTCCCACTTTCCCCTCCTCCGCCACTTTCCCCTCTGCTCTCCACTCCTCACCTCCCCCTATCCCACCCCCCACAATGAAAACAATGCGTTTTTTAATGAAACCTCCCCCCCATCCCACCCCCACAATGAAAATCACGATTTTAAAAAAAATGAAAGCTCTTGCATATCCCAACCCCCCACAATGAAAATCCGAATGTTTTTTTTTTAAAAAAAAGACATTCTCAATGAAAATAGCACTTTTTCTTAAAAAATAACCTAAACGCAATGTTAGCTGTTAATGAAAATGGATGAATTTGATTAAAACTGATTTTTTATGTAAATGAGATTTGGGATCCCATTGTGACATCGAACGCGGCTGACAGGCAGGGCAAGTGGAAAAGTGGTTTGAAAAGTGATTTTTGCAAAGTTTAAAATGTCAATAACTTGTAAATCTGAACAAAACATTTACATCACAGGACAATGGTAAGTAAGGTGTGCCAAAAATTGTAGCGCTATCGTGTACCGTTTTGGCAGGGTTTTGGGATCTCAGGCACATGCCCGCACACATATATACAAACAAACAAGATGAAAGTTTTAGTAATATATATTGATAACATGGATTCATAGAATTTTCCCTTCTACTGATGTTCCTTCTTTTTTTCCTCCCTCATATTTTAGAATTGTGGGATTATATTTGTAATACCCCAATCTGCAGGTACAGTTCTATAATCAAGAATCAAAATGAAATTCTTACTTGCTGCCAGGCCCAGAAAAAGCAATAACATGGATAAATATATAATAATCAGAAATTAAACACCATCCATCGAAGATCATAGATGCTATATAATTTATGGAAATCTGGAAATGACAACCAATACATCCTTTACTTCTATGGCTACCTGCGTGTATTTTATAGTACTCTGGGGAATTATGCTTTGGCCGATTTATCTGCTATTAATTTCACCAGCACTATTTTTTTTAACTGAATTCAAAATGGATCAATTTTGTGATATTTTGATGCATTTAACATTCTCCTTCTTTTGGCAGTAATAGTCAGGCTACTTTTCAATTTTTATTTGTACTCTAGAAAGGAACATCTGTTGCAGTCCCTTGACTGTGAGCCATCTTGTCCTGTCCTTTAATGAAGCTCCACAATATAGCTATCTCACTTCTCATACCTTCATAATTTCCTCTGCATTACTTCTCTGAATTCATGAAGCAGTTTTATAGGACTTTGGTTAGGCTACACTTGGAATATTGCATGAAGTTCTGGTCGCCCTCATTGCAGGAAGAATGTGGAAGCTTTGGAAGGAGTGGTAGGGAATGGAGGAATGCTGTGGAACAGAGGGATCTAGGAATAACTGTGCATAGTTCCCTGAAGGTGGAATCGCATGTAGATAGGGTGGTAAAGAAAGCCTTTGGTGTGCTGGCCTTTATAAATCAGAGCATTGAATATAGGAGTAGGGAAGTAATGATAAAATTGTACAAGGCATTGGTAAGACCAATTCTGGAGTATGGTGTACAATTTTGGTCGCCTAGTTATAGGAAGGATGTCAACAAAATAGAGAGAGTACAGAGGAGATTTACTAGAATGTTGCCAGGGTTCCAGCAACTATGTTACAGAGAAAGGTTGAACAAGTTAGGTCTTTATTCTTAGGAGCGCAGAAGGTTAAGGGGGGACTTGATTGAGGTCTTTAAAATGATGAAAGGGATAGACAGAGTTAACGTGGATACGTTTTTCCCATTGAGGGTAGGGAAGATTCAAACAAGAGGGCATGACATGAGAATTAGGGGACAGAAGTTTTGGGGTAACGTGAGGGGGAACTTCTTTACTCAGAGGGTGGTGGCTGTGTGGAATGAGCTTCCAGCAGAAGTGGTGGAGGCAGGATCAATTTTAACATTTAAGAGTAAAGTGGATAGGTATATGGACGTGAAGGGAATGGAGGGGTATGGTCTGAGTGCAGGTAGATGGGACTAGGGGAAAACAAATGGTCGGCACGGACTGGAAGGGCCAAGAGGGCCTGTTTCCGTGCTGTAATTGTTATATGGTTATATGGTTATATGAGTGCAAAGGATACAATTGATGCCTGGATTAGGGGGTATTAGCAACAAGGAGAGGTTGGACAGATTTGGATTGTTTTCTCTGGACACCAGATTGCGGGGAGACCCAATTGAAATATATAAAATTATGCAATATGAGATAACACATATCCTATCAAAGCAGACACATACCATTGGTATGTAAATCAGAGATATCCCTTGATGCTTAGTGACTTCAGAAGCCAAGATGCTGTTCAGATTACATACAATCAGATAGACCCTTTACAACCCCCACTTCAGATTATTTGACCGTAATGTACAACGTGGATCGGTGCTATGCATGCAAAATGGCAGCCCAGGAATTTATCAGAATATAGAATAGTAATCGCAAGAATATGTAAATAGCCTTGATTTACCCATATAATTAATGAGGTAATCAGAATGTTTACTACTAACACAAACATTTTAGGGACATACACATTTTCCAGTTAATGAAATTAAAAATGTCAAGACTTTGGGTTTTGGCTCGAAAGGTGGAGCAGCTGTGACTGACCATTATCTTATTTCCACAACTATGTATAAAGTTATATTTTCAGGATCATAACATTGTAAAAATTCACTTTGAGACATACCTCATGGTATATTATACTTAGCAAAATAAAACAATGTTTTGTTAAAAGTAATTGAATCCATTAAAATAATGTTTTTACTTTGAAAGGAGCAGTAGGGCTGAGGCCTTGTCTAACCATTGTCATTGTTGTTTGGATAAGCTGATTATGTGTGTGGCTTTATCACATTACGCAGAACACTTACTCTGTGATCCATCATGGGCCCCAACCATTTCATAATAATAGCAATTATCGGCATGTGCGGAGGATAGATACCTGTTCAAAAGGAAGTAGAATTACACAGATTAATCGACTCTTTGATCTTCCCAGTAGTAGAAATCAACCCGATTAGGAAGACAGCTTCCTTTTTTATCTGTCAAGATAGCACAGACAGATACAGTATACTGTCATTTTATGTGACTGAGTTCATCTTGTATTCAGTACTTAGGCCGCATGCAAGTCTATTAAGAGCCTGTTTACATTAATTACTTCAGCAATGTTAGTACGTGGTGGTGAGTTAGATAATAACAAATAGGCTCCTCATTTACAGTCGGTTCATTAATCATAAGCTTTACATTTCCATTGGTGGATTTATGTCAGGAGTGGATAAAAATCTTTTATGAAACATATTTAAATGTTTACCTGATAGATGGGGGTCACACACTTGGATATCAATAGACCTGAAATTTATCCAATGTGTTGTCCAGTCTGAATGATACATCGGATGCAAAAACTATGCTTTAACCCTAAAGCCGGATGCGTGTGAGATATTAGGGAGAGTTGAAATATCACAGCATGTGTCTCGCTGCGTCCATATTGCACAGGCATGCTATATCCTTGAGCAAGCAGACCGAAACAGCAGACAAAACTAAATGTAGACAAAGAAATAATGCATATTGATGGAAGAATCGTGACACTAGAAACATTTCCATACAGTTAGTAGGTATGCTAATTGGCAGCTGCTGCCCAATAGAAATCTGTGGTCACGCTCGTTGAACAGTTTATCAGTAGTGATTTTTTTTTTTACTTTGATGAATAATTCAAACCTGTTTTCCCCACTGCTAAAGACTGAAGTAAAGTTGAGCACATCCTCTATTAAGAAAAGAAATCCTTAAAATGTGCTATAAGCTTAATTATTTAGTTTAAAGAATCTTTTTCAGATTCCAACCTAATTTTCCAACCTAAAAAGCCATATTCATTCAGCACTAAAATCAGGAAAAAGCAATCATTTAAATAAAAGATGTGGAAGATAGACAATGAAGGCTAATGCAGGTTACAATTTCTATTCAGTGCAGCTGATTGTCCTAGGAAACCTGTGCATTTATCTGACATTAAACCTTTTCAAAGGTACCATATGTAGCAATACTTACTTGGAATTATTTTAATAATGATAAAGAACATCTCAACAGGTCACGGTGGCACAGCGGTAGAGTTGCTGCCCCACAGTGAATGCAGCGCCGGAGACCCGCGTTCAATCCCGACTACGAGTGCTGTCTGTATGGAGTTTGTACGTTTTCCCTGTGATCTGCATGGGTGTTCTCCAAGATCTTCAGTTTCCTCCCACATTCCAAAGGCGTACTGGTTTGTAGGTTAATTGGCTTGGTAAAAGTAAAAATTGTCCCTAGTGGGTGTTGGATAGTTTTAATGTGCAGGGATCGCTGGCCGGTGCGGACCCTGTGGACAGAAGGGCCTGTTTCCGTATCTCTAACTAACGAAGGGCCTGTATCTCTAAACTAAACAATTAAAAAAAATGTACAGCACAGAAACGAGCCCTTCAGGATCTATTTCCGTACAAGCCCCACTCTTGTGAATTGTTGAAACCAAACACACGTTCACATTTACTACTTGATCCAATTCGCTTTCAAATCAACTTCGGCAGTACTTAGAGGATCTCCCCAGTATTCAGTGTACAACTCGTCTTTTCAAGTCAATGCCAGCATTAATATACTTCAAGCCGCTCCAACAAATCAAAAGAACAGTGTCCAGAGTCAGTTCCCATGGTAACACAGCCATAAAATGTACAAATCGTATTTAGGATCTTGTTCACAAAGCAAAAAACGGGTTAATTCTTTTTTTATATATATAGAGAAATTCTGTCAAGTATCAGTGATTTTAACAATAAAATAAATAAGTGTGTTTATTAGCTTTAATTTAACACAATAACATAATAAAAATTGAATAATTATCTTTTAGTAACTTATGAAGCTACCAGTGGCCCAAGCTTGCAAGGGGAAGCCACTAAGCCGACCTCAGAAACATAGAAACATAGAAAATAGGTGCAGTCAGTACCCCTTTCCTGTTTTTTCCCCACATCCCTAGATTCCATTAGCCCCAAGTGCTACAACTGACTCTCTCTCTCTCTCTCTCTCTCTCTTAAAAACATCCAGTGAATTGGACTGCACTGCCTTTCGTGGCAGAGAATTCCACAGATTCATAACTCTCTGGGTGAAAAAGTTCTTCCTCATCTCAGTCCTTCATGGCCTACCGCTAATTCTTAAACTGTGAGCCCTGGTTCTGGACTCCCCCAACATTGAGAACATTTTTCTTGCATCTAGCCTGTCCAATCCCTTAAGAATTGTATATGTTTCTATAAGATAACCTCTCATCCTGCCAAATTCCAGCGAATATAAGCCCAGTTGATCCATTCTTTCATCATGTGTCATTCCCGCCATCCCGGGAATTAACCTGGTGAACATACGCTGCACTCCCTCAATGGCAAGTTTGTCCTTCCTCAAATTAGGAGACCAAAACTGCACCCAATACTTCAGGTGTGGTCTCACCAGGGCCATGTACAACTGCAATAGGACCTCCTTGCTCCTATACTCAAATCCTATCGTTATGAAGGTCAACATACCACTTGCTTTCTGCACTGCCTACTGTACCTGCACGGTTACATTCAGCAACTGGTGTACAAGGTCTCATTGCAACTCCCCTTTTCCTAATCTGACACCATTCAGATAATAATCTGCCTTTTTTTTGCCACCTCAGTGGATAACCATACATTTATCCTTGTTAAATATTCTTATTAGACACAAGTACATATTAAAAGAATATACTTGTCACATACATTCGTAATATTATTAATATTAACAGTTATGTCTTATTTGTATTTCTATACATTTTTTTTTGTTTTTATTGCAGATAGGGAAAAATAGAGAAAAATAAAGTAAATAGAAAATCAAAAAAAGAGTGGAGTGTTAAACAGGTTATCCATCATTGGAGATATATCCTTGATTTGTTATATATGATTCTTCATCCATTCCTTTATTCAGGCTTCAGTCAGGCTCATGCACCGAACAATTTTGACCCTTTAAATATTCAATAAATGGAGACCATATCCCTCTGAAATGATCCAACTTGTCCAGTAGGACAAGCCTTAATCTTTCCAGATGAAGAGTCTCTGACATTCCTGTAATCCACATTTTGGTTGTGGGGGATGTAGGACCTTTCCAGAATTTCAATATTATTTTTTTCACAATTATTAAACTGTAATCAATAAAAATTCTTTGATTCGTTATTAATTGATATGTTTCTAATATTCCCAATATTATTAATTTTGAGTCAGTGATCAGATTCATATTAACAACATTCGAAATTCTTAAATATTTCTGTCCAAAATTTAGTAATTTTTATACAATTTGTAAATGAGTGCATTAAGTTAGCTTCTAAGTGCTGACATTTATCACATATGGCAGATACATTTGAAAAAATACTATGTAATTTGGATTTTGAATAATATAATCTATGTAATCTTTTAAATTGTATAAGAGAGTGTCTAGGATTTAATGAACAATGGTGTATATGTTGTAAACTTTCATCCCATACTTCTAGTCTGATTAATTGACCTAATTCGTTTTCCAATGATTGCCTATATATTTCTGTCATTGTGTCATCGTTTTCCAATAAAATGTTATAAATATGATATCAATTTTTCTGTGTTCAGGTGTTTATTTAGGCATTCATCTAAAATTTCTGTCTTTCTATTTCTGATTTCTTGTGTGTTTGCTTTTAAATAGTCTCTAATTTGTAAATATTTAAAGTAATCTTTTGAATATAATCCATAAATTTGTTGTAATTCTTGAAATGACATGAAGGAGTTTTCCCTATAGAGATCGCCCATCTTATTAATTCCATAGCTTTTCCATTGTAAAAACCTTTGTCCATCATTGAAGGTTTAAATGTAACATTATTTACAATGGTAAGGGCTAGTGGTATACATTCCAATTTTAATGCATTCTTTATTTGTTTTTCTAGATACGTATCCCACTTTCTATTATAGGATTTTCACTATAGATTTTCTTACTTAGTTTAATATTAGCGAATAAAATCGAGCTAATTTCAAAAGGCAAACAATCTTTTTCCATTTTTAACCAGATTGGTTGTTTATCGGTCTCTACTAACCAAAAATTCATATTTTTAAATATTAAGTGCCCAGTAATAAAACATAAAGTTTGGCAGTGCTAGACCTCCATTTATTTTTGATTTACATAAATGTTTTTTTATTTATTCTATGGCTCTTATAATCCCAGATAAAGTTGGTGACTACAGAATCGACCTTCTTAAATACATTTTTAGGAAGATATATCGGAATCAATTGGAAGAGATATAGTAATTGCGGGAGAAAAATCATTTTTATTGCATTAATTCTACCTAGCATTGAAATAGGTAATGTTTTCAAATATAAAATATTCTTATTTAATTTATTCAATAAAAGTGGAAAATTGGATTTAAATAAAGAATCAAATCTTTTTGTTACATAAATTCCAAGATATTTGATTTTTTCGTTTGCTATCTTAAAAGGAAATTGTTGTAATATATGTAAGTTATTTACCATTGACATAAGTTCACTTTTATTCCAATTAATATTATATCCTGAAAATAATCCACATTCAGTTATTAATTTTAGTAAATTTGGAATACTAATTTCCGGCTTTGTAATATAAAGTAATACATCATCCGCATATAAGGAAATTGTATTTTCAGTATCTCTAGTGTCATACCCATATATTTCAGGATGTAATCTCACACAATGGTTCTATTGCAAGTGCAAACAATAGTGGGGATAAAGGACAACCTTGTCTGCAACCTTGGAATAAATTAAATTTAGTTGATAGCATTTGATTTGTTAGTATTCTGGCTGTTGGATTAGTGTATAATAATTTAACCCAAGTAATAAACTTCTCTCCCAACTTAAAAGTTTCCATAACCGAAAACAAGTAAGACCATTCCACCTGGTCAAAGGCTTTCTCCGCATCTAACGATATAATTACTCGGTCTTTATTAATACCTCTTTTTGAATATATAATATTGAATAATCGTCTCAGGTTATAAGAGGAATATTGTTTTGGTATAAATCCTGTTTGATCCGGGTGAATTAATTTATTAATAACTGTGCTTAGTCTTTGTGCTAACATTTTGGTTTGTATCTTTTGATCAGTATTTAAAAGAGCTATAGCTCTATATGATCCTGGGTCATCCAGATCTTTGTCTATTTTAGGTATAAGTGTTATAATAGATTCATTTAACGTTTCTGGTAGTTTCTGGTGGGTATAGATGTATTCATAGAGTATCTTCAAACATGTAGCAATCAGATCATAAAATGTTTTATAAAATTCTGAACCAATACCATCTGGTCCTGGTGTTTTACCATTTTTTAATGATCTGACAGATTCTTCGATTTCTTTTACTGATATTTCAGCATTTAGTGATTCTCTATTTTGTGAATCCAACCCATTTAGATTACTTTTTTTTTTTAATGCTTCTATTCCTATCCTGTTTTCTGTTGTTTTAGCTGAATATAAATTTTTATAATATTGCAAAAATCTCTCATTAATATCTTTGGATTGTACTAATGGTTCGCCATTGTATGATTTAATCCTATGGATTATTCTTTCTCCCCCCATTTTCCGTAATTGACGAGCCAATAATTTTTGAGGTTTATCTCCAAATTCAAATTGTAATTGTTTAGTGTATTGATAGAGTTTTACAACTTGATCTGATTATATTTTATTTAATTTATATTTCAGTGCAGCGATTTTGTTATGTTTTGTTATGGATGGATTAGCAGCATTCTCTGTGTCTAATTGTTTAATCTCCTTTTTCAATTCCAGTTGTTCCCTCCTATTCTCTTTATTATAAAATGCTTGAGAAGAAATCATAATTCCACGGGCATATGCTTTAAAAGTTTCCCATAATAGGGAAGAAGATATTTCCGGTTTATCATTTATTTCAAAGAAAATCTTGATCTGTTCTATAATATATTCCTGAGTTACTTTGTCTTTTAAAATTTGTGGGTTAAATCTCCATTGTCCATGTTTTTCCGTTTTACCATTTATTTTAATCATAAATGTTAAAGGTGCGTGATCTGAGATTGTAATATTATGGTATTTTGAATTATAAGTGATATGAGTTTAGAGTCTACCAAAAAATTATCTATTCTTGAATAGGTTTTATGTACAGGTGAGTAAAATGAATATTCTCGTCCAGTTGGATTTTCTACTCTCCAAACATCTTTAATATTACTAGTATCCATGTATGCATTTAATAAGTCACTGGAATGGGATTTGGTTTTCCTTTGTCTTGTGGATCTATCTAAATAAGAGTCTAGTGCACAATTTAAATCTCCTCCAATTATTAAGTTATGTTGTGCTATTTCCAGGATATTATTAAATATATTCTTAAAGAACAGTGGACTATCAAAGTTTGGTCCATAAACATTAACAAAAATCATTTTTTAGTGCATTTAATTCTCCTATTACAATAAT
This sequence comes from Okamejei kenojei, assembly GCA_035221665.1. Classification (NCBI taxonomy): domain Eukaryota; kingdom Metazoa; phylum Chordata; class Chondrichthyes; order Rajiformes; family Rajidae; genus Okamejei; species Okamejei kenojei. Next base: position 40,156,444 of record CM069140.1, read on the forward strand.
GTATCTACCATCACTGTCAGTTATAGTTGATGTATGTTTAAATAAAGTGCCTTTACAAAATAATATTGCTACGCCTCTGGATTTGTGTGTAAAAGAAGAATGATACGTTTTATCTACCCATTTAGCATTCAGCCTATGCTCGGCATCTTTTTTTAAGTGTGTTACTTGAATAAAAATTACATCAGCTTTAATTGCTTAAATGTGGTAGTACTTTCCCTCTCTTAATTGGTTCATTAATACCTTTAAAATTCCAGCTACAAAACGTTATTCCTTCATTCCCCTTATTCATTTTTAAATCTTGCATCTTTTGTCTATAGGGGTCCATAATAGGGCCAATAGTTCAGTTCGACAGACCCGACCTTACACCCGAACTCCGAATAGATGAATTTTAAGACCCTTGAATGTCTCTCACGTGTATATCTCCTTTGATGCCAATTTGTAACCATTCAAACTGAAAATAATAACGATAGATTATAATAGAAGAAACAAGAAGATAGATTAAGAAATTAATAATGTGCACAAAGAAGGAAAAAACTACATCTAGTATTAGTATAGTTAGTGCTAGTATTAGTATAGTTAGTTAGGGCTAACCATCTACCGACTTCCGTAGATGATGTTACCAACTTAACCAGCTCCCTGGTTTCTTGAAATTTTTATTCTATAGCAGTATTTTACCGTGGATATTGGATTTTAAAATATTCGGGTTCCAATAATCAGGAATGCGAGGATACATATATTTAAAACTTATTTAAGAAAATATAATAAAAAAACGAAAAAAAAGGAAGAAAGAAAAATAAAAATAAAAATTAATTAAAAAAAAAAACAGGTTTCCAAGGAGGGCAAATGAAATCAAACTCTATATTTGACTCTAAACATTTAATTATAGGTAAGTATTAGTCATTAGTGATAATTATTAGCTCTGATTAGTAAAAATACCACACTATAGTTTTAGTATTTATTAGTTATTTGTATTAGTAGTGCAGTTATACTAATTATTAGTATCCATGGGAGAGTTTCTGATCCACATCTTTCTCCAGCTTCCTTAGACACGACTTTAGTTCCATCCAGTCCTGCAAAGTCAGTTTATTCAATGATGAAGTTCAGTTTTAAAAGTATTATTCAAGCTTCCTCTCGAGCCTTAATCTTCTGGGCAAAGTCCAGTGCCTCCACAGGGTTGGTGAAAAAGTGTTCATTCTGATTGTAGGTGACTCTTAGGGTAGCTGGATACCTCAGACCATATTTCAAGTTCTTCACTTCCCTCAAGATTCTTTTGGTCTCATTAAACGTTTTTCGTTTCCTGGAGACCTCTGCTGGGTAGCCCCGATAGATACTGATCCCGCATCCTTCAAATGTAAGATTTCTGTTTCTTGTAATTTTTTGCATTATCTCCTCCAGGACATAGCCGTACTGAATTGTTATTATCAATTTGTCTTGGGGAGCACCTTGTCTGGCGTCTCATCACTCTGTGTGCTCGAGCAAGTAAAGGCTTTTGATCCAGAGATAAAAATTTTTGCAGTAAATTCTCGGTGATCTTGATCCGCCTCTTTCCCTTAGAAACATAGACAATAGGTGCAGGAGGAGGCCATTCGGCCCTTCAAGCCAGCACCGCCATTCATTGTGATCATGGCTGATCGTCCCCAATCAATAACCCGTGCCTGCCCTCTCCCCATATCCCTTGACTCCACTAGCCTCTAGAGCTCTATCTAACTCTCTCTTAAATCCATCCAGTGATTTGGCCTCCACTGTCCTCTGTGGCAGGGAATTCCACAAATTCACAACTCTCGGTGTGAAAACGTGTTTTTCTCACCTCAGTCTTGAAATGGCCTCCCCTTTATTCTAAGAATGTGGCCCCTGGTTCTGGACTCACCTGACATTGGGAACATTTTTCCTCCATCTCGCTTGATCAGTCCTTTTATAATTTTAGGTAGACAAAATCCTGGAGAAACTCAGCGGGTGCGGCAGCATCTATGGAGCGAAGGAAATAGGCAACGTTTCAGGCCAAAACCCTTCTTCAGACACTATGTGTTTCTATAAGATCCCCCCTCAGTGAATACAAGCCTAGTCTTTTCAATCTTTCCTCCTATGACAGTCCCGCCATCCCAGGGATCAATCTCGTGAACCTACGCCGCACTGCCTCAATCACAAGGATGTCCTTCCTCAAATGATATGGTTTCCAGCTGGTTATGTGCAGGACTCAAAGTTAACCGTTAATATCAATTACCATGGCAACCGTCGTAGGTTTTTTGATCACTCCATTTTATGGCACGTAAGTTTCCTTGCCACGTCGCTGTGGGCATTGCGCCAGGTACACCTGCAGAACCAAGAGACAGTATTAACATGGAGTAGAGTTCACCAAAATATTACAACCCACTAGAACCTTTCATTTCAATTTTCAACAGAACAGGGGCGGCATAGTGACGCAGCGGTAGACTTGCTGCGCTATATATATAACGTTATTCACGTTCTATTGTCTATTCCTTTGACAATATACAATAGGTGCAAGAGTAGGCCATCCAAACCCTTAATAATCTTATATGTTTCAATAAGATCATGCCTACTATGTTCTGTTGTGCTGAAGCAAAGCAAGAATTTCATTGTCCTATCAGGGACACATGACAATAAACTCTCTTGAATCTTGAATCTTGAGATCCCCTCTCATCCTTCTCAATTCCAGAGCCCAGCCGCTCCATTCTCCTTCTGGAATACCCGCAATTCTTAGGTTCTGTCTTCTCTGGCGACCTTCCAATTCAGTACATTTCTCAGTTATTTTGCCCAGTAGTTCAGTTAGGCGTTGGTTTTCTCTGATAAGTTTTGCCGTAGTCTGAGCACTTGTTTCGGCTAATTCTTCAAGGTCCTTTATGGCTGACGTCTGTTGATTCAGTGCTTCCCCCACAGGGTTCAGCCTTTCTTCAAGATCAGTTGTCACTTTTCTGATTTTAACATTTGTCTCGTTTGTCATACTTGCAACTTGTTCAGTCAGTATTTCTGCAATTTCTTTTCTTCAGTTTATCCGATGTATTCATAGCCGTGATATTAATTTCAAGCTTTTAAGTCCATCATTTCCTCCTTGATTTTTTTATTTCTTCCCCAAAATTCATCTTCTTCAATTCTTTGTTCGTTTTTGCAAGTTCACTCTTTAGTTACTCCTTTAAGCCAACAATTTCACTTGCAATAAAAGTTTTAAGACCTTCACCTTCTGATTTTTTTCGACACATCTTCTTGGGATAGCGTCCTACCTGAGCCCAAGGCTTCAATCGGGCCTTTTTCTTGTTCCACCGGTTTCTGCCTAGTAACACGACTTTTCGGTTTATCCGTGGGGGGGGGGGGGGGGGGGGGGGGGGGGGCTGCGCTGTGTATACATAGTAAGTCGTGCGCCTGATGACGTCACTCATGGCAATCGGTACAGAAGCAGCAGGTAGGTCGCTTTCTCCCCGATTTTTCAAAGTTTTTTCCAAGGAGCTGGCTGGCGTTGCTCTCTAGCCCTCAATAGCGCCACCGGAAGTCTAACCATACATTTATCCATATGATACTGCATCTGCCGACTCACCCAACCTATCCAAGTCACCCTGCAGCCTCATAGAATTCTCCTCGCAGCTCACACTGCCCCCTAGCTTTGTCATCTGCAAACTTGGCGATGTAACATTTAATTCCCTTGTCTAAATCGTTAATATGTATTGTGAATAACTGGGGTCTCAGCACTGCGCCTTGCGGCACCCCACTAGTCACTGCCTACCATTCTGAAAAGGACTCGTTAATTCTTACTCTTTGCTTCCTGTCTGACAACCAGTTCTCTATCCATGTCAATACCCTACCCCCAATACCATGTGCTCTAATTTTGCACACTAATCTCTTGTGTGGGACCCAGTGAAAGGCTTTTAGAAAGTCCAGATGCACCACATCTACTGGCTCTCCCTTATCCATTCTACTTGTTACATTAGTCAAACATGATTTCTCCTTCATAAATCCATGCTGACTTTGACCGACCCGGTCACTGCTATTACATCTTTAATAATCGACTCGAGCATCTTCCACATTACCAACGTCACATTAGTCTCCTGTGCAAGAGGTCTCCTGACCAAGCGAACCGTGGCTTCCAGGGGTAGCCACCAAGCCAGCCACAGCTCATAGGACCTGGGGGACGGCGGTCTGGAAGGGAGAGCCCACTGAGCCAGCCCCTGTTCATCCCTCCAAGACCAGAGACTGGGGGATTGGAGCCGGTGATGACGTTCGATGCGACCAGCGAGGAATAAGGCTGGGAGGAAAGGGAACCGGGGTCTGACCTACCGTACCCTCAAGGTCAGCTGCGGTTGACTGAGCGAAGAGAGGGTATAATCAAGAAAGGTGATAGAAACATAGAAATTAGGTGCAGGAGTAGGCCATTCGGCCCTTCGAGCCTGCACCGCCATTCAATATGATCATGGCTGATCATCTAACTCAGTATCCTGTACCTGCCTTCTCTCCAGACCCCCGATCCCTTTAGCCACAAGGGCCACATCTAACTCCCTCTTAAATATAGCCAATGAACTGGCCTCTACTACCCTCTGTGGCAGAGTTCCAAAGACCCACCACTCTGTGTGTGAAAAAAGTCCTTCTCATCTCGGTCCAAAAGGATTTCCCCCTTATCCTTAAGCTGTGACCCCTTGTCCTGGACCTCCCCAACATCGGGAACCATCTTCCTGCATCTAGCCTGTCCAACCCCTAAAGAATTTTGTAAGTTTCTATAAGATCCCCTCTCAATCTCCTAAATTCTAGAGAGTATAAACCGAGTCTATCCAGTCTTTCTTCATAAGACAGTCTTGACATCCCAGGAATCAGTCTGGTGAACCTTCTCTGCACTCCCTCTATGGCAATAATGTCCTTCCTCGGATTTGGAGACCAGGACTGTACGCAATACTCCAGGTGTGGTCTCACCAATACCCTATACAACTGAAGTAGAACCTCCCTGCTCCTACACTCAAATCCTTTTGCTATGAAAGCTAACATACCATTCGCTTTCTTCACTGCCTGCTGCACCTGCATGCCTACTTTCAATGACTGGTGTTGTCCACATTATACTGCATCTGCCAAACATTTGTCCACTCACCTAGCCTATCCATGTCACCTTGCAGTCTCCTAGCATTCTCCTCACAGCTAACACTGCCCCCCAGCTTAGTGTCATCCGCAAACTTGGAGATATTGCCTTCAATTCCCTCATCCAGATCATTAATGTATATTGTAAATAGCTGGGGTCCCAGCACTGAGCCTTGCGGTACCCCACTAGTTACTGCCTGCCATTGTGAAAAGAACCCGTTTACTCCTACTCTTTGCTTCCTGTTTGCCAGCCAGTTCTCTATCCACATCAATACTGAACCCCCAATGCCGTGTGCTTTAAGTTTGTATACTAATCTCTTATGTGGGACCTTGTGGAAAGCCTTCTGGAAGTCCAGATACACCACATCCACTGGTTCTCCCCTATCCACGCTACTAGTTACATCCTCGAAAAATTCCACAGGATTCGTCACACATGATTTACCTTTCATAAATCCATGCTGACTTTGTCCAATGATTTCACCACTTTCCAAATGCGCTGCTATCCCATCTTTAATAACTGACTCAAGCAGTTTCCCCACTACCGATGTTAGATTAACTGGTCTGTAATTCCCCATTTTCTCTCTCCCTCCCTTCTTAAAAAGAGTGGTTACGTTTGCTACCCGCCAATCCTCAGGAACTACTCCAGAATCTAAAAAGTTTTGAAATATTATCACTATGCATCCACTATTTCCGGAGCTACTTCCTTGAGTACTCTGGGATGCAGCCTATCTGGCCCTGGGGATTTATCGGCCTTTAATCCATTCAATTTACCCAACACCGCTTCCCGACTAACCTGGATTTCACTCAATTCCTCCTTTGACCCGTGGTCCCCTGCTATTTCAGGCAGATTATTTATGTCTTCCTTAGTGAAGACGGAACCAAAGTAGTTATTCAATTGGACCGCCACATCCTTGTTCCCCATGATCAACTCACCTGTTTCTGACTGCAAGTGACCTACATTTGTTTTAACTAATCTCTTTCTCTTCACATATCTATAATAACTTTTGCAGTCAGTTTTTATGTTCCCTGCCAGTTTTCTTTCATAATCTATTTTTCCTTTCCTAATTAAGCCCCTTGTCCTCCTCTGCTGGTCTCTGAATTTCTCCCAGTACTTTGGTATGCTGCTTTTTCTGGCTACTTTGTGCGCATCATCCTTTGCTTTGATACTATCCCTGATTTCCCTTGTTATCCACGGATGCACTACCTTCCCTGATTTATTCTATTGCCAAACTGGGATGAACAATTTTTGTAGTTCATCCATGCAGTCTTTAAATGTCTTCCATTGCGTATCCACCGTCAACCCTTTTAGAATTGATTGCCAGTCAATCTTAGCCAATTCACATCACATACCCTCAAAGTTACCTTTCTTTAATTTTAGAACCATTGTTTCTGAATTAACAATGTCACTCTCCATCCTAATGAAGAACTCGACCATATTATGGTCACTCTTGCCCAAGGGGGCACGTACAACAAGACTGCTAACTAACCCTTCCTCATTACTCAATACCCAGTCTAAAATAGCCTGCTCTCTTGTTGGTTCCTCTACATGTTGATTTAGATAACTATCCCGCATACATTCCAAAAAATCCTCTTCCTCAGCTCCCCTGCCAATTTGATTCACCCAATCTATGTGCAGATTGAAGTCACCCATTATAACTGTTTTGCCTTTGTCGCACGCATTACTAATTTCCTGTTTGAAACCATCCCCAACTTCACTACTACTGTTAGGTGGCCTGTACACAACACCCACCAGAGTTTTCTGCCCCTTAGTGTTTCGCAGCTCTACCCATACCGATTCCACATCCTCCAAGCTAATGTCCTTCCTTTCCATTGCGTTAATCTCCTCTCTAACCAGCATGTCTCCGTGATCCCAACTACATCATAATCATTAATAGCTATCTGCACGTTCAACTCATCCACCTTATTACGAATTGAGACACAAAGCCTTCAGGCTTGTTTTTACAACGCTCTTACCCCTTATACAATTATGTTGAAAAGTGGCCCTTTTTGATTTTTGCCCTGGTTTTGTCTGCCTGCCACTTTTTCTTTTCACCTTGCTCCCTATTACTTCTACCCTCGTTTTACACCCACCTGCCTCTCTGCTCTTGTACCCATCCCCCTCCCACATTAGTTTAAATCCTCCCCAACAGCACTAGCAAACACTCCCCCAAGGACAGATTCCATTCCAGCCCAGGTGCAGACTGTCCTGTTTGTACTGGTCCCACCTCCCCCAGAAATGGTTCCAGTGTCCTAAAAATTTGAATCCCTCCCCCTTGTACCATTTTTCAAGCCACGTATTCATCTGCAATATCCTCCTATTTCTACTCTGACTGGCCCGTGGTACTGGTAAGAATCCAGAGATTATTACCTTTGAGGTCCTACTTTTAAGTATCTCCTAGCTCCCTAAATTCACCTTGTAGGACCTCATCCCTTTTTTAACCTATATCGTTGGTGCCAACATGCACCACGACAACTGGCTGTTCACCCTCCAGAATGTTCTGCATCCGTTCAATGACATCCCTGACCCTTGCACCAGGGAGTCAACATACCATCCTGGAGTCTCGTTTGCGGCCGCAGAAACGCCTATCTATTCCCCTGACAATTGAATCCCCTATTACTATTGCCCTTCCCCTCTTTTTTTCCCCCTCATGTGCTGCAGAGCCACCCATGGTGCCATGAACTTGGCTGCTGCTGCATTCCCCTGATGAACCATCTCCCTCAACAGTATCCAAAATGGTATACCTGTTTAGGAGGAAGATGACCGTAGGGGACTCCTGCACTACCGCTTTGTTGGCTATTGGCCACCCAATCCCTTTCTGTCCTCTTACCTTTTACCTGTGGTGTGACCAACTCACTGTACATGCTATCCACGACTTTCTCCGCATCGTGGATAGACATAGAAACATAGAAACATAGAAATTAGGTGCAGGAGTAGGCCATTCAGCCCTTCGAGCCTGCACCACCATTCAATATGATCATGGCTGATCATCCAATATGATGCTCCAGTATGAATCCAGCCGCTCCAGCCAGTGATGGCTGGAGGCATGCAGCAGCCTGGAGCTCATAAGCTTGGACTGGACTTTGAAAATAGCACCAAAACATGCAGGATCAGTAGACTATTCCTTTGCCAATCAGGGATGTGCTTAGGTGTGTCAATAGTCCCCTCGACCGTTTGTAAGAAAATAATTTCACAGTGCTTTTGCACAGGTGACAATAAAAACAGCTTTGAACAGCATAAAAAGCTGCAATTCCCTGCAATGACATCACACACTTTAACTGCAGCAGCAAAAACAACATTTTAACAAGGAGACTTTCCAATACTTTGTGTACTAATATTTTTTTAATAATTTGAATAATTCTATTCATAGTTTAAAGTTAAAACAGGAAGCATCTTTGTTCAGGACTGATGGATTAACAAGAATCTCATTTTTAAAGCGGTGCACATGCAAATATCTTTTGCATAGATTTAAATTGAGAGTTGTTCTTATTTTCCTTTATCAAACCTATGGGAGCTGCAGAAATCTAGTCAATAGAGAAGTAGAAAATTGCAAATGGGGATTAAATTTATTTCTCATTATGAAAAATACATTTGAACAAAATAGACCATTTGGTTTATCCTTGCTGGCAGGAGACTGCCTCATTTATCTTTGATTGAACCCGTGTCCTACTTGTATTGAACACATGATCACTCACTTTGTTTTGCTGTATTAATTAGCATGCTCATTGTATGGATATATACTTTAACGCACCACATAATATATTTGGTGAAGTAAGCCGTCTGCTGTTAAACTGCATTCCACAGAAGAATGTATGTTATGATTTGAAGAATTAAGTTTATTCTTTCTCATTGCCAACACAATACTAGTTCCCATAATCACCTACGAATACAAGCGAAATTTATGTACCTGTTAATTTAGGATATTCCTGTTTTAGATCAACAACCTTCATATTATTGGGAGTACACAAAATGCTGGAGAAACTCAGCGGGTGCAGCAGCATCTATGGAGCGAAGGAGATAGGCAACGTTTCAGCCTGAAACGTTGCCTATCTCCTTCGCTCCATAGATGCTGCTGCACCCGCTGAGTTTCTCCAGCATTTTGTGTACCCTCGATTTTCCAGCATCTGCAGTTCCTTCTTTAACACCTTCATATTATTGTTTTCTGGACTCTTAACTATACCAACTCCATTGAAACAATTTTAATTACTAAGGAACTTTCTTCATTAGTGTAATCGTTCACAGGAACAGTGAGTATCTTAACTCAATTAAAATGGAAGCTTTGAATAAACTTGTAAAGTATTAAATAGATAAACCATTCAGTTGCGTTCTTGACCATAAAACGCTATGCAGAAGTTTCAAATTTGGATATTTGGTTTAACCTTTAAATAGACTTGAGTAACTACAGTAATACGTTAAACTCTTCAACTATTATTGACAAAACCATAATCTTAAACATCCTGACAAAATACTCAGGGTAAAACTATGTCCCCATATCTGGGGCTTGCCCTTGACCTGATGAGCATTTATAGCTATTTTTGTTATGTTCTGAGACTTGCCTGCTTTAATAGTGATAAAAATCAGAGTTGTATTGTTCCATAGTGTTATGAAGGTAGCAAGAAGTTTATTTTCTTTCTTTCATTATAGCCCTCCCTTCTCTGGTTCTTTCCCGACTCGCCTCTGTTGGCAGCTGGGAGAAAGTAATCACGGTTTTAATCGTGATGAAAAGCAGAATTCCATCCTTTAATATTAGCATGTTAGGCTGCACCAATTAGCAGAATAGCATATATTTTTTGTGTTGATCTGTTTGCATTGAGAAATTTTATCTCTATGCTCAATAAAACGTTGAATTCCTTTTATATATACACAAACAGGAAAAAAACTTCGCAAAACACAAAATGTAGGAATTTAGGAGACGTTTAACATGATTTCAGATATAATAAGCACAATAAATTGTGATCAGGTTTTATAATCAATGCAACTTGTATTTATATGGCTAAGCTAACATTTCTTAGGATGGTTAAATTATTGTACAGACTATAAATATGTAGTGTTTGATTTAAAAAAAGATGAAAGCTCCCCCAATCTATTGACAACAAAAAGGGGACATCACGGTGACGTAGCGATAGAGTCGCTGGCTTACCGCACCAGTGACCTGGGTTCGATCCTGACCTCAGGTGCCGTCTGTACAGAGTCTGTACAGACAGGCTTCCTGTGACCTGCGGGTACTCCAGTTTCCTCCCGCACTTCAAAGACGTACAGGTTTTGAGGTTGTGTAGGAAGGAACTGCAGATGCTGGTTAAAACCGAACATAGACACAAAATGCTGGAGTTCTTCTTCTTGCATATGGCATGCACAGCATAACAAAGCACTACATCGATTTGTTTTTGCACGTCGGGTTGATTGCATTAGTCGAAACAGGGTGGACCACATGAAGGTTGCAATCTCCCACCATAACTCTGCAGGACAGGCAGCATCTCAGGAGAGAAGGGATGGGTGTCCTTTTGGGATGAGGCCCTTCTTCAGATTGAAGAAGGGTCTTGACCCAAAATATCACCCATCCCTTCTCTCCATTTAGTAGGTTAATTGGTCTCGGTAAAAATTGTAAAAAGTCCCAAGTGTGTAGGATAGCGCTAGTGTACAAGGTGATTGCATGGTGGGCGCAGGCTCGGCACAGTGGGCGCAGTGTTTCCGCGCGTATGTCTAAACTAAACACTCGAAAACGTTTAATTCTTTCCTTCCTTCCTTTTCTTTCCCCTCTCTCTGTTTTGCTGTGGCTTGCTACCAGTTTACACAGGCAGCCACCCTTCCGTACCCGTTTCAACTGCCTATTCTTGTCAATGTCAGTCAGTTATCATTTACACCACTGACAAGCCTGGTATTGCATAATGTCTTTGTCTGCCCTTTGCCGAACATGCTTTTACCAGCAAGAGTGATAGGATGGCAATCAGAAGTGAAGACCGTGGATGATTTTTCCCATATGATTAGCCCACCTGCTAAGAAATCACTTAAAGTAATCCTGCCAGCAGTGGGATCAGCTAATTCACCATAAAGTATAGATCCATCACAAGACCTAGCCGGCCTGCAGGGCTCAGTTCCACCTGAGAAGGTGTAGCTCCCAACTGAACCACTGGCAGAGCTCTTATGCATTTGCAATATTATTCATTCATTATGCTGAATAATTCCAAGACCACTTGGAGCTTTCAAAAGCAAAACAGGTGTTTCATGATACGGATCTGTTTATGTTTATGTTAACAACACCATAAATTGCGCAGGATATTGAAATTAACTTTCCTTTCTCAAACTTAGAACTATATTTACATTCACTGTGTCATTTGAAACATCTAGCAAAATCAAAGTATATTGTCTGCCATTGGAGAGCATCTAGAATATTGCCTGGCTCACTTTTTTCCAGCTCAAAATACTTAAATGCTATTAAAACCATTTATAATTTAGTTCTAGTTGAATCATAGATTCTGCACAGAACCAGGCCCTTCAGCCAACTTGTTCATGCTGACAAGCTGCATGTGCACCAACCTCACTGCATTAAAATCATTCCCATCTATTTTCGTGTACAAATGCTTTTAAATACTGCAAGTGGACTGGGCTCTATCTGACCTTTCCATGGCCTTGATAATATTATAAACCTTTATATGGCCATCCTCAGCCTCCTTTACATCAGGGAAAATAGACTCAGCTTATCCAATCTCTGCCTATAATTCAAGCCCTCCAGTCCACACAGCACTCTTCTGAATCTTTTATTCACCCACTGTAGCTTAATCACATTCATTTGTGCATGGCATGGCAACCAGAACTCCACAAATACTCCATGTGTGGCCTAACCAACATTCTGTTCAGCAGTAACATGATGTCCCAATTCCTGTACTCAATACCCTGACAAATAAAGGCAAGTGTTCCAATTTTTTTTTTCCACCAGCTTGTCTACCTGTGTCACGACTTTCAGGGAACTTTGTATTTGTATTGCCAAGTCCTAACATTCAATAACACTCCCCAAGGTCCTGCTATTCACTTGGTACATTCCGGCCTGGTTTAATGAACCCTGGACCCAGCATCCATCCCTAAGGCATACCACTGGTTAAAGGTCCCCAATCTGATAAGCTATATTCCATTTCAACCCTCTGCCTCCTATCACCAAGTTAATTTTGTATCCAGTTTGCTATCGCATATTCAAAACAAATCATGAACAGTGATGAGACAAATTACAGGAAGACAGAGAGCTTAGTCACATGGTGTCATGACAATAATCACTACCTCAAAGTCAGCAAAACGAATGAGCTAGTTATTGTCCTCAGAAACCCTGGTGGACTAGTTCTAATCAGAATAGGTGATGCAGATGTGGTAATGGTTGAGAGCTTCAAGTTCCTTGGCATTAATATTACCAATGATCTGTTGTGGACCAACCATATCAATGCAACAGCCTATAAGGCTCACCAACACCCTGAGGAGACTGTGGAAATTCACCAGTGACTCTTACAAACTTCTACAGATGCACCATAGAAAGCATACAGTCGGGTTGCATCACAGCAAGGTTTGTGAACAACTCTGCCCAAGACCGCAAGAAATTGCAGAGATTCGTAGATGTAGCCACTCCATCACACAAAGCAGACATCCCACCATTGACTCCATCTACAGTTCATGCTGTTTCGGAAAAGCACCCAACATAATCAAAGACTTCTCTCACACTAATCATTCCTCCATCTCCCTGCTCCCATCTAACAGAAGGCAAGGCAAATTTATTTATATAGCATCATTCGTACAAGCAGCAATTCATAGTGCTTTACAAAAAACACAAAAGAATAACATAGTAAGAAGACAGCAGAACAATCATATAACACAGGACAACAAAATAGCCAATAATCAAAAATTACAAAACAAGCAATAAGACAAATGCATGAATAGTAAAACAAAGTCACTAAAACGATTTTAAAAGCACATAAAAGGGATAAGATTAGAAGGTTAAGATTACCTGCATGTTCGGTTATGGAAAAGCTAGTAAACAAGTGTTTTTAGGCCTGATTTAAATGAGCTTACAGTCTATACGGAAGTACAGAAGGTATGGAAACTGGAAAGAGTACGCCACCAGACTTAGGAAAAGCTTCTTCCCCTGTATTATCGTGCTTCTGAATGGTCCTTCCGTTGGCTAGGATATTGGTCAATTTACCCCATTGAAGACATTGGACTATGTCTAAGGATCTGATGCACTACAATGTGCTACAATGCTAGGAACTATATTCTGCACTCTGTCTTCCCTTTTGTTCTTTCTATAGTACTTGAAATGGAACTTATTGTATCTACATATGTTAAATCTGATCTGTTTGGGTAGCATGCAAAACAAAGCTTTTCACTGTACCTTTAACAATAATAAATCTAAACCTGCTGTTCCTCCATGAAGGAGAGAAATAAATTATTTCAACTGATGAACCTAAATTTCAGAGAACCATCTCCCTCCAACATAAATGTGTACTCTTTTACAAACACAATTTATTCCATAAACATATATTTATTTAAGTGTAGAGCATCTTCATTTATTTATGGGTTTGATTTGGGTTTAACTATCAGATGGAATGCGTTAATAGTTCAGTGCTTATCATATCCACATGACACATTCAACATGAATTATATACTTGTACTTAAGAATATTTTTTTGGAAGGCTGGGAAATCCTTTGCAGGTTGACACTTTCATATTTCAGACAGACATCAATTTTACACTTTTACTGAGATGCAGGCAGCAGAATAAATGAGCCACTTCAATGCAGCAAAAATGAGCAGGTGCAACTGTGCATATTAAGAATGGGAGCAATGATGGGGTGACACTGATGTCTTTAGCCATGTAGTATTGAGATTCCTTTTTTTCTATTAAAGTGACAGTTTCATTCTGTTCTTTATAAAATGATAGTTTTATCAAGTCATTAACATCATTTCAAATCACTCCTTTAATATTCTATGAATACTTTCCAAAATCACAGGTATCACATGAATACCTTAGTTTCTCCCCAAATCTCAACCTCACACCCGACCTTTGCCATGTTATTTAATCTTTCACTGTTCCAAACTCCAGTTGACTGGAAAGATGAAAATTAGAATCCTGGCTATTGAGAACAAGAAGTTCCAACAACTAGTTGTAATGTTGTTTCCTACTCCTCCAGTTCACCAAATGTGTATTTGCAGATGTTGCATTGTGTGACATATTCCTGGCATTTTTGTCACTGACAGATAAATTCAGCATTGGACCATGATGAACTCTTATTACTGGTACTTACAGATCTACGTGACTAATATTATTCAACTGTACATCATTAAGAGCTTTACTTGCAAAAAATGCAAGTCACTGAAGCAGAACGACAATATTTCAGGCCCTTTCTCCAATTCAGAGTACCAGATTCCTGCTGGATTTATATATTATTCCTAGTTGTGCTTTATTTGGCTGCCCGATTTGCACCTTAATCTCATAAAGGCAAAAAGTTAGAAACTTCTGCGTTGATATTTCAAACACATATATACATGATCGATAGCCTCCTATTCCCTCACCCTGTAAATCATTGAACAGTACAGAACATGGACTGAACTTTACACCCACCACATCTGTGCCAATCATAATGCCAAAGTAAGTTAATCCCATTTGCCTTCACATAATCCACATCACTCCAGTCCCTGCATATTTATGTGCCTGTCTAGTTTAGTTCATCGTCATGTGTGCCGAGGTGCAGTGAAAGGCTTTTGTTGTGTGTATCCAGTCACAATGGCAATACATGATTACAATCAAGCAATCCACACTGTACAGATAAAAGGTACAAGATTTAGTGATAACATTCAATTAAAAAGGTTCAAATGGCTCACTCTAGCTGGTGAGAGGATGGTTCAGTTGCTTTCATAACAGCTGGGAGGAAACTGTCCTTGAATCTAGAGGTATGCATTTTCAAACATCTGCTCCTCGTGACTGATAGGAGTGGGGAGAAGAGGGGGGGATCGGGGTGAGACTGATCCTTGATTATTCTGGTGGCCTTGCTGAGGCAGCGTCTCGTGTAGATGGAGTCAATGGAACGGAGGTTGGCTTGCACGATGGTCTGGGCTATATCCGCAACTCTGCAATTTCTCGAGGTCTTGGATGGAGCTGTTTCCAAACCAGGCTGTGATGCTTCCCAATAAAATGATTTCTACAGCACACCTGTAGAAGTTGGTCAGGGTTGTTGGGAACATGCCATACATCTTAAGTCTTCTAAGGAAGTAGAGACTTTGGTGTGGTTCAATCTGGCTGGTTTAGGACAAATTGCTGGTGATATTTATTCCTAAGAACTTGAAGCTTTCAACCATATTCACTTCAGCGCCATCAATGTTCCTGTTGTGAACCAGGTTACAAGGTTCTCAATCTCCTTCCTGTGCTCTGTCTTGTTGGCCTTTGATATGCGGCCCACTATGGTAGTGTCGTCTGCAAACTTGTAAATTGAGATGGATTGTTATACAGTCATTGGTGTACAAGGATCATATTAGGGGGCTAAGAACGCACCCTTGCAGGGCACCAGTGTTGAAGATTATCAGAGAGGATGCTTTGTCATGTAGCCTCACTGCTTGTTTTCTGTTGGTCAGGATGTCGAGGATCTAGTTGTAGAAGGGAGTGCTGACCCTTAAAGTTCCATGAGTTTGGAGACGAGCTTGGTCGAGATAATGGTATTGAAAGCAGAGCCGTAGGCTATGAATAGGAGTCTTGTGTAGGTGTCCTCCTTATCCAGGTGTTCCAGGGATGAATGTAGTACCAGGGAGATGGCATCAGCCATGGACCTGTGGCAGTAGGCAATGTGTGTCATAACTAGCCTCTTGAAACATTTTATGATGGTGGATGTCAAGGCTACTGGATGGTACTCATTAAGGCAAGAGATCTTGCTTTTCTTTGGCACTGGGATGACAGTGGACTTCTTGAAGCAGGTGGATACCTCAGAACGGGGTAGGGAAAGATTAAAGATGTCCATAAACACTCCCACAAGTTGGCCCATACAGTTCCTAAGAATGCAGCCAGAGACTTCATCCTGGCCAGTTGCTTTCCAAGGGCTCACCAACAGGAAGGCTGATCTAACCTCTGTACACTCGAGTCTGATGGGTCGGATGTCATTGCACAGTTGGCTTTCCGCTGAAAGTTAGCATAGAATGCATTAAGTTCATTAGCTAGGGCCACTATCGCCAGCAATGCTGTCTGACTTTGCTTTGCAGCCAGATATAGCATTCAGGTCTTGCCACAGTTCAAGTTATTATACTGGGACTTGTTTGTCCTGGTATTATCCCTTAACATTCCTGATGGGTTTGCAGGGATTGTTTCGAGCGTTCTTGTACCACTTGCAATCATTTGACTAGTACGTAACGGTCTTGGCCTTCACCTAGGAATGGACCTCACGGTTCATCCATGGTTTCTAGTTGGATAATATTTGGATTATCTTCTTCAGCAAGCATTCCCTTACACACTTGCTGATGAAGCCCCTCATGGCAGTGGCATACTCATTCAGGTTGGCTGCAGATTCCCCCAAATATAAACTAGTCCACTGACTCAAACAGTCACATATAATTGCATCTGTTTATACAGACCAGCACTGAAGGACTTTCTTTGGTTTATAGACAGGAGTAAAAGCACAGCTAAATGTTGGCTTGATTGAAGTCCCTGGCTACATTGACTACGGCTTCAGTTTGTCTTGCCTCAAGGATATTGGTCTCTTAAACCAAAGTTTAACTGTCTAAATTTCTCTTAAAAGACATGATCATTTCATCTCACACCACATCCCTGGCATTGTGCTCCAGGCATCTACCATTCTTTGCATTGCAGAAAAACTTGCCCTGCACATCCTTTTTAAACCTTCACCCTCTCGCCTTCAAGCTCTGTCCTCTAATCATTGACCCTGAGCAAACGACTATCTATCCCATCTATGCCTCTCATAATTGTATAAATCAAGTCACCCCTCAACCTCTGACAAAAGAGAAAACAATCTAAGTTTGTCCATTCTCTCCTTATAGCTAATACTCTCCAATCCAGTCAACATCCCTGTGAGTCTCTTCTGCACCATCTCCAGCTCCTCCAGATCCTTCTTGTAACAGGGAGACCAGAATTGCTCACAATACTCCAAATGTATCCTACCAACATTTTATACAGCTGCAAAATGACTTCCTGACTCTTATGCTTAATGCTCTGACTGATGAAAGTAATCACCTTTTTTCTATCTGCTTGTGGGGCCACTTTCAGGACTTGCACCCCAAGATCTGTGTGCATGTCATTTGGTCCATTCACTGCACACTTTCCACTCACATTGACATCCCAAAGTGCAACACTTTGCATTTGGTCAAATTAGGCTTCATTGTCCATTTCCGTGCTCGTATCTCTAACTTATTCCTGTCCTTTGCAGTATTTGACAACCTTCTTCTTCATCCATAACTCCACAAATGTTTGTGTCATTTACAAACTTACTAATCAGCCCATCATCATAACCATCCAAATGTGAGGTTACTTTGGCAAATGATCTTGTAAATTAGACAAAACATTGGATAAGGTGAACCAAGGGCAACAGTGACCTTGAGTTCATAGATGATTCAGACACTTACCGTTCTGTAAACAGTGATATTAAATTTCCTTCAAGTCCACTTTATTTAATTGGCTTTGTCTCAACAATGATGCAGTTAATATTTGCTTTATTAACTTTAGGCTTTCAACATCCATGCCTTGAGGGCATCTCAGCTGTCACTTCAGAATATGCACATTACTATTCACAAATTCATTTTATGCACTGTTGAACATCCCTCAGCATGTACAATATGTAACACAAACAATCTACTGCAGTACCTAAAACTGAATTGGGTTTATTGGAAGGTAAATTGGATTGCTTTGAAAAATGCAGGAATCCTCAAACCCACTGATTGCAATGCAGGCAACTCGTTGACATTGTGCTCCCTGGTCAGTACCAAGAGATCTGTTTTCAGATAGCATTAACCATGTGGTTCATTGGGCCTAATAAGAAACATGCAAAGTGATCTCTTTCCTTCTAAGATTGTTTTACTCTTAAGACTGGCACTTACCTCACATAAACTATTCAATCCAATGTTCTTTCAACTACACTTGGCTAGTACTCAAGGGATCTCCCCAATATTGTGTTTATATCTTCCCTCCTTTCGACTCAATGCCAGTATTAAAATACATTCAGCTACTATTACAGATCAAAGGACCAATAATCCAGCACGGTAACATGCATAAAATGTCATATCTTATTTAGCATCTTTCCTCACAAAGTCAATATGTTGAGAACTGCAAAGCTCCTCCAGAGGTAGCACACCAGTGGTCTACTCGAGACACTTTGAGTCCAAAGGAGGGGATATATAAACTCAATACTGGGGAGATTTCCTGAGTGCTAACCAAGTGTAGTTGAAAGAACATGGGATTGAATAGTTTACGTGAGGTAAATGCAGGTTCTAAACTCCAAGATCAGAAGGCACACCACCAGTGATTAGCCCAAATCACCTTAGTAGCTACTCTTTGGGTTGTCTTGGAGATTCAAATTATAGCTGTTTTTTGTGACACCATTAAATCAAGGTATCATGGCTATTCGGTTCCATGGTTGTGTACAGTTGGTCACCGAGGGAATGGTATCACATTTTTTAATACTTACTTGGTAGAGCTGATAGATAATGGCTGGAAAGCAGTTTAAAGAATAAATTAGAGCAATGAGAGCTGTTTAGTCTCTCCACTTTATGGAGGCAAGAGAACAAAATGTGACAAATTTTCTTTAAATAGAGACTTTCTCTTAGTTTTTAGTTTAATTTAGTTTAGAGATACAGTGCAGAAACAGGCCCTTCGGCCCACCTAGTCAATGTTGACACCCTGCACGCTAGCACTATCTTACACACACCAGGGAAAGTTTACAATTTTACCAAAGCCAATTAATCTACAAATCTGTACATCTTTGGAGTGTGGGAGGAAACCGGAGCACCCAGAGAAAACCCACGTATGTCACGGGGAGAATTGTTCAAACTCTGTACAGTAGCACCCATAGTCAAGATCGAACCCAGGTCTCTGGGGCTGTAAGGCAGTAGCTCTACCGCTGCAACACTGTGCCGCCTCTCTTCTGGATGAAAAACAATGAAATGTTGCTCACATCTCCAGCTACAACCTGAAAGTAGGCAGATGCATTGGAATTCAATGTTACAGACACTTTCACAGCCTCCAGCAATACAGAGCTCATTATACTCTTAGATTGCTGTTGTGCTTGCAGATTTCAGAAAGGTGCACTTATTCATATATAACATTATTTCCTGAGAAGGAGTCTTCTCATTGAATTCTGAGAACATAGAGCCTCCTGCTGGGGGCCCTGTTCTTCCTCATACTTTTCCTTTTCCTTTTCCTTTTCCTTTTCCTCCCCCCCATCCCCCTCCACCATCCCATCCCCCCCCCCCCCCCCCCCACACCCCCTCCCCCCCCTGCCCCATCCCCATCCCCTTTCCTCCATCCTTGCTTCATCCTTCCTTCCTTTTTCATTGCCCATTCAGCATTAATTATGGAGAATATCACTCTGAAACTTTCCAGCCTGTAGCTTCTAGCAGTGCTACAATTTATAAACTCAGTTTAGTTTAGAGATACAGCATGGAAACCCTTCAGCCCACCTTGTCCATTGATCACCCGTTTCACACTAGTTCTGTGTTATCTCATTCTCCCTCAACACATTAAGGGCAATTTTACAGAGGCTAATTAACCTATAAACCTGCAGGTCTTTGGGATGTGGAAGGAACCCACATGGTCACAGGGAGAACATGCAAACTTCACACAGCCAGCCCCCGACATGAAGATCGAACCCGGGTCTCTGGTGCTGTGAGGCAGCAGCTCTACCAGCTGTGCCATGCTGTCACCTCTTTGGTTTTCCTTTGGTTCCCGAGTACAGAATACAGAGTGATCCCCGATGGTTATATCCTCACATTATAACAACTCGCATTAATGTAGCACTCATCATAAAAACAGACACCAAAGAGAATTTACAAGGAAGAAATATACTCACCAAATTCAAAATGGAGGACCAGGGACATGTGAACGAGAACTAAAGACATTGAAAAAGAATCAGTGCAGGAGAGTTGGGAAAATGGTTTTAATTCTTTTCTGAGCAGGTTTAGAAGTACTGTCAAAAATAATTCCAGAAGAAAGGAAATAATAGTTGAAATATTGAACTGGACATGGTCTCTATGGGATTAGCATCCAATGTTGGAGAGATAGGGCGGCAATTCAGAGTGAATGAATTTTATTTATTCATTTATCAGTGAGGATGTCGCTAGCAAAAGCCACATGTATTGTACAAAACCAATGAAACTGCAAATGCTGCATGTCTGAAGTAGAAAGTGAGATTACAAGAAATTCTCAGCTGGTCAGTCAGCCTTTGCAGTAACGGAAAACAAGTAAATGTTTCAGGTCCATGATTTTAAACTTTGATTCCTTTTCCCACATATTTCACCATAACAGAAACACAAATGAAAGGTTAGCAACTTGAAATGTTAGTCCTGTTTCTCTCTCCATTTATGCTGTCAGACCAGTTGAGTATTCCCAGCAATTTCTGGCCTTCCTTAATTGCCTTTGGGAACTGCTGGCTAATTGGAATCTAGAATATGTGTTTTATATTTTTAATAGATCTGAAAAGCTGGCCTAATTAAAATGAGATAATATGATAGCAGCTACAGTATGTAGCTTATTTTTAGAGTCTGGACCAATCAAGCTTGTAATGACAATAGATATAAACCTGAAACACAGTAACTACTTTAAAAATAAACATTACATTTCAACATCGGGTCAGTTCTTCTTTGTGAATAAACTTAAGCAATATTGTAGTTAGCATGCAACAAAAGTAATTAATTGAATTGTCCTGAAATCTGTTGCTGCTCCCAGTCCCTGTCTGCCCACACATGTATTCCAAACGTGGAGGACAAAGCAAGTTGGCTCCTCAGCTTGGCCAGATACAGTTCTAACCTGCAAGTAGACCTTGGGAAGCAAGGGTGCCCTGACCCTCTGGACCACCTTGACAGCCTTTAAAAGCTTACTCATTGTCAAAGAACAGGAAGGCAGATTTTTATCTGATTTATATCAGATTAGGAGAAGGGGAGGTGCAATGAGACCCGGGGTGCTTGTACATCAGTCACTGAAAGTAAGCATGCAGGTACAGCAGGCAGTGAAGAAAGCCAATGGCATGTTGGCCTTCATTGAGCGAGGATTTGAGTTTAGGAGCAAGGAGGTCCTACTACAGTTGTACAGCGCCCTGGGGAGACTGCACCTGGAGTATTGTGTGCCATTTTAGTCTCCTAATTTGAGAAAGGACATTATTGCTATTGAGGGAGTGCAGCATGGGTTCACCAATTTAATTCTCGGGATTTGACGTATGACGTATGATGAAAGAATGGACTTGTATTCGCTGGAATTTAGGATGAGAGGATATCTTATAGAAACATATAAAATTCTTAGAGGATTGGACAGGGTAGATGCAGGAAAAATGTTCCCGATGTTGGGGGTAGTCCAGACCAGGGGGTCCCAGTTTAAGAATAAGGGGTAGGCCATTTAGGACTGAGATGAGGAAAAACATTTTCATCTAGAGAGTTGTCAATCTGTGGAATTCTCTGCCACAGAAGGCAGTGGAGGCCAATTTACTGGATGTGTTCAAGAGTGAGTTAGATTTAGCTCTTCGGGCTATGGGAAACAAGGGATATGGAGAAAAGCCGTAACGGGGTACTGATTTTGGATGATAAGCCATGATCATATTGAATTGCGGTGCTGGTTCGAAGGACCGAATGGCCTACTCCTGCACCTATTTTTGGTTTCTACAACAATTCTTAAGTGGATCCGATTGACATCTGGAAATGTTCTTATAAAAAATATAATTTTCTTATAGCGCGGTGACGCGGGGTAGAGTTGTTGCCTTGCAGCGCTTACAGCACCAGAGACGGGGTTTGGTTCTCGCTATGGGTGCTTGTCTGTACGGAGTTTGTACTTTCTCCTCATGACCATGTGGGTTTTCTGCGAGAACTTCAGTTTCCTCCTGTAATAAGAGTTTTGCACGGATAGTCCGTGGCTGATAACGCTGTGGCCGGCTCACTATGTTTCTCACTACGTCGCTATGGACACACTAGAGGCAGGAAACATGTTCCCGAAGTTGGGGGAGTCCAGAACCAGGGGCCACAGTTTAAGAATAAGGCGTTAGCCATTTAGAACGGAGACGAGGAAACACTTTTTCTCACAGAGAGTGGTGAGTCTGTGGAATTCTCTGCCTCAGAGGGCGGTGGAGACAGGTTCTCTGGATGCTTTCAAGAGAGAGCTAGATAGGTCTTTTTAAAATAGTGGAGTCAGGGGATATGGGGAGAAGGCAGGAACGGGGTACTGACTGGGGATGATCAGCCATGATCTCATTGAATGGCGGTGCTGGCTCGAAGGGCCAAATGGCCTACTCCTGCACCTATTGTCTATTGTCTATTGTAGGTCGACAGGCTGTGTCGCGATCAGCATCGTGGACAGAAGCAGAGAGAGAGGGAGGTGTGCTGCTGTAAAACGGGCCCCATGCATACTGAGACGAGTATTGTTTTTGTTCTCTCTCTTAATAAATCTGATTTGTAACTAAACGGATGGGTGAGCCTTATTCTGTTCTACTAATCAAATCCTTGAAAATGTTCTCTTGTAACGCCTCCCAAACTCCAAAGACATACAGGTTTGTAGGTTAATTGGATTGTTATAAGTGTAAAATTGTCAAGTTGTGTGTAGGATAGTGTTAATTTCCGGGGATCGCTGGTCGGTGCAGACTCGGTGAGCCAAAGGGCCTGTTTCCGTGCTGTATTTCTAATCTAACTTAAAGTAAAAAGTAAAATAAAATTAATTAAGACACATTGAAACATTTAGAAAAAGATTCTAAAATATTAAAATAAAGTTTAAAAAGTAAAAGTATTTTCATTTTTCTCCAGGGTTAACAACTTCATCCATTTCTCCTGAGCTTAAAACTGAGGCCAAGATGTTAAGCATGCCCTTTGGCTCAGCAGGTCAATGCTCTGGCATGGACTTGATGTTGCAATTATTGCAGACAAAGGGATAAACTGGCATATCATATTCAGGACAATTTAGATTTCCAGTTGAGCTGCGCATATACTTAAGGGCCTGTCCCACTTGGCCGTCATTTGCGCGCCATTTACGCGACCTTCAAAAATGTGGTTGTCGCGTTGTGACGCACGGGTAATGTGTGGGTAGCGCGGGACGGGCGC
This sequence comes from Okamejei kenojei, assembly GCA_035221665.1. Lineage (NCBI taxonomy): Eukaryota > Metazoa > Chordata > Chondrichthyes > Rajiformes > Rajidae > Okamejei > Okamejei kenojei. The sequence continues at coordinate 40,179,768 of CM069140.1, forward strand.
ATGGAGAGGCGTGGAGGAGTGTGGAGTTACGCACGGTATCGCGTGGCGCTCCAGGATTTTGTGCTGCACGAAACCCTCGAGCGCCACCTGCGTGACGTATTGCATATGCAGGCTGACGCATTGGCGTTGCACGTTGATGTCACAACGTCACCACGCGATACACGTCACCGTGCGTAACCATGCATCCACGCGCGCCACAGGGTATTCCAATTACGTCACGCGTACCAGATGGCATGATGACGCATGATTTGTGCACGACATCGCGCGTAACGACCCGTCGACCTATTTTACATATGACGCATAAATGAGGTGCAAATGACGGCCAAGTGGGACTGGCCCTTTATGTCTAAGGCTTCTCGAGGTGTGGACAGTTGATAGGTGACATTATTTTTGGAGCGTGTAGGAAGGAACTGCAGATGCTGGTTTAAATCGAAGATAGACACAAAATGTTGGAGTAACTCAGTGGGACAGGCAGCATCTCTGGAGAGAAGGAATGGGTGTAATTTTGTGTCGAGACCCCTCTTCAGACTATGGTTCTTATTGGAAGGATAGATTCTAAGCCAGCCCAGTGGGAAGGTGCACCTGTCCTGTGGTTCATCTATTTAATCTTGATTGATTGCACCAGGAATGAAAGACTTCAGGTATGTAGAGAGGCCATTGTTTTTTGTTTGAGGGAGAGATATTAAATAGCAAGTCAAAATTATGAGAAATTTTGATTGGAGCAAATCACGAAAGGTGTTCACTGTGAGTAACCAGATTACACAAGCAGAAGATAATTGGCAAAAATAAGGCAGAATGAGAGATAAGAGTGGTGAAATGCAAGTGAATATGATCTGGATTGCATTGTAATTGAAATTCAGAAAACGTATAATCAAAATCATGGCTACACAAAAGGCTGGAGAAACTCAGCGGGTGCAGCAGCATCTAAGGAGCGAAGGAGATAGGCAACGTTTCGGGTCGAGACCCTTCTTCAAACGGGTCAGGGATCAGGGAAACGAGAGATATAGACGGTGATGTGGAGAGATAAAGAACAATGAATGAAAGATATGGAAAAAAGTATCGATAATAAAGGGAACAAGCCATTGTAAGCTGTTTGTAGTGTGAAAATGAGAAGCTAGTGCGACTAGGGTGGGGGAGAGATAGAGAGAGAGGGAATGCCAGGGCCCAAGGGCTGAGGGAGAGGTGGGAAGGGGAGGAGACAGCAAGGCTTAACAGAATTAAGAAAATTCAATGTTCAAGCCCAGAGGATGCAGATTCCCCAAGCGGAATATGAGGTGCTGTTCTCCAACTTGCGGTGTGTGCTCACTCTGGCCGTGGAGGAGGCCCAGGACCGAGAGGTCGGATACGGAATGGGAGGGGGGAGTTGAAGCGCTGAGCCACCGGGAGGTCGGGTTGGTTATTGCGGACCGAGCGGAGGTGTTCGGCGAAACGATCGCAAAGCCTCCGCTTGGTCTCACCGATATTAGATCATCTGGCATCTGGAGCAGCGGATGCAGTAGATGAGGTTGGTGGAGGTGCAGGTGAACCTCTGTCGGACCTGGAAGGACTGCTTGGGTCCCTGAAAGGAGTGGAGGGGGGAGGTGAAGGGACAAGTGTTGCATTTCTTGCAGTTGCAAGGGAAAGTGCCGGGGAAGGGGTTTAGAGCGGGAGGGGAGGGAAGAATTGACAAGGGAGTTGCGGAGGGAGTGGTCTTTGCGGAAGGCAGACTGGGGGGGAGATGGGAAGATGTGGCGAGTGGAGGGGTCACGTTGGAGGTGGAGAAACTGGCGGAGGACTATGTGTTGTATTTGCCGGCTGGTGGGGTGAAAGGTGAGGACCAGGGGGACTCTGCCCTTGTTGCGAGAGGGGGAATGGCGAGAGAGGGCAGTGTTGCGGGGTTTGGAGGAAATCCTGGTGCGAGCCTCATCTATAGTGGGGGAGGGGAATCCCCGTTCTCTGAAGAATTAGGACATTTGTGATGACCTGGTGTGGAACACCTCATCCTGGGAGCAGATGCAGCGTTGACGGAGGAATTGGGAATAGGGGATGGAGTCCTTACAGGAAGCAGGGTGGGAGGAAGAGTAGTCCAGGTAGCTGTGGGAGTCAGTTGGTTTGTAGTGGATGTCGGTCAGGAGTGTATCACCTGCAATAGAGATGGTGAGGTCAAGGAATGGTAGGGAAATGTCGGAAAATGGTCCAAGTGTATTTGAGTGCCGGATGGAAGTTGGTGGTGAAATGGATGAAGTCAGTCAGTTGTGTGTGGGTGCAGGAGGTGACACCAAAGCAGTCGTCGATGTAACGGAAGTAGAGGTCGGGGATGGGGCCCTGGTACGCCGAGAACAAGGATTGTTCGACGTACCCGACAAAGAGGCAAGCGTAGCTGGGGCCCATGCTTGTGCCCATAGCTACGCCTTGTGTTTGGAGGAAATGGGAGGAGTCAAAAGAGAAGTTATTGAGGGTAAGGACCAACTCTGCTAGGCGGAGGAGGGTGTCAGTGGACGGGTATGGATTGCTCCTCTGGTCGAGGAAGAACCGGAGGGCTTTGAGACCGTCCTGGTGGGGGATGGAGGTGTAGAGTGACTGGACGTCCATGGTAAAGATGAGAGGATGGGGCCTGGAGAATGGAATGCACGGAGCCGACAGAGAGTGTCTGAGGTGTCTTGAACATAGGTGGGGAGGGATTTAACAAAGAGGGATAGGATGGAGTCAAGGTATGTGGAAATGTGTTTGGTGGGGCACGAACAGGCAGAGACAATGGGTCTGCCAGGGCAGTCGGGTTTGTGGATTTTGGGGAGAAGGTAAAATCGGGCCGTGCGGGGCTGGGAAAACGTTTGAGGTTGGAGGCTCGGGAGGTTAGTGAGCCGGAGCTGATGAAGTCGGTTATGGTGCTCGAGATGGTGGCCTGGTGTTCATCAGTGGGGTCATGGTCCAGGGGTAAGTAGGAGGAGGTGTCCAAGAGTTGGCGCATGGCCTCCGCTTTGTAGAGATCGACGTGCCAGACTACCACGGCACCTCCCTTGTCGGCGGGTTTGATAACCCAGTCTGGGTTGTTACGGAGTGAGTCGATGGCAGTACGTTCAGGGCGGGAGAGATTGGAGTGAGACAGGGGAGTGGAGAAGTCGAGGCGGTTGATGTCCCGTCGGCACGTCTGGATAAATAGTTCTAGAGCCGGAAGGCTACGAGGGGGGGTCCAAGTGGAGGGGGTACGTTGGAGACGGGAAAAGGGATCATTAGTGAGGGCGAGGACTTCTTCCTGTGGAAGAACGCTGTGAGGTGGAGGTGACGGTAGAAGAGCTCCAAGTCGTGGTGGGCGTGGAACTCATTGAGGTGGGGAACGGAGGGGGACAAAGGTGAGACCTCAGCTGAGGACCGACCTTTCAGTGTTGGAGAAGGGGAGGTCAGGGGGGATAGTGAACACGCGGGCAAGGATGGGGGTTGTGGCCGGAGGAAAGCAGGTGAGTGCACTGAGGATGGAGCGTTGTGTGGTGGATGGGTGGAGGGTGGTCAGGGATGGGGGGGGGGGGTATGGGGGCTGAAGTGTGGGTGGGGAAGAGCAGGGGTTACGTGGTGGGGGGGAATGGGGAAGACCCAGTGGAATAGCCACTAAGGTTACTGGGCTGGGGAGACGGGACTAGGACCCAGTGCCATTAAAAACAGAGTGGTGGGAGGAGTTAGCAACGTGAAGGCTTCAGGCCCACTGCAGAGTCCAGTCTGCAGGTGAGGCGACGGCTGCGGGCTGCTGGAGAGCGGTGGAGTGTCGTGGGTCGACGGACCCGAAGGTAGGAGTCCGCGGGCAGTGGAGTCGGGGTCGGCGGGCGATGCGTTGGAGGTCCCGGTGGGCGGGTGGTCGGTCCGACGGTGAGGTGGCGAGATGAGTGGGGTGCGGTGAGGCGGCCATGTTCGGGGATCCCCGGTCCGGCGGCGATGCAAGGTGAGGCGGGTGCAGCTGTGATCTTCGGCGGGCCCAGTACAACGGCGATGAGGTTAGGTGGTCCCGGGGGGCGGCAAGGTTCAGCGGTCGCGTTGTACTGGTGATGGGCGGTGGAATCAGGGAGGGGGAGATAAACAGAGTTACCGGGCAGGCAGCGGGGCTGGGCATCATCGGTAGGCAGGTGGAGTTTGGCGGCAGCATCGGCGTGGAGGTCGGTGAAGGCGGCGTCCTAGTGAGTCCTGGAGGCGCTCCTCGTGGACAAGATGGCGTCGGGGGTCTCAGGCCAGTGGCTCGGGCCAGAGTTGGGGCCCGGGGCCTGCGGGCGGTCTAGTTGGGGATTGTCGGTGGCAGGAACGGCCTGGAGGCGGGCTAATTTCAGATCCTTGGTGGAGGTAAGGTGGGACAGGTATTGTTGATTGAAGCGGTGGATCTTTCGGAGGATGTAATGTAGTTGGGGTTCATTGCAGGTATGGGTGAGTGAGGCCCGAAGATTCGTGAGAGTCAATGCGAGGTCCTGCTGGTGTCGGCGCATTGCAACCAGGGTGGATCTTAGTGCCCGGTTGGAGAATTGTACAGTGTGGCGGCAGATAGCCAGTCGGTACCGATAGTCCATCTGGGGTCCGAACTGGGAGGCAGGGAATTGGAGCTGGAATCCTCGGGGTATGAGATGGAGGCGCAGGCAAGCCCACAGGAAGCAGATGTGGCTGTGGTATCGAGTCTGGGTGAGGATGTGGTCGTAGAGTTGGAGGGAAGGGGGTATCACACAGGGGGAGCAGTTAGAGAGGAGGTTGTGAAACTGTCTCCGTGGGGAGGAGGAGAACTTCAAAGTAGGCATACCTTGAGGAGATATCGCAGAGGAGTAGACAAAGTGTTAAAGAAGGAACTGCAGATGCTGGAGAATCGAGGGTACACAAAAGGGTACTTCAAAATCATCACTGCTTTCTATAATCTATATCCTGCCATTCTCTAACAAGTACTTTGGATTTACCTCATCTTTTCACCTGCAATAGCTTCCAGTAAAATGGGCCTTAAAAGTTTACACAGGATTCTACACAGACACACAGAGTCAGACATATAGGCGTGTGCGCACACACACACGTGCACGAGCACACAGACACACACACATGCACGCGCGCACAGACACACACGCACGCAGGTGCACGCGCACACAGACACACACACACGCACCCACATGCACGCGCACACAGGCACACACAGACACACACAAGTGCATGCGCACACAGGCACACACAGACACACACAAGTGCATGCGCACACTGTCAAATATACGCACACACACACAGACACACATGTGCATGCGCACACAGCCACACACACAAAATATAAACACTAGTACAGTGCGATCCAGCCCTTTACAACTCTGATTTTTATTAAACATTCCTTTTGACACCTTTTCATTTCTGCAAAATTACATGGTGCATTCTTCCAAATGTCTCATTGAAGTGCCAGAAATTTGAATAAGATTATTATGAAATAAAATTTATGGAGAACATGAACAGCTACACATTGCCATTGCACCATGACACCTCGCCCACTACGCACCCCATTCTCACTTTCCCCAGGACATCAGCAAGCCATCTATTTGATGTGCTCCATCATTACAATGTAACAGATGTACTGAAGTTCAACAGATGGGTGTCACGCTGTGCAGAGTGCCACAAGCTGGAAAACGTGCCAGGCACTGTTAGGAGAAGTCTGTGATCATTCTCCGATGAAACCTAAGCAATGACAATGCATCTTTAATATGGGAAAAAAACAATTTTGTTTGTCATTTAATAATGTGGACTTTATCACATTGATCTTGTGCTGTGTATGGTTTTGAAACTGGGTTTAGATCACAGCCTCTATAAGCAAGGAAGAAGAAAGCCCCACCAAAAATACATTGTAATACTTCAGTAGTTAAAACGACCCCAGAGAATTGTAGGAAAGTTATAAACAATATTTGACATTGAGCAACATGCAGCAGGAATGCTCTAAAGGAATCAAGTTAGAGAAATAGATAGCTTCAGGATGATAATTGTAGAGCTTTAGACCTTGCCAGTTTTAGGCACCACAAACAATGCTGAAATGATAAGAGTGGGAAAGCACAAGAGGCTAGGAATGGAGGAGCATAGGTCTTGCGGAGTGTTGCAAGGCTGCAAGTGGTGAAGAAAGAAAGGGAAAGATAAGATTCAGAGAGCTTTAGAAAAGGGATGATATCTTTAAAAATCAAGATGTTGTTGGAAATCAACAAGCTCAGGTGTAACTGAAGGGTGTTGGTGGGTGCTGGGAAAAGGGACCAGAGTTTCAGATTACCTTGATTTTGCAGAGAATTTAAAACATCAATAGGTTTGTGGAAGATGTATGAAAGAAGTTGATACAGTGTTAAAGGTGTCAACATGGAAACTAATGTATTTTCAACTAACGCAACCAGCAAAATGATATGTGAAATTTAGAGGTAAGGGTTAACAAATAAGTACTTGTGCTTCTCCAGTAGTAATAGCAAAGGAGTGGGAAGCAGATGGGTCTGCAACTAAAATTGAATAGATACAAATATTATTGAGCACAGCTATAGTCTGATGGGCAATGGAGGAGGGGCTGGAGAGGAGATGATAAAATCATCCAGGTCTAACAACTGCAGTATGGTGAGGATGGGCAGAGAGGGATAGTTTATCACTGTCACAGCTAACAAGATGGTATTTAATACTTTGATTTAAAACTAACTTCAATACTCACATGGCAATGGCTGGAACCTGATTGGAGTGATTCAGATGTAGAGCTCCTGAAAAGGCAGACACAAATTTGAGATATGACACCAAGCTCATGAAATTGTGTTAATGAAAGGAAGATTGGCAATAGTGGCCTTGGTTTTTAAGGTATTATTTTGAGGAGAGCGATAAGGTCAGCAAACCTGAAAGGCAGAACAGAATCAGAGGATGGAAAAAGATAAGTAGACATGGGGGATCCACAAAAGCTAAGGACGAGGGTGCTCTGAATGTTCAAGTAATGTGTTTCCTTCTGGCAGAAACATTGTAAAAATCTGTTAGGCAATTAATCTTTCCATATGGGGGATTGTGATGGACTGAATGGCCATACATATAACATAGAGCAAACAATACAGCACGGGAACATTCCTTCGGCCCACTGTATCTGTGCCAAACATGATGCCAGGTTAAACTGATCTCTTCCTGCACATGATTCATATCCCTACATTCCAGTGGGCCTATCTAAAAGCTTCCTAAATGCCACAATCGTATCTGCCTCCACCACTACCGCCAGCAGCTCCTTCCACACACGAGCACATTCTGTGTATCAAACTTGCTCCATACATCTCCTTCCAATAGACAATAAACAATAGACAATAGACAAAGGTGCAGAAGCAGACCATTCGGCCCTTTGAGCCAGCACCGCCATTCACTATGATCATAGCTGATCATCCACATTCAGTATCCCGTTCCTGCCTTCTCACCATATCCCCTGACTCCGCTATTTTTAAGAGCTCTATTTAACTCTCTCTTGAAAGCATCCAGAGAACCAGCCTCCACTGCCTTTTGAGGCAGAGAATTCCACAGATTCACAACTCTCTGGGTGAAAAAGATTTTCCTCATCTTCGTTCTAAATGGCCTACCCCTTGTTCTTAAACTGTGGCCCTGGTTCTGGACTCCCCCAACATCAGGAACATTTCCTATCTCTAATGTGTCCAATCCCTTAATCATCTTATATGTTTCAATAAGATCCCCACTCAGCTTTCTAAATTCCAGAGTATACAAGCCCTTCCGCTCCATTCTATCAACATATGACAGTCCTGCCATCCCATCTAGGCCTCTATATTTTGTACACTTCTTTCAGTTATCTCTCAGCTCTGACATTCCAGAGAAAACAATCTAAAACCCCTGTCTCACTGTGCGAGTTGGCCCACGAGTGACCCCGAGTTTTCACTCGTGGTGATCACGTAGCGGGAACGTCGGAACTCGCGCGTTCAACTTGTCCACTCGTGGAGCTAACGGCAGGTACTCGGGAAACTTGTTAACTCGTGAAAAAAATCAAACACGTTTGATTTTTTCCACGAGTCAAATTAACTGTTCAAGTTAAAAATGGAAACATTTAAACTCGTTGCAGTAACGTAATGGCCCGTGCGTTTACCATAGTGTCTCGTGAGTCTATCGTGGGAACTTTTTTATAATCTGAAAGGGACTGAACCAAAGTAGTATAATATGTATATACATATTATATATATTATATATATTATATATATTTCAATTCCAACCCCGAAGCAATTGAGAGCCGATTTCTTGGGGCCGTGTAATTTAACGTGTGTCTTTGCTTTTAAAAGTGAAGCTGTTTAATTGTTTACGCTGCGCTGTGTTTCGTGTTGGGGAGAGTGCTGCTGTACAATGCTTTCGATTTTATACTGCCCTCCCCCTTCCACAGAAAAATGCCTAAATTTTTCTTTGTGCCCGCTCTCCTGGGAGCAATCCAAACCAGGGGAACAATGAACCCTCAGAGGCTTCGCGTTCCTTGCTCCTATATATGGACCTCGCTCGCTCGCAAACTGTATGAACGCTCGATCAACCAGGCATCGGCCAACACGGAGGCCTGATTACTGAAAACAAAGTCAACTTGTACCAGACCTCATCATCTTCCTTCCGACAACCCGTAACCACGGCACCACACTTTCAACAGAAAACTTAATATTTAAAGAATATATTATGGGACATTGGATTGTCTGAAGAAGGGTCCCGAGCAGAAACGCCACATATGTGTGTGTGTGTGTGTGTGTGTGTGTGTGTGTGTGTGTGTGTGTGTGTGTGGCTGTGTGTGTGGCTGTGTGTGTGTCTGTGTGTGTGTCTGTGTGTGTGTCTGTGTGTGTGTGTGTGTTTGTGTGTGTGTGTCTGTGTGTGTGTGTGTGTTTGTGTGTGTGTATCTGTGTGTATCTGTGTGTGTGTCTGCTGTCGGGTCCCGGTGGCCGCTCAAAGTCAGTCACCCGAGCTGCTTCCTTCCTCTGAAGTGGTGGCCAGTCCTGCTGTCTGTGTGTATCTGTGTGTGTGTGTGTGTGTGTGTGTGTGTGTGTGTGTGTGTGTGTGTGTGTGTGTGTGTGTGTGTGTGTGTGTGTGTGTGTGTGTCTGCTGTCGGGTCCCGGCGGCCGCTCAATGTCAGTCACCCGAGCTGCTTCCTTTTTTAAAATTATTTAAAATAGAGATCCATTGCAAAAAAGTATTTAAAAACATAAAACAACAAGAAATGCTTGGTTACTGGAGGATGCGCATTTTCCCATTGTAGGTCATATCAATAGATGCCGCCGCGCTGAAATAACTCAAAAACCACAGGATGGAGATGTATTTTAACATTGTTGCTTTATTAAAACATACCTTCATTCACGGTTGGCTCAAGAGTAACGGGAGAGGAACTTGGTAACTCGGGAGAGGAACTTGGAACATCGCAGCAATGACATACCCGTGGGAACTTGGTTACACACTTGATCATAAACTTGAAGTTTCGTGCACAGCCACGAGTCTGTCACTCGGGGTACCTCGTGGGTCAACTCGCACAGTGAGACAGGGCCATAAGTTTGTCCAAACTGTCCTTGTAGACACAATCCTTTAATCCATCCATCATTCTGGTAAACCCTGTTTGCACCCTCTCCAAAGTCTCCACAACTTTCCTATAATGCAGGACCAGAACAGCTCATCAGACTTTTTCATTCATTACAGTGAACTTTTCTGGTTTTGGGAAAAGATGGGAATGGATTAGTGGGTGAGGTGTATATGAAATGCCAAAGATATAATCACATAAATAGTGATAGGATAGTTAAAGGTAGTGTGGGACTGATCAGTGATTACACAAATTCACCAGTTCACAAGTAATAGGAGTAGAATTAGGCCATTCAGCCCATCGAGTCTTCACTGCCATTCAATCATGGCTGATCTCCAAGTGGAAAAGCATTCACCCATAGGATGGTGGGGACCTTCTCCATCAGGTCCAGCAGCACTATCTGCTGTGAGACCGTGCCATCCTTCGCTGTTAGTAGGTCCATTCAGTGCATTCGTTTTTTATATGTTTTTTTTTTCTCCATATGAAAGCTAATTTTAAAATAAATCCTGGATTGGTAATTGCCCCATCAGCCACTGACTAAATTGTGGAAAGTGAAATAATTCAAAGTAACTTTCTCTCACCCTCCAATGAACACAATGGACGTATGAGCCTCTCGTGGCAGAGATTTTCTTGATTCCATGATCTATAATCGCAGAATTGTGTTGATGTCCAGGCCAATATTGCTCGCTCACCTCACATCACCAAAACAGATCATTTGGTTATGAACTGTAAGGTCATTTGTCCCATCAAGTCTGTGCCAGCTCACCTGTACGTCTCAATGCCCTACTTACGTCCCTGTAAATTGTTCCTTCTCTCATGGCCAGCATCTCCAACTCCCTACCCCTTCCCCTTAATTATCTTGGTACCTACCTGTCCTCAGGGTAATTTGCAGTTGCCAATTAAACAACCCACCAGCACATATTTGGGGCATGGGAGAATCTAGGGAAATCCCACGTGGTCACAAAGAGAAAATAAAAAATCCTTGGTACCTTGCTATCCTTTGCTGTTAATAGGTCTAATCAGTGCATTAGTTAACCATACTGTTTTTTTTTTCTCTACAACAATTACTGCATACATATTTGTTGTGAAACATTTGAGATGAGATGAGGAACTGACATGGTACATAATGACAGGACCCTGTCGTTTTTGCAAAGTGTGTTGGACACATCCTCACAGGCTGCATTGCCACAGTTTGCCTGGCATAGCTCAGCACACTCCACATGAATGAATAGTTGCTAGGTCTGAGATCATTTACTAAACATATCAGAATCAGCTTGCAGTCTACTAATTCCTTCCCCGTTGCTAGTCTTTGTGTACGCTTTCTATCATCTACAAATTTAATAATAGCATTCTTAATGCCTTCCTGGGGACTATTAGCAAATATAATGAGCATCCAAGGCACTCAACACAGAGCACGAGGGAAACTGCATTTAATCCTCTTATAATTATCTTGATTTCAATCTCCCAACGATGGCTTCTTTCACTAATAAGATCAAAACCTCAGAATGGGTGTAGTTAAACTTCTCCAACAAGTCACGAAGCTCCCTGACATAATGCCACTATCTCAAACTATCTCGAGTGAGCTGCAACCAATGAAGACATTGAAAGTATAGCCACTATTGTTGCTTAGATTATCATTTTAGAGGAACTGAGGCCAATCTGTGCATAGATTGTTTAGTTTAGTTTAGTTTAGTTTAGTTTAGAAATACGGCGCAGAACAGGCCCTTCGGCCCATCGAGTCCACACCGATTAGAGATCCCCGCACATTAACACTATCCTACACACACTTGGGATAATATACACTTATACCAAACTAATTTACCTACAAATCTGTACATCCTTGGAGGGAAGGAGGAATCCAAAGATCTCGGAGGAAACCCACGCGGTCATGGGGAGAATGTACAAACTCCATACAGATAGCACCTGTAGTCGGGATCGGACCCGGGTCTCGGGCGCTGCAAGCACTGTAAGGCAGCAACTCTGCCGCTGCGTCACCATGCCACTCTCTTGGATGTTTGGTTGTCAATGTCACATGTGAGTTCCTGGGCTGTGAGATCAGCACAATGATCCTGAAGGGCCAAATTGCTCTCTTCAATGTTGTACATAAATATATATGCAAGTCATCCCCAGTTACGGCAGGATTCCATTCCTATGAATCGTTCATAACCCGAACAGTGTGTTAAACCCCTGTCTCACGGTGCGAGTTGACCCACGAGTGACCCAGAGTTGTCACTCGCGGTAATCACGTACACTAAACGTAGCGGGAACGTCGGAACTCTTGCGAGCAACTTAGCGACTCGTGGCGCTAACGGCAGGTACCCGTGAAACTTGGTAACTCGTGAAAAAAATCAAACATGTTTGCTTTTTTCCACGAGTCAAATTTACAGTTCAAGTTAAAAATTGAAACATTTTAAACTCGTTTATAACGCGATGACCCGTGCATTTACCTTAGTGATTCGTGAGTCTACCGTGGGAACTCTTTTAACTCAGCGGGCAGGCAGCATCTCTGGAGAGAAGGAATGGGTGACGGGATGACATTTCCAAATTTCTCCAGCCCCATGTGTTCACTTTTTTCAACTAGCATCTGCCCTTTCTTGTGTATGACAACATTTGTATCTACAATGCCTTGTGTCTTGGCAATTCAGGATTCACACACACACAATGCTGGGGTAACTCACACATACACACACACACACACACAATGCTGGGGTAACTCACACACACACACAATGCTGGAGTAACACACACACACACACACACACACACAATGCTGGAGTAACTCACACACACACACAAACAATGCTGGAGTAACTCGTACACACACACAATTCTGGAGTAACTCAGCGGGACAGGCAGCATCTCCGGAGAGAAGGAATGATGATGTCTCGGGTCGAGACCCTTCCTTAGACCACTACCCAGAGATGCCGCCTGTCCCGCTGAGTTACTCCAGCATTTCGTCTATCTTTAAACCAGCATTTGGACTTCCTTCCCACATAATAACCAATGAAATTCCCCACTAAACTTCTGTGTCCTCATTTTTCCCCTCTCTGTCTTCCCCAGACCTGTGTATATATGGATATGTGTATGTGTATATGTATATGTGTATGTGTACATGTATATATACTTTGCGTGGTTCCTGTGTTACCTACTGCTGGGTGACTCCGCGAAATATCATCCCCCTGCCTTTCAAATCTAAATCTCTCGCCAATATATATATATATATATATATAAAATATTTTATATATAATATTATATATATATATATATATATATATATATATATATATATATATATATATGTGTGTATTTGTGTGTGTGTGTGTGTGTGTGTGTGTGTCTGCTATCGGGTCCCGGCGGCCGCTCAAAGTCAGTCACCCGAGCTGCTTCCTTCCTCGGAAGTGGCGGCCAGTTCTGCTGTCCGTGCCCGGAGCGCTGCGGCAGCCACCCAAGCTAATTCACTCCCCGGCCACAATGAAACCATATAACAATGACAGCACGGAAACAGGCCATCTCTGCCCTTTTACTCCGTGCCGTTTACTGTCACCTAGTCCCATCTACCTGCACTCAGACTGGAGCGTGGTAAGTGGGTTACTGACCCCAATCCCCTCCTTCACAACGCCAGACTCCCCAAATACTGTGAACTGAGCTCTCCCCCCACCCCGGGAAATACAGTATTTAAAAACATAAAGCACCAAGAAATGCACTTACCACGTATTGGTTGCTGGAGGGTGCGCATTTTCCCTTTGTAGGTCGTATCAATAGATGCGGCCGCGCTGAGATAACTCAAAGCCACAGGATGGAGATGCCTTTTAACATTGTTGCTTTATTAAAACATACCTTAATTCACGGTTGGCTCAAGAGTAACGGTAGAGGAACTTGGTAACTCGGAGGAGGAACTTAGAACATTGCAGAAATGACATACCCATGGGAACTCGGCTAAACACTTGAACATAAACTTGAAGTCTCGTACACAACCACGAGTCTTTCACTCATGGTACCTCGTGGGTCAACTCGCACCGTGAGACAGGGCCATTAGTCAGAAATGTGACTGCGAACCAAGTTTCTGCATGGCAGAAGTTGCCCAGAGCAGCCAATAAATCCCTCCAGCAGGTATCCCAAATGATCTGAAGAAGGGTTTCGGCCCGAAAGGTTGCCTATCTCCTTCGCTCCTTAGATGCTACTGCACCCGCTGGGTTTCTCCAGCTTTTTGTGTATCCCAAAAGATCTTTTGTATTGACCTAAACGGTCACTTGAAGTCTTGTTTTAATGTATCATTTTAAAATTAGCTTCTCCAGCCATGCAACATGCGTTCGGTATTTAATGGAGCTTCAACCTAGCTTTTAGTGCAAATGTCTTCAGAATTGAATTTGAATCCATAACCTTATGACAATTATGTAAGATTAAATGTAAAGTTTTCACATTACGTTTGTGCGTTTTAAAAAAGTACATTCCAGTCCAAATGGAAATTAGAGCGAAATGTATGTGCTAAGATACAGAACAGAATGCCTTGCATTTCAATTTATTTGGGATATAGCACCCAATCACTAACTGTTTCACCATTAAGCATCCTAGCTGCCTTGGTTTCTATAAAAGATCACATGGTTACATCAAACAACATCAGGATCCACCTCAATAGACTGTTTTTCTCCAAAATCTCATCTCAGTACCTCGTTCTCGACTTACCTTAATGACCTTATTGATCCAGATTTAAAAAAGTAATTCTCTTTCTGTTCCAGTGTCACTGTTATCGATCTCCATTCACGAGCTGCTCTCTTCCCTTCTACAACTGAAATCTCATTTCCCTTACTTGCTGCTTTCCAATAGGGGTGAGTAAATTGTTGCTCTTCAGGAAAATGATAGGTTTAAAACTGAATGATCCTTTCTCAGGGCTGTATGGCAGACTTATATTAAGATCACATGCCTTTTGAATTTCTATAATTACAAAATCTTTTTTAAAGAGAGTTTGCATTTTCCAAATAACAGACCAACTTGATTGTTTCACCCAGAGGATTTACGGGGCAATTTTCAATGAATTAAATTGACATGGAGTCTAGAAAATTAATTCAAATGCAGGTAGTTTGGCTTTATGGAAGAAAATGTGTTTTCCTGCAAAGATAACTTGAATGCAGGGCTTTTTTTTAAATAACGAGCAATTAATTGAAACTTTCAAAAGCTCCACATAATTATGTGCACTGTAAAACGCTGATGTGTGGAAAAATGTGACGAAGGAAAAAGACCTGAACAGACATCTATTTTCTATTGGAATACATGAACATATTGTAAAGATATATTTAAGCTCTGATATTAATTTCACAGTGTCATGGCTAAGTACAATAGTTGATACTTCAGCCTCAAGATACAATTAAATTTCTGAAATTTGCAGATTCAGTCTGTAAAATCCAGATGATAAAAGCAACATTGAAGTGAGAAATCCATCCTATTTGGAGCAGATTGTTTTATTTTTTCCTCACTAAATTCTATGGAATGTAGATTTCATGCATTCCCTCAATAGCTATATGCATAATGATAATTCCTTAAAAAATAATATATTCCCTTGATATGGAAACATAAGTTTCATTTTGCCATTTTCATACACATTCTAAAGAATGTAACTCAATCTTATTCAAAAAAGTAAATGGACTCCTTGAGTGCGAGTGAAACTAGATGAAACTAGATGAAATAATCACTCTTTCTTATGAGCTGGTCTAAAGTTAACACCCAACTTTGCTTCCAAATAGTAAACCTAGTAACAGGTAGCAATAGGGACAGGGCTTTCAGATTGGTCAGTATGAAATTGGTATGCTATTATTTGTATGACGCTCTAATGGTAAAATTCAATGCTACATTGCAAGGGTAGAAGGGGGCAGATTTAATATCCATTTTAGAATATATCCAAATTATACATCATCTTGAGGAATATGATAATACTTGTGGTATATCTGAAATCATGAAACAATCAGGCACTTTTTATTGAGGTGCACTGTAATTGGAATGAAATAAATCATTGGACACAGCTTCAAAATTATTTTTTTATAAATGCAATGGACATTGAATCAATTAAAAAATTCAAAATTTGATACAGTGCATATGCACACGTTTGTGTACAGGTTGAGCTGGTATTTCTTGTGGCATCAGCTGATGTCTAATTTATACCACGTAAAAATTTGAAGAGCAAATAGATTGTAACATCTATCAATATCTGACAATTCTTTGATTGCAATGTTGCCACTTTGAAGCTCATTGCTCCATTTAACGATCTGTCACATCACACTGAGGGAGGTAATGGAGAGCTGTAATGTGGGGTTGGATTAACAACCACATAATCTGCTTGTTAGCAAAAGATAGGTCAAGGGGCGGTATCAACAGGAATACAAAACCTTACAAAGGAAAGAAAAATAAGGCTTGTGATCTAAGGAGAAAATCTTTATTAACCCTCGGAGGTAGGGTATATGTAGGATTTCTGGCCATGGTTTTCACAGATTTCTGTAGAAGGTAGTGAATTGCTTTCTTGAACTGCTGCACTCCACCTGGTGCAGGTAGCCTCAGAAAGCTGTTAGATTGGCAGTCACAGAATTTTCACCCAGAGACAATAAAAGATCAACATCACGTTTCCAAATCTGAATAATGGGAGACTTTGACAAAGTGATGTTCCTTATGTTTCTAGGAGAGGTCAAAGATTTGGCAGTTCCTGTCTTCTTCTTCTTGCGCATGGCGTGCACAGCCTAAAGTTGTAGGACAACTTGTTCTATTTGAACTTACTTGATTGTGCACGCCGGGTAGATTGCATTCGTCGAAACAGGGCGGACCACGTGAAGGTTGCAATCTCCCACCCCGGCAGTTCCTGTCGATGCAGCCTCACAAGTTGCTCATACTGCAACCATGGTATCCATTAGTGAAAAGGGGTAATATCCAAGATGGTTTGCTTTGCCCTGAATATTACTCAGCTTCCCAAGTGCTGTTGGAACTGCATATCCATTCAGGTGGGTGGGAGATGTTGCTGTGGATGATGAACAATCCTAGGAGAGGCAGGCCATGAGTTACTTGTTATGGAATAGTATGCTTCTCACTTGCACTTGACACAACATTATTGAGGTGGTTGGTCCAATTAAGATGCCAGTTAAAGTGATGTCTAATGACGTTTTTGCTGAAAATATCATTTGTTTGATTGAATTAAAGATACATCGACCACTAGTTCTATATTATCCTACTTTTGTATTCATCCCTACACATGAAGGGCCATATAGAGAGACCAATTTTCTCCTACAAAATCCTTTGAGATGTGGGAGGAAACTGGAGCATCCATGATCAACCTATTTGATCACAGGGAGAACATGCAAACTCTACACAGACAGCATCCAAGGTCATGATCAAACCCGGGTCTCTGGAGTTGTGAGGCAGCAGCTCTACTAGCTGTGCCAATGTGCTGCCATATTAATGTTGAATCCCATATATGGGTGCATTTAGGTTGGAGATAATCATTAACTGGTTCCGTTTAAAAGAAAAAAAAATCATCTGGCCATGATGAACAGGCACTGGTTCTCTTTTTACAAATGCTGTCTGGCCTGCAGCATTTCCAGCATTTTATGTTTCTACAATAGAAAACAATGGTTCAAGAGTCACGAGTCAAGTCAATAGTGTTTTATTGTCATATGTCCCAAATAGAACAATAATATTAGTATTTGCAACAGCACAACAGAATATGTAAACATAGTACACTGTAAACAATATAATAAATGAGAGAAAGAAAAAGTTCAGCGTGTGTATATATACATATTCCTACAAATACACATATATATAGATCACATATATCTATCTATATTATACTAACATTCTCGTGTGTGTGTGTATGTGTATATGTGTTATTGTATCATCATCAAAACAGTACATAGTAGCGCTGAAATATTTGCACAACCTTACTCAGCTTTTTCCCGTCGTCGGTCTTGTCACGTTTCGTTCAGATTTGATGTTATATTTCATAAGTTACTGATATTTCAAGGTTTAAAAAAGCCATCTTTAACAAGATTTTTACTGTTAAAATCCTTCCTGCCAGCTTCCAACAAACTGAGATACAAAGTTGCAATACAGGAACACTCTGTGCTTCCACCAACTTTTTACCTGAATGGGATATCACAGTCCTCCAACTGACATTTGCAACAATGTTGTCATCATACATCACTTACTCCAGCTCCTGGCAGAACAGGAGGGGGAGGGTGAATTGGTATTGCAATTGGGGAAGTGCAATTGGAATTTTGTTTAAGTCCAGTGCTGGGGGAGGCAGAGGAGTGTTACGTTCGGCAATGGGTTGAGTTGGGGGACCACGTCTCCCGCGCGGGCTATGGGTTAGTGGTGCAATTTTGTGTTGGGGACCAGGCCTCCCATGTGACAGGGACCCAACAGGTCCCAGTTGGTCTTGTCTATACATAACTAAAACTCTCATCTTGTTATCTTCCGGTTTGCATTGTTTTTACATTTGTGCGAAAATGGTACACAATAGCACTACAACTTTTCGCCACATGACTCACCATTCTCCTGTGTGCAAGTGCAACAAGTTTTGTTCCAATCAGTGGTATATTTTAAAAGTTATTAAGGTTTAAAAATGCGCAGATTAGTCTCCTCTCTTGTCAATCACTGCCAGGACGGTGATGCCCCTTCCTGCACCATCGCTGCACTGATTGGCCACGTACACTGTCAGTCACTGCCGGGATGCTGATGCCCCTTCATTGGCCATGTCCGCTATCAGTCGGTCAGCAGCGGCCTCTGCCGGCGTGGCCTCTGCCATAGCTGATGGGGCTCCGGGGCCACGCCGAGACTCCCAAATGCTGAGCCTGGCTCTGAGGACGCCGACGGCTGATGCTCCTCCAGGGAACGGAAGAAGCGGCAACCTCCAGGAATTAAGGAGGGAGAGTGGGGGGATTGAGGGAGAGGAGGGGGTAGGGAGGGAGAGGGGCAAAAGTGGTGGAGGTGAGGAGGGAGACTGGGGGATTGAGGGAGAGGAAGGGGTAAGGAGGGAGAGGGAGGGAAAAGTGGGGGAGCTAAGGAGGGTGGAGGAGGTGGGGGGTAGAGGGATAGAAGGGGGCATAGGGAGGAGGGAGCAGTTATGGAGGGAGGGAGGGAGGGAGGGAGGGAGGGACTGACTGAAGGTAGGGGAAAGGAGAGGTGAGGTGTCTATTGTCTATTGTCTATTGTCTATTGTCTTTTGTTTATTGTCTATTGTCTATTGTCACCTCCACCTCTTTAGCGACTATCCTTCCAAAATGTCAAATCATCTCTGAATATTCAGTTCCAAGCCTAGGGCATCCCTGTAATAGATACAAAATTAAATCCATTGAGTTACTTAAATACATGTTGCTAACTCATTTTACCATATTATAAATGCTGCATTCTTTCAGATCAAAAGTCTGTATGTTTATCATTTTTTCCATCGTCATGGTGAGCCCTGTCACTCCTGTGAACTCTTTTCCTTTGACATTATCATCCTATCTGCCCTTTCACGTGAACCACTTTCACATAAACAATACAGCTTAAAATAGTAAGATTAAACGAGAACTTACCTGTTCGAAGTTTGATCTTTATTTTATGAGGAGTAACGATGAGGGATTACGTGAAGAAGGCCCGCCTGGCGCTGGAACGGCATACTTCAAAGCAGCGACATGAAAAACACAGAACACAATAGCCGGAGTAAGATAGTAAGGCTCATTATAGATTTAGAACTACCAGATGATCATTCATTTTATGAGGGTGTGGAGTGGAGGGCACGTAATCCCTCATTGGGTACTCCTCATAAAATAAAGATCAAACTTCGAACAGGTAAGTTCTCGTTTAATCTTACTATTTTACTTCGGAGTCACGTGAGTGACTACGTGAAGAGTTTGAAGCTTTCTGTGTTTTTTATGTCGTAGAATAGTAAGATTAAACGAGAACTCACCTGTTCGAAGTTTGATCGTTATTTTACGAGGAGTTACGATGAGGGATTACGTGAAGAACCCGCCTCACGCTGGCAACGGCATACTTCAAAGCAGCGGCATGAAAAACACAGAACACCAAAAGCCGGAGTAGTAACATAGTAAGGCTCATAAAAAGACTTAGAACTACCATTTGATCATTTATTTTATGAGGGCGGGAGTGGAGGGCACGTAATCCCTCATCGTAACTCCTCATAAAATAACGATCAAACTTCGAACTGGTAAGTTCTCGTTTAATCTTACTATTTTACTTCGGAGTCACGTGAGTGACTACGTGAAGATTTTAAAGCTTTCTGTGTTTTTTATGTCGTAGAATTAATCCGTACGACAGTCCGGCTAAGTAAACACATACATGAGAAACCAGACTAATGTTAGATCATTTCACAATTAACTTTTTTAATGGTTTAAAGACCATATAATAACCCTCCTTATATCTGAGGGAAAATGATTACAAGCGATAAAAGATAGAAGTGACTACACCACTGATTATAGCAATTAATAGTAAACAAAGCAGGTGATTATAGTGCTCCCAACACCGCATGTCCAAAGCTTGTCATAGTGTGAACAGGTTTATTGTAGAACTTTGAAAAAGTTTCTTCTTTACTCCACCCTGCGACTTTTAAAATATGCTCGAGAGGTACGTCCCGCCCCTTCGCCGCGGACGTAGCTGCCGCCCTGGTGGAGTGAGATTTGAACACATCAGTGTCTACTCCCGCTAAAACCAACACCTGTTTCAAACATTTTTGAGACAGTTTGAACTGAAGCTTTTGTGTGTGGTTTTTTTGTGCGTAACCATTAACGTTTTTTCATTTCCTCGAAGGGTGTCAGTAACTTTAATATATTGGTTCAAATGTTTAACCACACACAAAGTAGGATCAATATGATAAGCTTGAAAGGTTACCTTTGTTCCAGATCTCCCTGGTTCTGCTTTGTTTGATCCGATCGTAAACATAGAACACAACATTATCTGTAGTCACATGCATACAGTCTAAACGCAACATTTGTAAAGTTTGCACTCTTTGAGCTGAGACCAGTGACATTAACATAATTAATTTCAATGTCAATCTTTCCAATGTCAACCTTCAATTGGAGTCCATTGTCTAAGTAGCGTAAGTACAATGCTCACATCCCAAAATCTCTGTGTATCTTGGTTTGGGTGGATTAATATTAAAGATTCCTTTCATGAATCTAGATATTAATGGATGCGACCCAATTGATCTCTGATCAGTCATAAGTCCTAAATAGGACGACAAGGCACTGCGTGCAGTGTTAATGGCACTGTAACTTAAATGTTGCTCAAAATGCAAATTGCAAGGAATTCCAAAACATTTGCAATATTTACAGTATCATAAGAAATATTTGACTGTGTGCAAAAGTCTTCCCATTTCTTAATATGTGTCATATATTGCTTTTGTGTGCTATCTCGCCATGATGCGACTATAACTTCCATAGTTTTGTCCGACAATCCCAGCTCCTGTAGTGGTCTGGTCAAAACCTGCAGATTAATAAATTCATATATGCATACAATGGGTAAATTTCTTTAGTTACCGGATTAGTCAAGATATCACTACAGTTAGGAATCGACATATATGGTTCTTTAATCATATTCAGCATTACTGGGAACCAAGGTTGAGTTGGCCAATTTGGGAACTACCAACAATCCAGAAGCAGAATCTTGTTCTATCTTCTTCAGGCATCTCTGAATCAAAGCAAATGGTGGAAAAGCATAAAATAACATCTTTCCCCAGTGTAATGAAAAAGCATCTACTGCTACTGCATCTGGATCGTGTTCCCAAGACACATAAGTAGGCAATTGATGATTAAGCCTAGATGCAAACAAATCAATTTCTGGCAACCCAAATCGGTTCACAATATTCTTAAATATTGCTGGCTTAAGCATCCATTCCGTATTATCTTTAAAAAATCCTGGACCTTTCATCTGCTACCACATTGTCCTTACCTGGAATGTAGCTTGCTGAAATCCATATTTGGCGACCAATACACCATTGCCATATCTCATTGACCAGACAATCACATGATACTGATCTAACTCCCCCCATGTGATTAATGTATGCAACAGCCGTTTTATTGTCTAACTGTATTAACACATGTAGACCTTGTTTAGCACAACAATATGCTTTAAGTCCATAAAAAGCACCCAATAACTCCAAATAGTTAATACCATAAGCTTGAAGAAACGCTTCTTCTTGAGCTTTCCATCTACCTCCACAACTGGAGGACGAATCTGTAGCCCCCCATCCGAGAGCACTAACATCCGTTTGTAAAACCATTTCAGGCTGTTCAATCATGATATTCTTAGCAGCTTGTGGGACATTTTCAACCCACCATTGTAATTCCAACACGGCTTCTTTTGTTAATTGCATAGGCCTGTCAAAGTGACCTGCCTTCTCTTTAAGAGCCCTTATTTTGTCCCTTTGAAGATTTTGATAATGTAATGGACCAAATTCCACTGCCGGAAATGCTGCTACCAGTTTACCAATGGTTTTCGCCACTTCTCGGATGGAGGGATAAGGTTTGTGAATGAGGTAATTACAAGTCATCAAAATGTCATTGGCCTTCTCTGTTGGCAAAGTAACTAACATAGTCACTGAGTTAATTACAAACCCCAAAAAGTTAATTGTTTGTGCTGGCTGCAGCTGGGACTTAATTGGATGAATCAAGAACCCTAGCTTTTCAAACAAAGCTTTAGTAACTGAAACTGAGTGCTCAGCTGACTCTTGAGTATCATTAATGATCAGAATATCATCCAGATAAGCCATAACAATGTGTTTTCTGTGCTCTTAATTGGGCTAAAACTGGTTTCAACAGTTTTGTAAAGAGTCTAGGAGCCGAACTCAATCCATTTGGTAAAGCTTTAAACTGCCATAATTGTCCCAGCCAATTAAATTTTAAGTACCTCCTGAAGAATTGATGAATTGCTACAGAATAATAGGCATCCTTCAAATCAATCTTAGCCATATAACACCCTGCTGAGATAAGATATTTTTGCAGTACTGAATGTCTCCATCTTAAATGTTTGTATTCTACAAACTTATTTAGTTCTGTAAGGTCCAGAATAATTCTGCAACCACCATCTTTTTTATCTCTTCGAAATATATTAGAGACAAATTGATGCTTATGTTCATAAGTCTTTTCAATTACGCCTTTTCCAGATAATTTGTCAATTTCCACATTAATCTCCATTCTTTCCTCTGCAGAAAACACATAAGCATAAGCAGGTTTATTCTGTACAGGAGGATTAACCCCTTCTTTAAAAATAATAATGGCTCCCGAAACTGCTTGTAATACATATCGATCAGAAGTAATGTTAAGCCAGGCATTATAAAATTTTTGCAATCTCCCTCCAACTGGAGAGTCATCCACAGTTTCTTTAAGGATATAAGTCTTTAATACCTCTCCGTATGAGCGTGGTGGTCTCCTTCTTCCCGAATACAGGGAAGCACTCGCCTGCACAGCACGATAGTATTTTCGTGACAAACTTCTGCCTCTATAACGAAAATCGAAACCCCTTCGGGTCGAAAAAACCCTTCTTTGTCCAAAGACAAAAGGTCTTTGCTAAAATATTTAGCTTCTTCATCCAACTCTTTCAGCTGTTTCGGCAGATTTTCTCCAAACAAATACCCAGGAGCTTGAACACCACTTTCTTGACACAGGCTTGCAAACCTAGGGTGAAATATGGGCCGAATCGCCATTTTCCTCATACAATTAATTTCATAGAACGAATTACACAATAAGCCCAAAGTATCCTTTTGAATCTTTTCCATTTCCAGATTCTCCATTTGCCTGCCATAGGCCGTAATGGCAGCAGAAATTAATTTGAGCACCTTTTGAAACTTCACTTCTTGGGCTCTCATACTTGGAGTCATAGACGTCCATAGCGTCGGATTCACCGTAGGCACTTCCAATGAGGCACAATTTCTTGGAGCTTTATATAATTCTGATGTTTCATTCATCACAGAATTGTGAAGTTGGTGAGATACCATATAATTTATGTTGGCAGCTAGGTTTTCTTCCATAGCCTCACCACTTCCTTCAGGTATTAGCAAAATCTTGTGCTATCCCAGGCACATTAGGCCTTTTCTTTTTACTTTGTGGTGTGCTTTCAAAAGCCATATAACCACCAGCAGGGTCTGCCTTCTGCAGCCCTAAATCAATTGGGATATCACCCCATGAGACTTCTTCCAGCCCAAATCCTGGGTCCGGAGTATCATATTCCCAACTTGGCCCACAGCCATATTCATCATATTCAAACCCCTCAGGGATTTTTTGGGATTCATCTGGGTACTGTGACCCTTGTCTCATAATTGTTTGGAGAACTTTCCATATGCTCCATTTTTAGCCACATAGTTTTATTGTCTGGAGGTCTTTCAGTATCAGAGTCATCAGAAACCACGGGCCTCTCAGATTTCTTTTTGCATTTTTTAGGAACATTTTCCTCCGTGGCTATTATTTTCTGGAGAATCTGGAAACTCACTATCGGGTAAATCGGCGGCCAACGGTATCGGAACCGGGTCCGCACTAACTTCGCGTATTTTTACTTTCACCCCGGGAAGATCTTTTTACCCACGAAAACTTCTTTCCCGATTTCTCCATTTTTCTTTAATAATCAGTGCTCAATCAGCACGTTAACGTGGCTCTAAATTTTACTTTTGGTTTCGTTTGCTGGAGCCACCCAGCGTAACCTAAAAAACGCCCCGATCTAACTGCACTTACCTGCGGGCCGTTCCGACCGCTGCGAGGAGCTGCTCCTTACTGCAGCTCCTCCTTCCGCCGTCAGCGTTGACGTCATGCCGTTGCCAGCGTGAGGCGGGTTCTTCACGTAGTCACTCACGTGACTCCGAAGTAAAATTCTTCCATACGACAGTCCGGCTAGGTCAACACATACATGAGAAAACCAGACTAGTTTTCATTCTTTCCATAATAAATTTTTAATGATAAAAGAACATATAATAACCCTCTTTATACCCGAGGGAACCATTACAAAGTGATAAAAGATATAAGTGATAACATAATTGATCATATTTAATCAATAGTGAAACAAAGCAGGTGACTATAGTGAACCCAACACCGCGTGTCCAAAGCCTGTCATTGTGTGAACAGGTTTATTGTAGAACTTTGAAAAAGTTTCTTCTTTACTCCACCCTGCGGTTTCTAAAATATGCTCGAGCGGTACGTCCTGCACCTTCGCTGCGGATGTAGCTGCTGCCCTGGTGGAGTGAGATTTGAACACATCAGTGTCTACTCCTGCTAAAAGTAACACCTGTTTTTAACCACCTTGAGAATGTTTGTACTGAAGCTTTTGTGTGTGGTTTCTTATGCGTAATCATTAACGTTTTTTCATTACCTCGAAGAGTTTGGTAATTTTTATATATTGGTTCAAATGTCTAACCACACACAATGTTGGATCAATAGGATAAGCTTGAAAGGTTACCTTTGCTCCAGTTCTTCCTGGTCTGCTTTGTTTGATCAGATCGTAAACATAGAACACAATGTTATCTGTAGTCACATGCATACAGTCTAAACGCAACATTTGTAATGTTTGCACCCTTTGAGCTGAAACCAATGACATTAACATTATTAATTTGAATGTTAATCTTTCCAATGACAAACCTTCGATTGGAGTCCATTGCCTAAGTAAAGTAAGTACAATGCTAACATCCAAATCTCTGTATATCTTGGTTTGGGTGGATTTTTGTTAAAGATTCCTTTCATAAATCTGGATATTAATGGATGTGATCCAATTGATTTCTGGTCAGATATTTGTCCTAAATAAGATGATAAGGCACTACGTGCACTATTAATGGCACTGTAACTTAAGTGTTGTTCAAAATGCAACTCGGCAAGGAACTCCAATACGTTTGCAATGTTCACAGTATGATAAGATATATTTGACTGTCTGCAAAATCCTTCCCATTTCTTTATATGTGTCATATATTGTTTCTGTGTGCTATCTCGCCATGATGCGGCTATAACATCCATAGTTCTATCCGACAATCCAAGCTCCTGTAGTGGTCTGGTCAAAACCTGCAGGTTAACAAATTCATATAAGCATGTAATGGATGAATTTCTTTGGTTACTGGTTTTATCAATAAATCACTGCTGTTAGGAATTGACATATATGGTTCTTTAATCATGTTTAACATCAATGGGAACCAAGGTTGTGTCGGCCAATTTGGGATTACCAACAATCCTGTGACAGAGTCTTGTCCTATTTTCTTCAGACATTGCTGAACCAAAGCAAATGGTGGAAAAGCATAAAAGAACATATTCCCCCAGTGTAATGAAAAAGCATCTACTGCTACTGCATCTGGGTCTGGTTCCCAAGACACATATTTAGGCAACTGATGATTTAGTCTTGATGCAAACAGATCAATGTCTGGTAACCCATATCGAGTCACAATTTTCCTGAAATTACTGGTTAAGCATCCATTCTGTGTTATCTTTAAATATCCTTGATCTATTATCTGCCACCACATTGTCTTTACCTGGAATGTAGTTTGCCGAGATCCAAATTTGGTGATTAATACACCATTGCCATATCTCATTGACCAGACAATCACATGATACCGATCTGACTCCGCCCATGTGATTAATATATGCAACAGCTGTTTTATTGTCTAATTGTATTAATACATGTAGATTCTTTTTTGTAGAACAATATGCCTTTAGTCCATAAAAAGCACCCAATAATTCTAAATAGTTTAATACCATATGTTTGGAGAAACATTTCCTCTTGGACAGTCCATCTACCTCCACAACTGGAGAATGAATCTGTCGCCCCCCATCCGAGAGCGCTAGCATCTGTTTGTAAAATCACTTCAGGCTGTTGTATCAGAATGTTTTTAGCAGCTTGTGGGACATTTTCAATCCACCATTGTAATTCCAACAAAGCTTCTTTTGTTAATTGCATAGGCCTATCAAAATGGCCTGCTCTCTTTTTAGAGCTCTTATTTTGTCCCTTTGAAGGTTTTGGTAATGTAATGGACCAAATTCCACTGCAGGAAATGCTGCTACTAGCTTACCAATAATCTTTGCTACTTCTTGGATGGAGGGATAAGGTTTGTGAATGAGACCCCTACAAGTCACCAAAATATCATCAATTTTATCTGTTGGTAAAGTTACTAACATAGTAACTGAGTTAATTACAAACCCCAAATAGTTAATTGACTGTGCTGGCTGCAGCTGGGATTTAATTGGATGAATCAAGAAACCTAACTTTTCAAACAAAGCTTTAGTTGCTGAAACTGATTTCTCAGCTGATTCCTGATTGTCATTGATGATTAAAATGTCATTGAGATAAGCCATAAAGATGTGTTTTTTGTGCTCTTAATTGAGCTAAAACTGGTTTCAACAGCTTGTAAAGAGCCTGGGAGCTGAACTTAACCCATTTAGTAAAGCTCTGAATTGCCACAGCTGTCCCAGCCAATAAATTTTAAATACCTTCGAAAAAACTGATGTATTGATACAGAAATAATAAGCGTCCTTTAAATCAATTGTAGCCATATAACAACCTGCTGATATCAAATGTCTTGCAGTATTAAACGTTTCTATTTTAAAATGTTTTGTATTCTACAAATTTATTAAGATTTGTAAGGTCCAGAATAATTCTGCAACCACCATCTTTTTTATCTCTTGGAAATATATTTGACACAAATTGATGCTCGTGTTCAACAGTTTTTTCAATAACACCTTTTTTTAAACAATTTGTCAATTTCCCCATTTATTTCTGCCTTTTCCTTTGCAGAAAACACGAAAGCATAAGCAGATTTATTCTGTACTGGAGAGTTAACACCTTCTTTAAATGTAATAGTAGCTCCTGAAACTGTTTGTAAAATAAACCGATCAGATGTGATAGTAAGCCATTCATCATAAAACATTTGTAATCTCCCTCCAACTGGAGATTTGTCCACAGTTTCTTTAAGCATAGAATAAATCTTTTGTACCTCTCCATATGAACGTGGTGGTCTCCTTCTCCCCGTATACGGGTAAACATTAGGCTGTGTCGGATGATAATATTTCCTTGACATACTCCTGCCTCTGTTTCCAAAACCAAATCCCCTTCTTGGCGAAAAATACTTTTTTTTGTCCAAAGACGAAAGGTCTCATGTGGCTAATAGATTTAGCTTCTTCATCCATATATTTTATTTGTTTAGGCAGGTTTTTCTCCAAACAGATAACCAGGAGCTTGAACACCACTTGCTCGACACAGACTTGCAAACCTTGGGTGAAATATGGGCCGAATCGCAATCTTTCTCATACAGTTAATTTCATAGAAGGAATTGCATAATAAGCCCAAAGTATCTTTTTGAATTTTATCCATCTCCAACCCCTCCATTTGTCTTCCATAAGCCGTAATGGCAGCAGAAATTAATTTGAGGATTCTTTGAAATCTCATTTCTTGTCCTCTCATGCTTGGGGTCATAGATGTCCATATAGACGGATTAACCGTAGGTACCTCCAATGAGGCACAATTATCCGGTGTTTTATATAATTCTGCTGTTTCAATCATCACAGAATCTTGAAGTTGGTGAGATACCATATAATTAATGTTGGCAGCTAGGTTTTCTTCCATAGCTCACCACTTCCTTCAGGTATAGCAAAATCTTTTGCTATCCCAGGCACATCTGGCCTTTTCTTTTTTATTTGTGGTGTGCATTCATAATCCACATCACCACTTGCAGGGTCTGTCTTTTGCAGCCCTGATCCACTTGGAATTATATCCAATGAGACTTCCTCCGCCCTGAATCCTGGGTCCGGAGTTTCAAATTCCCAATTTGGCACATAGCCATATTCTGTATATTCAAGCCCCTCAGGGTCTTTTTGGGAAACTTCTGGGTACTGTGACCCTTTTCTCATAATTTTTTTGAGTACTTTCTCCATATGCTCCATTTTTAGCCACATAGTCTTATTATCCGGAGGACTTTCATTATCAGAGTCATTATCAGAAACCACGGGCCTCACAGATTTCTTTTTACATTTTTTAGGAACATTTCCCTCCGTGGTTAGTATTTCTGGAGAAATTAAAATCTCACTAACGGGTGAATCAGCGGCCACCGGTATCGGAACCGGATCCGCACTAATCTCTTGTCCGTATTTTTAGCTTCACCCCGGGATGATCTTTTTACCCGCGAAATTTTTCCTTTGCGATTTCTCCATTTTTCTTTTCCATTTATCTGGCTAAATCAGTACGCCAGCGTGACTCTGATTTTTACTTTTACTTTCACTTTTTTGCTGGTTTTACCAGCGTAACGTCTTTTTTAGAACGTCCCCACTTTCCCTACACTTACCTGCGGGTCCGTTCCAACCGCTGCGAGGAGCTGCGCTCTGCAACTTCCTGCTTCTGCCGTCACCGTCGACGTAATGCCGTTCCAGCGCCAGGCGGGCCTTCTTCACGTAGTCACTCACGTGACTCCGAAGTAAAATAAGCTTTGAACTACATAGATTATTATTGTTATTGCTGCACTATTATTGAGTATTTTTGCGTGTACGTATTTGTGCGTAGTGTAATGGGTGAGTGGTGGAATATTGCATTGGGGGAGGCCTGGTCGCCCAATGAAATATTCCACCACTCACCCATAGCCCCAACTGCGCAAGCACAGGCTCATTTCCCCTCATCCCCAGCACACTCTCCCCCTCCTCTTCACCCTCCCTCTTCTTTCCCCTCTCCTCTTCCCCTCCCCAATCCCTCCCTCACCTCTCCTTTCCCCTACCTTCAGTCAGTCCCTCCCTCCCTCTATAATTGTTCTCCCCTCCCTATGCCCCCTTCTATCCCTCTACCCCCCACCTCCTCCACCCTCCTCACCTCCCCCACTTTTCCCTCCCTCTCCCTCCATACCCCTTCCTCTCCCTCAATCCCCCAGTCTCCCTTATGGATGGAGGGAGGGACTGATGGAAATCCCCCAGTCTCCCTTATGGATGGAGGGAGGGACTGAGGGACTGACCAAAATCAAAACAATTTTTGGCGAAAAGTTGTAGTGCTATTGTGTACCATTTTCGCACAAATGTAAAAACAACGCAAACCGGAAGATAACAAGATGAGAGTTTTAGTTATGTATAGACAAGACCAACTGGGACCTGATGGGTCCCTGTCACATGAGAGGCCTGGTCCCCAACACAAAATTGCACCACTAACCCATAGTCCGCACGGGAGGCGTGGTCCCCCAACTCAACCCATTGCCGAACGTAAGATTCCAACACTCCTCTGCCTCCCCCAGCACTGGACTTAAACAAAATTCCAATTGCACTTCCCCAATTGCAATACCAATTCACCCTCCCCCTCCTGTTCTGCCAGGAGCTGGAGTAAGTGATGTATGATGACAACATTGTTGCAAATATCAGTTGGAGGACTGTGATATCCCATTCAGGTAAAAGGCTGGTGGAAGCACAGAGTGTTCCTGTATTGCAACTTTGTATCTCAGTTTGTTGGAAGCTGGCAGGAAGGAATTTAACAGTAAAAATTTTGCTAAAGATGGCTTTTTTAAACCTTGAAATATCGGTAACTTATGAAATATAACATCAAATCTGAATGAAACTTGACAAGACCGACGACGGGAAAAAGCTGAGTAAGGTTGTGCAAATATTTCAGCGCTACTATGTACTGTTTTGATGAAGATACAGTAACACAAATAGACATACACACACACGAGAATGTTAGTATAATATAGATATATGTGATCTATATATATTTGTATTTGTAAGAATATGTATATATACACACGCTGAACTTTTTTTTTCTCTCATTTATTATATTGTTTACAGTGTACTATGTTTACATATTCTGTTGTGCTGTTGCAAATACTAATATTATTGTTCTATTTGGGACATATGACAATAAAACACTATTGACTTGACTCGTGACTCTTGAACCATTGTTTCGACAATAAACACTGGACAATAACCATATAACCATATAACCATATAACAATTACAGCACGGAGACAGGCCCTCTCGGCCCTTCCAGTCCGTGCCGACCATTTGTTTTCCCCTAGTCCAATCTACCTGCACTCAGACCATACCCCTCCATTCCCTTCACGTCCATATACCTATCCACTTTACTTTTAAATGTTAAAATCGATCCTGCCTCCACCACCTCTGCTGGAAGCTCATTCCACACAGCCACCACCCTCTGAGTAAAGAAGTTCCCCCTCACGTTACCCCCTAAACTTCTGTCCCTTAATTCTCATGTCATGCCCTCTTGTTTGAATCTTCCCTACCCTCAATGGGAAAGCTTATCCCCGTCAACTCTGTCTATCACTTTCATCATTTTAAAGACCTCAATCAAGTCCCCCCTTAACCTTCTGCGCTCCAAAGAATAAAGACCTAACTTGTTTCAAACCTTTCTCTGTAACATAGTTGCTGGAACCCTGGCAACATTCTAGTAAATCTCCTCTGTACTCTCTCTATTTTGTTGGCATCCTTCCTATAACTAGGCGACCAAAATTGTACACCATACTCCAGAATTGGTCTTACCAATGCCTTGTACAATTTTAACATTACTTCCCTACTCCTATATTCAATGCTCTGATTTATAAAGGCCAGCACACCAAAGGCTTTCTTTATCACCCTATCCACATGCGATGATAAACAATAAACAATTTAAGATAAACTTCTCGCTCCATTTTTTTCCATTTTTGCCACACCCATTTTCTCCTACCATCCCGCCCCCCCCCCCTTTCCCCTTCTCCCATTCTCTCCCATTTAATCCCTTCTTTAGCTTCACATTTCACTCCTATTCTCTCCTGAGTAACAAGTGGGATAGCAAAGGAGAGTCAGTGGAAGTTGCTTACTTTGATTTTCAGAAGGGCAAGTAGTATTGAGGAAGCAGGGAGTCTGTAGAAAGGATTTGGACAGGTTGGGAGAGTGGGCAAGGAGGTGGCAAATGGTAAACAGCATAGCAAAGTGTATGGTCATGCACTTTGGTAGAAGGAATAAAGGCGAAGGTAGAGTGGATGTGAAGAGGATGTTTCTAGTAGTGGGAGAGTCTAGGACCATAGGACACAATCGCCAAATTCCTTTAGAATGGAGATGAGGAGGAATTTCTTTATTCAGAGGGTGGTAAATCTGTGGAGTTTTTTGCCTCAGATAGCTGTGGAGGCCAAGTCATTGGATATTTTTAAAGCAGGGATTGGTAGATTCTTGAATGGTAAAGGCATCAAAGGTCAATAGGAGATGGCAGGAGAATGGGGTTGAGGGGAAAAATTAGATCAGCCATGATTGAATGGCAGAGCAGACTCAATGGGCCGAATGGCCTAATTCTGCTCGTACATCTTACAGTCTTCTTACACTCCTTTGTCTCCTTTTAATCTCTAGCCTTTGTCCACCCATCTGCTAAGCAAAACCTCTTTCACCTATATTCACCTATCACTTGCCAGGCTTTGTGCCACCCTCGTCGGCACAAAGAGATGACCCTCTTTGCCATCTTTCTCCCCCCACAGTACAACGTTTGAAGAAGGGTCTCAACCCTAAGTGTTGCCTATCCATATCCTCCACAGATACTGTCTGACTTGCTAAATTACTCTCATACCTTTTTTTTTCCCGTAAACCAGCATCTGCAGTTCCTTGTGTCTAGATATAATTATCATCCCAATGTGCTTAATTCAACCTTCTAAACAAAAGTTTGTATTAAGGAAAGAAAAACTCACTGGCATACTGAGATTGGTTTCTAATTTACTTCCCTTTCTGTGTGTGTATATACATAAACAAAGTATAATATGTTTCCTGTAGCTGTTCATTCCCTCTTATTTTGATAAATTTCAATATTTATCATGTCTAACAGAATATAATAATGGCATGGAAAACCAAAAACATACATCACATCACACTGCACTTACTTGTAATAAAATTGTTTCTTGTAATATCTCTTTTCCAGATATAAGATAATAAACTCACAACTCAATGATAATAACAAACTAAATGGATTGTGTAGATCTGTGCCAGCCAAAAGATTATTTTAGTGCTCACCTTTGACTGAGATGGAGGGAGATAATGGTCCTTACAGAACAAAGGCTTCATCTCGAAAGTCCAAACTCCAACAAAGAGGCAAAATCACGGGGAGCTAAATGCTACAAATAAAAATGCTGGAAAAATTCAAGAGGAAATATTTAGTCAAAACCGAATAAAGTAAATTTAGTGTGCATGCAGCAACAGAGAGTCTTAATTATATGTATGTAAATATTTAAAAGTATGAGACTAGATATGGGCTTCCTAGACTGCCCTAGACCCCGACGCACTTGGTGGTTTGATCCTCTGTTGCTATCTACGGAGTCCATCAAAAGATTTCTTTCTCAACAAATAGACACCTTTATGGACATTAATAATACTCCGGACATGGACTTAACGACTATCTGGGAGGCTCTTAAAGCCCACCTTCGAGGCCAGCATTTGAGAGGAAGAAATATAAACAACGCCTGACAGAAGTCCCACAATATAGCGGAAATAGATTCGCCAACACCTGAACTTTACAAGGAGAAATTATTACTTAAGACGAAATTTGACAATTTATCCACCAGACAAACAGAGCAACTAATCTTCAAATCAAAGCAGATTTTTTATGAACATGGAGAAAAGGCAGGAAAACTTTTACCTCACCAGATCAGACAGTCCACAGCCGCCAGTACTATTCCTGAAATTTTAACATCGCCTGGGGTAAAGACTACTGATCCAGATGCCATCAATGACCAGTTTAAGCAATTTTATTTTTCCCTCTATGCTTCAGAACCACCCAGTGATCTGTCATGTATTCCTGCCTTCTTAGACAGCCTGTACATCGTACTGCAGAGAACCAAGCACAAATTGACAGGGAAATATCAACCGAAGAAATATTACAAGCATTTAAATCGATGCAGAGCAACAAAGCTCCAGGACCAGACGGTTTCCCAATTGAAATATACAAAGGATTTGCAATCAAAGTTTGGCTCCAACACTTAAATTGTTGAAGCAGGAATTTTTTAGCCAACAGAAGCTGCCTCAAACAATATTGCAGGCAATCATATCAGTCCTACTTAAAAAAGATAAAGACCCACTATTGTGTGGTTCATACTGCCCTGTATGCTTGTTGAATTGTGATTATAAAATCCGTCTTGAAACAGTCGTCTCCTAAGTCATTAACCCTGACCAAACTGGATTTATACCGGTCAGGCAGTCATTCTATAACATGTGGCGCCTAATTAATGTATTGTATGCACCTCACACCACAGAACAATCGGAAGTAATTATTCCTTTGGACGCCGAGAAGGCATTCGACCGTGTCGAATGGCAATATTTGTTTGCTATTCTCAAAAGATTTGGCTTTGGTCCATCATTTTTATCATGGATTAAAATATTATATTTTGCGCCAATGGAAGCTGTGCGGACCAACAATATAATTTCTGACTACTTCCAGCTCCATAGGCGCTGCAGACAGGGCTGCAGCCTTTCTCCCTACTTATTTGATTTGGCAATAGAACCACTTGCGATAGCTCTTAGTACAGAAGATGGTATCAGAGGTATCTTTCGAAGTGATATATCTCACAAAGTACCTGCTGGTATATATATCCAACCCAACTGACTCCATACCAAAGCTACTGCATATATTGGAGAATTTTGGCCGCCAGTCAGGTTATAAGATGAATTACTCAAAGAGCTTGCTTTTCCCAATCAATCACACTGACGGCAACTACTCCAGTTCCCCATTTGAACTTGAGAAAAATGTATTTACTTACCTGGGAATTAAAGTCACCCATGGGAGGTTTACACAGCCATAACTTTAAATAATTATTAGAACGAACAACACAGGACTTCAAAAAATGGTCAACACTACCACTCTCATTGGTAGGCCACATCAATATCAGTTAAAATAACAGTTTTATTATTATATTATTATATATTACAAATTCGCAAATTAGCATACCAAATATACTAAATTTAATAGAGGAATTTGGTTCTTTTTCAGGATATAGAATAAACTGGAACAAAAGCGAAATTATGATGATAAAACCTCAAGAGCCGACACATCTGTGGAAATTCCCTTTTAGAATTGCAACAGAAAAATTTAAGTATTTGGGCATCCAAATTACTAGGAAATATAAATCATTACTCAACGCAAACTATATGCCTTTATTAACTAAAGAAAATGGGTTGATTAAACTTTGAAAAACACTGCCGATGTCCTTAATAGGCAGAATAAACGCGATAAAAATGATCTTCTTACCACAAATACTGTACCTTTCAGATTCAGATTCCTTTATTGTCATTCAGACCTTTCGGTCTGAACGAAATTTCGTTACCTTGCAGTCATAACATGTAATAAATTAAAACAAAACACACAATAAACACATAATTTAACATCCACCACAGTGAGTTCACCAAGCACCTCCTCACTGTGGTGGAAGGCAAAAGTCTTAAGGTCTTTGTCATTTTCCCTACTTGATCCCCCTCTGTACTGAGGCAATCCAGGCCTTCGATGTCATCGTCCACCAGGCCCCGCGGCCGAGCCTCCGAAGCCAGGCCGCCACCGCCGCCGCCGCCAGAACGCCGGAACACCACCACAGCTCCCAGTCAGGATCGACCACGGGAACGCTGGAGCCGCCGGAGCTCTGAAGCCGGGCCGCCGCTGGAGCACCTGCTGGAGAGCCGCTGGAGAGCCGCCGGAGTCGCCGGAGCGCCGAAGACGGGCCGCCGCCGGCACACCCGCCGGAGAGCCGCTGGAGAGCCGCCGGAGCCGCCGGAGCCGCCGGAGCGCCAATGCCGGGCCGCTGCTGGAGCACCGCTGGAGAGCCGCCGGAGAGCCGCCGGAGTCGCCGGAGCGCCGAAGACGGGCCGCCGCCGGGACACCCGCTGGAGCCGCTAGAGCGCCAATGCCGGGCCGCTGCTGGAACACCCGCCGGAGAGCCGCTGGAGAGCCGCCGGAGTCGCCGGAGCGCCGAAGACGGGCCGCCGCCGGGACACCCGCTGGAGAGCCGCCGGAGCGCCAATGCCGGGCCGCTGCTGGAACACCCGCTGGAGCCGCTAGAGCGCCAATGCCGGGCCGCTGCTGGAACACCCGCTGGAGCAACTGCTGGAGCGCTGAAGCCGGGCCGCCGCCCGCCGCCGCCGCTGGAACACCGGAGCTCTGAACGCTCGCCACAGCTCCGAGGCCACCAGCTCCGCCATTAGGCCTCAGCACAGACGGAGACGGTGACGGGGGACACGACAAGAAAAGGTCGCATCCCCCCGAAGGGAGAGACTAAAACCTTGTTTCTCCCACCCTCCCCCCCCCCCCCCCCCCACACAAACACAGCCTAATAAACCAAAAATTCTAACTAAAAACAGACACAAAAGGACAAAAAAAAAAGAAAAAAACAGACGGACTGCAGGTGAGCCGCAGCTGCCACGCAGCGCCGCCACTTCCGCCACTTCTTTATCAATCAATACCAATATACTTACCAAAAAAATTCTTTAAAAAACTAGATTCTGATATTATAAACTTCATATGGGATTATAAATCACACAGAATTCAAAGAAAACACGTGTAAATCTAAAGAATCAGGGGAACTGACACTCCGTAACTTATTGTATTACTATTGGGCAGTGAATATTAAAAATATAATCTACTGGTTGGACAGTCCTGCCCAACAGGTAGATTGGATAAGAATGGAGAAAGAGGACTGTTCCCCTTATAATATAGGAGCGATCCTTCTTTCCCCGATGAAACTGAACAATATAATATATAAGAAGAATGCAATTATTCACAGTATAATACGAATTTGTAAACAAATAAAATTAACTTTAAAATCAAGAAAATTATCGCTTCTTTCTCCAATAGCTAATAATCCCTCATTCAAACCATCTATTATTGATAAAACGTTTAATCAATGGGAAAGAATAGGAAAAAATGATGAGTGATATGTGTGAAATGGTAAAACTTTTATCATTCCAACAATTACAACTAAAATATAATTTGAAAAGTAATCAATATTTCAAATATCTTCAAATTCAAGATTATTTGAAAAAATATATACAAGGATATCAAACTCTAACCCCAGATTTATTAGAGGAAGGAAGGAATTAAAGGCAGAATCAAGCAATTTAATATCTTACTTATATAATATAATTCTAAATATAGAAACACCAATGACAGAGGCAAATAGCAGGGACTGGGAACAAGAGTTATTGATAAAAATTCCGAACGATAGATGGGAAAAAAATCTATTGTATGTAAATAAATGTGCAATTAATGTAAGACATAACCTAATTCAATTAAAATTTGTACATAGATTATATTATTCAAAAACTAGACTGAATAAAATATTTTCAAATGTTTCCCCATCTAACAAATGTCTAACTCAAAATGCCACTATAGCCCATTCCTTTGTCTCTTGTACAAAACTGCATAAATTTTGAAATGAAAATTTTGGAATTTTTACAAAACTATTTAACACAAAATTGAACCCCAATACAGAACTGATTATCTTTGGATCAATTAAAGAGGGAAGTAAACTAACTATATTCCAATAAGCTTTTCTTAATTACGGTTTAATAACAGCAAAAAAACGTATACTCAAATTTTGGAAAAATGCAAACAAACATTCAAAATGTGGATTTCAAATATGTCGGAAACGCTACGTCTTGAAGACATGAGATTCCTCCTACTAGGCAAAGTAGACCAATTCTTAAAGACTTGGTCTCCTTTTATCAACTTTTTACAAGCATATGGTGCAACATAACATAACCTTAGAAATTAAATGGTTTAGAACCGGGTGACAGATGGGCAAAAATACAAAATAGGTAGATCTCTCCTAATCTCTTTTTTCTCGACTTTCTCCTTTATTTTCAATCTTTTAGCTTCTCATCTCTGTTCTTTATTTCTTTTGCTATCTGTTTCTACTCGCTTGTCTATCTATTCTGACACTCTTTATTTCTTTTTTCTCTCACTGTTCTTTTATTATTAAATTAAAAATACGAAGTTGGACAAGAATGGAAATATGTATATATGTATTAGGTACTCAAGTACTACACTATTGTACTTCTAACAAAAATAAACAAAAAAAAAACAAAACAAAAAAACAGTTTTAACTAGATTTCTTTATCTTTTTCAAATAATCCCCATATTCATACCTAGGACAACTTTTCAGCAATTAGATAGACTAATCTCATCATATATTTATAACAATTCAAATCCCAGGATGAAGAAAATATATTTGGAAGTTCCTAAGAAGGGGGGTGGTCTAAGTTTGCCTAACTTTATCTATTACTACTGAACTACAAATAAAAACTTTTACATTGGACATATTCATATGAGAGTAAACAGGGCGCAGACTGGGCACAGATGGAACTCCTATCTGAACCTCTAGTGATAATCACCTGCTCACTACCTTATAAACGTCAAATACAAATGACAAATCCGGTGGTTAAAACCTCACTTAAAATATGGCTACAGTTCAGGAAACATTTTGGACTGAAAGGTACCAGCAGGCTTTTCCCGGTGGCAAATAATCAATTTTTTACATCCTCCATGTTAGATACTGCATTTTCATATTGGCATAGGAATGGACTGGTATATTTTTGTGACTTGTTTACTGATGGAACGTTCACTTCCTTTGAAACGCTTGCTGAAGACCACAATGTACCCAGATCTCACTTCTTCAGGTATCTTCAAATAGGTAGCTTTGCTAAAACAGTGATTCCCTCATTTCCTCATCTGTTCACTAAGAGCCAATTAGACACTATTCTGGAGTTGGACCCCTTTGACAAGAAACGTGTTTCAGCAATTTACATATTAATACAGGAATTAAAACATATAACCAGGAACAAAACTAAAACGGCATGGGAGAGGGGCCTGGGTGTACAATACAATACAATACAGTTTTATTCGTCACATTGCACATACAGTGCAAGTGAAATGAAATTTGCCAGCAGCATACAATGATAAAGAACACACAAAGCACACTAAAGATTTAACACAAACATCCACCACAGCATTCATCACTGTGGTGGAAGGCACAAAATTTGGCCAGTCCTCCTCCATTTTCCCCCGTGGTCGGGACCTCAACCCTCCGCAGCCGTCGCTGCAGGTGTCCAGATGTACAGATAAGTCCAGAGTCGGCTCTTCCCCACCAGAAACCGCGGCTTCAGGTTGGTGTAGGCCGCAGGCCAGCGGTCGAAGATTTAAAGTTCCCGCCGCGCTGCAGCCAGAAGCACCGTAGACAGCAGGGCCGGCGGTCGTAGCTCCTCTCCAGGGGTGATGGTAAGTCCACGCCGGGCCCCGGTAAAAGTAGGCCGCGGGCCGGCAGTGGTGGCTTCTTCTTCTCCCTGGTCCCCACGAGGGATCCCAGGCTGTGGACTCCGCGCCAGCTGGAGCTCTGCAGACCGCGACTTCAGGCTGCCGGCTGCCGCGGGCCAGCGAAACGGAGCGCTCCCCTCCGGCGAGCCCCAGCGAGGGCTCGCCCGCTTGACGCCGAGAGTCCGCGCTGCGCCTGCCGCTGAAGCCCCGGGCATGTCTCTGGGAAACGCCGCACCGATCCTTGCTGTTAGGCCATGGGGGAGGCAACCTGGAAAAAGTTGCCTCTCCGTGGAGGAGGCGACCAAAGCGGTTTCCCCCTTACTCCCCCACACCACCCCCCACACAAGGCACACAGAGAAACATTAAAAACACAAATTAGGACACTCTAAAAAAACAGAAAAAGTAGAAAGAACTAACACGCTGCTGGCAGGGCGACCGGCTTGCAGCGCCCCCACCGACCAATATTTATCAGAGCTTTCTGATAAGGTATGATGAGAGAGCTTAATTCGTATACACACATCTTCGCTGTGTATACGCCATGGGTTGATCCAATTTAAAGTGCTTAACTGTCTTCATTATTCAATAGACAAACTTGCCAGAATCTTTTCTACCACAGATCCTGGCTGCTCTAGATGTGGCCATAGCCCAGACTCTGTAGGACACATGTTTTGGACATGTCCCTCTCTCAACAGCTACTGGGGATACATATTTGAGGTATTCTCCCATATCTGCAGACAGACTATAAATCCTGACTTGCACACAGCTATCTTTGGAATACCACCCCCAAACTGCAAGCTTACAAATTTACAAGCAAATGCTTTAGCATTTGCATCATTGCTTGGTCGCAGGCTTATTGTTTTCAACTGGAAGTCAAAAAAAGCTCCATCATTCTTGCAGTGGTTAAAGGAGGTGCTCTCTTTTTTACCCTTGGAAAAGATCAGGTATAAACGGTACACAGCCCGCAGAAACTTCGCTCTGACCTGGAACCCTTTTATAGATCTTATTAAAGATTTTTCCTTTAATTGAAAATATTGTCTACACAGTCATGATCATTTATTTATATTTGTATGTTGCTCTTGTTAACATAACATTTGAACACAAAGACTTTTTAAATAGTTTTATTTTTTATTATTATTATTTTATTTGTTTTTCTCTGTCTCTTTTTTGAGCCTTGGGGATGGGGAGGGGGGTATATACGTTTTGTACTGTTCTGTACTGTTTGTTGGTGTTCTGTGTACATTTGTGTTTATAACTTGATAACCAAAAATAAAGTTAATTTAAAAAAAATTTAAATTAAACTATGAGACCAATTAATGCCAAATGTTTATAAAACAATGGTTGGACCCCAGCTAAACTATTGTGGCAAGGGAAAAATATCAAACTTGTTGTAAATTAATGTAATGTTATACATTTATAGTGAAACAAAAATTAATACATCTCATGTGGGTGTTGTAATTTATATCAACATTAAGACAATATTGCATTTACATTAAAGAATAGCTAAATATCAAGTCTCTCCTAATTTGATATGGAATATTCCTTGCAAATTCCAAGAACATATACTCTCTCTCCTGCCCCAGTGATAATAAGCTCCTGAGAAAGGGAAGTCCACACATTTCACCTCCACTATCTCCACCACCACCCTGCCATTTTCTCTCCTTAATTCACAAACCATTCCTGATTTTCACACCATTAAGTTGCAGTGGTTACTAATTCACATTGATTTCTGAGATGGCAGGTCATTTATATGAGGAGAGATTAAGTAAAAATAAGCCTTTATTCTCTTGAGTTCAAAAAATAGGTGTAGGAAAGAACTGCAGATGCTGGTTTAAATCAAAGAGAGACACAAAATGCTGGAGTAACTCAGCGGGACAGGCAATATCTCTGGAGAGAAGGAATGGGTGATGTTTTGGATCGAGACCCATCTCATTGAAATGTACAAAATCCTTAGGTCCTGATGGGTTGGATAGGGGAAAGGGGTTTAATATTTGCCCCATCTGATGTGATTAGAACCAGAGGTCACAGTCTCAAAATAAGGGGCAGGCCATTCATGACAGAGATAGGAAAAATTGTCTTCGCCCAAAATAGTGAATTTTTGGATTCCTCTGCACAAATGGACTGAGGAGTCTCAGTCACTGAGTGTATTCATGGCAGAGGTAAGAGATCAATCATGATCTTACTAAATGGTAGAGCAAGGGGTCAAATGAAACATCACCCATTCATTCTCTCCAGAGATGCTGCCCGTCCCGCTGAGTTACTCCAGCTTTTTGTGTCTATCTTCGACCAAATGACTTCCTCTGCTACTGTCTTTTGTTCTTTTTAAAGGTTGTCTGAGAAATGGAAAGTTGGTTAGGAAAGGGGTTTGAGAAGGAAGCTCCTTGGCAGGGGAAGGCTTAGCTACCAATAGTGCAGCAATCAAATTTTGGGTGATCAAGATTGGGTACAAATTGGAAGAGTGCATGTATTCTTGATGACTGGGTAGGGGCGGATAATTACAGGAATAGGAAGGGATAAAGACAGGAAGAGTTTGAAAACAAGTATGTTTTTTTTTAATTAGGAGTTTTGTATACTTACATCCACTGTTCTCTCCAAACTATACAGCAGAAATAGGCATCTTTCTGAACTGAAAA
The DNA here is from genome assembly GCA_035221665.1 of Okamejei kenojei. Taxonomy (NCBI): domain Eukaryota; kingdom Metazoa; phylum Chordata; class Chondrichthyes; order Rajiformes; family Rajidae; genus Okamejei; species Okamejei kenojei. The sequence goes on from CM069140.1 coordinate 40,221,120, forward strand.
TGTTATTATTTCAGAAATCTCAATTTGAATCTTGTTTGTAGGATATAATACTAGTTCGTTAGGCAGATTATGGCAACCTAGGGAACTTGGATCACATGTATTGTTTATTACTGTATGAACACACAGTTGGGGAGCCCTGTGGGGACTTGCCCCCACAGGCCTCCCAGGAGACTGCAGAAAAGCCGGGCGGCAGAGCCTGCCTGAGCCGAATGGAGCCTCGACGGCAGTGGTGAGCCTCAGCGGCAGTGGGGCCTTGTTAGCGGTGGGGTCTCGTTAGCGGTGGGGCCTCGTTAATGGTGGGGCCTCGTTAATGGTGGGGCCTCGTTAGCGATGTGGACTCGTTAGCGGTGGGGCCTCGGCAGCGGTGGGGTGGTGGCAGTGGTGAAGCCTCACAGTGGTGAAGCCTTGGCAACGGTGGGGCCTCGGCAGTGGCAGTGGCAGTGGCAGCGATGGGGTCTCTGCGGTGGCGATCAAGCCTCGGCGGTGATGCCTCGGGGGTGGTGGTGGAGCCTTGCGGCATTGGGGCCTCGGTGTCCTGAAGCCTCCAGGTGGTGGCAAAATCTCGCGGTCGACCCGTGGTCGCCGGTCGATGAGGGCGTAGAGGGACCGCCGTGTGTGAGAGGGGAGCAGAACAATGGACAATGGGGGACCTAGCGTGAGGGAACTGCTGTGGGGGTGGGGGATGGGGACAAAGGAGGAGCCGGCGTAGTTTGTAACTTTGTCAGCACCGAAAGTGCATACCTTGGGTATGCAAGCAAAGAATTCCACTGTGCCTTGTCACATGTGGCAATAAAGTGCAACACACAAATCAAATAACTGACAAACTTATCATGAATTCTAATGGATAATATTAGTAATTTGACAATTTGAGAGAGATCCATCCAGTGAACCACCTTTTATTTATTTCACCTGGAATTATCCAGCCAAGAAAGCTGTATTCTGTATCATCTGAGGGGTCTAATACTAGGCACAATATTCTTATGGAAACCTGATCGAGGTTTTTGCACAAAAAAATAGAATGTCATTACTTGCTTGTGCTTAATTGCAGCGTCTTAATAATTTATTTGTTTTTCGAACACCATGGAAGGCTATTTTTTTTTTTAAATCTCTTACTTGACTGTAGAGTTACAAAGTCCTCCCAGCTACACAGGATGTCACTGGTTCCCACATTGCTCGTTCATTTGCCTCTGTCTTCTGTCTGCCAAATGCTCTTCACTCACTTGCTCCATTTGACCTACTTGAGGGTCCTGCAAACAAAACCAACTAACGTTGATATACTTACTTAATTGAGGTACCATGTCCAATGCCAAGTGTGCCCTGGTGTTTCCATTTCCAGTGTTGGGACCTACATCCTCAACAACTGAGATAAGCAAAGGTTCCATCCCCAGGCTGTGGTTCCATTCCTGAAAAGGTTAACATTATCCACTGCAAGAAACTGAATCAAAAAACTTTGTCAGTTATTTGATTAGTGTGTTGGTACAGTAATAAACAATGCACTCATGATTTATAATCTGATGGCTTATGCTTGTGGATGCAGTTCATCTTTGACAAGTGCATTGTTTAATGAGATGCTCAGCATAATGTCACATGATAAATTTACATGGGCAACATTTCCCAAGGGCGACTTTAACGGCACGTTCTTTCCCTGCCTCAAACCGAGCTTTTAAAATCATTCTTGTGTAAATACGCTGATTGTATAATTTATCTTAGGCTGTAGTAAGATGAAGAATCAAAATTCCATTTTCAAATGTGTTTGTTTTCTCACATCATGCAGCCTCAGCATGACAGGGCAGCAGTCACTTCCACTATCATTTCTCTTGTTTGATTATGAAACTATCCTGAAAATCCAGAGCTCCAGGAAAACCTAGATCTATTGTATAATTAATTGAAGTGCAGTGATTGTAACTGCCTAACCTGTGTATTAACTTCCTAAATCAAGTTGTTGTGTTCAAAAGTTGTTAGATGAAGCGGCACTCACAACAACCAGATCTTTGGATCTGCACTGTGGAAGTTTCTGTTTCTGGGTTAAAGATTTGTTCATTAAATCCAACTTTAGGACATGGTCTATGGAGCAGATCTGATGGAAAAGGTGATTAAATGTATTAATATGTATTTAAAATGGAATTCCCCCAGGCCATAGCAAAACTGAAATGAAGATGGCTTGTGGTTGGTGTAATTTTTCTGACTTGGTTTATAGATTAAATCCTCTTGTCCCAGATTCTCCAACCAAAGAGAAAATTTTCCCAAAATCAAGTGTCAATCAAACCTTTATATTTTAGGTTATATATGTCTAGTTTATCTAATCAAACTTTGTAATTTATCACTGATGTAAACCACTATATATTTTCTAAGGGAAGTGCTCAGTTCTGTGAGGAGTGCTCTTAGAATGATCCAAATGAAAATATATAAAAGAAAATCGTGGAAATACTGAACAGGTCAGGCAACATGTCTGGAAAGAGTTCTCTTGAGGAGTGTAATGTGAGTTGCTGTTACACAGTCAGTTACTATTCCCCAAGCTTACATCTGGCTTTGTTGGAACAATGCAAGAGACCAGAAAAGAAAGATTGGAGTAAGAATGGTATAGAAGGTTCAGGTTTATTTGGTGTCACACAATCTGTAATGTCTCCAATGTAGAGGTCTATTAGATCCATGACACCAAAGTAGAACAATGCAAGTGAATCATTGCTTCATCTGGAAGGAGACGGAGGTCCCTGGAAGGTAAGGTCAAGATGGAGGGGTGCACTAGAGAGATGCAGAGGGATCATTTCCTTAAGAATGTTGAAAGAGGAGGGGTGCTGAAGCAACGTATAATCATGGCATCAAGAAAGCTCATCAGCGCCTCTACTTCCTGAGAAGATTACGGAGAGTCCGTCTGTCAAGGAGGACTCACTCTAACTTCTACAGGTGCACAGTAGAGAGCTTGCTGACCGGTTGTATCGTGGCTTGGTTCGGCAACTTGAGTGCCCTGGAGAGGAAAAGACTACAAAAAGTAGTAAACACTGCCCAGTCCATCATCGGCTCTGACCTTCCTTCCATCGAGGGGATCTACCACAGTCGCTGCCTCAAAAAGGCTGTCAGCATCATCAAGGACCCACACCACCCTGGCCACACACTCATCTCCCTGCTACCTTCGGGTAGAAGGTTCAGGAGCCTGAGAACTGCAACGACCCGGTTCAGGAAAAGCTACTTCCCCACAGCCATCAGGCTATTAAATTTGGCTCGGACAAAACTCTGAACATTAATACCCCTCCATCTGTTATTTGCACTTTATTAATTTATTAATTAATGTGTGTATTTACGCATATAATTGTAGTCAATGCCTACTATGTTCTGTTGTGCTATGCAAAGAAAGAATTTCATTGTCCTGTCAGGGACACATGACAATAAACTCTTTTGACTTTGACTTGATGTTAAAGATGACATAAATTATGTAGGATGAACCATTGGATGCAATCTAGTGGAGAGGATGATGAGAACCCCATCCTGAGTGGATGGAAAGGGGTGAGAATCGAGGTACTGGAAATGGAACAACTGTAGTTGAGAGCTACTTGACCATAACGAAAGGTAAGACAAGATCAATGAAAAATAGAGACATGACAGAAACACCGCATTGAACATGCTGTCATCAGAACAGATGACTGAGCCAGAGAGAATGGAAGAATGAAATGGAGTCCATGCAAGAACAAATGTATTTAAACTAGCTTTGGGGGATTAGTGATCTTGAAATAGATAGTGATGTCTAATCTGCCCAGTGAAATTAAAACAGAAAGGCCAGAAAAGGGAAGGGAATAGCCTGAGATAGACAATGTGCAAGTGACAGAAAAGTTGAAACTTCTGACTTTTATATGAAAACAGAAAGCAGCACCAATAAGTGTTCTGGAAAAAGAGGGGACTGTGGTGGAGAGACATTAGGTGTCTGTTTAAGAACAAAATATAACTTTTGGACTGTCCTTGCATGGGATGTGGATGAATCAGGACTGGATGGCCTCAGTCAAAATGAGCCATTTTGGACATTAACTTGAAACTATAACATTTTTGGATGCCTTCAGAGGAGTTGGAAATGTAAAGAGGAAGGGACTATATAAGAAGAGAAAGAATAGAGTCAAGGCAGTGAGAAATTAATTCTGTAGGATAAGAGCAGTCGTAAAAGATGAGTCTACCAGGACATCCTTTCCTGTGGATCTGAGAGAGGAGTAAGATGTGAATTCAATTCAATTCAATTCAATTCAATTCAACTTTAATGTCATTGCACAGATACAAGTATGGGTTCAACGAAATGCAGTTTAGCGTCAGTTCGTAGTAATAGCAATATATAACTAGATACAGAATGCAGACAATGTGGACGGAGAGACTGGAGAAATCTATCGGCGGGACTCCGAGTTCAGCAGTGTGATGGTGTTGTTATAGAAGCTGTTCCTCATCCTACTAGTGCGGGACCTGAGGCTCCTGTACCGCCTCCCTGATGGTAGGAGGGCAAACAGTCCATGGTTAGGGTGGGAGGGGTCTTTGATGATCTCCCCGGCCTGTCTCAGACACCGTTTTCGGTGGAGGGCATCCATGGCAGGGAGCGGGGCACCGATGATGTACTGGGCAGTTTACACCACCCAGGTGGTCAGGATGCTTTTGATGGTACAGCAGTAAACGTTGGTCAGGATCTGGGGGGGCAGGTGGGCTCTTTTGAGCCTCCTCAGGAAGTAAAGGCGCTGCTGCGCCTTTTTGATCAGCTTGGAGGTGTTGAGGGACCAGGACAGATCCTCCGAGATGTGTACCCCCAGGAATTTGTAGTTGGAGACCCGCTCCACCTCAGTCCCGTTTATATGGATGGGGGTGTGTCTGCCCCCTCTGTTCTTTCTAAAGTCAACAATGATTTCCTTCGTCTTCTGGGAGTTGAGGACGAGGTTATTATCGGCACACCAGGTTGTCGGGTGCTGGACCTCCTCCCTGTAGGCTGACTCGTTGTTGTCACTGATCAGTCCTACCACCGTGGTGTCGTCGGCAAATTTTATGATGGCGTTGGAGCCATACTTAGGGATGCAGTCATGGGTGAAGAGAGAGTAGAGGAGAGGGCTGAGCACACAGCCTTGTGACACGCCGGTGTTCAGTGTTATAGTGGAGGAGGTGAGGTTGTTGACCCTAACAGACTGATGTCCACTAATAGACTGTGGTCTGTTAGTGAGGAAATCCAGTGTCCAATTGCAGAGGGAAGTGGAGATGCCAAGACCGCTGAGTTTTGTGATCAAGCTAGCGGGTATGACAGTGTTAAAGGCAGAGCTGAAGTCAATGAACAGCAACCTGATGTAGGTGTTATTACTGTCCAGGTGGGTCAGGGCAGAGTGTAGGGCCGCCGATATGGCATCCTCTGTAGACCTGTTGGTCCGGTAGGCAAACTGATGGGGGGTCCCAGTGTGGGGGAGGCTGGCTTTGAGGTGAGCCAAGATCACCGCTCGAAGCACTTGGCGATGACAGGGGTGAGTTGCCACTGGCCGGAAATCTTTGAGACTCCCTGTCGCTGATTGTTTGGCACAATGGTAGATGTCTTGAGGCAAGTGGGGACGACAACCTGGGCCAGTGACAGATTGAAAATGTCAGTGAGGACCAGGGATAGTTGTCCAGCACATGCCCTGAGCACCCGCCCGGGGATGCCATCGGGGTCGGCAGCTTTGTGCTCATTCACCTTGCTCAGTGCATCTTGTACAGCATGAGGTGGAGACTGAGGGTTTGTTCATTCGGGGTGGAGCAACTTTGATGGCTGGAGTTTTGTTGTCCCCGAAGCGAGCATAGAAATGGTTTAGCTCGTCAGGAAGGGAGGCGTTGTCTGGGGGGGGGGGGGGGGGGGGGTGTTGACTTTATGGTAATTGGCAATGGATTTGATTCCTTGCCACAATGCGCCTGGGGTCAGAGTTGTTTCGGAAATGTCCTCGATCCGCCATTTGTGATTGAGTTTAGCTTTCCCTAATTCCCTTTTGTCAGATTGGCCCTGGATGAGCTGTAACCCTCAGCGTCGCCAGATTTAAAAGCGGCGTCACGATGCCTTCAGCAGGAGTCTGACCTCCCTGCTCATCCACGGCTTCTGGTTAGGAAGGTCTTTGTGGGTAGTGACGTTGTCCGAGCAGAATTTTATATAGTCCAGAATGGTTGAGGAGTATGATTGATGTTCGACCGGGACAACAAAACTCCAGCCATCAAAGTTGCTCCACCCCCCCGAATGAACAACCCCTCAGTCCTCCACCTCTGCGTACAAGATGCACTGAGCAAGGTGAATGAGCACAAAGCTGCCGCCCCGATGGCATCCCCGGGCGGGTGCTCAGGGCATGTGCTGGACAACTATCCTGTCCTCACTGACATTTTCAATCTTCACTGGCCCAGGTTGTCGTCCCACTTGCCTTAAGACATACATTGTGCCAGTGCCCAAACAATCAGCGACAGGGAGTCTCAAAGATTTCCGCCAGTGGCACTCACCCCTGTCATCATCAACAATCATCGCCAAGTGCTTCGAGCGGCTGTCTTGGCTCACCTCAAAGCCAGCCTCCCCCCCACACTGGAACCCCCATCAGTTTGCCTACCGGACCAACAGGTCTACAGAGGATGCCATATCGGCGGCCCTACAACTCCAGTCTGTTTGCTGAAACTGTTCCTGTAAAACAGAGACAGCCCTCTCAGGCCAGACCTTCACAGTCCTTGTGTAGTTTCACACGTCTGATCAGGTGTGTATTTGGGGAGCAGGAACAGAGAGAGGTGTCAGACGTCCCAGCTGGGGAGGGAGGGGGAGGGCTTTGTATGCTTCAGCAATGTTGGTGTATACTAAAGTCCAGAATATTGTTTCCTCTGGTTGGACAGGAGACATGTTGGTGGAATCTGGGAGTACAGTTTAAGGTTGGAGTGGTTAAAATCACCCGCAACAATAAAAGCCCCGCTCTGGGCGTGCAGTTAGTTGTCTGCTGATAGCAGCTTGCTGCTCTTCCATTGCTAGCCTGGCATTAGCGTCCGGGGGTACATAGACTGCAGTGATAACAATCGATGTATTCTACACCTTTGACCACAGTCCATTCGGCAGTGGTCACACAGAAGTGTTCCTGCAGCACTGCAGGAAAGGACTCTATGGACCCCCCCGGTGGCGTGGTTCCCTGAGCAGACTGCCCAGCTAGTCTGGCAAAATGCCTCATCGCCAGAACTCACCAACAAGCACCAAGACCTGGCTTGGCTGGCGGTGAGGGGAGCCCTCCCAGTCAGATCCTTCCTGCACCGTCGGAACCTCACTACAGCGCACGCTGGCCCTCGGGACGGCTGCTAAGGCGAGGAGACGGTTGCCCACCTCTTCACAGAGTGTGGTTTGCTAAAGAGTCTGGAGAAAAATGCAAGGTCCCTGGTACGCTTTATCCCGAACAGCTCCGTCACAGAGGACTCTGTGATTTACGACTGTTCCCAGGGACACATTCAGCGACTGACATCGAGTGCTGCTGGAGGTCATCAACTCGGTAAAAGAAAGCCCTTTGGTTTGCCCCGAGCATTGTTCACACACCCAGCAGAGCGAGATGTCCATCAGGGAATGTTGCCTGACTGGCCCGCTGCAGACTGCAGAGTACTGCTGAGGGACGCACTGAAGCTCGTGCAGCCAACGCCAAGGCTCGGTGGGGGAGGGCCACATCTAACGCCCTTCCGCTGCTGACATGGGGGGCACGTATGGTGAGAGCCCCCCCCTCAATATAAGGGAAGGTATCCCACGCCACTGTGGCACGAGTGGGGGACTGATTTGTGGAAACTTGGGAAAAAGAAAATGTCTAAACTGTATTGATCTATTGTACAGCCTCCGAAAATGTCGGATGGATTTTCCGCAAGGTTAATGTATTGTATATATTTATCATTCGAATAAAGTATATTTTGAAATTAAAAAAAAAAAACAATCGATGTAAATTCCCTGGGCAGATAGAAGGGCCTGCACTTTATCATCAGGTATTCCAGGACAGCAGAGCAGTGACTACCAATCCTGACAGCGTCTGTACACCATGAGTTATTCACATAAATGCACAGTCCGCCGCCCTTGGTCTTACCGGAGTCCTCCGCTGTTCTATCGGCCCTGAAGACAGTGCGCCCCTCCAGCTCAATGGCATTGTCCGGGATGTTGTCGGTGAGCCATGTTTCGGTGAAGACCATGGCGTTGCAGTCGGCGATCCGTTTGTGTGTGGTGATCCGCAGCCGCAGTTCGTCGATCATTTGACTGACAGGGACCGGACATTCGCGAGGGAAAATTGCTGGCAGAGCTGGCATGGTGCGGGTTTGATTTCAGCTCTAGCTCGATGGCCTCCGCCTCTTCCCACGTCTTTGTTTGCGGTCCCTGCGCCGCCTCCGAGCACTTCCTGTCGGGGGAGCTGGCCCTCTAGACCACGGTGTCCTGATGATCTCCGGCGGCAGTTGAAACTCACATTTGGGGCTCGTTACGTGGAGACGGCCGAGCTCCAGTAGCTCCTGACGGCCGTTCCGAGTCTTCGCTCGAGTGCTCCGGGCGAAAACTAAGTAAATTATTAACAGAACTAAAAATAAATTGCTGAAACTACGGAGACACAGAGCCTCGCGTTGTGGGTTGGTGGAACCATGAGTAGAGAGGCTCTAGAAGGAGGAGCTCCAGATGAAATGAGGCCTCATGAGTCTGGTCGACTGTGGCCTGATGTTCAGCAGTGGGATAATGATTCAATGGGAGTATGAGGAGGTCTGTTGGTGCTGCCAACATACTTTGTAAGGTAGAGGCTAGTTTGCCAAACAATGGCACATTATTTGAACTGATCACCAAATGACCACCGATGCTTACTATTTGCTATTTTTACTAAATACAGAGCGATATCATGTTTGATTATTTTGCTTCATTTGGGCTGTTTGATTATTTGAGTACTGCTGTGGAGAAACTTTTTATAAGTGTAAACCTTTTTTGTGATTGCCTCATTATATTTTAGCAGCATTCTAAGCCCCTTAAAAAGCAGTCACTGTTGAAGTCCAGGTCATATTTTAAAGGGACGTTTCCTGAGTGGGTGCAACACATGACAGGATCTCTCTTGTTAGCATGTACTGGTGTGGGAGCCTGCCTTTGATCATTTAATATAGAAAATATTTCATGAACATTTGTTAGTTTTGAATCTACACTACATCTTTCTGATATATATCATTTTTTCAAGTGCGAAAATTGCAGTGAAGATTTGTAGTGGTGTCAATGGAGTTCTGAATGAATCATTTTTACATATATAGGGAATGGGTTTGAGTTTCTACTCAAACTGACAAATTCCTACAGCATCAAGCAATTCTTCTCCACTCATCAAATTTGTCATCTGTTTCACAATCGACAATAAAAGAAGAAAATAAATACTAGTTAGTCAAAAGCAATTGCTCCTGTCCAAGTTAGCCAAGTGTAGTTGTCAGTATTCAAATCTCAACATTTTTGCTTAAGATGTTCCAAATGATCCTGTCCTTGCAGAATATCCACAGATATATCACATGCCAGCTGGTATTATTTGCGGAGTCATTTTCCCTATCCATTGCTGATCCCAACTATAATGCTCTACCCTGCCAAGGTTAAAACAAAGAATCTGACTACACGACATAGCATTGGTTCCACCAAACCATTAATTGTTTTAAATTGGTTAACACTAAGCTAAAAACCCCTGTTGTAAGTTTGTACAAGACAGGCAGGGGAGGAAGATGGATATTTGAATAGGAGAACCAAATAAATTAGGTATTTTTTTGCCCATTTGAAAAGCCACAGTGTGTCACACATCTGTATGTCCTTGCATCAAATCATTGAAGAGATTTTGAAATTTAAAGAACTGCTTCCAGAAATCACTGTGCAATTGGTTATGTTCAGGATAATGCGTTCTAGAGTAAACAGTAATAGTCTTTGATGAGTGGGTTGCCTGCACCAGGAAAATACTCAAATTGCTAGATACATGTGTGCTTTCAGCCATCATAGAGTCACAAGCTCCAAGGAGGAAGCTGTTTGGCTTCTCACACTTATGCAGGACCTACATGTTCACCTGTGGCTAAACTTGTAGTAATTGTTTGATTCCCATTTTGATCGACAGCACTTATATAAATGAATTTAAATAGAGAGGGTATCTATAAAAACATATAACATTCCTTAAGGGATGGACAGGCTAATGAAGGAAAAATTTCCCATTAAAGATTTGGGGGGAAGCCAAACAGGGGGTCACAGTTTACGATAAGTGGCCATCCATTTAGACTGAAGGTGAGGAAAAACATTTTAACCCATAGTGTTGTGTAGCTTGGATTCTTGTCACAGAAGGCAAGCAAGCCAATTCACTGATGTTTTCAAAGATGTTAGATATACTCTTAAGGCGAACTGAATCACGGATGGGGGGTGAAAGCAGAAACGGGGTACTGATTTTGGAGTGATCAGCCATGATCAATAAATGGCAGCTGCTTCGAGGCCCGAATGGCCTACTCCTGCACTATTTCCATGTTCTGTATAAATACTCCGAATTATTTTATAGATGAGCCATAGCAGCGGATGACAAACCAATGGTTTTATGCTTTCTGGCGGCTGGTCTCGCAGCAGTCACTACGGACCCACGCTCCTGAGACAGAGAACCCAATGCTGTGTGACAACCCAACTGATTCACTGGTGTCACTAAAATTCTGTAGGAAGTATTAGTAGCCAAGAGTAATCTGTGCGGTACGTTTCTCCTTATCTCATCGTCTTGATATAAGAGCCAAGTGAGTTCCGAATCACTAGTTTTTGTTTCAGATCTGTTGGACAGAAAATTTTTCTACTAACAGCATACTTAGAACCATATAGTGATAGTGTGTGCAACAGTGAGTTGGATTACCACAAATTTAAAGTGATGTTGTTTGTTCTGAGTACAGTATGCTGCTCAGTAGGTCGAAATGTGTTGGTTGTATGAATGAAAAACTTCAAGTGATTTTCCAGTTCAGGTTCAAATGTATTTGTCACATGCACCATAAGGTGCAGTGAAATGTAATTTACCATGCAGCGTTACAATTAAATAAGGACACAATACACAACATAATTCACCACAGACATCCACCACAGCGTTCTTCACTGTGGTGGAAATCAATACAGTTCAGACAGTCCTCCTCCTCCTCCCTCCCTCCCCCTCCCTTCAACCGTGGTCACGGCCCTGACCCTCCATAGTCACCGCTATGGGCGGCCTGATGTTCAAGCCCTCTGGTCGGATTGGTCGGAACGCTGACGACAGAACAGGTCGAGCACACCCCGCGGCCCGGATCTCCCAAATCGATCACCTCTTTACAGGAGACCGTGGCTTCCAGATGTTGTAGGCCGCAGGCCGGCAGTCAGATTGAAGATTTTATCACTCCCTTAAAAGTTCCTTTTAATAGTGGATAGTAAGGAAGTACACTTGGTAAGCCATTTCAGCCACGTTTTTATCTTTCCTATATATATAGCAAAGGTCAATTACTGTTTTGATGCACTGGACATCGGAGGTTACTAAGAGCTTAAATAGAGCAAACTTCCAATATAAAATGTATTTCTTATTTCCCATTTGCTTTGCTTTTAACGTGATGAACATGGTTGCTGTGTCTTCCATCAGCTATTTTGTTTCAAGCTTATTAAAGGTTGATGTCAGCCTCCAGTGTCATTGCAATCTATTAAAACTGGTCCATTATCTCGGCAGTTACAAACACTTTACTACCAGGTAAATAGTCATTCAGCTGTAGCTCTGTACTTCATGCAGCATGAAATTAGCGAGTGCTTTCTCCGGGAGAACATTATAGCCATAATGTAGGATCTCAGCTGTACTCTCGTCCAGCATTTTTGACAAAAACATTTTATTTTATGTTGCCAAACCTTATCGATATTGGAGATAAAAATTGTTTTGAAAAAAATCCTCACTCATTTCATTATATTTGCAGTCATTGTCTTTTTCCTCGTAAAACATCCTGTTTTTAATGGTCTGACCTTGACATGAGCACAAAAACAAGACTGTCCATCAACGTAAACATACTCTAACAGCCACAACAGTTGCGCCTCAGTACAGGGAATAAAAGAGTCTAAGCCTTGCAAGGAAACTGGCGTCAACAGACTTCTGATGTCTGACATGATTTATATTGCTTTGGTTTAACATCAGTGTAGCTCACACTTGGAAACTCGGATATAATGGATTTTGGGGATTGTTTTGAAAAAGGCATGCGATTCTTCACGATTGCTTTAATGTTGAACAAATTGAAAAATTCTGATGAGCTTTCGGACAAAGCCAGAGAAATTGTGAAAATGTGCTCCTCTCAGCTGTTGGGGATGACTTCAGTTCATGCAGCAAGGAATTCATGCTCTCTTTGTGCCTCATCTGTGAATGCAAATGCTCTCAATACTGAATGGCTCAAGACTTTGCTCCAACCTGTATTCCCACTGTGTTAACATGAATCTTCCTTATTTTCATTCTTTTGTGAAGCCTTGAAAGAGTTGGTCCTCTTCGGAATGAGGCTGGGCAAGTGTTAGATGGAACACGTTAGAACCAATGACCATGACTCTATGAGTTTCAAGATAGGCATGGAAGTAAGGAGCAAGTTTGGTGCAAGCTACAGTATTTTTGATGGCATCTGACAGGAGCTTGCAAAAGTAGATTGGGAGAGGCTGTTTGCATCCGACAAGTGGAATGCTTTAAAAGTGAAATAAGAAGAGTTCAGGCTCAGCATGTTCCTGAAGGGCGAAGCTGGCAAGATTTGATAACCTTGTTGACAATGGATATTGAGGGTCTGGTAAGGAGGAAGAAGGAGGCAGTTGTCATGCCAACTGAAATCAAGCAAGTTCCTTGAAGTGTATAAGGGATGTAGGAATACCCTGAATAAGGGAGTTAGGAAGACAGTAATAGCCATGCAATATCATTGACAGATAAGATAAAGGAGAGTACTAAAAGTTATTAAGAGTAATAAGGTAACCAGGATGAGAGTAACCAGGATCCTAAGTTCCCTTGAGGATCCACATGGTAATCTATGTGTGGAGCTGCAGGAAATGGCTAAATTGTATCCTGAGATGTATAGGATGCAAGAGGAAAAATTGCTGGAGCTTGGGCAGAGACTTTTGTAACTTTGTTTGTCACAGCTGAGGGGGTGTAAATCCTGGAAGATAACTAAGGTTGGTATGGTATTAAAGAAGTTCAGAGTTCAAGAGTGTTTTATTGTCATATGTCCCAAAACTGAACAATAAAATTCTACTTGCAGCAGCGCAACTGGTATGTAAACATGGTAGTCTGCAAACACCATAATAAACAACTAAGGACGATTCAGTACATTAAAAACAACTAAAGAGGTTCAGTACATTAAAAAACATTGTTAACAAACTATAAAAGTGCAAGAAACAAAGAAAATTGCCCCCAAACTGCGTGACACAATGGTGGAGTTGCTGTCTTACAGAGCCACAGATCCGTGTTCGATCCTGATTACGGGTGCTGTTCATTACAGAGGTTGTCACTTCTCCTTGTGGCCACGTGGGATTTTGCTGGGTGTTCCGGATTCCTCCCACATTTCAAAGACACACAGATTAATTGGCTCCTGTAGATTGTCACTAGTGTGTGGGATAGAACTTGTGTACAGGTGATTGTTGGTTTGTTTCCATGCTGTATCTCCAAGTCTATGTAGCTCGGACTTTATTTGTAGGTTGTAGTATTTAAAAGGTTGTTGGGAAAAACCTCCTCCTGAACCTGGAAGTCACCGTTTTTAGGCTCCTATACCTACTTCTTCAGGCTTTGGGTTTTGTTTATGATTGCATCATTATGCTGGGTCTGGGACCGATCTTCGGAGCTATGCACGCCCAGGAATTTAATGTTTTTGACACTCTCTACCACCGTCACGTCGATGAAGAAAGGATTGTGGATCCTCAGGATCCTTAGGGATAAGCAAGTGAAAGAGGTGATAGAGGCAGGAACAGGAACAATATTTGAGAAGCATCCAGATTGGTACTTGAATGAGAAGGGCATAAAAGGATATGGAATTAATGTAAGCAAATATGTTTAGTATAGATGGGCATGATGGTTGGCATGTGCATTGTATGGCAAAGAGCCTGTTTCTATTCTGCATGACTAAGATTCAAAACTCCCGAGCACCTCAAACCTTATGTTTGTTGCCATCCACCGACACAAAGCATAAATTAGCCAGCGATAACACTGTTGCCAGCAGGATCAACAACAATGATGAGATGAAGAACAGGAAAGTGAGCAGGAACCTTGTGTATTGTGTCAGAACTACAAATGACTCCTTAACATTAGCAAGATGAAAGTTGGTTGTTGATCTAAGGAAGCATAGGAAGAAAACAACCTGTCCTCGTCCATGGAACTGCTGGGGCAGCACAATGGCACAGCGGTAGAGTTGCTACATTACAGTGCCAGAGACCCAGGTTCAATCCTGACTAACGGTGTTGTGTGAATGGAGTTTGTGTATTCTCCCTGTTTTTCCCCAAGTGCTCCAGTTTACTTCCACATTCCAAATATGTGCAAGTTTGTAGGTTAATTAGCTTCTGTAAATTGTCCCTCGTGTGTAGGATAGAACTTGGGTGCGGGTGATCTTTGGTTTGTGTAGACTCGGTGGTTTTAAACTAAATGGTAAACAGGTTCAAGTTCCTCGCAACCATACCTTCAAGTTATGTCTTCAAATTTATTGTCATGTACACAAGTACAGTGGTACAGTTTATTGCAACAGCATCATAGGCAGAGAGGCTCAGACAACACACTAAAACATAAATTATACATAATTTATACATAAATTACAATTAAATTCTACAGGACAATGAAAAGAAAAAGACTGCAAATAACAAGACATTAAACTAAACACAATTAGAAACAGTCCATGATACTGAAAGAGGTGATCCATCATTTTCCCCTGCTGATGTAGGATTAGGTTTGTCCACGTCGGTTCAGGAACCTAATTTTTATAGAGATTCAGAGAAATACAGCATGGAAATAGACCCTTCAAACTATTGAGTCCATGCTGACCATCGATCACCCGTTCACACTAATTCTATGTTATCCCTCTTTCACATTCACTTCCCTACACACTAGGGGTAATTTGCAGAGGCCAGTTAACCTGCAAACCCATAAATCTTTGGAATGTGGGAGGAAACCGGAGCACCCGGAGGAAACCCATGTGGTCACAGGAAGAATGTGCAAACCTCACACAGACAGGTCAGGATTGAACCCGGATCACTGGTGCTGTGAGGGAGCAGCTCTACCACTTTGTGCCACTTTACCGGATTTTTTATATAGTGCACCTGTGAATGATAGTAGGAAAGTAGCTGCTCCTGAACTTGGTGTGTGGAACTTCAGGCTTCTGTATCTCCTGCCTGATGGCAGCAGCAAGAAATTGGTATGGCCCGGATGATAGGGTTCCTGCCCAAGCCTGCAAGAAATTACAGAAAGTTTTGCATACAGCCCAGTACACCACACAAACTAGCCTTTCTCCTATAGGCTCCATCTACAACAGGCTGCCTCAGAATAGTAGCCTACATAGTCGACCACTTACACCAGTCTCCTCTCTTCTGTCAGGCAGAAAATGCCAAAGCTTAAAAGTACATACTACCAGATTCAGAAACAGCTTCTTCTCTGTTACTAGACTACTGAATGCATCTCCCATAAATTAACCTACCTCATTGAAGCTCGTGCACTTTTCCTTTTTTATCCGCACATTTTTTGTAGCTGTAATGCCGTAACACTATATTCTCTACTCTGATTATTTTTCAATTTGCAATGCCTGTTGTACTTGCGTATGGATTGATCATTCTCATCCATGGTATCATTTGAATTTATAGCACACAAAACAAATGTTTTCAGAGAATTTTAATACACATGACAATAATAATAAAACAAACCTTGATGATAGATGTTACCTACTTGAGGTAGTGCCTCCTGTTGGTGATAAACTGATCTGAGTCTACTACTCTACTGCTTCTTGTATTCCTGTGCCTTAGAATTGCCACACCAGACCATGATGTAATCCATCAGGATACTCTCTATAGAGGTTTAACATCTGCAGAGGTTTATTAAGAGTATTGGGTGACATGCTGAATCTCTTTAAAATTTTAAGAAAGCAGGGGCGCTGGCATGTGTAGGAAGGAACTGCAGATGCTGGTTTAAACCGAAGATAGACACAAAATGCGAGAGTCTTCTTCTTATCGAATCCACAAACAAAATTAGAAGTTGTTCAGCCAGAGCTGAATACACTTCTCGACATCTGCATACAATGGTGTCTGTCTTGCGCTTTTTGTGCTTCTTGTGCGTGGTGGTGGAAATATTGGTGAAAACAGGGTCGCAACGTGAACACTCTTTCCTTGACCCCAATGCTGGAATAACTCAATGGGGACCGGCAGCATCTCTGGAGAGAAGGAATGGGTGACGTTTTGGGTCAGGACGTCCGAAGAAGGGTCTCGAACCGAAACGTCACCCATTCCTTCTCTCCAGAAATGCTGCCTGTCCCGTTGAGTTACTCCAGCATTTCGTCTAGGGGCACTGGCATGCCTACATCGTGATTGCATCTATATTCTGGGTCCATGACAGGTCATCCACAATGTTAATGCCAAGGAATTTGAGCTGCTAACTCTCCACAGCAGACCCACCGATGAAAAATCACTGTCTTCCTACATCCCCTTTCAGGTATCAATGATTAGTTCCTTGGGTTTGTTGATGTTTAGTGAAGTGTTATAATTGCAGCACCATTCAACAAGGTGTTTTATCTCCCTCCTGTATGCCAGAACATCACTGCCCATTCACATTCAAAAGAGATAGAAACATATCAGATTTTCATAGATTTTGAAGAAATTTATTTTACAGGATATTGGGAAGAAACAAATTGGCAATAATTTGAAAAGCTCTTAAAATATACTCACAAAATACTGATGACACTAAAATGGAAGGAGATATTGTACACATGTTAAGATATTTCTGAATTAAACCTGCAATCCATTTTCAATTGCCTTTATAATTTTTTTAAAAACCATTGAAAATAAAGATTGAATTAACAAAGCAAATCTCTAGAAAACAGTATTGGGATCCGACAACGCAAAAAGATGCATGGTGAACAGATCTGGTGAAATTTACATCATGGACAATTCATGTTAGAAGTAAAACACTTTCCATATTTTATATGAGCTGCTTAATTTACTTTGATGGACGGCATTTTAAAATGCAGCTGCGTACCACTTAGAAAGGTCAAATTAATGCTCCTTTGACTCTCTGGCTGCATGTAATGAACTGAGCGATGCAGACCGACCCCAGTTCAGTTTAATATAGCTTCATGCTTCCTCTAATATAACTGGTGGGGCTATTCAATATCCCAGAATATAGCAGTCATAATTTGTGTTCCAAAAAATGATCAGAGAGCGTGTATTGAAGAGTAAGCCTTTTAATAATTTTCATGTTGTGCCAACACCACCTTACACATTATCGCCAACGCAATTTACAAGGGAATTATGTTAAACAGTAGAAGCTTAGATCACTTTAAATTAATTCAGACTTGCTATTGTAATACTAGAAATGACAATCAGTCATCTTTAGGTGCCAGGTTTATAACTTGATGTGCATGTATATCTAATAATGCAGCCAATCCCACTGAAGGCATGTCATCTTGGGAGCTTTTCTGAACTGGGAGGGGGTTGGGTGTGGGACATGCATTAACTAAACTGTCAATAACTGTGCTATCTATGTAAACACCCCTCCAAATATACTCCATAAGAAAAAAGTAAAATGGAAAAGGTGATAAGGCAGCTATGATTTTAAAGAATGGTTAAAGGCAGTAGAGAGAAAATCACAATCACAATCACAATAATACTTTATTAGCCAAGTATGTTTTGCAACATACGAGGAGTTTCATTTGCCAAGTCATACAAATAAAAAGCAACGGAACACACAAAATACATTTTAACGTAAACATCTACCACAGTGTCTCCTCCGCATTCCTCAGTGATGGAAGGCAAAATAAAGTTCAAATCTCTTCTCTTAGCTCTCCCGCGGTCGGGGGCCTCGAGCCCTCCATTGACGGGACGATCTTGACTCCCGCAGCCGGCGGCGTTTGGGCCCTCCATATCAAGGCAATCAGCTCCTACATCGGGGGATGTCTGTTCCCCGTGCCGGACGATCGGACCCCGCATCGGGGCTGGTCAAGCCTCTGCATTGTTGGAGCTTTCCGACTAGCCTCTCCCGAGACTGCGAGCTCTTGATGGTAAGTCCACAGGTCGCGGTTAGAGCAATCCCAGGCAAGGGATTGGCTCCGATGTTAGTCCGTGCCCCACGGTGAGGCCCAAAGTCAGTCCGAGGAGGCCTCCAACTCCATCGATGGTAGGCCGCAGAGCGCACGGAGATGTAATCCAAAAATTAATCGTATCTCTGTCCAGGTAAGAAACTGAAGGTAAGAAAGTTTCCCCTCCCATTCCCCCTTACCCTCCCATTCCCCCTCCCCTTCCCATTCCCCCTCCCCCACATAAAACAAACCTGAGAACATTTACACAGACTTTTAACACACACTAAATAATAAAAAAGACAAAAAAACACTGTTGGCGGGGCTGCCAATCCTGCTGCGCCCCTGGTGGTAAAACACCCGAGTTCTCCAACTCAATATGTAGAATCAATTTGAATGGAACTCAGAAACAAGAAGGAAGACAGAAACATTGTGTTTTGTTTTTCTATAGGCCCCCAAGGAGCAGTGGTATAATTTGGAGAGGACATAATGAGGCTAATGCAATGATTATAGGGGTCTGGCCAGATGAAATGTGTAGGAACACTGTGGAAGACAAAATCGTAAAGGATACATGTAGATCATTGAGATGTAAAAATCAGTGATGCAGTAAATGGAGGAAGCGATACCGAAAGTAAAACATACAGAGTCAGCAACAAATTAGGAAGGCAAATGGTAAGATGGTCTTCGTTGTTATCTCCTGCCCTGATTCAATTTTTAGTTTGATCATTTCAGCAACTTCTATACAGCACAACACAACCATTTCCATCCCAGATTTTTTTTTTAAACCAGACCATTATGCCATAGCCCAAACTCAGCGATCGTTGTTACCATGCCTCTGAGCTGATTAGCTTTAGCACATCTCCTCGCAGTTAAAGGAAGTAATGAAAATACTTAGAAAAAATTTTCTGGTCTGATAATTTACTTAAAGTGCTAGTGCTTGAAGGCAGGTTTGGTTGACTTTTAATTCTCTTAAAATCCAAGTTTTGCCTTTAGCATCAAAGCTTTCAGATACTGCATTGAAAGGTCTGGTTTCAGGCATAAAAGCTGCAGACTTTGTCACTGATCTCTATTAGATCTGTCACGTCTTCCCCTACAGGGGTGGCAACAGCTGGAGCCAGCCATACACTTTCTACTGCATTTAATTGGTATGCGAGTAGGCCGCAGTTTTGGTCCCACATTGGTAATTGCATTGCCTCACCCAGAGGAAGTTAAATTCAACCTTCTGCAGAAGGCAAGCATGACTCTCTTTCTGTGTGATTTCTTGAAACAGACTGAGCAGGGAGTGACGCTGAGACGTTTCCATCTGTTCTCATTCTCAACTTGGTGGTAATGTTTTAATTTTTAATTGAAATCTAATTTGGCTTCCACTACAGCAGCATACCAATCACACAGTTAAATGTCCATATAAATAACTCAACCACTGAGGTAAGCCCCCCTTCAAACATTGCATGTAGTAATGCATTCTGAGAATAATGTGATATCTAATATTAATAATGCCAATAGACATTAATATCTAAGAATTTATATTTCTCTAAGCAGCAGTTGTATTAATTAAATTACATGCATCACTCTAAATATAATTTAGTATTGCACAGGTTCTGATACATGGCAAAGCCCATTTACTGCAGCAAAATATAAATATTATTTATTTCAAAGTATACGTATTTCCCAATAGACCTTCAATGACATTTTATCATGGAATACGTGAATGCCTATTTTTAGCCATAATATTCATATCCGATGATTAAACTGGTGATCTTTACAGAGTCTGAGATGCAGGAGCCAAGGGATTTCCCTGCATTTACAACAAGTTGCCAATTTTGGGATTAGAGGAAACATTTTGTGCTCATGATGCATTGAAGAACCCATAAATTCTCAGCATTGCATATTACAATATATACTGCCTCTCTACTGCCTTTATTACTTTCGTTATTATCAATGCTACCCTACTCCTTTTCCATTTTGTTAAACTGTTTTCAAATTATTCAAGAACATTTGATTATGTTACAAACATGCCTCTGTAATGGATATTACGTGATACCCTTTCATTTTTCTTTGGAACATTAATTCAAATATCTTGTTATGAATTCTGCATACATTCAGGTAAATAACTTTCAATTTTTGCCTTGTTTTATCACTTTTCTTGCTCTGTCTCTAATTAGGGGCACACATTTAATCTAATCTAGTTCTTGAGGACTGTACCTTGTTCTGAGGTAAAGAAATCCAGGCTGGTCATTACCCCTGGTGAGTGGGAGCCCACGCTCCCATTTGTGTTGGGATTAGCTTCAGATTCATTTGAGGAAAATAAAGCGACCAATCTTGGTTTTCTTTCTTTATCTGCGATAAGAGTTTGCACTCTGTGGACAACAGAGAAAGGACGCTCTTCATGGTAGATAATTATTGCATTGATCGAAACAGGATGATTTGAGGCAACAACAGCCACCATTATGGAAGGTGAAGAATAGAGGCAGCCCTTTAAGCCATTAGTCCCTGGGCTGGTTCTTTCAAATCACTTGTCCCACATACACTCACTTTTATCTGTAACTCTGCCATCTGCCACTCTTAATGTCTTTTAAACTTATTATTAAAATAATGTTCCACCCTCTTTAAGGGTCAGAGTCTTACAGCATAGAAACAGGCCCTTCAGCCCAACTTTCACACACCAGCCAAGATGTTCCATCGACACTATTCCCACCCACTTGTGTTTGGCCCATATCCCTCTATACCTGTCCTATCCAAGTACCTGTCTAAATGTTGCAATAGTACCTGCTTTAACTATCTCCTCTAGCAGCTCGTTCCATACGCCCACCACCCTTTGTGTGAAGAAGTTACCCCTCAGGTTCCTATTAAATCTTTCCCCCCCCTCACTTTAAACACACGTCCTTTGGTTCTTGATTCCCCTACTCTGGGCAAGAGATGCTGCACGTCTACCCGATCTCTTGCTCTCAAGATTTGGTACACTTCAGAACAGCGTGTACATTCCAGAACTGACTACCCAGTGAAAAAATATTTTCTTCTTCTTCACCCATCACAACCAATGATTTTAAAGTTCTGGTTACAGATCATTATTAAATCAGGACAATCCATCCATCTAGGAGATTTACTAAGCGAGGTCTCAGATGACGGATTATGTGTTGCTGATAATCTTTGATTGCAGAATCATGTTGATGGTTTGTGAAAAGGGCAGATAAATAGAAGATGGAATTTAATCCAGACAAAATGTAAGAAGAGTCTCCTACCTTGATGGCTCTGCCTGACATTTCCTTTCCCTGCTGTGCCTCCGAGCCAGGCATGGTGTCACAGCCCTACCCGATATTGCTGCACAACCCTGGTGGGTCATTCTCCCCCAACTGTCCCACAATTGTTTACCTGTTTTGAAGATTGGCTACAGGGGGTCATCAGTACTCCTTGCCAAATCCCCTTCCTAGTGGTCACCCACCCACTCTCTTCCTGGACCAGAGGCGTGACCACCTTGCTACAAGAGCCAGGCTCGGTGCCACAGCCCTGCCTGCAACTGATGCTCTCCCCTGTTGGGTCATCCCCTTCAATACTATGAGGCGGAATGGCCACTGGGGTCACCTGCACTTTGTCTACTCCCTTTCCTTGTGGTCACCCACCTACTCTCTTCATACCTTCAGCATGCTCTCTTCGCAAGAAGCTCTCATTCTCCCAGATGGTCCTGAGGTCATCCCGCTGCAGTTTCAGTTCCCTAATGCGCTCTGTAAGGAGCTGCACTTGACACAATTCCCACAGGTGTAATCATCGGGGACAACAACGGTTTTGCTGACTTGAAGGGTAGTGGTAAGTTCTCTCATGATATTTAAGTCCATTGGATGAACACATGAAGTAGGATGTAATCGAAGGCTGCAGGCTCCGAGTGTGGATAATGGGATTAGTACAGATAGGTGCTTAATGGCCACACAGTTGCATCTTAATAAGCTAGATAACCGCAGCATGATATTTTTGGACTGTGTTATTGGTTACTGCACGTGAACCAATCAGAGTAGTGTAGCATCACTATCTCCACCTCACTGTACACTTTATATTAACACCCACGTTAACATTCCCACATGCTCACCCCGCCGGTCTCCTCAAGTGTCCCCGGCTGCACCCTCTTTTTCGGGTTCCCTGCCTCCCAACCCCACTAACCTTTCTGATACGGAGGGAGAGGGGTTTGTCCGTATGCGTCCGGATCGCATTAGTAGACCAGTATGGCGAGTATGTTTAACTGCGCGTGTTTAACAGTTGTCTAACAACCTTTCTCTCTACGGGGAAGGATGTAGATTGGTTATTGCATGTGAACCAATCGGAGTAGTGTGGCATCACTAACTCCACCTTACTGTACACTTTATATTAACACCCATTTCCTACATTACGTAGTTACACTAGCGGTAGCGATGAACTAACAACCTGCTGTACCGCTCTACTATACCTTGTGATTAAAGATGATTTAAACTCCAGACCTGTGTCTGTTAAGTCATTTACAGACTGCTTATTGCAAAGTTTTGTACTAGTTGGAGCAATGATTTTCACAATGGAAACCATTTGGCCCAAACTGAAGAGATTAACATTTTAGGTGGTGACTCTGAAGAACTATGAAGAAGGGTTTTGACCCGAAACGTTGCCTATATCCTTCACTCCATAGATGCTGTCTCACCTGCTGAGTTTCTCCAGCATTTATGTCTACCTTTGATTTTCCATCATCTGCAGTTCCTTCTTAAATTCTTTAACATAATTAAGGACCATTTTCACCACGGTAATTCTCTCTTCTCCCCTCTCTCGTCAGGCAGATACAAAAATGTGACAGCTTCTTCCCCACTGTTATCGGACTATTGACTAGTCCACCCACAAGCTAGAATGTTGTCCCGCACTTCCAAGCTATCTCATTGCAGACCATGTACTTTTTGTCTGCACTTTCTCTGCAGCTGTCACACTGGTAAAGCTCCAACACGAAATTCTTCACCCGTGTATTTATATCTTTGCACTATCTGCTGTACTTGTGTATGTCTGATTGTAATCATGTATAGTATGATTTGACTGAATAGGTCGCAAAGATTTTCACTATACCTCAGTACATGTGACAATATTAATTAGTATTGATAATGGTCCAGTGAAAGAAACAGTGAGCTGACAAATATTAAAAGGTGTGACTGGCAGTGTGACCAAAAGTTAGGTAGTGGGACACAATTGTAAGTGATTTTACTTTTTGCATGGCAGATGTAGATGTAGTCAAAAGCTTATCATTGATTAAAATTATGAATGCTGTCTGTAAAATGAGGGCAGAGGGAGTGAGTATGGAAGGCTTGGAAAGAAAGGAGGATAGCAAATACAGAGGCCATGGGAACTCAGATTTGAACGACTGAGGTTTCAGTAGTTCCTCTGTGCCATGGTCAAGGGCAGTTATCGGCAGCTAAAGTGTGGGCAAGCAGGTTCAATAAACAGAGGTTTAAAGCAAGATTCTGGAAGAAAGAGGCAATGGAGTAGAAATAAGTAACAAAGTATGATTGTGGCTATATGGTCACTGTGACAGTGGATGGATAAATGTTTTAATGTTTAGTCAAAAGAGGACACAATTTCTATTAGATGCAATATGTTATTATGGACAGTGCAATGTTGTGATTTCAGCCAATATCAGTATAGTGTACACAATGGTAACTGTACCTTTAGGAGCTGAGTAACAGATCAGTCGTGATATATTTATATTTTATCAGTCTCGTGAATATATGTGCGAGTAAGCGCAGTGTATTTTTGTAAAATAAAGAAGACCCACACCGGCAACTGCTTGACTGCTTGTTTCTGTCTACACACCACTACCACAAAATCCTACTTTCACAACATTGTAAATATCCACAATAAGATCAGAGATCCACGGGGCTTTGTTTTTGAGCAAATAGAGATATAGAGGAAACCTGTAAAAAGTAATGAAGGATTAAACAAAATCCCCAACCAATTAGAAATAAATTTTGTTTTCAATCATTTCACCAACATAATCCACTTCACACTTGACAGTGGGTATTCACAAAAATAACTAAATCCATACATCAAGCTGTTACATCTGCCTCTGATTTGAGAGTGATGCTGGTTATGTATGCATTATTGTTTTCCCCCCGATCCTCCAACTTATTTTAAGACAATTTCTCCTTTGAACGCTTTAGTTGTACTTACTTCACCTCCTCTATGGAATTTGGTTACGAGGTACACATATTTGGCAGCAAGTGGGAGACTTGGGATATAATAGGTAGAAAGGAGAGCATAATTTTTTTGTCATAGCTTCTTAGGACTGTCTTTATTATTATTATTAATAACAATTTTGGTTACAATTTCAAATTGTTGTTGTGGATTGTATACACATGCTCATAAAGTTATTACATGATTGATCAGGAGCATCTACATTATAATTGGTACTGTACTTGTTAATGTCCCGTAAGAACACTATAAAAAGCAAATCTGTCTTTTGTAGATCAGATGCTCAGAACCCTGGTCACACGTGGTTGGAAAACAGCTGGGGTGAAATGTATCGAGAAATAAGAGCGATGTTTCAATGCTGCTACGAACACTACTTTAACTGTTCCAAAAGGGCCTACGCTATTTGTGGGGCCTCATCCAAGCACAAAATGAAGTATTCAAGAGAGTTATGGTTAGCTCTTAGGGCTAACGGGATCATGGGATATGGGGAGAAAGCAGGAACAGGGTACTGATTTTGGATGATCAGCCATGATAATGTTGAATGGTGGTGTGGTTTGAAAGGCTGAATGGCTAACTCCTACACCTATTTTCTATGTTTCTATGAAACAATAGAAAAAACGATGAAAATCAACACAAATTTAAAAACTGGAAATAATGGTCATTACACAATACATGAGCTAAATAACATCTCTGAAACACGTTTCTACCTCTTTCACTACCTGATAACTGGACAGAGGAACTCTGGAAAAATATTCCTTCCATGTTTTATGTAATTGTTTAGGCTCATATTCTAGACTCCAATCCCAATTAAATGCTACCCTACCAATCCAGTGTGTTTGAGTCTGAAATTATAAATAATAACCTGTAAAACTATTTTTAATTAAGTACTTCTTTGAAAGATTACTGTTTCCACATTTCCTTAAGATGCAGCAGACGACCTTTCAGCTCATCAATTCTATGCTGGTTCACAGAGTAATCCCATCCACTTATTTTCCCAGTAACCTATTCTCTCCATCAATTCCTTCCAGATTCTACTCGCCTACACATTTGGGGTAATTTGCAGAGGCCAATTCAGCGACGTCTTTGTGATTCGGGAAGAAACCGGAAACCCCAGCGAAAAACCCGTGCATCCCAGGGAGAACATAGAACTCCACACAGACAGCAGCAGAGGTTGGGATCAAATCTGCATCACTTTCACCAGCTGTGCCACTATGCCACCTAACAACAGCAGATACTTTCTTGGCAACATCAGAATATGTCAAATGAAAATACTGAAGCATATACATATTTGAGTAGTCAATAAAATCTGAAAGTACGCGCATCTGAAAGTATGAACTGGAAACAAAAAACAAAATGTTGGTCATTTTACAGTGTAAAATAAGTAGTTTCACAAGATGACACCTTTGCTGAACAGTGTCTGATCCATGCTGGAAACTTATTACTTAGGCAACGTTGTATTTGTTTGAGTGTACAAGGCCAGTATGAATTATATGAAAATGGCAAATGTTCATAATTCAGAAAAATATTTTATGTACAAGAATTTCTTCAAATTCATCGCAATTAAAACTGCATAGGAAATCTATTTTGTACGACATTTCTACTGTTCCCCACCAAAAGGAAGAATTATTATCCCTGCACTTTGGAAGGTACTGAGAGATTCTTACCGATCAAAACATTTAAAAGCAGAATGCGCTTCCCCCATTAACAGAGAGGTTTTATTTTTACCAACCAGCATGGGAATGGGCACAATATATCATAGAATTCAATTCTATCGTTAAAAAACACTGCAAAGTTTGCAGTTTGTACCTGCATTTGATAAGAGCAGCAGCTCTAAATATTATCATCAAACTCATGTAGTAGCCCCCCCCCCCCCGCCACTCGGTCATGACTGACCATGGGTGATGCATCCTGGTCAGATACAAGCCTGGGCGATGTCATATGGAGGACAGGCTATTGCCCATGCAGCATGTCCCCCCTCTCCACGTCGCTGATCGATCCAAAGGAACAGCAGGGCCGTTACAGTTTGGCACCAGCGCCGTCGCAGGAGCTGCCAGGGCGAGATTGTAGACAACGACGAACTGCCTTACGGGCTCCGGATTTTCTTGAGGTTTACTCCTGGAGCCTTTTCCATGACTGGATGTGGCCACAAGGCAATGGAGGTTTTAGATCAGAGTTTTCCCTCTCCTAGATGGGCTGTCTTGCCACGCTGACAAGCCCCATCTGCCCGAGACTCATGGGGGTGGGAGCGTCTACCTTCCCGTGCAGGTCTATAGCACCTGCCCACTGCCCAGACTCAAACTCATAAGATCCCCGTGATAGTCTTGCAGGAATACTGCTTTTCTGTTTCAGCCTGTTCCATTGCCCTCTCATTGCTCCAATCCTTTACTACACCAATTTCCTCTTACTCAAGCTGCTGGAGGAACTTAGGGCATCAGGCAACATCTGTGGGGGGGTTTGCAGTTTATTTTCACTCCAGATTCCAGCATCTACAATCTCTTGCGCTCTGGATTAATTTACAACGTTTTTCACATAGTTTGCTTTAAATCATACACATCCCATGATTATCACATAATCACCTTAAGAAAAGGACCCACTGGCCAGAAATCCATCGCTGCTAATATATGTTTTTTTTTTGCCACAGGTACTCTAAAGAACGTAGCTGTGAATTGATATTCCAAGAAACCTTGTCACAAACTGTGTTTTCCCAAGTAATAGATTTTCCACATTGTTACAACAAAACTAAACCATTCCCAACTGAAGAAACAATCAAAGAACAACCAGAAGAACTCCAAAAAAAAATCAAGAATACACATAATAATGGTTTTTAGAACACTACATTATTTCCAATTCCCTCTTTTTAGTTAACTTAGAAACACAAATTCCTTATTTGCAGTGCATGATATAAAATACATTTAATTCTGAGAGCTGACTGTCTTTTGGAGTGCCTGTACTGCAACTACAGCAGGTATTCTCTTCATGAAGATTGGCTCAAGTTCACGTTGTGGAGGTAGCTGCTCATCTCCACAAACTGTGCAGTTTGGATCATCCCACTTCTTCAAACGGTTCATCAGTTCCTCCATGCTAAGCTTGAAAACCAACCGTGGGTCTATACTCGGCAGGGAAGGGCAGCCACAGTCCTCTCGCAGCTTCAGGGCCTGCAACAATGAAAAAGCAGTACTCAGGTGTAATGCTCCTGAAAGGTGCAGCATCCATTACAAGTTTGATCAGCAGGTTTTGAATGTGTGGTCTGGAAGAAGCATCAGTTTGACTACAAGGAATTCCAGTCCACTTATATTACAATTTCTAATTCTCATTAAATATCTTCTTCTCTTTCAGTTAAACGACATATTTTATTTCACTAAGCATCAAAATAAGCATTAATTCTGACCTCTGGTGATCTTTGAAATTGACATTTAAGCTCTAGTGCCCAATTAGGGAATTTCAAAAAAATTACCCAGATTCCAAGCAAACCATCAAATTCGTATGCCGTATTCATACAAATGTAACACAGACCCTATTTTATTCCCTCTAAATCCCCATCTATTTTACCCAGATGTACTCTCTTTAATATTGCTTGTTGCTTTCGGAAGAAGTGAGGAAAGTAAATAACATGGTAAATAATAAGTAAACAATTAGTAAAATAATAAGTAAATAAAGTAAATAAGTGAGGAAAGTAAATAATAATAGAAAGCATTAATAAGGTTCCGCACGCGAGTCTGCCAAAGAAGACGAGAGCCTATGGTATGAGAGGGAAGATACTACATAGATAGTGCATCTTTATAAACCTGTACAAATACTGTACAAGGCCATAATAGACCCTTCCAAATATTTAAGGGGGGCACAATAATACAGCTGGTAGAGCGGCTGCCTCACAGTGCCTGAGACAGGGTTCAATCCGTACTTTGGGTGCTGTCTGTGTGGAGTTTGCTCGTTTTCCCAGTGACCGTGTGGGTTTAATCCGGGTGCTCCAGTTTCAATAGACAATAGACAATAGATGCAGGAGCAGGCCATTTGGCCCTTCGAGCCAGCACCGTCATTCATTGTGATCATGGCTGATCATCCCCAATCAGTACTCCGTTCCTGCCTTCTCCCCATATCCCCTGACTTAGCTAAGAGCCCTATCTAGCTCTCTCTTGAAAGCATCCAGAGAACCTGCCTCCACTGACCTCTGAGGCAGAGAATTCTATAGACTCACCACTCTGTGAGAAAAAGTGTTTCCTTGTCTCTGTTCTAAATGGCTTACTCCTTATTCTTAAACTGTGGCTACACAAAAAGCTGGAGAAACTCAGCGGGTGCAGCAGCATCTAAGGAGCGAAGGAGATAGGCGACGTTTCGGGCCGAGACCCTTCTTCAGACTGGTCAGGGATCAAACTGTGGCCCCTGGTTCTGGACTCCCCCAACATCGGGAACGTTTCCTGCCTCTAGCGTGTCCAAGTCCTTAACAATCTTATATGTTTCAATGAGATCCCCTCTCATCCTTCTAAACTCCAGAGTGTACAAGCCCAGCTGCTCCATTCTCTCGGCATATGACAGTTCCGTCATCCCGGGAATTAACCTTGTAAACCTACGCTGCACTCCTTCAATAGCAAGAATGTCCTTCCTCAAATTAGGGGACCAAAACTGAACACAATATTCCAGGTGTGGTCTCACTAGGGTTCTGTACAACTGCAGAAGGACCTCTTTGCTCCTATATTCGATTCCTCGTGTTATAAAGGCCAACATACCATTCGCTTTCTTCACTGCCTGCTGTACCTGCATGCTTACTTTCATAGACTGATGTACAAGGACCCCCAGATCCTGTTGTACCTCCCCTTTTCCCAACTTGACGCCATTTAGAGTGATCTGCCTTCTTGTTTGTGCTAACAAAGTGGATAACCTCACATTTATCCGCATTAAACTTCATCTGCCATGCACCTGTCCACTCCCCCAACCTGTCCAAGTCATCATGGAGGTTCTCATACCATCCTCCTCGCAGTTCACACTGCCACCCAGATTTGTGTCATCTGCAAATTTGCTAAGGACCTGTTTCTATGCAGTATCTCTAAAAATATTACTTTAAACATCAGTAAAATGTATAATAAATTCAAAGGCACCCTTTATTTTTCTCCCATATCCCAAAGACGTGCAGGTTTGTAGATTAGTTGGCCTCTCAAAATTGCCCCAGGTGTGTAGGGAGTGGATGGGATAACATAGTGTGAATGGGTGATCAATGGCCAGAGTGGACTCGGTGGGCCGAAGGGCCTGTTTCTATGCTGTATCTCTAAAAATATTACTTTAAACATCAGTAAAATGTACAATAAATTCAAAGGCACACTTTATTTTCCCCAAAGATTTGTGAATTATTAAGTAACACACAAGTGTCTGGCACCGTGGCGCATATGTGTTATGAGCTGCCAGAGGATGTGTTAGAGGTGGACACAATTACAGCATTTAAAAGACACTTGAGCAAATATGTGGACAGGAAAGACGGAGAGATATAGGCCTGAAACAGCCAAGTGGGACTAGCTTGGTTAGGGAAACTGGTCAACATGGATGAGTTGGGCCAAATGGCCTGATTCCATGCTGAATAGCTCTGTGACTTAGTGGGCAATCCTTTGGGATTCTCTGATTGGACTACATGCAATGCTAGTTTCCTGGAAATAAGAGCGGCATTCACTTTCTGAGCAGTGGTGTTTGCTCTTTCACCGCAGAGCCAGCAATGTTTCCCAGCATCTGTTGCCCGAGTCTTATTGCTTTGATCGGTTATCAAACAGATTCATGATAATAGAATATCAACTTAGTTACATCAACCATCTTGATGTTTTAGATGTCTTGAGCAATGTCACCAGCTAGACGTGGACATCTTCATTAATTAAGACCAAGGTTTCATACAAGTAGCCTTAACAAAAATAAATAGTTCAATTTTAATTTATAGAGCCTTTCGAAAGCACTGCATTGCAGCACATTTGAAATATTGTGCTTACTTAGTTAAGAAAATACTTAAATCAGGAGAATCGTGAAGTGGACACGCATGTTCCTGGCACAAGTGTGATTGGTAGCAACTGCAGCCATTGCATTTTGTAGATGTGTACAGCAGAGTATAATCAACTGCCTTCAGATTGGAGGTTCTGTTGCCTCCCAGTTCCCAGGATCCAGCTTCAGCCCTAACCTTGGCTGCTGTCTGTGTACATTATGTCATAAGAAAGAATAAGCTCCAAAAATTTGCCTAGACTTGATGAGCTGAATGGCCTCATTTGCTATAACTAAACAACATGATAAATCTAGTCTAAAACACAAGGGGCGCTTAGCCTACAGTATCAGTACTTTAAGTATTCAAAAATAGCTCTGCCTTGCCCTCTCCGTCATTTTGTTTTAAATATCTACTTTAGGCTGCATAGACTTCTGTACTTAGTATCTTGCCATATGAAGACATTTAGGCATAATCTTTCTTCTTATTGTGTTAGTGAGAATGTTTCCGTAGCTACTGCTTATGACTCCCAAGCCAATGGAAAACAGTTCCCTGATCAACGAAGGAAATAATTAGTAAGTTAAGTAAGCATAATTTAGTGAGGTTCTGCTTTCGAAGGTTTCAATGAAATGTTACACTCCTTCAGCCACCTCCCCCTTCCCCAGCCATTCTCCAACATCTGCCTTCTTCCCATCAAACCCTCCAGCAAATGGATTTTTCAGTGAAATCAGACAAACCATTAAATGTGTTGGCTATGAACCAACTAAACAAATGCAAATTAGATATGCGCTGAAAAAAAAATTTCTATGAGTGTCAATCAATCAACAAGATACCATATTATTATGGAAATCAGTGGAAATAATTGTGTCCTAATTATGCCGACAGTGATTTACGGTGTCTGGGACATGATTAAAACAACGTGGTTAAATCATACTGTCAGCACATGTCGAACTTCCAAGAGTCTTTCTCTTGCGCAGTTCAGCAGAGAAAGCGAAGTGTCAAAACTGAAATGTTGCTGTTGTCAAATGTTATTTTTCATATGTTGGTAATGATGCTACTCAAGAGAGTAGGAAACTGCATCTGGGTTCTTAAAGCTCACTAAAGTACAAGGTGCATTTTCAGTTACGCCACATTCGCCTTCTCACAATATTCTACAGATCAAGAGCCACCAGAACATCTTTCCAGTCTCATCATTTCCCGACAGGGTTGTACAATCATTGATCCCCAAAATATACAATATAGATAACAAATTTTAACAAGACGAATGCCATTATCATAAAATATGTGTCAGAGAAGAATGAAACTCTATGGCGCTATGAAAAGAGAGTGAGCTGTGTGACCTCTATTTACATGTATTGCTCAACAGGTTTCACAGACAAAACAGCATCAGTCGCAAGTATTTTTCATGGGTAGGGGAGGGCAGTTGTGCATTGTTGGAGCGTTGCTTCATTGTAGTGGTATATTAAACAAAAATCAAGTCAAGCACTGTCTTTCCATTTGCTTTCTCACTGTAGCACAGTAGCATGGCAAAAGTTAATGATGCGGAATTCATTTTGCATACAGTGCATTCAGAATATTCAGACCCCTTCACTTTTTCCACATTTTGTTGCGTTACAGCCTTATTCTAAAATGGATTAAATTCATTTTTTTTATCATCAATCTACACACAATACCCCATAATAAAAAAAGTGAAAACAGGTGTTTAGAATTTTTTGCAAAGTCATTAAAAATAAACTGAAATATCACATTTACATCAGTATTCAGACCCTTTACTCAGTGCTTTGTTGAGGCACCTTTGGCAGCGATTACAGCCTCAAGTCTTCTTGGGTATGATGCTGTATTTGGGAAATTTCTCCCATTCTTCTCTGCAGATCCTTTCAAGCCGGTTGGATGGGGAGCGTCAATGCACATCTATTTTCAGGTCCAGAGATGTTTGATCGGGTTCAAGTCCGGGCTCCGGCTGGGCCACTGAAGGACATTCACAGACTTGTCACAAAGCCACTCCTGCGTTGCCTTGGCTGCGTGCTTAAGCTCGTTGTCCTATTGGAAGGTGAACCTCCGCCCCAGTCTGAGGTCCAGAACACAGGTCACAGGTTTTCATCAAGGATCTCTCTGTACTTTGCTCCGTTCATCTTTCCCTTGATCCTGACCAGTTCCTGCTGTTGAAAAACATCCCCACAGCATGTTGCTGCCACCACCATGCTTCACCGTAGTTATGGTATTGACCAGGTGATGAGCGGTGCCTGGTTTCCTCCAGATGTCACACTTGGTATCCAGGCCAAAGAGTTCAATCTTGGTTTCATTAGACCAGAGAATCTTGTTTCTCACGCCTTTTGGCAAACTCCAAGCGGACTGTGGTGTGCCTTTTACTGAGGAGTGGCTTCCATCTGGCCACTCTACCATAAAGACCTGATTGGTGGAATGCTGCAGATATAGTTTCCTTCTAGAAAGTTCTCCCATCTCCACAGAGGAAATCTGAAGCTCTGTCAGAGTGACCATCGGGTTCTTGGTCGCCTCCGTGACAAAGGCCCTTCTTCCCCGATTGCTCAGTTTGGCCGGGCGGCCAGCTCTATGAAGAGTCCTGGTGGTTCCAAAGTTCTTCCATTTAAGAAATGGAGGCCACTGTGCCCTTCGGGACCTGCAATGCTGTAAAAATTGTTTTATACCCTTCCCCAGATCTGTGTCTCGACACAATCCTGTATCTGAGGTATACGGGCAATTCCTTTGTCTTCATGGCTTGGTTTTTGCTCTGACATGCACTGTCAACTGTGGGACCTTATATACACAGGTGTGTGCCTTTCCAAATCATGACCAATCAATTTAATTTACTACTGGTGGACTCAAATCAAGTTGTAGAAACTTCTCAATGATAATCAATGGAAACAGGATGAACCTAAGGTCAATTTGAGAGTCATATAGCAAAGGATCTGAATACTTATGTCAATGTGATATTTCAGTTACTTATTTTGAATTACTTTGCAAAAATTTCTAAACACCTGTTTTTGTTTCCTCATTCTGGGGTATTGTGAGTAGTTTGATAATTAAAAAAAATAATTTAATCAATTTTAAAATAAGGCTGTAACGTAACAAAATGTGGAAAAATTGAAGGGGCCTGAATACTTTCTGAATGCACTGTAACACATCAAAATAAATAGCGAATACTTTCAACCAGGTGAGGAGCCTTGTGTATGTTGGGCTGTTTTAAGAGTACAGTTCACTTAACTTAATATGAAGTCAAGGATGAAACGAGTACATTTGAAGATTTGGGACTCATTTCTCCATAGAGTGATGACATACAAATGCAAATTAGAAGTATAGGTGATTACAAACTTGCAAATATGTGGCAAACAACAGATGTTACCAGGAGTTTAAAGGTAGTTCATCTCTGGATAGCAAAATAAAAAATGGTTCATAGACCTTCAACATCCATTACAATTTTAATTTCAATATACGTAACACAAACTGCTTGAAATCAGTGGAATAACTGCACGAGTTCATGAATTTTCTTAGAAACAAGTTCATTATTTAAATCTTTAAAAAATGTATTGTTTAAAGTTTTTTCCCCCTGATTTCAAATAAATTGATAGGTGACGTTCAGCCTAATTTGTCACCGTAGTATTTATTATTAGTTACAGAGATAAGATAGTTATGGAGATATTCAATATTTGGTCATAGCGTTTACTTGAATGATTACAAAAAAGGTTCATCCTGTATCTCCTTAGATTTCGATTTGCAGATAGCAAAAGCTTGCATGTGGAGATGGAATTGTATAGCTTGAGAACCAGTGTCAACCTTAACAATCTTTATTTATCAGTGACTTACAGTAGATGGGTCACTTTGCATTCCTCATTCTGCAGTGGCAGAAATAGTAAAATATGTGAACCAGTCAGAAATTTTATTAATTGTCAAAATATATCTGTATTATGCCTGAAATGAGAAAAATCGAACACTTTAACATTAAAATATTTTTGCAGGGAAGGCAAGTCTCTATTCAAACCCGGAGAATGAATGTGGAAGCATTTGGTGGCTTCATTTATACAGCAATCTGTGAAAAGGGGCATTGCATTAAAAATTAGGAGCTATACCGGTGGTTAAATTGAGTGAACTCAAAATAAATGCTGGATGTACTTAAAAGTTTGTTGACCTTACTCCTTTTGCGATCCTTGTGCTTCCATTGTTCATTTACATTTGTTATTTTATGTGCCTTTTTAACATTCCAACTACAAATTTGCCCGTTAATCTTCAATGATTTTCACTAAATAACAGCCTCTAACCACTGAAAATATTCTAACTGAATGATTAAAGTGTCTCCAAGCCCTGCTTTTTAATTATAATCCTCTTATATTTATCATTTTACTTCGGAGTCACGTGAGTGACTTCGTGAAGACCCCGCCAGCAGGCATGTCATATCGTCGCACGCATCTGCAGCGGCAGCTGGGGGGGGGAGTGCGCTCTCCCCACCGGCTCCTTCACAAGACCGGCAGGTAAGTATTACCTTCCTTTACAGCATGGACAAGGGCCGCAGGACGACGCTGTCGGGGAGCTGAGTTGTGCTGCGGCCAGCCGACGGCCCTTGTCCCCGGAGCTGCACGGAACGCCGGCAGCTTTAACGCCCACAGCATGGACAAGGGCCGCAGGACGACGCTGCCGAGGAGCGGAGCTGAGCTGCGGCCAGCCGACGGCCTTTGTCCCCGGAGCTGCACGGAACGCCGGCAGCTTCAACGCATGCGCAAGTCGGGCGCGGAGCTGAGCTGCGGCCAGCTGACGGCCCTTGTCCCCGGAGCTGCGCGGAACGCCGGCAGCTTTAACGCAACGGTGGGGGCAGGAATGCGGAAGTCGGGCGCTCCCGCTAATACAGGGGCCGACTCACCCGAATGGGTTACCGCTACGGAGCTGTAAAGCAACAGGTCCAGACTCCGAGCCCCCCGTCCCCCAAGAGAATAAGGGGGGATACAGGTACGTGGCAAGGGGTCTTGTTTTCTTTTACAGGCAACCTCTCCCCGAGCTCCAGTAGACCCGAGGGGGCTGGGCCGGGGGACAGCCGCACGACAGGGGAGCCCTGCAAAGTGCATTGCGTACCGCAGCCGGGGATATCTGCCATCGTGCAGCCCGGGCATAACACTGCTGCGTCGTGTAGGCCTGCTGGAGCAGATACCGCCGACAACACACCCCGTCAGGCTGCGGTCAAGGGCGGAGGTGGCAGCAGGAAGCGGTCGGTCAGCTCAGCGCTGCGAGCGGCCGACCATGCGCCTCCACGCCAAGTAATGGTGTAAGTGTGGAGGTAAGCCTGCACGGACTCCGGGGAGCCAGGTTCCGGGGGCCGGCGCCGAGTCAACTCACCTGCCTTCTTATCTGCCAGGTGGGCCGCCACAGTTTGGGAGAAGACAGACTAGCGGAGAGTCCGTGCGGGAGTCGTATGACCCTACTTGGGCTGTAGGTCACGACGACCTGCCATTGGACCATAGACCCTAAGGGGGTGAGGTCCGATGGTGGAAGCCCCAGTGAATTCGCAGGGCCTGGGGAAGTAGGCTTGTCCGCTGCATCTCGCAGGGACGGTCGCATTGAGCGGTTGGAGCTCTTAAATGGTCCAACATCTCCAGCGGGACCGAGAACGAGAAGAACGGCATCCACTAGCCGTGCAAGGACTCCGCTCTGCTCCTCATCGTCTCCAGCCAGAAGCATTAATGATTGCCCAGCTGCTGAGTTTGACGACGACCAGGGACAGCCAGTGACCGCTGAACCAGAGCATGAGGAGGATGCTGGATGTGGTGAGTGAAGTTTGCCGTTTCTACCCAGACAGGTGAACCCTGCACCACGAATTGGCGGGCACCATTGATTGCCTACGTATGCACCAACTCTGGAGTCAGATTCTCAATAATACCTTGGAGAAAGGTTCTCCACGGGCATAACGGCGTTTGCAAAACCCTGATCGGGGATAATGTGTCCAGTAAATAGCATGATGCACTGGCACTCCTATGCAACGCCCAGTATGAGATATATTGCCTGCGTAACAGCTCCATATAGCCCACACAAAACCCCAAATTCGCGGGGTTGTGCCGACCATTACCGCTCCACCGCCGCATCAGTTGCTTGGAGACCTGTACAAACAGGTGAAGGGACTGGACAAAGGAGGCCAAAACAGTGGGCCTCATGAAACTCCATCGGTCAGAGTTCACCCATATTACCGGCAACAGCCTAATACAACCTGTGAACCAAGGCTGCCGGATAGGGCACAAAGATTCTACCTACCTCCATCTCAATAAATACAACGACCATTTAGGGCAAGGCCAACAGCGGCCTGCATGGGAAATGCGGCCGCCGGGCCGTCAACCTCCATAACGTCCACCCGAAGCACCGTATGTATGGAACCGCCGTTCACTATGGAGGTAAGGGGGTCTGGCTCCTCTCACGCCGTAGTATCCCTCCTGTACGAATAGGTGGGCGATTGCGGGCGGCCTTGGACATATGGGGAAAACTGTAACCACAGATGAGTTTATTTTACAAAGTGTTCAAGGGCATATAATTCGTGGGAGGTATAGATTCCCATACCCAGCATTCGCCTCGTAGGAATTTACTCTATCCCGAAAAGAGGTGGAGGCAGGGCATGCTGAAATTACATGGCGAGCAGGGAAAAGTGGTAATTGGCATAACCAAGCATGGACATATTGAGTTGAGCCTAATATGTTTACCAGCAGTAAAATAAGAGGAATGTCGGGTATAATCGATTTAGCTGAGTTGAACACTTTTGTACAATATACCCATGTCAAAATGGATGCTTTTGGAACAGCTAGGTGGATGCTTTACTCAGGGTACTTTATGGCATGTATCAGTTTGAAAGAAGCATGCTATACGGTGCCCATCGCTGAGGCTCACAGGGAATTCTGAAGTTGTCTGGAAGGGTGCATTGCCTAATGGAACCATCACAGCTTAGGCTGTTTACCAAGTTGGTATTTACCTGTATTGGCTCTTCTCCGACAACAAGATTATAGTGATGGCATGTTGGATGAAATCCTTATAATGGGGCAGACCCTCCAATTGGCAATTCAAGGAGTGGCTGCAACCAAGGCTCTGCTTGAGAAGCTGGGATTGTAATCCATCCAGACAAATCAAAAACTGCACCCGCTACGGGTTATGGATTTGGTGTTCACCTTAGACACTAATTTAATGAAGTTTATCATCCCCACTAATAAAGCTACTGCTATATCAGAAGAGTGCCACAATCTTGCTTGCGCCAGGGTATCGACCATGTGGCAAACAGCGAAAGTTATTGGTATTGGTAACTCTAAATTGGTGACTACATTCCCAGCTGCACGATTCGGACCGCTACACTACCGAAATTCACAAAGGTCACAAATCACAGCATTAAAAAACAAATGCTGGCTGTTTTGATCGGCCACTTTGGTTACCACCGGAAGCTAGAAACAAGCTATAATGGTGGGTAGATAATATTAAAGAATGTCATTGACCTATTATATGGAGCAACCCTGATGTTGTGCTACTAACTGACGCAAGTGCACCAGGCTGGGGAGCAACTGGTACGATGTCCAGTTGTGGTGGCAGATGGAACTCTCATGAGTCTACATTCCTGGAGTCACATGGGATAAACTATATAGAAATGCTGGGGGTATTTCATGGACTGCGGGCTTCTGTACTAATTCATGGGATTACATGTCCGCTTTCGAATAGATAATGCTACAATAATGGTTTACATCAATCATATGGGTAGTATTAGGTCGCTAGTTTGCAATGAATTGGCTAATACAATTTGGCGCTGGTGCATTGAAAGAAATATTTGGATTACTGCGACCTATTTGCCTGGGAAGCTTAATTCAGTGGCGGACACCAGGTCACGTGTCTTCAATGACAACATTGAGTGGATGTTGAACCCCCAGATTTTGGAGATATTATAGCTCAAATTGGGGACACCAGATATTGACCTATTTGCGTCCAGGCTGAACCATCGAATACCAACGTATGTGTTGTGGGAACCAGACCCTGGGGTAATAGCATTGGATGCATTTTTATCCATTGGGGGAAATGGGTTGCTACGCGTTTCCCCCATGCTGCCTCACCAGTCGGGTATTGCAGAAAATTAAACTAGACTCTGCAACTGACATATTGATCATTCCCGACTGGCCTACACAACCATGGTACCCGATGGTTGTAGAAATGTACAACAACCATGGATGGCGATTGGGAAACATCCCAAATTGATTACTCACTCAATTACAGGGGGGTCAGTCATCCTTGCCATGGTCATTAAACTTGTTGGCTTGCAGGTTCTGAAAAGACCGCTCAACCGGGCAGGCATCTCGTCAAGAGCCATGAACCTTATTGCAGCATCGTGTCGGGAATCCACCCGCAAACAATATCTCACTCAAATCAGAAAGTGGGAGGTTTCTGTGCCCGGAACAACAAGTCCTCCAACTCGGCAACAATACTGGATGTGTTGGAGTTTCTAGCAGGCCTCCATTTTGATGCAGGCCTCAGCTACAGTGCCATCAACAGCGACAGGAGTACGCTGTATTCATACCTGGATATAAGTATCAGCTCCCACCACCTGGTGTCTAAACTAATGAGGGGAGTATTCAATACCAATCCCTCCACCACCCAGATATACAGTAACGTGGGATGTGGGGATCATGCTGACCCTACTGAGGAGCTGGGCTCCAATAGATGAGCTACCATTTGAAACAGCTCACCCTTAAGGTGGTGATGCTCATGGCACTGGCGACAGCCCAACGAGTCCAGATGTTACAAAAACTGCGACTGGACACCATGGTGGCCAACCCTGGTCAAATAAAATTCTTTGGTAAAGAGTTATTAAAACAGGAGTTGCTACTAACGTTTTTTAAGTCTTATTCCACCAGGGCTGCAGCGAGAGCCATGAAGGTGCCCATGGACCACATTTTCGCCACTGCGGGCTGGGCCAGTGGGGGAAAAACCTTTCAACGGTTCTATAACAAGTCTCTGGCCGTTCCTGCGACATTCGCAGAAGCTATCCTGGGTACCGCTCAGTAAATGTCTGGCCCCGAATTAGGGGTTGTTGTTTAGTTGATTAATAAATTGTGTTGATTTTTCAGCCACTGTCAACTGAACTCCATTAACAGTCTTACTCCATCAGAATGGCGGCAGTGTGATAAGCATGGACGTTGTTCAGGGCGTGAAATCACAGAGCTTTGAAATCTTCACGAAGTCACTCACGTGACTCCGAAGTAAAATAGTAAGATTAAACGAGAACTTACCAAGTTTGAAGTTTGATCTGTATTTTACGAGGAGTCGCGGTGAGGGATTTCGTGCCCACCGCTCCCACCCTCTATCATCAGGTCAAACAGGTAGTTCTACGGTTTTCATCTTACTATTTTCAGTCATGGTTGGTTCTGTGATTCCACACCGCTGCTTTGAAGGATGCCGCGCATGCCTGCTGGCGGGGTCTTCACGAAATCCCTCACCGCGACTCCTCGTAAAATACAGATCAAACTTCAAAGTTGGTAAGTTCTCGTTTAATCTTATCATTTTATTGGATAAAATATATTGTAATGCTACTTTTTGGTTGGAAATCACTTTTCTTAAATCCCTGCACAAAGAAACAAACAAAAGCTGAAACTTCCGATGGCAAAACCTTTCATAACTCAGCAACTTTCTAAATCACATGTGTCAAAGAAATATTTCTGAAGAGGGGTTCTTCAACATGGGCAATAATACCAGCCAAATGATATGTAGCAAAGGCCTATAAACAGTATTGAAGTAATGAGCCGCACAGCTGAACCTTCCATGTTCTGATGAAAGTTTGTCAACCTTAAAAATTCTCCTCTATTCACAGATGCTGCTTGGCTGCTCAATATGTCCAGCAGTTATTGCTTTTTATTTCAAATTTTCAAATTGTTTTTTTTTGCATTTCAACGACTAAATAATCTGTTTTTGAGTGGGATAAAATGTTGCCAAAACCACCTGATGAACTTCTCTAATAAAATATATAACGCCTCAAACTAAACGTGCATATTTCTGAAATGTATAAAAAGCCATAAAACATAAAAGCCAAACATCCGACATGATCAAGGCGGGCGACGGTGGATTTCCTGTGAGCTAAAAAGTGGCAAACATTTGGCACTTGTGGTTTACCAATGACAGTGAATCAGATTTGGCTCAGATTGTGGTTGGCATGCATTGATATGCACAGGGTGGTGCCATCAACTTTGTGTCTCTTTTGGCCATGTCAAATTTCTTTCCCATTATCTACAACAAAGCACATTACTTTACTTACTAGAAATGTAGCTTTTGGAATTGAGAGGTTTGTGTGCCACTACTTTTATATTCACACACTAGAGTAAGAGCACTTGCATGGCTACAGATGGAGGTAGGATAAGCATATTTTTACTTCACAGAAGATGGGTAATATGACACTTTGGTGTATTATTTTTATCAATAGATGCTCCACTTTATCCAATTTTGAAAACCCATCTCAGGGCTGAGGCAATCTGGCAAATTGTCTAAACCAAGCCTGACATTCACCTTAAAGGGCCAGTTTGTCCATTTCAGCAGAACTCATCATTCAACTGACCATAAATAAGCATTTTTATCCATGTCTTATTTCCACAGAATGGGAACATCGGTTTGCAGTAAGACTGCTTTCCTGTTAAATAAATCATTCATAGACCCGTCAATAGAGTTGTGGCTTTGCTCTGTCTCTTGCAAAATACTCGAATGAGCAAGGACACAGCAGAGTTTGCCTGCTGGGCTCCAAGGAGTATTGTCGTCCCTATGAGAAAACGTAATAATGTATAAAAGTGTGAAACAAGTTAACAAATTACCTCCAATGCCCAGCTGCTGTAGAACACATCTAGGGCACCAATCTCATTAACAACAAAGCATTTTTCTAATAGCATTTGCAGAAGAGACTGTAATAGGGATTTCAAAATCTAGTTTATTTTTAAATATTTAAGTATAATTTGAAGAAATGCTTTGATGGCACTTCAGTGGAAAGCATCACATCACTCTTTATGAGAGGTCTCTCGTGCATTAGTCCTGCAGCTTATGTGGTAGCACGGTGATGCAGCGGTAAAGCTGCTACTTTACAGCGCCAGAAAATGGGGCGGGTGACGGGGTTTAGCGGGAAAGATAGATAAGCCATGGTTGAATGGAGGAGTAGACTTGATGACCTGAGTGGCCTAATTCTGCTCCTATAACTTATGAGCTTAGGAACAGAGACCCATATATTCGATCCCAACTGTCCGCGCGGAGTTGTACATTTTCCTTGTGACCGCATGGGTTTTCCCCTGGTGCTCCGGTTTTCTCCCAAACTCCCAAAACGTATAGGTTTGTAGGTTGATTGGCTTCAGTAAAATTGTCGCCAGTGTGTAGGATAGTGCTGGTGTATGGGGATCGCCGGTCGGCGTAGACTCGGTGTGCCGAAGGGCCTGTTTCCCCGCTGTATCTTTGAACTAAATGAAACTAAACTTACTCATAAAGCCCGAATGTGCACTGTGCGGTCACCACCAGGTCTGATGTTCTCAATCCTTCTAACATTCATTTGAAGCTTCCACAAGCTGCAAGGAGGTGTGGAATCTTTAAACCAAGCGAGTTCCAACCCACTGCACAAATGATGTAGCAATAAAAGAGAGCTGCTGGAGGAATTCAGCAGGTTAGGCAGCAACCTTAGAGGGAAATGGACAGATCATCTTTTGGGTGGAGACCCTTAATTTGGACCTTGGGTTGGAAATCACTACGGTTAGAGAAGCTGTTTGTGGTATATGTACTGGCGTGCCCAGACATCTGCACCTTAACTTGTTGTATAATGTCCCCTTCTCCCATGCAATCTCTTAAATGGGGCAGTCAAACACATTGACTACAAAAGCATACAGAAAGCTGGGTTTGTTGCAGTGATGACTCGTCTCCTGACTTCCCAAAGTCTGCAAAGTGCAATCAGGAATTTGGTGAGCACCACTTTTCAGATTAAATGAAGTGCCCCAATCTAGGACAAAGCAATTATATTATTGATCTCTTGTGTACTCTTGTGTAACTAACATTCATAACCTTCACCTGTGTGCACACAATGTCAGCAGTATATATCATATAAAAAATGCATTTCAGTAATCTTCCTAATCTTCTCATCCCAGATCTGTTATAACTAGCATCTAGCAGATGCTGGTTTACACCGAAGATAGACACAAAATACTGGAGTAACTCAGCGGGATAGGCAGCATCTCCTGAGAGAAGGAATGGATGACGTTTCGGGTCGAGACCCTTCTTCAGACTGAGAAGCAAAACTGGCAAGGTCTATAGCAATATTGGGAAAATCAAGACACATTCTGGACCACAAATCATTACATACTCTGTATAATACACTCATATTGCCATATCTGAGTTACTGTGTGGAGATATGGGGTAACACCTACAAAACCAACCTACAGTCGTTATGTACATTATAAAAAAGAGCAATAAGAATTATCAATAACGTTGGATATCTTGAACATACCAATTTATTATTCTTAAAGTCAGATACACTGAAGTTCACCGATCTGGTTAAATTTAAGACTGCACAAATCATGTACAAAGCAAGAAATAATTTACTTCCGGGAAATATACAAAAACTGTTTATGGAAAGACAGGGTGGGTATAATTTGAGAGGGGAACATAATTTAAAAAAACTCAATGTTAGAACAACTCTTAAAAGTATGTGCATAGCATTCTGTGGGGTGAATTTGTGGAATGGTCTGGAACAGGAGATAAAACTTAGCACAAAAATAATTCAGTTTAAAAAGATGTACAAAAACACTTTTTTAAAAGGATATTGGGATGAGGATAGGTGATTGTGAGTGGGATATTTGTTATACTGATTGTATTGGGAATGGTGATTATAGGGTGATGGGTTGTATATATGACTAAGAGATACTGTATAGGAGGTTTTTTTCTTTTCTTTTTTTCTCTCTTTTTTGTATGGCTTTGTAATTATTTGATTAGTGTATAAATGTAAATAATTTGGTGTACATTTAGCTGCTGGTGTACATATAGCTGCTAAATTTGCATAAGATAATTCTAAGCAGTTGAATAAGGGGTGGGAATTAATAAGCTTTGGCTTCTTCCTGCTCCTTTTCGGACACATACGATTTCATTTATTTATAGATCCTGTTTATGACACTTTATAAATATTCTTGTTTTGTTTTTTGTATGGTGTTTCACACTTGCTTTTTATTGTTTTATTCTGTTCGAAATAAATAATTAAATAAATAAAATAAATAAATAAAGACTCAAGGGATCGAGAAATTGGAGATATGGAAGTGTATAGAGAGAATGTAAGGCATGAAAAGGACAGATCAAAGCAGATGATGATCAGGGAAATGTAGAAAATTGGAGGAACAGCTCCTCATATTTGGCCTGGGCAGCTTACAACCTGGTGGCATGAATATTGATTTCTCTAACTAAGGAACCCTACTCTAAGTAACCCTTGCTTTCGCTCTCTCTCTTTGT
This sequence comes from Okamejei kenojei, assembly GCA_035221665.1. NCBI lineage: Eukaryota > Metazoa > Chordata > Chondrichthyes > Rajiformes > Rajidae > Okamejei > Okamejei kenojei. The sequence goes on from CM069140.1 coordinate 40,264,918, forward strand.
CCCTCCCCCATCTCCGACTAGTTTCACTGTCAATGTCTCGTTGTCATCTTCCCCTCAGCCAACAATGAATCATACCACATATTCTTGGGTATTGTCTGCTTTGATCTGTTGTTTTCACACTTTACATTCTCTCTGTACCCTTCATTATCTCCAGTTTCTCTCTCCCCTATATCTCAGTCTGAAGAAGGGTCTTGACACGAAATGTCATCTATTCCTTCTCTCCAGAGATGCCTCCAGCATTTTGTGTCTATCTAAAAGAAGCAGAATGGACATAACTCCTGCTGCTTCATCACTGGCTCAATATCTTGAAACTCCCAAGCAAAGCAAAGCAGTGGGATGATTCTCACCACAAGGACTTAACAATCTTGTTGAAAAAAATCAGCACATCTTGGGACATGTATTAAATAATGATCTTGACAGCAATGTTAGAATTCCATGAAAATACAAAAAGAAAGTTGAAGAAGGGTCTCGACCTGAAACGTCACCTATTTCCTTCGCTCCATAGATGCCACCTCACCCGCTGAGTTTCTCCAGCATTTTTGTCTACCAAAAGAAAGTTGAAAGTATATATAGCATGGGCGGCACAGTGGCTCTGCCACATGGTACCAGAGACCCAGGTTCAATCCTGACCTGTCATATTCTGTCTGTGTAGTATTTACACATTCTTCCTGTTACCACGTGGTATTCTCCAGGTGATAATGCTTCCTCTCGCATCCTAAAGGCACTCAGACGGTAGATTTATTGACCGTAAACTGTCCCATGTGTGAGGGTAAGTGGTAGAGTCTGGGAGAAATTGATACGAATGTGAAGAGAATTTAAAAAAATGGGATTAATGTAAGAATAATATAAATGGGTCGACGTGGACAAAGGATTTGTTCTGCATTGTTTCTCTCCATGAGATTCTTCAACTTCATCCAGCTCCTGGAGAGTTCTAAATTATTGATTAAGTCAGTTTATTTTTAGAAGAGTTGTTTTGAGAAATTCAATCTTCAACATTAAATGGCAAATATTCTGTAACCGGATACAATGCACCATATTTTTGAAGTGTCTAATCATTTCCCGTACAGTAATTAATGAATTGAACTTTCCGGTTTCTTAACATTTTTCCTATGCATTTGGGTAGTTCTTAGAACCGTTTCCAATACAATGCCATTGTCCAATCGGTTCTGCGGGCTGATGGTGAACATTTCCGAAAGGATTTTCTCACCTCATGACGTTGTGGAACAAAATATAATCCATGGAGAACAATCAGAATCACCTACATTAATATTTGGAAATAAGATGCTCCAGGCTCCACAAACACTGCTCTGCCAATCAATCAGCTTTCTTACCTTCCCACATCCTCAAGCTACAGTTTCACCACCTTGCTGATCTTTTACTATCTCTTGTTTTCCCTCGTTGAGTCTCTACCATATCTTTAATTCCCATTTGATTGGCAATTTTTCTAAATTACATTTCTCTTCCTTCTCCAGGTGAGCCCATGACCTCTCAATTCAAACTTTCAACATTACAGTTAAATCAACGTACGTTTACTGGTGCATATCACACCACTAGGATTTCACACTCCGCTGATGATTTAAACACTTTTAGATGATATTGTGATTGTTCTATGAACTCATAAGATTTTAACTATTTTACATCATTTTTTAACACCAGCACAAATCAGTATCCTATGCAGCCAGCACATGTTACATCTTGAATATTGTCTTTCAAAGCTCCCTCAAACACAACTCCAGGCAGCGTAAATCTGAAATTAATTGGCTCTACAAGGGATCCAGCGTGCAATTGCCTTCGACAAAGCTGAAGCAATCACAACTGTATTTAGTCAGTGAGTGATCCATTTCAGCTTCCTCCTAAAAGCTCCACCATCGCAGAAACAAGTCTTCAGCCGATTTGATTCACTTCAAGCTATATTAGGATGTGGCTGACAACACTGTAAAAGCTACAGGATTAGACAACAGCTGTAGTACTAAAGACCTGCACTCCACAATTATCTACTCCTCCAGTCAAGCTGTTCCAGTGCAGTTACAACACTGGCATCGGCCCAGGCACAAAATGCAGGAAAAACTTCAGTCTAGCTAATTTCTGCCCAATAGGTTTACGCTCAATCATCAGTGAAGGTAAGTGTCACCAACATTTTACCATGGTCTTCTCACCAACCCCTAGTTTGAGTTTGACCAGGACCACTCGGCTCCAGACTCATCACAGCTCTGGTATAAAGATCATCAGAACTGAATTCCTAAGGTGAGGTGGGAGTGACTAACCTTAACATCAAGGCAGCATTTGACAGATGTGCCCGTGAACACTGAAGTCAATGCACATCAAGGGCATCACGGTGGCACAGCAGTAGAGTTGCTGCCTTACATCACCAGAGACCGGGTTTGACTAAGGGTGCTGTCGTTAGGAGTTTGCCTGTTTTCTCCGAGTGCTCTGGTTTCATCCCGCACTCCAAAGATGTACAGATTTGTAGGTTAATTGGGTTCGATAAAAATATTAAATTGTCCTTAGTGTGTGGGTCGAAGGGCCTGTTTCCGTGCTGTATCTCTAAACTAAGCTAAACCCCAATGTTGGATTCATGTGCTACACAAAGAAAGGTGGTTGTGATTGTTGTGAATCCGAGTCTTCAGACATCATCTGTGGTGCTCAGACATGGCGGTCCTGGCAAGTTTCCGCTGAACAGACCTGAAATATCTAACGTCCCTACCATCTGCCACACACATTCACTCTGGCTAGATGCTGGAGTCAATTATAACAGATGAAATAGCGGGTAAGCCATTTAGAATGGAGATGAGGAAAAACTTTTTCACACAGAGTGTTGTGAATCTGTGGAATTCTGTGCCTCAGAGGCAGTGGATGCCAATTCTCTGGATGCTTTCAAGAGAGCTAGATAGAGCTCTTAAAGATAGCGGAGTCAGGGGATATGGGGAGAAGGCAGGAACGGGGTACTGATTGTGGATGATCAGCCATGATCACTGTGAATGGTGGTGCTGGCTCGAAGGGCCGAATTGGCCTACTCCTGCACCTATTGTCTATTGTCTGACAGTAATTTAAAGACAACAACATGTGGACATGATGCTTGCACTGGATGAACTGTACACAATGACCAATAGCCTTGAAACCAATTACCCCAAATCACAGCAAGGAACTTCAACCAGGCCAACCTCAAAAGTATGCTAACAAAACACTACCAACATGTCTCCTATCACACCATAGGCCCGGACATTCCGCCACAGACACACAACTATCAAAAATGCCTACTATTTCATCCCATGCCCATATTTTAGAAAAACAGACCGTTAAGATGTAACCCTTCTCCCTACAAACAGTAACTGAACCGTGAGGATAATATAAAGAAAGTTGTAGAGAGCTGATTTGAGGAAACCAATCAGTTCATATTTAACTTCTTTGAACTGGTCCATTTTTAAGGATTATCCAGCCAACATAAATGACCTAAATGCATATTACACTGCCTTATAGACATTGTCAGTAAGCGTGCAGGGACTGCAACGCCAAAGAAGTAAATCTAAATGTTCCCCAAACAGAACCATGGATGAACCGTGAGATCCATCTCTCGAATGACATCCACGTTTGACATGTCAGGTGACCACAATCTGTACAGGATATCTAGATACAACCTTTGCAAAGCCATCACGGACACCGAGAGTCAATATCATACCATACCAAGTCCCAGACCAACTAGACAGCCATCTGTCGGTTGCGGTGAGGCTTCCATGCTTTAGCGGACTGCAAGGCAAAATCAGGGGGAATTGCTGGCAACAATGTGCCCTCCTGTACGAGGTCAGTGCATTGGATGCTCATTTGAACAGTGGGTCAGGGGACAACCGCGGGTGCACCTGCACCCATGGTCACTGTCGCAGATGTCAGATTGGCCTCTATGGATAACCAACTAGCATATAATTGTATATAAAGACACTGCGGATGTTAGTCATATGACAAAGGTGAACATTACTCACACCGTCAACATCAAAAGGTTAGTTAGGTTCAAGTAACATGCAGAGCAGAGATGAAGTCTGCAAATTTGAAGCCTCTTTGGTCGATCATTCAAATCGAATGAAAGTTAATTAGAAAAGAAAACTACTAGATATAGAATGGCAAAGACACTAAACTGATTAAACATGCGAGTCTGCAGTTTTCTTGAACAATGCATGTTCTTAATTACCTTAGGAATCAGGTTTTCTAGGTGTTGAATCCGGTGTTGATTTGATGGATGTGTGGAAAACCATTCAGGAATTTGAAATGTTCCAGTAGCAATCTTCATCAACTCCAGTTGCTGCCAATATACACTGCTGGATCTCACATCCACACATGCCTAGATTTAAGAGAGAGGTCACATAAAAGATGGTGAACTTGGTGTGATACCAAATGGTAACTGATACAACCTCACGTACACTCAACAACATTGGAGTTCTAAATTATCAATGAAAAAAGATCTATCAATCAGTGGCCTCCTCGGATACAACTGGGCAATTGTCCCATTTGAAATGTTCAAATACCTTTCTCTTTTGGGATTGGGCTGATTTTAACATTTCATCCGAGTTTTAGCTCAGATTTCTCTACAAACTTAGAATTCCTCAATAAAAAATGTAAAGTCATGATATCTTGACAAAGCATTGTTCTGCTTCCATGAGACAAAATACTCTCATATAGAAATTTAAAGCAGACTGTGTACCATTTTTCCTAAAATAACAGAAAGAATTGTTCACATAATCAGTAACTGGTCATACTTGAAATCTTGTACTATTCAATAAACATTGACACACCAAAAGTTCAAAATCTTGTGGAAGACAAGTTACCTTAGCAGCAAGTTGCAGTCCAACTTCATCAGCTTCAATCTCCAGTTTTCGGTTGTAGGGTCTATCAAACATGTACTATGGATAATAAATGGATTCTTGTTAATGACTGTTAATATTACCCTATTCTTCAAGTCTGATCCAATTTAATAAAGCACATCAAGCTATGCAACATGATATTTTTCAACTCCCCTTAGCACTTACTCAGCACTTATGTGTTTAGAAGCTGTTTTCTGGTGTTTTAACATTATAATTCCATGAGGTACAGTGAATATCTCACAAGCAAAGAAGTCTAAAATCTTAAATATCTTTGTGCAAAATAACACTGAACAGCTGATGTTCCAGACTTCTCTGAAAATAAGTGTTTTGTATTTTACAAAGGCCAGGTACATGTACAATAAAACATCATACCAGAATCATACCAGAGTAATACCATGAATCAGTAATGAAGACCATTTTTTCACAAGGCTCCTATGCAATTAAAACAAGTCCTCCATTCCCACTGCGGGCACCACTCTGAATTGTCATTAAATTTCAGGTAAAAGCAGGAAATTAAATATCACATTGCAAAAATGTACTCCAGCAGGAAATGTGATATAAAAATCAAAAATAATAATAGCTACTGCACAGGCATTTCTACACAACATGAAGAGCTGACCCTTAGTGCAAATGTATCAATTAAAGCATTACACACAGAGCGGTAACTCGGATGATGCAGTTTAACAAGGTCCATTTCATCGACCATTTAACATATTTTTCAGCATGTAACCGGGGTCAAGGAAAGAGCGTTCACGTCGCTGCCCAGTTTTCACCAACCTTTTCACCACCATGCACAAGAAGCACAAGACAGACACCATTGTATGCAGAAGCCGAGAAGTGTGTTCAGCTCTGGCTGAATAACTTCTAATCTGTGTGGACTCGATAAGATGCATGTAACTGACATTATTTCCCACTGTCTGAATGGGAGATCAAATAGTGAGAGGGTTCAGAGGAATCTTCATATAGGAGCCACACACCTTCCAAGGCATTGATCGCAATGTGTCCAATTGTGCAATTTGTCCTTTCTACCTTCGTCTAGATACTTCTTTGACTATTTTTTTTTGTGCCATTGTTTGTCATACAGTACTTTCCCTCACATGGTTCTGGGTTCATTTTGCTGCTTTTTTGTCTCATTTTGGTGGGGATTTTAGGATCATATCAGGTAGAAAATGGTGATCACTGTAGTGGGAAAGATCTCCATGTTTCATTTTACAGTGATATACACTATTGGGTAGCTAGCTGCTCTTCTATCTGGTGCTCCGCAAAATCTATCTGATCCCCCAAGTCACAGTGCGGTTTTTTATTCACTTTCAAGTGACTGCCATTATCGGTTCTCGCCAACTGATCAGCGTTAAATTACTCTAAACAGTTCCTGACAGTCTTGGACTCTGAAACAGTCCTCACCAAAGCCACAAGTGGCATTCTTAGTCACTTTGATCATGGCCACATCTTTACTCTGCATTTTCTCCTTCTTTATTTAATGTGTGTGGTGGTGGCATTGCTCCAAACTCCCAATACATCCTATCTTGTCCCATCCAAACATCTCCGCAGCCATCACATTCTCCTACACCCTCCCCCGCCTCCGAGCATGACAACCTCACACATGGACAACTGTTTAAGAGCGGCAGGGCAGGAGTAATGTTTCATTTTGGAAGGGCAATGCTAATTTAAAATCATGATTTATTTCAAAATAATTAACTGCTTAAATATTAAAACCTAGGTACAGAAACATCTTCAAACAGTCGGGGCAGAACTGAAGGGAGATACAAGAGACAAGAAATGCTGGAATTTTGAGTATAGAAACAATCCTCTGGAGTAATGCAGTGGATCAGGCAGCATTTGTTAAGGGAAATGAACAGACATTGATTTGGGTCAGGACTTCTTGGTATAAGTTTATTATTATCATGAGTACTAAAATACAGAAAAACTTTGTTTTGCAGACTGCCCAGTCAAATCATGCCATGTACAATCAAGCCATACACAAGTACAACAGCAGAATATGATATTATGGTGTTAATTAAAAAAAGTGCATGGGCCACAATGAGCGAGGGAGTAGATGGAAAATCGGGAGTACATGGAGAGGTCCATTCAGTTGTCTGATATCAGCAGGCAAGAAGCTTTTTGTGAGTCTGGTGGTATGCGCTTTCAAGCATTAGTTTAACTGTTCCCTAATGCTTTAAAACACACAGATCTCCCAAAATCACACTGATAAAATATATCACCCCACTAACTAACCGTCCATATAAAACTGGAAGGTTTTGTGTTGATCTCAGATATCTGATCTGATCCGTTAGCTTATACCAACGTGAAGGTTGTTACAACTGACAATAAACCCCCTGCATTAGGAATCAGGGGAAAGCAGTAAAGGTGATTTCATTCAATTCACTTTTTACATCAGATAAATAAGTGGCGAGGGAACTATTGGAAGCAGAGTCCAACATGAGTCAATTCCTTGGAGTGAGATAGAAATGTTATAAAAAGGCAAGCCACTTTTTGATCAAATTGATTTTCATCAGTTTAGTGTTGCTCCTGTTCAAACTCAGATTACTTCTGCTCTCTACCATTTACTGACTCAAGGCTGTTTTGGAAAGAAACTGCACGGCAGTTATCTTAACATCTATCATTGGAACAAAGTTAGATTACTTGAAAGACATTATAGCAGGGGAATTAGAAAAATTCAAAGTAATTAGGCATGGTCAATATGCTGTTGAGAAAGGCAAATCATGTTTGATCAATTTAATATAATTCTTTTTCAGAAGTAGCATGTAGCATGGATAAAAGGGAATCAGTGGATCGCTGTACTTGGATATCCATATGACATTTGATGAGTGCTGCAATGACAATCACATGGTTATGGTTAGAAGGCTGGCATTGATGCCGGCACCTCATTTTTTAATAGTTTACATTAGTGATTTGGACAAAGGCAACAGAGCCATGATTGTTAAGTTTGCTGACGACACGAAGGCAAGAGAGTAGGTTTTGAAAGGACACAACAGGAGTAACCAAGAAACATGGATAGCTAAAGTGACTGGGCAACAAAATGGCAAATGGAGTATATTGTAAAATTGCCCACATTCTTCCTTCTCCCTCCTTATAAGGAGTAGGCTGGATTTTGGCAGGAACAATAAGAAAGCAAACTATTTAAATAGTAAATGACTGCAGAGCTCTGGCATGTGAGGGTTCTGGATGTCCTGGTGCACGGTCTACAAGAAGCTGGTGTACAGGTTGTGACCACACCCCCTTCCTCAGATGCCGCTCTGATCCATATTATTGGCTGTCAGGCCTGGAGAGACCCATCCCCAGCATCATTGGTAACAACAGGATCCAATTTACTGTTATTGGTACCTGAACTGATACCTGAACCTCGTCTTTATAAAAACCCAGGTATTCTAACAAGGGGTAGGTGAGTGGACGAAAGAAAAATAAAATGTTGCCTATTTAAGAAAAAAAAAACTTCCCTCATGTCTGAAACCTTTGCAATTTTCTTCCTCAAAGGGCTGTGGAAACAGAGTCTATCCATATTTTAAGCAAAGAGTGGCTTTATCAACTAAGGGGGTGAAAGGTTACCAGAAAAGCAGTGAAATCCAGAACTGAGAATAAAATCAAATCAGCCTTGATCTTACTGAATGATATAGCAGGCTCAAAGGATTAAAGATAGACAAAAAATGCTGGAGTACCTCAGCAGTTGCGACAGCTTCTCTATAGGTATGTTACAAAACTTACCTTCAGCGGCGCTGCAGTTCTGCCACTGGCCGTGTGCGCGATTTTGGCAACTTTGAGAGGGGGGCGGGTTTAAAATGTTGTTTTCTCCTGCCTAAGTCGATCTTTGTCAGGCTGTTTAGCTGCTGAAGAATAATCGATCAGACGTGCGTTTTATCAAGTTTTTAAAAATCATCGCTGGATAATTTAATAGCAGGAGTAAAATAAAAATCAACTTCTAACGTCGTCAACACCAACAATGGGACGGTTCTTGCATACGGGACAAATAAAGGTAAGCCGTTTATTTTACATATAAACGTGCTTCTTAGGATTACTTTAATCTAAATTTTACGTTGCGAAAAGGTGATTTAGGCCCCATACGAACCGGCAGTGTTTTTCCTGCTGATATGGGGTTTAAATTCACCGCAACGTTCCAAACGATCACATTCCACAAAATCTCACTCGCAAGATGATTTAAATGGCCATTAATTTACGGGAATTAAACACTAAATTCCTTCCATTTGGCCTATAAATTCATGACAATGAGATTTAAAAATCATGTTTATATTGTGAATTCTTGTGTGAATGTTATTTGGACACAGGCTATTTAAAAATGTTAACCTTTTCTTAAGAAATTGATAGATGTTTAGATCTAGTAATTGAATTTTGTAATTAGCTACAATTAGGTAACTAACTAATTATATGCTTTAATTTCAGGTCATCTAAGTAAGATTTTTTCATATTTGTTTCAGAATGCTTCAATTTCATTCAGTTCTCTTAATTTTAAAGAAAGTTATGGGCTTTTGACTGTCCTCAATCACAGCTTTTGAGTTAAGTCAATGGAAAAGCAATAGGGAACAAGATGCTAATTTCCAAGTATGAAAATGGTCATCTTTTTTAATATTGAAGATATGAAAGTGAATTAGGTGTCAAATTAGACTTTTTATGCTTTATCTGATGGGATAAATTACAGACTTGATTTTTTAAATCTCAAAATTTTGTAACATTGCTATTCTCTGGAGAAAACATAGAAACATAGAAAATAGGTGCAGGAGGAGGCCATTCGGCCCTTCGAGCCATTCATTGTGATCATGGCTGATCGTCCGCTATCAATAGCCCGTGCCTGCCTTCTCCCCATATCCCTTGACTCCACTAGCCCCTAGAGCTCTATCCGACTCTCTCTTAAATCCATCCAGTGATTTGGCCTCCACTGCCCTCTGTGGCAGGAAATTCCATAAATTCACAACACTCTGGGTAAAAAAGTTTTTTCTCAGCTCAGTCTTAAATGACCTCCCCTTTATTTTAAGACTGTGGCCCCTGGTTCTGGACTCACCCAACATTGGGAACATTTTTCCTGCAAAAGGAATAGGTGATGTTTCGGGTTGAGATCCTTCTTCAGACTGAGAGGCAGGGGAAAGGAAAACGACATATAGAGATGAAATAGAGAGATATAGAACCAATGAATGAAATATATGTAAAAATGTAACGATGATCAAGGAAACGATCCATTGTTGGCTGTGAGCTAGGTGTTAATGGGTTATACAGACAATGAAACTCCCCAGGACGACAATGAAACAAGTACAACGACTAAGGTGTCGGAGGGACAGAGAAAGAGGGGATGCGAGGGTTACTTGAAGTTAGTAAAATCACTATTCAGACCACTGGGTTGTAAGCTGCCCAAGCAAAATATGAGGTGCTGTTCCAATTGTACAGTCCCCTGCTCCTGATCCTAATGTGTGTATGTCTAAATAATCAAAAGTTGTGAAAATAGTCTTACCTGGACCAGTTTGCCTTGAATCCACTGCCCCAGGAGGGCAAGACTGTCCCGAGGGAACACAGCCCAAATAAGTGTCAGAAAAACGAGGGTCACAAAATCAAGGAGCTGAATAATACTTGCATGTTCAGCCTACAGCAAAAGGCAAGTCAGTGTTCATTCATTACAGAAAAACAAATTAAGAACATCATTACCATCCTCCCACACTTTCACTTGTGTAATGAAATCTCCTTAGTCACACTCCAAATGTTCACTGTCTACTAACATCAACCTATTTCCTCTCTAATAATTAAATCCCCAAAATCATTAAAAGATTAAATTAAGTGTATTTATATTGTATTTGTCTTTATTTCAGGGTACCACTCCATCATATGAAACTAATTACTAATCAAAAACTACATCCAATATGGCTATAAAATTTCTACTTCACAGGTAGTATCAAATTAACTACTGCAAGAGTCGCAAGACATCATATCTCAGCTCATTTCCTGAATAACAGAGCAATATATAGTGGCACAGTTTTTCATTACTCTAGCCTATGCCTTCATGAATGTACAGTGGCTTGCAAAAGTATTCATACCCCGTGAACTTTTCCACATTTTGTCACGTTACAACCACAAACGTAAATGTATTTTATCGGCATTTTATGTGATAGACCAACACAAAGTGGTGCGTAATTGTGAAGTGGAAGTATAATGATACATGGATTTCAAATCCTTCCTATAACTAGGCGACCAAAATTGTACACCATACTCCAGAATTGGTCTTACCAATGCCTTGTACAATTTTAACATTACTTCCCTACTCCTATATTCAATGCTCTGATTTATAAAGGCCAGCACACCAAAGGCTTTCTTTACCACCCTATCTACATGCGATTCCACCTTCAGGGAACTATGCACAGTTATTCCTAGATCCCTCTGTTCCACAGCATTCCTCAATTCCCTACACAATTACCATTGTGTAATCTAATCTCAGTATAAATGCAGCTGTTCTGTGAAGGCCTCAGAGGTTTGTTAGAGAACATTAGTGAACAAACAGCGTCATGAAGCCCAAGGAACACACCAGACAGATCAAGGATAAAGTTGTGGAGAAGTATAAAGCAGGATTAGGTTATAAAAAAATATCCCAAGCTTTGAACATCTCACAGAGCACATCATCCGAAAATGGAAACAGTATGGCACAACTGCAAACCTACCAAGACATGGCCGTGAACCTAAACTGACAGGCCGGGCAAGGAGAGCATTGATCAGAGAAGCAGCCAAGAGGCCCATGGTAACTCTGGAGGAGCTGCAGAGATCCACAGCTCAGGTGGGAGAATCTGTCCACAGGACTATTAGTCATGCACTCCACAAATTGGGCCTTTATGGAAGAGTGGCAAGAAGAAAGCCATTGTTGAAACAAAGCCATAAGAAGTCCCATTTGCAGTTTGCCACAAGCCATGTGGGGGACACAGCAAACATGTGGAGGAAGGTGCTCTGGTCTGATGAGACCAAAATTGAAGTTTTTGGCCTAAATGCAAAAAGCTATATGTGGCGGAAAACTAACACTGCACATCACCCTGAACACACCATCCCCACTGTGAAACATGGTGGTGGCAGCATCATGCTGTGGGGATGCTTTTCTTCAGCAGGGACAGGGAAGCTGGTCAGACTTGATGGGAAGATGGATGGAGCCAAATACAGGGCAATCTTGGAAGAAAACCTGTTAAGAGTCTGCAAAAGACTTTAGACTGGGGCGGAGGTTCACCTTCCAGCAGGACAACGACCCTAAACATACAGCCAGAGCTACAATGGAATGGTTTAGATCAAAGCATATTCATGTGTTAGAATGGCCCAGTCAAAGTCCAGACCTAAATCCAATTGGGAATCTCTGGCAAGACTTGAAAATTGCTGTTCACAGACGCTCTCCATCCAATCTGACTGAGCTTGAGCTATTTTGTAAAGAAGAATGGGCAAAATTTCAGTCTCTAGATGTGCAAAGCTGGTAGAGACATACCCCAAAATACTTGCAGCTGTAATTGCAGCGAAAGGTGGTTCTACAAAGTATTGACTCAGGGGGGCTGAATACTTTTGCACACCACACTTTTCAGTTTTTTATTTGTAATAAAATTTGGAAACCATGTATCATTTTCCTTCCTCTTCACAATTATGCACCACTTTGTGTTGGTCAATCACATAAAATCCAAATAAAATTCAATTATGTTTGTGGTTGTAACGTGACAAAATGTGGAAAAGTTCAAGGGGTATGAATACTTTTGCAAGCCACTGTAAATATCTATCTGATCTCTTCTTAACTTCTTGTCCCACGGAGAGCAACTCCTGTTTCACTAGTCTAATGACACAACTCAAATTCTTCATTCATAAGATTACTCTAGTAAATCTCTTCTGGACCATCTATAGATTAGTCACAGATTTCCAAAAGTAAAGTGGATGAGAATGGTACCAATTCAACACAAGTCTTATACATTCTACTGATGTGACACCAAGTTGACCTATTCTAATACCGAGACAGACAGCTCACGTGTCTAAAAAGTGAATTATTTTGTGAATACTTCATTATTTTAATCAAAAACATTTTTTTTCCAAACCACCAAATGCAACAAAGATGCACTCACCCCATGTGCAAGGAGACAATGAGCCATCTCATGACCGAGAATACAAGCCAGTTGATCGACGTCTGCCACAGCTTTCAACAGTCCCATCAAAACAAACACCTGCCCATTCTGTGCCAGGAGAAACAGACATTAGGAGAATGGCCCACTACATCAGCCAGCTCTGTTCCAATGCTAAGTCACATAGAGGCAACAGTGAATGCTGAAAATCCAACCCAATGTGGTCTGGCCTCTCAACATATTAACTGACAGTCAAAATGTAATTAATTACTGTGTTACAACTGTATGGAAATATGGAATCATACATTACAACCAACAGAGAGTTTGCTATTTTGCTTCAGTGAGAGATGACATAGACTAGTTAAACCGAATGCTTTAAAATGATGCAATCCTTTCAAAAGAGCTTTTTGTTCATAAATAACTCATGTCATAATCATGATGAGCCTCATGTGGCAGAGAAACTATTGGAGAAGATTATTCAAAATAGGATTTCCTCCCATTTGGAAGAGAATGGGTTAATTAGGGACAGTCAGCGTGGCTTTGGACATGTGTGTAGCCATGTATGATACTTCAGAGGCGCAGCAAAACCGCAATCAGAATCTGAATCACAAATAACGGTGACTCTGCTGCTTTTGAACCTTCATCAAATAACATTCCCAACTAGTTCCTAGAAAGAAATTCTAAATGATGTTGCCCCACATACTCACTGCGAGGTGAAAAACTGCATCAGATTGTGCAACTTCAGGCCTCTACTGTAATGGGCTGCATTGCCCATCCCAGTAATTTAAAACGTCACGTACAAATCTACTCCACCGCACCCTGGGATCTCCAGCCTGACCTTTGCACATTTTTCATCACAACTAATTAAAAATATATAATATTCTTCTTAACAAAAATGGAAATACTTAAGATGTTTTGTGTATTAAATGTGATAAACAGTGCTCTTTGTGATGGTTTGTGCCAGGTCTACCAGCACCTCTAACAGTTACTGTAACAAGAAGATTTCCACATTTTTAGAATTTTAATTTGATTTCATACCTTTTAGTTATTAGCTTATTCAATTAGAAGTTGATTGGTCACAAAAGAGGGGTATATTGATGGAATTGTTTTTTTGATATAGTTTGATTTTTAATTGATATGCATACTGGCAGCTTTTGGATATATTAACTCAAGGATAATAACATGGACCAAAAGATGGTATAGTAGTGAAATAAATTTTGTTTACTTCATGAGATAATTTGCTTTCATAATTTTGATATGTTGGAAAATGTTATGCCCGTATTGAGATTGCAAAATCTGTAGCTTTTTTTAAAAACCGCATTGTGATTTCAGTGGGCAACAGCCATTACAAATTACCTGCAAGGAACTAACAGGGAATATTATTTACTGGATATGCAAAGGAGCAGAGTGACCATACATATCTTCTTAAATATGATGGTCATCGGGAAGTCTTTCTTACTGGCAAGACAAAGGCATTTATCTCTGGATCATCCACAACATTAAGAATCCACTTGGTCTCAGTAATTCCCGGTATATCTTTGTTTTTCTCAACCAAATGGTTGAAAACCAACTGAATGGACTTGTAGATTGGATCAGTCGTAGGCAGAAATTTATCCTTGTAGTTCTCCAGCACCTGTGGAAAAGTAGACAATTAATCATGTAACATTCAGTACCCATCATTCAGGATAGAGTGCATTTAACAATTCACTTAGGAGTTAGAAAATAATAAAGACGTTTCTTGAGTGTTTTGCATACAATCCTCAGGCCTGTTTCATCTCCCAAGCCGTGCCCAAAAGGCTGATTTGCCCATGAGCAGTACCAATGCCTCTTTCAGCCAGACACTGGAAAGAGTGAATTGACAATAAGTGACTTTCCTTTCAACTTCATTCCCCAACAGCAGTCATTTCAGAAATTAATTGCAAAGCTCCACTCTTTCACTCCCCCTGTTGGCATCCCCTGTGCAAAAGACAAGCTGCTGCAGGTACTCAGCAGGTCAGTCAACTGTTGATTCCAGCATCTGCAGGCTCTTTGTGCAGCTCTCTCGGTGGAGGACAATGTCTAAACTCAACATTGTCATTCATATAGAGGCCACTCTTTGAATCATTGACTGTCTGTCCACAGGAACTCTATCCAAACCTCTTTCACTGTACAACTAAATGCTTGCCTTTCCTTCTTCAATCTCCATCCACTCGATGAAGTGCACAACAATGAGACATCTCAAAATATTTTTTTAAAAAAGCAGTGTGATAGTGAGTGGGTTTTACCAGGTCTTGCTTGCTTATGCGCAGTCTAACTCTACATTGTGGCATCACTATTCCATGTAACTGAAAAGCACACACTGTTTTGCAAGTATTATGCAGAGCAAAACGTTTTAGGATGAATGTGTATTTCCACAAATTCTCATAAATGAATCAATTTGTAAGAGACAGATATAATCTGTCACGGCTGTTTTAAAAAAAAAGAATAATTTGCAAAGAGACCACTCATCAACTCATCACTTAGTATGATCATTATTATCAGTTAATTCCTTCCTTATTAAAATTAATCCTTTACTGTTTTGTATCTCAACTATCTACCCCACATCATTTGGATCATAGCAAAAATACAGGAGATTGAAAGATGTTGGTGTGCACAGGGTCCTGGAGATCCTTGTAGAACAAGTTGTCCTACAACTTTAGGCTGTGCACGCCATACGCAAGAAGAAGAAGAGATCCTTGTAGAAAAATCATTGAAAGTTAATGTGCAGATACAGCATGCAACTAGGAAGGTAAGTGTTATTGATTTCTAGAGCAGGAGACACTGAATGCAAAAGTAAAGACGTCTTCCTGCAGTTGTATGCATCCCTGTTAAGAGCACCTTTGCCATGCTGTGTACAGACTAATCTCTCTATCAAAGGAGGAGTACATGCTAGAGAAGGGATGTAATGAAGGTGATTGGAGATTTGTCATACAACAAGAGATTAAGCCTACAGTCTGTACTCTATTGATAGACAAAAAGCTGGAGTAACTCAACGGGACAAGCAACATCCCTGAAGAGAAGGAATAGGTGACATTTCGGGTCGAGACCATTCTTCAGAACTCTCTTGAGTTCAGAATAACAGGAGGTAATCTCACCGAGTCATACAAAATTCTTATGGAGGTATCACAGGTTAAATGATGTTTCCCAGACTGGGATATCTGAAATCAGGGGTTACAGCCTCAAAAGGAGTCAGAGAAGTGAAGAAATGTCTTCACTCAGCGGATAGTGAAACGTAGGAATTCTTTACCCAGGAGGGCTGTAGAGACTCAGTCTCCAAGTATATTCAAGGGATAGATTGAAGGATCTTTACAGAACAAGGAAGCTAAGGGATAATAGGTTACTGCAGGGAAGTGTAATGAGGATCAGCCACACTCTTTTGGAATAGTGGACCAGTGTCAGGAGACCGGGATGTACAGGAATGCTCAGGGAGGGGAGGCATGTATAGGCGTCTCTGGAGGGGAGGCATGTCGTGCTCCTTTAAGGATAGTCGATCCATCTTTGGTCTCCACCTGGCACCCAGCTCTCACCTGTGGCTCCAATAAGCTGTTAGCATGCCATAGCAGCTGCACCCTGCAAAACTGCCTTGGCTGGCATGCTAAACCAGTTGAGAGTAGCTGATGGATCTCAAATCCTCAGTGAGTTTAGGGACTTGCTCAGCCCAACATGCAAAGTCTGTCCCGGCGGATTGGGTGGAGGAAATCCACTGGAGGGTTCAATGGCCAGGAAGGCGGCTCAGCAACGCACTGTGGAGTGCAAAGGGCATGTCAACTCGAAGGAAGACATGGCCATCCACTGCAGCCAAGGGAGTTTCCAGCCCTAACGTCTGAACGTGCCACTGGAATCCAGCTCCTGCGGTCGAGAGGGCGGGGTTGCTCGTGTGCAACAGCCTCTCCACCGTAATCTCTCCCACGCACAGGTTTTTGTGCAAGTCTAAAGAAAAGATCCCAGGTGTGTGGATCGCGCATTGGTCACATGAGCCACACTCGATCCCACAAGATACAAGACTGCACAACCATGCTCTCATCGTTTACAATGGGCCATCACCATTAGGAGACCAGGGGTGGTTAGATGCTTTGATATCTTGGGTACTAATACATTGGTATTGTGAAGAAATTTTTTGAAACTTTGGACGGTTTGAAGATAATTCCATAAAGTTACTAAATAGTATTGGTGTTATCATGCCAGGTTTGGTTCCATCTTCTATATAATGAAACTTGACAGGAAATTGTGTGAAATTGTACAGGTGCTTTGTACTGAGTTAAATGCATTCACGTTGTACTCAAAACTTGACAGTCAGACAAGCTATTATTTTTTTACTTTGAGGTCATCTCTCCATTATGCAGCAAGTTATTTCTGGGATGTAATATATAATCATAAGTGCTTTGTCGCTAAGTGCAGTGGTTTCACCCTTAGTGCAAAGGAAAGATATTTTTTATTTAAACAATGGCCTAAAGCAAAAAAAATATTTGGGGAATTTGTGGCTTTTCATTTACTGCATGGAAGATTCATTTAAAATTGCACTTAAAATGTATACAGTTTTCACCAATGCAAAGAAATATAATTGCCATTTAATCATTCTTATGAATTGCATGCATTTTTTACTGACATAAACGTTCAAATGATAAAAGCTACATTGTGAAAATGGCTGCTGCACTCTTAATCTGATCTGTATTTTAAGGGCACACTCCAAAAATAACCACATCCTTTTTATGATGTTAAACTATATGCTTGTTGCCTCGATTAAATGACTTGCTCGTTGAAACCTGCACTCAGTAACGGCCTTTAGTTACTTTACCTAACGTTGTAATCTGCACAGCATTCAATTTGTTACTAAAGAAAATAAACAAGAAAAAAAATGAATGAAAATATACTATAATAAGCGAGTTCGGTATTCTGAAAAACGCAATGAATCACGGGATTTGCCAAAGGTCATTCGCGATAAAGAAAAAGCAAACAAACGCTGGCTCTATAAACCATGCATAAATTCTTGTCTTTATTCATAGTTTATGTGAGAAACGGGGGTGCAGGTAGCAGGAGAGCGGGGTGTAACAGCGAGGGCGGACAGATGCGAGTGGAAGACGGGGAGAGACGGGACCGGCGGAGAGACATTCTCGGCAGCTGCGCTGCTGCGCGCACACAGACCCGCGTCTCATCCGCAGCCAGGATTGAACCCAGGTCAATGGCGCCGCAAACGCTACTGAACCACCACTGGACCATCCCCCCAAGTGTCCCATCCTCGCCCGGGGGGTGGCCGGAGACGTCTGGGGTTACCCCGGGACGATGGGACGCCGGCCGGAGAGTGGCGGCCCCGGGCCCACAACCAGTGCGGAGAAGAAGTGCCAACTCCAGCCCAAACCGGCTCCTAGCCTGAAGACCCCGCTCCCCGACGGGTCAGGGAAGGTCAGCCACACCCCCCGCACCACCCAGCGACCGCCGGCCAACCCCCCCCCCGGCACTGGAGAAAGCTGAGCACTGCCATCAACGGGGATACACACAAAACGCTACAACAACTCAGCGGGACAGGCAGCATCCTCGGAGAAAAGGAACGGGTGACGTTTCGGGTCGAGACCCTTCTCTAGAGATGTTGCCTGACCCACCAATCCCCCACAGCACCCCGTGTGCATCCCCGTCAATGACCGGCCCACGGCATAACCCAACGGACAAACCGACAGCCACTGGATAAGGCGAGCGGCGCAGCCAACGATCCCCGGCCCGCCAGGTAAAGGCCCCCCCTGGAGCAGGAGCAGAGCAGAGCTGGGGAAAGCGGCCCACCTCCCAGTGTCAGCGAGCAACGGCCCCGCCAGCCCAGGGTCAGGGACGGGACACCCGGGAGTGGACGGGGATGGCCCAGCAGCAACTAACAGCACCGGAGACTCGAGTCTGACCCCGACCACAGATGAAAAGCAGGCCTGCACACACGCACCAGTACAGCTGCCAAGAATGTTTATAGCGAGTGACCTATGACCTGGACAAGCGCAGTCGGAATACCAAACTCGCTTATTGTACCTGTAAAAGATAACCAAATGGGTATTCGATTAATAACCTTAAGGCATAGATACACAATTCAATTATTTAAATATTCTCTCAATTCTTATGTCACTTCACATCAGCAAAAAGATTGCAACCAAGAGTCAATGTAAGGGGGCTCCATTCTGAACTCACTTTACCGTATTGAGAATGCAATGTCCATGACATACTGCACAAAGTAGGGCAGAATAGTGTGTAAAACAGGTGATTGGTCTAGTGCAAGCTTTTGTGATTGCTCATACCTATTACAGGGCCTGTCTGGGAAAGTGGTGCAGTGCCGAGCATGGTAGTTCTGGCCAAACTAGCCAAATTAGTCTAATGGAGCGCCAGGCCTTGGAGCTGGGGGGCATCCATGAAAAATGGATTCTGCCTCAAAATGGGCACTTGTTTTTTTCCCAAACCCTTCAGCCTTTCCACTGTAACTACTTCTCCATTTCATTCAATGTTATCCTTGAATAGTCTTCTCGGTCCTTTGAAGCTCAAAACACATTCATCTTTTTTCCTGCATTTCCTTTCGAACTTAATCTCTCACACGAGATCACGACTCCAAAAGCCTTTAACTCATTATTCTTCCCTATCTCGTACAGTCTTTAAAATCTTGGAGGTTTCCTTGACTTTGAGCCTTTGGCTGCAGGAAAATTATTTCATTATATTTGGTGCATATTTCACCCTTCAACTCTAGCAATACACAGATACACGTGCAAATTGAGAGATGCAAACCCATGGTAAGCATCTAGTTATTCAGTAAAATGTCTGATGAGTATGCCATTCGCTGCTGAATAACAAAGATCAGCATTTTTTTCAAGATGGTGTCGCGTGCACAACGTGAGGCTCTGTGTCTCAGTAGTTTTAGCAATTTTGTTATATTTCTGTTAATAATTAACTTAGTTTTCGCCCGGAGCACTCTAGCGAAGACTCTGTACGGCCGTCAGGAGCTACTGGAACTCCTGACGGCCTCCCGTCTCCACGTAACGAGCCCCAGTAGCGACTTTCAACTGCCGCCAGAGATCGTCAGGACACCGTGGTCTAGCGGGCCAGCTCCCCCGACAGGAAGTGCGCGGAGGCGGCGCAGGGACCGCAAACAAAGACGTGGGAAGCTGAGCTGAGATCAACCCCGCACCAGCCAGCTCTGCCCAGCATTTTCCTCGCGAATGTCCGGTCCCTGGTGAGTAAAATCGACGAACTGCGGCTGTGGATCACCACACACAACCGGATCGCCGACTGCAACGCCATGGACTTCACAGAAACATGGCTCACCGACAACATCCCGGACAACGACATCGAGCTGGAGGGGCGCACTGTCTTCAGGGCCGATAGAACAGCGGAGGACTCCGGTAAGACCAATGGCGGCGGACTGTGCATTTATGTGAACAACTCATGGTGTACAGACATTGTCAGGATTGGTAGTCACTGCTCTGCTGACCTGGAATACTTGATGATAAAGTGCAGGCCCTTCTATCTGCCCAGGGAATTTACATCGACTGTTATCACTGCAGTCTATGTACCCCCGGATGCTAATGCCAGGCTAGCAATGGAAGAGCAGCAAGCTGCTATCAGCAAACAACTAACTGCACACCCAGAGGGGGCTTTTATTGTTGCGGGTGATTTTAACCACTCCAACCTTAAAACTGTACTCCCCAGATTCCACCAACATGTCTCCTGCCCAACCAGAGGAAACAATATTCTGGACCTAGTATACACCAATATTACTGAAGCATACAAAGCCCTCCCCCTCCCCCACTTGGGACAGTCTGACCACCTCTCTCTGTTCCTGCTCCCCAAATACACACCTCTGATCAGATGTGTGAAACCTACCACAAGGACTGTGAAGGTCTGGCCTGAGAGGGCTGTCTCTGTTTAACAGGAACAGTTTCAGCAAACAGTTTCCCACTCAGGCCACCTTTAACTCCCAAGTGGACATCAACTCATACACCTCAACCGTTCTGGACTATATAAAATTCTGCACGGACAACGTAACTACCCACAAAGAGATAAAGACCTTCCCTAACCAGAAGCCGTGGATGAGCAGGGAGGTCAGACTCCTGCTGAAGGCTCGCGACGCCGCTTTTAAATCTGGCTATGCTGAGGGATACAGCTCATCCAGGGCCAATCTGATAAAGGGAATCAGGAATGCTAAACTCAATCACAAACAGCGGATCGTGGAGCATTTCCAAAACAACTCTGACCCCAGGTGCATGTGGCAAGGAATAAAATCCATTGCCGATTACCATAAAGTCAACCCCCCCCCCCCAGACAACGCCCCCTTCCTGACGAGCTAAACCATTTCTACGCCCGCTTTGACCGGGACAACAAAACTCCAGCCATCAAAGTTGCTCCACCCCCGAATGAACAACCCCTCAGTCTCTCCACCTCTGCTGTACAAGATGCACTGAGCAAGGTGAATGAGCACAAAGCTGCCGGCCCCGATGGCATCCCCGGGCGGGTGCTCAGGGCATGTGCTGGACAACTATCCCTGGTTCTCACTGACATTTTCAATCTGTCACTGGCCCAGGGTGTCGTCCCCACCTGCCTCAAGACATCTACCATTGTGCCAGTGCCCAAACAATCAGCGTCAGGGAGTCTCAATGATTTCCGGCCAGTGGCACTCACCTCTGTCATCGCCAAGTGCTTCGAGTGGCTGATCTTGACTCATCTCAAAGCCAGCCTCCCCCCCACACTGGACCCCCATCAGTTTGCCTACCGGACCAACCGGTCTACAGAGGATGCCATATCGGCGGCCCTACACTCTGCCCTGACCCACCTGGACAGTAATAACACCTACATCAGGTTGCTGTTCATTGACTTCAGCTTCGCCTTTAACACTGTCATACCCGCTAGCTTGATCACCAAACTCAGCGGTCTTGGCATCTCCACTTCCCTCTGCAATTGGACACTGGATTTCCTTACTAACAGACCACAGTCTGTTAGGGTCAACAACCTCACCTCCTCTACTATAACACGTGCCACAGGGCTGTGTGCTCAGCCCTCTCCTCTACTCCCTCTTCACCCATGACTGCATCCCTAAGCATGGCTCCAACGCCATCATAAAATTTGCCGACGACACCACGGTGGTAGGACTGATCAGCGACAACGACGAGTCAGCCTACAGGGAGGAGGTCCAGCACCTGACAACCTGGTGTGCCAACAATAACTTCGTCCTCAACTCCCAGAAGACGAAGGAAATCATTGTTGACTTTAGAAAGTACAGAGGGGGCAGACACACCCCCATCCATATAAACGGGACTGAGGTGGAGCGGGTCTCCAACTACAAATTCCTCGGGGTACACATCTCGGAGGATCTGTCCTGGTCCCTCAACACCACCAAGCTGATCAAAAAGGCGCAGCAGCGCCTTTACTTCCTGAGAAGGCTCAAAAAAGCCCACCTGTCCCCCCAGATCCTGACCAACTTTTACTGCTGTACCATCGAAAGCATCCTGACCACCTGCTTTACGGTATGGTACAGCAGTTGCACCGTAGCAGACAGGAAGGCACCACAACGGGTGGTGAAAACCGCCCAGTACATCATCGGTGCCCCGCTCCCTGCCATGGATGCCCTCCACCGAAAACGGTGTCTGAGACGGGCTGGGAAGATCATCAAAGACCCCTCCCACCCTAACCATGGATTGTTTGCCCTCCTGCCATCAGTTTCGATAACAACACCATCACACTGCTGAACTCGGAGTCCCGCCGATAGATTTCTCCTGTCCCTCCGGCAACATTGTCTGCATTCTGTATCTAGTTATATATTGCTATTACTACGAACTGACGCTAAACTGCATTTCGTTGTACCCATACTTGTATCTGTGCAATGACATTAAAGTTGAATTGAATTGAATTAAAACAGAAACCCTCTCTATGTCTCAACGTGGATTTCAAAGACATCTTCAAAAAAGCCAGTCATGCATCACAGAAACAGATTTTCTGTCCAACCTATCCATGCCAACCAAGGTGCCCCATCTGAACTAGTCCAGTTGCCCGCATTTGACATATCTCTCTAAACCATTCCTATCCAGGTAACTGTCCAAGTGCCTTTTAAATCCTGTTAAATTTATCAAAAAAAAAAAAAAAGCATTTTCAAATGCCAAATTATACCACCTAAACATCAAAATATAAAGTTATAGTGATTCATTTTAGTGAAAATGTTGAGAGGAATGTAATTAATCCGACTGCGGAAACAGCACAAAAATCAGTTTCCATTTATCAAAATCCCATATGCCCTGGAGACTGGAGAGCTCATCAATCTATGTCAATCTCTTCGCTTAATTATATATTTTTCCCATTATTTTAAATTATGACAGAGGTGGGTTTGATTTGTGTGTACATAAATGCGCAAAATATTTGGAATAAAAATGAGGTGGAAGTTGTGCTGTCCCGAATGAGGATATGGCCCAATCTGCAGAGATGTCTGTGCCTGGAGGAGGATGAAGAGCAAAAAAATCTATGTTAAGGAAATATCAGAAGGAGAGGCATCGGAAATACAGCATAACTGCGGATGGTATGAGAGTTGAAACCATTTAAAATTTTTGAAAGGCCAATATTTGAGAAAAGCATAAAACTGATTAAAAAATATGACAGTATATTAATGAGACAGAAGATGCAGCGATAGGGGTACTGAATGAGTGATGCAATTTAGGTTTGCACCTAGGAACACGATAGAAGGAATGAGAAACTACTGAGGTAATAAATGGAGCAATTGTGCATGGAATATATAACAAGATATGGTAAAGTGTTGAAGGAGCTCAAAGAGGGCTAATGAGGCATGCATTATGAACAATGAGGAATATCAGAGACAGCCTTGTCAGTTTTAGCACAATATTCTCAGTTGATCCACTGATAGTGCTTGCAGCTGTTAACTTTTAGCATTGCAGGTCCAATCTTTGCAGCCAGCTCCTCAATGGGCATACCATTCCACAGCAGTGGTATATTACCACTCAGCAATGGTTGCTGCAAAGAACAGTGGGAGAGGGCTTCCAGGGGTAAGAGGGGCCTGGTGAAGAGCGGAACCCGCTAATGGCATGTTCTTTGTGCTCAAGGAACGCAAGAATCCCTCTCGGGCTGCAGAAGGCAACTGAGGAGGGCCAAATGTTTACACTGAGGAATCTTGAGTCTGTGCTCCATCTGCCTGTTCCTGTAAACTGAAGAAAAAGCGCAAGAAATTTCCTCTCCTCGAGTGCAAAGTTGGAGTGATCCCACTAATGCAGATGCGAGTTAAAACTGAAATGTGGCAGACATCAGCGCCTCAGGAATGCGGCAGACATCACCTCAGGAATGATCTTGAGGCGAGGAAGCTGAAAATGCCAGTGACCTTGCCCTCCACGGCCAAAGCAGTTAAGATATGTAAAGTAATATTACAGATCTCAGTGAGCACAAACAATGCAGTTTTAGTGCGGGCACTTTAAATGACTTGGGTTTCAGGCAAAAGCTTATTTGCTAAACATGGTTGTTCTGTGAAGTTGAAAATCACACAGGACACCAATTATGCATATTATTACAGCACTGTGAAAGTTACCTGCGGGAGTTTTACGCTGCAGAAAGTCCTGCTGAGAAATGAGGAGTTTAAATTTCTGACAGGCATAAAAGTGAGCTCCACTGTGGGGTGAACCCATTTTCAACAGCTCAGCATTATCTCTGGAAGCTGTGCATGGGAATTTCTGGCTTGGATTATCCTTACATCACCAAAGATAATTTCCTCAAACCAATAACACAGCAGTAAATTAATGCTCACCTACAGGTTAATTAAAAAGATCCACACGGACTCGTAAAGCAAGTCATGTACTACAAAGTTAATAGAGTTCTTTGAGGTAAGGTTAGAATAAAATGAATATTCAAAGTCACCTGCTAATATTAGTTGGTGTATGGATTATGGACTTGTCACTGGATAGCAGACGTAAATATTGACCACCTATAGTCAGCATGGTCAATAATACACCTTGGCTATTTCCAACACATGGGAGATCTCCCAACACATTGAGAGGCCCACAGGAGCCGTTGGAAGAGGAGGGGGAGGAGCGACACCCGACCGGTAAGCTTTAAAATCAAGCGCGGGGCTTGTTTTTTCAGAGGCCCACAGGAGCCGTTGGAAGAGGAGGAGGGGGAGGAGCGACACCCGACCGGTAAGCTTCAAAATCAAGCGCGGGGCTTGTTTTTACCGAAATCCATAACATTCCATTTGGAGAAGTGGTTTTTTTTTTTGAGGAAGCCGCTGATTGGTGGGAAGTGGACTAGGGAAAGCAGCTGATTGGCAGTCAGATTCCAGCAGTTTGTTGTGTACTTTGTATTGTGTTGCTATTGTATCATGTGTAAGGGGGCAGTATGAAGGCAAGGGCAGTGTACTGTTCTGGATGTCAGATGTGGGAGGTCAGGGAATCTGATAGCCCTCCAGACATCCACATCTGCGCCAGGTGTGTCGAGATGGGGCTCCTAAAGGACTGTGTTAGGAACCTGGAGCAGCAGCTCGATGACCTCCGTCTGGTCAGGGAGAGTGAGGAGGTCATAGAGAGGAGCTACAGGGAGGTAGTCACTCCCAAACCACAGGAGGCAGACAAGTGGGTCACAGTTAGGAAGGGCAAGGGGCAGAGGCAGGGCTAGAGAGTACCCCTGTGACCGTACACCTGGAAAATAGGTACTCGGGTTTGAGTACGATTGGAGGGGACAGCCTAGTTGGGGGCAGCAACAGCGGCCGGGCCTCCGGCACAGAGACCGGCCCTGATGCTCAGAAGGGTAGCAAAAAGAGGAGGGCAATTGTAATAGGGGACTCTATAGTTAGGGGGTCGGATAGGCGATTCTGTGGACGCAGTCGGGAGACCCGGATGGTAGTTTGCCTCCCTGGTGCCAGGGTCTCGCACGTGTCAGAACGTGTCCAAAAGATTCTGATAAGGGAGGGAGAGGAGCCTGATGTTGTGGTGCACATAGGTACCAATGACATAGGCAGAAAAAGTGACGAGGTCCTGAAGGGAGAATTTAGGGAGTTGGGGGGAAAGTTAAGGAGAAGGACCAAAAGGGTAACAATTTCAGGATTACTGCCTGTGCCACGTGACAGTGATAGTAGGAATGAAATGAGGTGGAGGATAAATGCGTGGCTGAGGGACTGGTGCAGTGGGCAGGGATTCAAGTTTCTTGATCACTGGGACCTCTTTTGGGGAAGGCATGATCTGTACATAAAGGACGGGTTGCACTTGAGCCCGAGGGGGACCAAAATCCTGGCAGGGAGATTTGCAAAGGCTACTGGGTAGACTTTAAACTAGAAAGGCTGGGGGGAGGGACTCGGGTAGAGGGGGCTAGGGGTCAGGGTGTGGGGCAAGAGGCAGAGAAGGGAAGCACTCGGATCCAAAATGTAGGCGAGAAAGATGAAAAAGATAATAGACAGAGAATAAGGGATGGTGGGTTTCTAAAATGTGTATATTTTAATGCTAGGAGCATTGTAAGTAAGGTGGACGAACGTAGAGCCTGGATTGACACCTGGAAATATGATGTTGTGGCAATCAGTGAAACATGGTTGCAGGAGGGCTGTGATTGGAAACTAAATATTCCAGGATTTCGTTGCTTCAGGTGTGATAGAATTGGAGGGTCCAGATGGGGAGGTGTTGCATTGCTTGTCAGAGAAGATATTACAGCAGTGCTTTGGCAGGATAGATTAGAGGGCTCGTTTAGGGAGGCTATTTGGGTGGAACTGAGAAGTGGGAATGGTGTAGCAACACTTTTAGGGGTGTATTATAGACCGCCAAATGGGGAGCGTGAATTGGAAGAGCAAATATGTAAGGAGATAGCAGATATTAGTAGTAAGCACAAGGTAGTGATTGTGGGAGATTTCAATTTTCCAAAAATAGACTGGGAAACACATTCTGTAAATGGGCTGGATGGTTTGGAGTTTGTAAAATGTGTGCAGGATAGTTTTTTGCAGCAGTACATAGAGGTATCGACCAGAGAAGGGGCAGTGCTGGACCTCCTGTTAGGAAATGAGGCAGGTCAGGTGACGGAGGTATGCGTTGGTGAGCACTTCGGGACCAGTGATCACAATACCATTAGTTTCAATATAATTATGGAGAGAGTCAGAACTGGACCTAGGGTGGAGATTTTTGATTGGAGAAAGGCTAACTTTGAGGGAATGCATAAGGATTTTAAAGGAGTGAATTGGGCCACTTTGTTTCATGGGAAGGATGTAGAAGAGAAATGGAGGACATTTAAAGGGGAAATTGTAAGAGTACAGAATCTTTATGTCCCTGTTAGGTTGAAAGGAAATAGTAAAAATTGGAAAGAGCCATGGTTTTCAAGGGAAATTGGACACTTGTTTCGAAAAAAGAGAGATATCTACAATAATTATAGGAGGCATGGAGTAAATGAGGTGCTAGAGGGGTATAAAGAATGTAAAAAGAATCTTAAGAAAGAAATTAGGAAGGCTAAAAGAGGATATGAGGTTGCTTTGGCAAGAAATGGTGAAAATAAACCCAAAGGGTTTCTACAGCTATATTAATAACAAAAGGATAACGAGGGATAAAATTGGACCATTAGAGAACCAGAATGGGCAGCTATCTGCAGAGCCAAAAGAGATGGGGGAGATATTAAACAATTTCTTTTCTTCGGTATTCACCAAGGAGAAGGATATTGAACTCTGTGAATTAAGGGGAAAAAGTAGAGTAGCTATGGAAACTATGAGATTCAAAGAGGAGGATGTACTGACACTTTTGAAAAATATAAAAGTGGATAAGTCTCCAGGTCCTGACAGGATATTTCCCTAGGACATTGAGGGAAGTTAGTGTAGAAATAGCAGGAGCTATGACAGAAATATTTCAAATGTCATTAGAAACGGGAATAGTGCCGGAGGATTGGCGTACTGCGCATGTTGTTCCATTGTTTAAAAAGGGTTCAAAGAATAAACCTAGCAATTATAGACCTATTAGTTTGACGTCAGTGGTGGGCAAATTAATGGAAAGGATACTTAGAGATAATATATATAAGCATCTGGATAAACAGGGTCTGATCAGGAACAGTCAACATGGATTTGTGCCTGGAAGGTCATGTTTGACAAACCTTCTTGAATTTTTTGAAGCGGTAACTAGGAAAATTGATGAGGGTAAAGCAGTGGATGTTGTCTATATGGATTTCAGTAAGGCCTTTGACAAGGTTCCCCATGGAAGGTTGGTTAAGAAGGTTCAATCTTTGGGTGTTAATGGCGGAGTAGCAAGATGGATTCAACAGTGGCTGAATGGGAGATGTCAGAGAGTAATGGTGGATGGCTGTTTGTCAGGTTGGAAGCCGGTGACCAGTGGGGTGCCTCAGGGATCTGTGTTGGGTCCACTGTTGTTTGTCATGTACATCAATGATCTGGATGATGGGGTGGAAAATTGGATAAGTAAGTATGCAGATGATACTAAGATAGGTGGTGTTGTGGATAATGAAGTAGATTTTCAAAGTCTACAGAGAGATTTGGGCCATTTGGAAAAGTGGGTTGAAAGATGGCAGATGGAGTTTAATGCTGATAAGTGTGAAGTGCTACATCTTGGCAGGACAAATCAAAATAGGACGTACATGGTAAATGGTAGGGAATTGAGGAATGCTGTGGAACAGAGGGATCTAGGAATAACTGTGCATAGTTCCCTGAAGGTGGAATCGCATGTAGATAGGGTGGTAAAGAAAGCCTTTGGTGTGCTGGCCTTTATAAATCAGAGCATTGAATATAGGAGTAGGGAAGTAATGTTAAAATTGTACAAGGCATTGGTAAGACCAATTCTGGAGTATGGTGTACACATTTTGGTCGCCTAGTTATAGAAGGATGTCAACAAAATAGAGAGAGTACAGAGCAGATTTACTAGAATGTTGCCAGGGTTCCAGCAACTATGTTACAGAGAAAGGTTGAACAAGTTAGGTCTTTATTCTTTGGAGCGCAGAAGGTTAAGGGGGGACTTGATTGAGGTCTTTAAAATGATGAAAGGGATAGACAGAGTTGACGTGGATACGTTTTTCCCATTGAGGGTAGGGAAGATTCAAACAAGAGGGCATGACATGAGAATTAAGGGACAGATGTTTCGGGGTAATGTGAGGGGGAACTTCTTTACTCAGAGGGTGGTGGCTGTGTGGAATGAGCTTCCAGCAGAAGTGGTGGAGGCAGGATCGATTTTAACATTTAAGAGTAAAGTGGATAGGTATATGGACGTGAAGGGAATGGAGGGGTATGGTCCGAGTGCAGGTAGATGGGACTAGGGGAAAACAAATGGTCGGCACGGACTGGAAGGGCCGAGAGGGCCTGTTTCCGTGCTGTAATTGTTATATGGTTATCTGGCAGAGACATTGGAAGCACAATAGCAAAAGAGGCAGGAGAGAGAAGTAGAGTGTCCACACTTCATCAATACTAAACAGGGATCGAACCCAGGTCTCTGGCACTGTAAGTCAGCAACTCTACTGCTGTGCCACCATAACTTTTACATATTTTTAAACTTTCAGAAATATTAAAAAAACCCCGAGAGCTTTGTAGGTTGATAGACGCTGGGGCTTACAGGAACACTGCCACCTGTGAGAGACTTCCTCAAGAGTTTCACACGTTGCTTCAGCTCTGCCCAATCTATTGCATGACCCGAGACTCATCCACCACTCGACACTGTATCACCTGGTCTAGCACCACCTGTCTGGACGTGTAGGAAGGACCTGCAGATACTGGTTTAAACCGAAGACAGACACAAAACACTGGAGTAACTCAGCGCGACAGGCAACATATCTGGAGAAAAGGAAGAGATGACGTTCCGGGTCGAGACCCTTCTTCAGACTGGTGGAAGAGTCTCGACACAAAATGTCACCCATTCCTTCTGAGTTACTCCAGCATTTTGTGTCCATCTTTATGTCTATCTGTCTAACGCCTGTCTGAAGTTGGCCCAGGTTAGGGCATGGGAGTGGTGTGTTTGGGCAGAGAGTGTAAACAACATGACCCAGGCACTGGAGTCCAGTCCCCTGTAGAATGCTTTGCAAGAACCAATAATTGAAAGGAATAAGGGTTCATATGTTCTTCTAAGAAACAGGTGCATAATAAATGTGACACGTCAACCATTAAGTGAGACCTAATGATATAATTGCTCAAGAATAATATCAAGTTTTGTGAGCTGCATCACCGAGAGACATCAAACCAGAGTGCAGAGAACATAATTGTGATGATCCCAGGCATCAAAAATATTAATTATATAAAGAGACAAGAACATTTGGTTTGTGCACTGTCATGCAGGCTAAAAATAGATCTGACAGATGAGCTCAAAACCTAGCAGCCTTTATAGAAAATCAACCCAGGAAACTGGGGAAATACCTGTAGTGGAGAATAAAGAGCAACAAATATTAAATCAGGGCCAAAGGGTGGGGCTCTCTGCTTTCTGACTGTCACTGAAGGCCAAGGGCAAGAGCATGAAATAAACTAGAAATAACTTTAGGAAAAGTGCAAAAAAAAGCAGTGTGGGGGTAGGGGTTTGTACACAAACAAAAACAGTGTTTGCATTAATAGAAGGGAGATGACTGGAGGGGAGTTGGAGCATCTGCCAAGAGAAGCAAGTAACCTGGTGTACAGTCAGTATCAGGAGCATACTGGGAATCCAGTAAGAGCTCCATCTACTGGCATCACAGGGGAATGGTACAAACAAGTGCCACTGCTGCCGGTAAACATGTTGAATGCTTCAGTCTGAAGCAGTCCCCCATCAGTCTGAAGAAGGGTTTTGGCCCGAAACGTTACCTATCTCCTTCGCTCCATGGATGCTGCTGCACCCGCTGAGTTTCTCCAGCATTTTGTGTACCCCCTATGTTGAATGCTTCAATGGAAAGCACAACTCAGTAGCATATCTTTCATTCATTTCTTCTATGTGCCTTCTCATTTCCCTCTCCCCTAACTCTCAGTTTGAAGAAGGGTTTCGACCAGAAAAGTCACCTATTCCTCTTCTCCAGAGTTGCTGCCTGACCCTCCAGAGTTCCTCCAGCTTTGAGTCTATCATCACTGCTGATATATCATTTGAAAGCTGTATTCTTGGTTCCTAACAGAGATTGTAAATGAACGAAATGCAAAAACGTATTGCTCGATCTGACAATAAGCTATAGAAGAGGTCACCAAGAAGGAAGGCAACATCGTCGGTCACAGGGACTTGGTTACAGGTAGTTTGCATGCTTACCGACTGGTACTCAAATTCAGCCAGCTGCAGGAACTGTCGTTTGCTGAACATCAGTAGGCGACTGCGTCCTGTGATCGGACTCTTATCCAGGTGGGACCAGAAATATATTCCAATCACACCTGACAGGACACATAAACTGAGCAAAATGTTCCACTTGTTCCTTTTCGCCTTGTCCTTGAGCTCCACCTGCTTGTCAGGTGGGAGAGCCTGCCACCATTTCCGTATGCTCCTGAAAAAACAAAGCAACCACATGATGAAATGCAATGGGAATCTTCCAGTTGTGAATCTTGTGGGTTAGAGAGCATTCATTGCTTTGAAGATAGACACAAAATTCTGGAGTAACTCAGCGGGCCTGGCAACATCTCTGGATAGAAGGAACGGGTAACTTTTCGGGTCGAGACCCTTCTTCAGACGGAATCAGGGGAGAGGGAGGTGCAGAAATAAGGAAATGTAAGGTGTGAAAACGGGACAAAGGGGATGATGGTCAAGACAAATGTAGAATGTTAGCTAGGAGAAGGTTACAACACTACAGTCAGACTACTCAGAGAACTGGGAAGGAAGGAGGGATGGAGAGAGAAGGTTACTTGAAGTTAGAGAAGTTAATATTCATACCACTGGGGTGTAATCTGCTCAATGTTCCTCCAAAAACATTGCCTTGAGTTTTGCAATCCTTTGTCTGGACTTCCATGATCATTTCCAGTAATGCTCCTGCTGACAAACTTCCATGAGCTTTATTTTATAATTGGCAGTTTTATCTTTTGTCTCAAAATTTCTCACATAAGGATTTCTCACTGCCCTAGTGGAGCCCAATATTTAATAAAAAATAGCAAGCTGGCAGTTTACTTCTAACTGTGTTTTGAAAGACCCAACTGAAGCCAACTGGCTGGGATTTACATCATACTTCATTAATCAAAAATTGAAATACAAGGTAAATCTTACAGCAAAATAAAAGTGATGGAAATGAAAGTCAACCAAGATCGATTAATGCAAATATATACTATGGAGCAAAATACCTCAAAGAAATGAAAACAAAAGCACCCCCTCCCTCTCACTTAAATCACTAACTTCCATCCGATTTCCTGACATGAAAACTCTACAATTATGCAACAAAACAGATCCTTTCCAGTCTCCAGTTTACCCTTTCATCTCTTTCATGTCTTGGGGAGGCTTATGATTAAGAGATCATCTCTCTCAGAATATCTCCAGAAAACCGAGGAGCGAAATTAAAAATTAAATTTGGGAGGCAAAGGAAGTTGCCCATAAATAATTCTCATAAAAGATCTTCAACCTATAATATTAACAGTATCTCTCTCTGAACAGTTGTTGCCACACCTGCTGGATATTTCCAGCATTCTCTTTAGTTTCAGACTTCAGCAACTGTCATGTTCCATTGCTCATGGTTCTAGCATTGTTTTGTTTTTATTCCATCCACATTCATCACCTTCATTCATTCATCATTCACCCAGACCATAAAGCTGTGCTATCAACCTGCACCACCCTCTCTCAGCCACCTTTTGTATCATAGAGTCATAGACTCACACAGCGTGGAAACAGGTCCTTCAGCCCAACTTGCCCATGCTGACCAACATGCCCCATCCACACTAGTCCCACCTGCCAGCTTTTAGCCCATATCCCTCCAAACCCATCCTATTCCAGTATCTGTCTAAATGTTTGTACAGAAACAGGCCCATCAGCCCAACTCATCCATGAAGACCAAAAAGTTTAACCAAGCTAGTATGACTTGCCTGCATCTGGCCCATATCCCTCCAAACCTTTGCTATCCACATACCTGTCAAAGTGTCTTTTAAATATCGTAAATATACCTGCATCTACCACTTCCTTTGGCAGCTCTTTCCGTATAAGCACTAGCCTCTGTGTGGAAAAGCTGCCCCTGAGTTCCCCTTAACATCTTTCCCTTCTTGCCTTATCCATTCCCTCATGATATTATAAACCTCTAAGGAAGAGATGACGTTCCGGGTCGAGACCCTTCTTCAGACTGGTGGAAGAGTCTCGACACAAAATGTCACCCATTCCTTCTGAGTTACTCCAGCATTTTGTGTCCATCTTTATGTCTATCTGTCTAACGCCTGTCTGAAGTTGGCCCAGGTTAGGGCATGGGAGTGGTGTGTTTGGGCAGAGAGTGTAAACAACATGACCCAGGCACTGGAGTCCAGTCCACTGTAGAATGCTTTGCAAGAACCAATAATTGAAAGGAATAAGGGTTCATATGTTCTTCTAAGAAACAGGTGCATAATAAATGTGACACGTCAACCATTAAGTGAAACCTAATGATATAATTGCTCAAGAATAATATCAAGTTTTGTGAGCTGCATCACCGAGAGACATCAAACCAGAGTGCAGAGAACATAATTGTGATGATCCCAGGCATCAAAAATATTAATTATATTAAGAGACAAGAACATTTGGTTTTATTTTCCACTGTCATGCAGGCTAAAAATAGATCTGACAGATGAGCTCAAAGGTCACCCTTCAGCCTCCTACCCTCCAGAGAAAAAAAGACCAAGCCTTTCCAGGTTCCCCTCCAGTCCTCCAGGCTCAATAACACCCTTGTAAATCTTTTATGCATTCTTACCCATTCCATAGCAGGTAACCAGAACTGTAAAGTGTGCTCCAAGTGTGGCCTTACCAATGTACCAGCTGCAACATGACATCCCAAATCCTGCACTCAATGGAGACACAAGGAACTGCAGATGCTGGTTAGCAAAAAAAAATGCTGGAGTAACACAGTTTCGGGTCAGGACCCTTTTTCAGTCTGAAGAATGGTGGTGACCTGAAACATTGCCTGTCCATGTTCTCCAGAGATGCTGCCTGACCCGTTGAGTTACTCAAGCACATTTTGTTTTTTGCTGTACTCCATAGCTCGACTGATGAAGGCAAGTGTGTGAAACACTTTCTTTACCATCCTGCCCACCTGTTGCTGCTTTCATGGAGCTATGTTCTTGGATCCCTTGGTCTTTCTGTTCTTTCAACATTCCCCAGGGCCCTATCATTTACAATACAAATCTTAACCCAATTAGTCCGATCAAAATGTATCACCTCACATGAATTAAACACCATCAGCCATTCCTTGGCGCATTGCCCCAGTTGATTAAAATAACCTTTTCGATTTTAGTGCCATCATAAACTTACTATCCGTGCCACCTAGATTCACATCCAAATAAGTCAGATAAACAACACAAGTGGGCCCAGCATCAATTCCTGTGGTACACCGCTTGTTACAGGTCTCCAGTCTGAAAAACAACTCTCGATCACCACCCACTGTTTCCCAACTTCAAGCCACGACTGTCTTGTGTTTTAGACAATCTTTTTATTTTTACTATCCTGCATAATTTATGTTTTTGTGTGTTGTCCAAATCTATGTGTCAATGATACTGCTACAAGCAGGATTTACATGATACCTCTACTTCACCATACTTGTGCAACTGAAATTGGCTTGGATATATCTAGTGTGATGTCCTCCTCTTCTGTAATGTGGATTCGTTCAAAATATCACTAAAACCCTCCCCAAGTTCCCTAGCATTCATGTCTTTCTCCATGGTAAGAATAGACAAGAAAAAAATAATAATTCCTGGCCCACCTCCTGTGCCTCCACACAGATGACCTTGCTGACCTTTAAATGGCCCTATTCTCTCCCTGGTTACACTTTTAGAATTCATAGAAACATAGAAAATAGGTGCAGGCGTAGGCCATTCGGCCCTTCGAGCCTGCACCGCCATTCAATATGATCATGGCTGATTATCCAACTCAGTATCCTGTACCTGCCTTCTCTCCATACCCCCTGATCCCTTTAGCCACAAGGGCCACATCTAACTCCCTCTTAAATATAGCCAATGAACTGGCCTCAACTACCTTCTGTGGCAAAGAATTCCAGAGACTCACCATTCTCTGTGAAAAATGTTTTCCTCATCTCGGTCCTAAAGGAATTACCCCTTATCCTTAGACTGTGACCCCTTGTTCTGGACCTCCCCAACATCGGGAACAATCTTCCTGCATCTGGCCTATCCAACCCCTTAAGAATTTTGTAAGTTTCTATAAGATCCCCCCTCAGTCTTCTAAATTCTAGCGCGTACAAGCCAAGTCTATCCAGTCTTTCCTCATATGAAAGTCCTGACATCCCAGGAATCAGTCTGGTGAACCTTCTTTGTACCCCCTCTATGGCAAGAATGTCTTTTCTTAGATTTGGAGACCAAAACTGTATGCAATACTCCAGGTGTGGTCTCACCAAAACCCTGTACAACTGCAGTAGAACCTCCCTGCTCCTATACTCAAATCCTTTCGCTATGAATGCTAACATACCATTTGCTTTCTTCACTGCCTGCTGCACCTGCATGCCTACTTTCAATGATTGGTGTACCATGACACCCAGGTCTCGTTGCATCTCCCCTTTTCCCAGTTGGAGTTGGAGAATTCATTTGGATTCTCCTTAACTTTATTTGCCAAAGCTATCTCTTGTCCATTTTAACCCTTCTGATTTCCCTCCTGTACTTTTACACCCCCAACACCCCATAAAGGATCTACTTGATTCCATCTGCCTATACATGACATATGCCTCTTTTTATCTCTATGACCTCATACCTTGTCAATCAGGATTCCCTGCTCCTGCCAATCTTGCCCTTCACTCTAACGAGAACATGTTGGCTCATAACTCATATTAAAAGTTTACAACTTACCAGTTAATTTCAGAGCAGGAATAGAAGAATTTGAAAGCTAGCTGGTGGTCTGGTTGGGTGATCGAAATTGGCACATTGAGCAACTGATTAAAAAGGCAAGGTATATCCAAGCGGCCTATTGGGAGCAGCGTGCGGAGGGGACGTGAGTGTCTTTGACTCAAGTATCTTCAGCAAGGAGACTGAACAGAGGGAGATGGAGGTAAAGGTACAGTCTGCTGTTGTGTGTAATTCTAGTCCCTTTTCTTTCTTTGTTTAATGCAGTTGTGACGGCAGGTAGAATGGTGCAATGCTCCTCCTGCACGATGTGGGAAGTCAGGAAAACTACTGGTGTCCTTGATGACTACACCAGTAGGAATTGTATCCAGATGCAACTCCTGCAATGGCTGCATTAGGGTACTGGAATGTGACTGGATGACCTCAGGATCATCTGGGAGAATGAGAGTTTCTTAGATAAGGCTCATCTAAGGTGCTCATGCCCAAGATATGAAGAGAGTCGGTGGGTGACCATAAAGAAAGGAAGTAGACAAAGAGTGCAGGTGATCCCTGTGGCCATTCCCCTTCAGTGAGACCGCATGGGGGTGGTGGGAGTGGGATGATCCATCAGGGGTGAGCAGCAACAACAGCCAGCTCTGTGGCACTGAGTCTAGCTCTGAGATACAGCGAGGAGGGACAATGTCAGGCAGAGCCAGAATGGTGGGAGTCTTGCTAGTTTGGGGGTGAGACAGGAAATCGTGTAGCAGCAATCTAGACTCCAGGTTCGTGTGTTGCCTCTCTGGTGCCAGGGACCAGGATGTCTCTGGGCGACTGCATGGCATTCTCGGGGGTAGGGGGAGCAGCCATACGTCGTTGTGCATGTTGGCACAAATGACGTGGGTAGAAAAAGGGATAAGGTCCTCCAAAATGATTATAGGTGGTTAGGTAAAATGCTAAAAAGCAGGATATCACTCCAGCGCAGTGATCTCTAGATTATGTATAAAATTCTAAATGATGCCTTACATCTGCCTTGCACAGGAATGGTGGATGTTGCAGATATCAAGGAGACATTTTACATCCTTAAAGATAGATCCAGATCCAGACCTTGGCTGCTGTCTGCATGGAGTTGCATCTTCTCCCACTTACTGCATGGATTTCCTCCAGGATTTCTAGTTTCCTCCCACATCCCGTAAACATGGTAGTAGGTTAACTGGTGACTATAAATTGCCCCTTATGTGTGGGGGAATGGTAGAATCAGGGGGCAAAGGGGGAATGGTGGTGGGAAAGAGTTGATAGAAAAGTTGAGAAAATAAAATGGGATAATTGTAGGATTGGTGTAAATGGTTGATGGCAGATATGGACTAATTTAGCTTGGGACTTGTTTCCATGCTGGATAACTCTGCCACTCCATGAAAGTACCTCCCAGAAGCAATGGAGGAAAAAAAATCACCTCTAGGTCTGTCATTTGTCTTCCATTCCTCTTTGTTCCAAAAATTAGAAAAATGTCCTCTGTTGTTGCCAGCATTGGAGGGGACAGCTACACTGCCGTGGAATGGGTGCGATGTAGACTGATTTTGTGCTCAATATTGGTTTACACTCCACTGACATTTTGCCATTGGGATGGAATCAATATCCATTTGAGTTAAAATATTTAAATTACGAGATTTGAATGGGTAGACACAGCGGCATTATGCTCTCTCCTGGGGTAATTGAAGAGTAACCAGCACTATAGAAGCTATTTCACCCCCTACAGAAGGTAATGGAAATCTGAATCTCTGAATCCACAAGGGAAAAATGTAAAGATAAAGTCCATGAAAGCATAAAGTCCATGACTCATTTGAATTTTTACAGAGGCAGGTAAGTGAATTTGAGGTGCTGATCAACTTTGACATGACTATTGGCAGTGCAGGCTCGGGACTGAGAGGCTTGTTGTTGTCTGACAATATCAGATTTGTTTCTGCTGGATGATGTTGGACTCGAAAATCATATTATTCAAGCTGAAATGATCAGATAGTACCACTAAAATAATCAGTTTCTAATTTAACATTCCTACTAAAAAAAATAAGTAGGACCTCATGTAGCTCAAGGGTCTTTAACCTATTGCAGTTATCCAAAAAGAAAAACACTAAACCCACAGATACTGGAAACACTCAGTAGGTTGGGCAACATACTGTATGTGGAAAGATAAATAGTTAATGTTTCAGATTGGAGAACCTGAATCAGAACTGAAATCTAGAACATTAACATTTCACTTTCC
The DNA here is from genome assembly GCA_035221665.1 of Okamejei kenojei. NCBI lineage: Eukaryota > Metazoa > Chordata > Chondrichthyes > Rajiformes > Rajidae > Okamejei > Okamejei kenojei. The sequence goes on from CM069140.1 coordinate 40,302,952, forward strand.
ATGGTTACTGTCTGACATGCGGAATATTTCCAACATTTTATCCAAATAACTACAGTAAAGAAGGACAAGTGCAAAGGTGCCACTCACTGAAACGTATGTGAAGAATTACCTGAATAACATTTGGAATATATAGCACACATCTGAGCTGGCAGTTTGCAAGTTTTAACTACTTATGTTCTTTGCCCTTTATTGATGATTTATATTTCCAACAGTACCACACAGCAAGCACATAAAGGCTTTAAAATTAAAAAAAAACATATTATGCAATCCAAAGCATGGGGTTGTAAATTCATTTATCTTGCAAGTGGGGATTTAAGGACAATGAAGACCGAACAAAGAGAGCTCCAATTCTAGAGAACAATTCCAAAGATCACGTGAGATAAACACAATGTGCTGGAGAAACTAAGCAATTCAGGCAACATCGGTGGAGCGAAATGGACAGATGACATTTTGGGATAAACGGAAGCAGGATGCTGACCTCATACATCACCTGTCCATTGTTTCCACAGATGCTGCCTGACCTGCTTTGTGATTTGCTCAAGATCCCAGCATCTGCGGCCTCTTTCTCACCAAATCTCTTTTTCCGTTTTCTCAAAACACAAGCAACTATTCTTTCAATTACATATTCTGGTAACTTCTGGCAACGATTATTCATCGATTCCAATAATTTCTTTGCTCCTTGAATTTGCTTATCCTGTTTTTCAATCCTTCACCACTGAATCAATTTGAAAACAATCATTCAATTTGAAAACATCAAGGAAAGCGTGTCAATAAAATGTTTAACCTTCCAAAATTTTACTTCTGATTTTGCTTACCAGTTTTCTCTAATAGTTGCACAGGTCCACCGCCAACTGGTCTAGCACCTCCTTTAATCCAGATAAAATTAGGAGAGTGCACTTGAAGTCCCCCCAAAAATAGGCCAGATAAGGCGGTGGATCGGCGGGTCAAATTTGCCTCCTGGGACCAGGGCTCTGGAACTCCGGCCCAGCCGGAGCCAGTGGATCTGCTTGCATAGCCGACTTCCGAGATCGATTTTATAGGCCGGTATCTCGGTCCCCTGAAGCCATGACCTCGGTTGGTCTGGCAAAGCAGATAATAGGGGAATGCTCTGGAACCATGAGTGCCGGAAAATCGTTGGTGGGCCTGTATTATTTTCCTCTGTCCCAACCAGAGCTATCTTGACCTTCCTCGAAGAGGTTGCTAAAACTGCAATCAGGGCACCAGAAGCATTGTGACCAACTTCCATATTTATACACACACTCCCTGCCACACTAGTTGCCTTCACAAATGCATTAAAGCACCGACCTCTAAATTGCACCTGCTGAAATGAATGCCATACACTTGAAATATCACTGATGATTTTCTCCAGCATTTTTGTCTACCTTTGATCCCGCTGAGTTTCTCCAGCATTTATGTCTATCTGATGATTATACCCAGTAGCTTCCACTTGGAGCTGTATTAAAAATATCAAACTATATCATTGTAACAAAATGCATTATAAAAATTAAGTTAATGGTTATTTTTTAACTCTAATTTGGCTTTTCCACAAAACAAAGTGTCATTACAATATTTTTAAGACACAAATCTTCAGTTTGATACTTCTATTTAAGTTTGAAAAGCCAGTCCCACATCTCTGATGCTGCCATAGTTCCCAGTTAATATTATATTTATGCTTGTGTTGCGAGAGTACTCTATCCTCTTAAACATTTACACATCCATCAATTTTACCTGCCAAGAATCATTGTCAACATTTTCTTGAGGGGCTTCAGCAGAATCCAAATCAGAGGAATTGGCAAGGCTAGGACCCGAGATGTTGTGTGGAAGTCTTTATGTAGGTCAGCAGTTTCTTTAGCATTAAAACATTTTCTTGACAAGACACAAGCCGGCTTACATCTTGTGCAGTGAGAAAAGTCACTGAAGGAGAGTGAGCTCAGATTGATGTCTGGTGACCTTTTAGATAGAAGAGCTACATTATGTACGGTATTTCTGAACACTGACTGATGTCTTGTGCAAGAGAGCAACATTGCATTAGGCTGAATCCAGCTCCGCCAAGCATCTGAATTTCTCGCTGAACGGTATGGTCCATCATTTGTTGTTAACCTCTGATGTTTCATTTTGTAACTTCTCCATATCTGAAATCTTTCTGGCAGCACGGAGGTGTTTTGTTGAAAGCTGCAGCTTCGCCGGGTGAACAGGTGCCTTCTAGCAACCCAAAGCCAAAATCCAGTCCTCATTTCTTCCTACTAAAAGGCAAAAAAAGGTTATGAAGAAATATTTAAAAGAAATCAAAACTCCCTGGACGAAGCTTCAAAGCAAAGGAAATCTCTATTTCCCACTATCACGTACAAACGTGATACAGGAAGACAATAAATAGGAGCTGACAGCTACTAAGGAATTACACAGATGTAACTGCAAAAGATCTGCTATGAGCTTCCTGGGGTTCGGAGGTAGTATGTGGTTAGGTGCTCCGGGCAGATTAGCAAATGCAAACAGCCAAATTTGCACTAGCAATATAAAAGCACTTTAATACAGGGACTTCCCTGCACCATTCTGTAGGTAAAGTCTCCCATTATATCCTTTTATCAACACATTCCAGGAGTGTTCAAACACAATGCTGGTTTTTGGAGTCTTGCAGATATAGATACGTTCATTTTAAACAATTCATGTAGTTGCGCTAAAAACAACATGCACGTCAGCCAACACCAACTCTGAAGAAGTGTTTCAACCTGAAACGTCACCCATTCCTTCTCTCCAGAGATGCTGCCTCTCCCGCTGAGTTATTCCAGCTTTTTGTGTCTATCTTTGGTTTAAACCAGCATCTGCAGTTCCTTCCTGCACTAAATCCTGATGTGGGACATGCTGTACCTCACCTCAGACAAATATTAATTCAGTAACATCACAGACCCCTTCAGATCATCTCCTAAATCTTTATCTGAAGTTCTATGCTATATATTATCAGAAATCCAAAGATGATTTTAGACCTTTTAGACCTAAACTGAAAGCAAGGGTCAACATCATCAGGAAACTTACAGGCAACAGCTGGGGATCCAATGCACACACCCTCCGTACAGCAAGTTTAGCCCTAGTCTACTCTGTTGAGTAGCCCTAGTCTACTCAACAGCCGAGTTTTGCTCAACAGCTTGGGCTAATAGCTGCCAAATGAGTTGACGCTGTCCTTTACTCTGCAATGCGGGTCATCACAGGCACGCTTAAGTCAACACCTTTGCAGTGGCTCCCTGTCCTTTCTCATATCGCCCTTACCAGCATACACAGAAGGGAGAGGATGTTGAAAGATTGGTGCACCATCGAGGCTAACCCTGCCCTTCCCATCCATGTTGACTTGAACAATCTGCCAAACGTGCGCCTGAAGTCCAACAAACCCTTCAGGTCTTCTGTTAAATCCCTGGAAGACGTTGACTCCAAGACTGAGTGGCACAGAGCCTGGAAAGATACAAACACCAACCACGGAGAGGTCATCACAGACCCCACAGTGAAACCACCGGCAATGTCTAACCCGGATCAGAATCCGCACCTTCCATGCAAGAACAGCCCATCACCTACATAAGTGGGGAATGACAGACAGCCCTGCTTGCAACTGCGGACATCCAGACCAGACTATCCCAAACATCGTGAATGACTGCTCACTGAGGCTTTTATCTGGGGGCATCAAAACCATCTGCCCAGTAACTGATGCTGTCCTGGCCTGGATGTCTACCCATGTTCTACAACTTTAGGCTGTGCATACCATATGCAGGAAGATGACCTTTTAGACAGTCAAGACGCAGCAAGACACTTCAAACACTTTCTGAACAAGGGAAAGGATAAAAAAGAAAATAGCAGCCTAACTTTCACCTCATGATCATTCAGTGATTGCTTCAGAAAAATGATAGTTGATAACTGAACATGGACAAATTCAAATTTTTCATGATGTTCCTCACAGCCATGCCTAACAACACGGGCTTTCGAATGGAAACAGAGGATTCTGTAATCTGGAGCAAACAACAAACTGCTGGAGGAACTCAGCGGGTCAGGCAGCATGTGTGGATGCAAGAGGATAGTCAATGTTCTGGTTGAGACTCTTCATCTGGACTGGCTGTCAATGTCCACTTAACTCACACTGAGAAAACAATGCACATTGAACAATCCCTGCAGATGTTACCCACAAATGTACAAGGATGGTCAAACAGTTTTTTTTTGTAGAACGCAAGTGTATGAAACTACAGATCTTCTTGGACTTGGAGCTCTCAATGTGCTAGAGTCATTGAGCCATACAACATGGAAACTGACCCTTTGGCCCAACTTGCACATGTTGGCCAAGATGCCCCATCTATACTAGTCTCATCTACACATTTGGGCCATATCCCCCTAAACCTTTCCTATCCATTTACCTGTCCAAATGTTTTTTAAATGTTGTTTTAGTACCTGCCTCAACTATCTCCTCAGACAGCTCATTCCATATACCCACCACCCTCTGCATGAAAAAAAATGTCCCTCAGTTTCCTATTAAATCTTTTTCCTCTCACCTTAATCCTATGTCATCTGGTTCTTGATTTCCCTAGTCTGGGTAAAAGACTGTGCATTCACCCTATCTATTTCCCTCATGATCTTTTGAACCTCTATAATATCATCCCTCAGCCTCCTATGCTCCAAGGACTAAAGTCTTAGCCTGCCCAACCACTCCCTATAGCTCAGGCCCTCAATTCCTGGCAACATCCTCGTAAATCTTCTCAACTCTCTTTCCATCTTAACAATATCCTTCCTATAGCAAGGGGATTAAAACTGAAGAAATACTACAAATGCGGCCACCCCAACGTCTTGTACAACTGTAATATAACATCTCAACAACTATACTCAATACCCTGACTGATGAAGGCTAATGTACTGAAAGCCTTCTTGACCACCCGACCTACCTTACACGGAACTATGTACCTACATTCCTAGATCACCCTGCTCTACAGCACTCACCTGCCATTCACTGGTTTGACTTTCCAAAATACACCTCCAACTTATCTGCATTAAACTCCTTTAACTATTCCTCAGCATACTTACCCAATTAATCAAGTTCCTGCTGTCATTTTTGATAACCATCTTCGCTATCTATGGTTCCTGTCACTTTAGTCATCTGCAAACTTAATATCTTATGCCTTCGACAGTCTCATCCAATTTGCTGATATAAATCACAAACAGTAATGGGCTCAGCACTGATCCTTGAGGCACAGCACTAGTCACAAGCCGCCAGTTTGAAAAGCAACCCTCATCACCCTCTGCTTCCTTCCATGAAACCTATTATCTATCCAGTTGGCTAGGCCTCCCTGGATCCCATGCAATCCAATCTCCCAGAACATCCTATCATGAGGAACCTAATCAAACACCTTCATGAAGTAGATTTGGACAATGTTTACACCTTTGTCCTCATCAGCCTTTTTGGTTACTGCTTCAGATTTGTAATATAGTATTCCCACGTTAAAAACATGCTTTCTATCATTAATCAGGCTGTCTATCCAAATATCTCTCCAGTACTTACCTCCACAGATGTTAGGCTCACTTATCTATAGTTCGACACCCTCTTTCCCTTAATGACATAAAATTTGTTTGGATTTCCCTTAATATTATCTACCAGAACGATCTTCTGCCCCTTTTGTGTCCTCGTGATTTCCCTCTTAAGTACGCTCCTTAAAACTCTTCCAGGGATACACTTGATCCCAGTTAACTATGCTGTCCGAGGCCTCCTTCTTTTTCCTAGCCAGAGCTTCAATTTGTCTCATCATCCAAGCTTCCTTACTCCTGCCTCAACCTTCTCTCTAACAAGAACACGCACACCCTAAACTGTCATTTTACACTTTTAAAAGAATCACACTTTTCAGACGTTCCTTTGCCCACACTATAATTCCTACTGCTATAATTCCTGTGGACTACCTATCACTAGTTGACCTGTGTATGCAAATGGTCATTACTTTTTGATGAATATATCATCTGTTCTCTGACTATAACTTTGATAGTCCTATCACTGAATATTTTAACGTTCACTCACACACTGGCCTTTTTCTTCCTAAAGCATTGCAAATTAAGGACAGTACCTCATCTTCCTCCCCAATATCTTCAGAAGCACCCTCAGAGCTGAACATTAAACTTTTGAACCTCAGACCATCCCAATACCCCAACCTATCCACCACCATTAATAGAAACAGGAATGCCATGGTCGAACGGATCACCATTTTTAAGCGTTTAATCCTTGTGTAGGAAGGAACTGTGGATGTTGGTTTATATCAAAGATTGACACAAAGTGCTGGAGAAACTCAGCATGTCAGGCAGCATCTCTGGAGAAAAGGAATAGGTGACATTCATGGTTTCCACCCAAAAAGTCACCTATTCCTGGTGTCCAGAGAAGCTGCCTGTCCCACTGCCTTACTCCAGCATTATGAACCTTCTAAACCTTCTGAATCTTGTAGTCGGCAGGACAGTACTCTGCATATCGCCAACTTGGACAATTTTTTACTTTTTTTAATCAAGCCAATTAACCTACAAACCTGTACGTCTTTGGAGTGTGGGAGGAAACCGAAGATTTCGGAGAAAACCAGGGGAGAATGTACAAACCCCATACAGACAGCACCCGTAGTCAGGATCGACCCGAGTCTCTGGCGCTGCATTTTTGCTGTAAGGCAGCAAATGTACCGCTGTGCAACCGTGACTGCCCAATTATATGTCAATCTTCAAAGTTTAACCCTTGTATTCAATTGAATAAAATACTTTATTGCCACATGTGACAAGTCACAGTGAAATTCTCTGCTTGCATACCCAAGGTATGCAAATAGGCGCCATATAAAGGGCGCGTCTTCTTCTTGCGTATGGCGTGCGCAGCCTAAAGTTGTAGGACAACTTGTTCTATTTTTTTGATAAATATTTTTATTAGAAGAACATATTAAATGAAGAATATACTTGTCACATACATTCTTAATATTATTAATATTAACAAGTATGTCTTATTTGTACTTCTATGCATTTTTTAGGTTTTTACGCAGATATGAAAATATAGATATAAATAAAGAAAAATAGAAAATCAAAAAGATGAATGAAGTATTAAACAGATTATCCATCACTGGCGATATATCCATGGTTTGTCATGTGTGAGTCTATTCCTTCATTCAGGCTCCCGCACCAAGCCACTTTGACCCTTTAAATATTCAATAAATGGAGACCACATCCCTCTGAAAAGATCCAACTTGTCCAGTAGGACAAGCCTTAATCTTTCCAGATGAAGTAAATCCACATTTTGGTTGTGGGGGATGTAAGACCTTTCCAAAATTTCAATATTATTTTTTTCCCCAATTATTAAACTATAGTCAATAAAAATTCTTTGATTCGTTGTTATTACTTGACCTGTTTCTAATATTCCCAATATTATTAATTTTGAGTCAGGAATCAAATTCGTATATACAACTTTCGAAATTATCTTAAATATTTCTGTCCAAAATTTGGTAATTTTTATACAATTTGTAAATGAATGCGTTAAGTTAGCTTCTAAGTGCTGACATTTATCACATATGGCACGTATATTTGAAAAAATACTATGTAATTTGGATTTTGAATAATGTAATCTATGTAATATTTTAAATTGTATAAGAGAGTGTCTAGCATTTAACGAGCAGTGATGTACATGTTGTAAACTTTCATCCCATACTTCTGGTCTGATTATTTGACCTAATTCGTTTTCCCATGATTGCCTATATATTTCTGTCGCTGGGACATTGTTTTCCAATAAAATGTTATAAATATATGATATCAATTTTTCTGTGTTCGGGTGCTTATTTAGACATTCATCTAAAATTTCTGTCTTTCTATTTCTAATTTCCTGTGTGTTTGCTTTTACATAGTCTCTAATTTGTAAATATCTAATCTTTTGAATGTAATGCATAAATTTGTTGTAATTCTTGAAATGAAAGGAAGGTGTTTTCCCTGTAGAGATCGCCCATGAACTTATTCTATTTGATCTTACTTAATTGTGCACGTCGGGTTGATTGAATTCGTTGAAACAGGGCGGACCACGTGAAGGTTGCAATCTCCCACCCCATAAAGGGCGCTGACAAAGTTACAATGTGAATGGGGCAGATAAGGGATTTTGTGTCCTCTCCTTGGCTCTTTGATAAAACTCCAATAATCTGGCATCTTGGGACCGGTCTTGCTGAAGTGAAAGAACCGACGGAGTCTCTTTTCATCTCTAGCCTTTGTCGATGCTGCCTGATGCGCTGAGTTACTCCAGCACGTTGTGTTCTACTGTCGGAGTGTCAGATATTGCTCTTATCAAAACACCAAAATGCGCTTTCAATTCACCTTTTTTGATGTTACAAAGTATGATAAATTTACAAGTGAACCAGATAAGTTTAAAGGGAGATTGGGAATGTGCGAAAAACTCAAACAGATTCATAATATAGTATCTCCCACATTAAAACCATGCTTCCTATCTAAAATGTAAAGGGAGCACAAGGAACATGATCCAGTGAACCCGATGCCAAGCCATTGGGACATCCGAACACTAAAATAGATGATCTGAGTGACAATAGACACAGGAGTAGGCCATTCGGCCCTTCGAGCCAGCACCGGCATTCAATGTGATCATGGCTGACCGTTACTGTGTTTCTGATAACCGCTGCCCGAGTTTCAATTCTTCTCAGCCTGCACCCTTTACAGTTTCCCCGCGAACCCCCAATGTCCTCCATCCCCGTGTATTCTTGTACGTTACTTTCCCACTTTGCTAATAAGCATTTGTCAGCAACTACCGCATCCACTATTGATTTATTTTTATTGTGTTCAGTACGATTTAGGAGCTTTCTAACTTTTCTTTCTGAAGAACAACTATCCCATTTCAAAAGCACGTTTAGAAGTGAAGCGCTCTGATGCATCCCACGGTCCTGCCAAACTGTGCACCAAAGATACTGTAGCGGAGCACAAGAATCCCGGACGAGGGGAAATGCTGCTGAAAGGTTACCGTGTCCTTCTTCCGAAATACTTCGTGCATGGGACTTCCTGTAGCTAGCTGTGAGCTTTTTGTTTTACAGCCTAGGGTCCCATTTTTGCTCACAAAATCAATAACTACGGTTGCCTGACTGAGGAATCAAATGATTAATGCAATGAAACAGCAGCAGGAAGCAGCTGCTGGGCCCACGCAATGCCTTTTACCTTGGTCAGTAACCGAGTTCTCCGACAGCTTAGCGGTGAATATCAGAGTAGGGCCGCCGCATGAGTGACAGCCGGAGACACGGCCCCCGGGCCACGGCGGCGGCTCCTCTGCTCTGCTCTGCTCCGCTCTGCTCCCCCGGGTCCACACGCCCGCCCGCCGGCCGGCCGCGCTCGCGTTAACTCGCCTGTCGACCAGGAAATGCTCGCCCTGCAATTCAGTGCCTCGCTAAAACCCGCCCCCGAATGCCCTCGTTTCCTGGACAAATCATTCCAAGACAGATCTGCATTAGACAGAGCAACAAGCAACCTCTTAATTGCTTCGCATTGTTTCCCCCAGATCGCTAAATTGCAATTTGTGGACCATCGAGGAAGGGGCAGGGATTAATTAAATCGTTCTTTTAAAGAGACAGGATGGTCTTTAATTGACCATTTAACGAGGAATTACTTTGTCAATGTACGATGAGTTTGCAATTTGAAGCTCAATAATGATCAGCTGTAAAGCCATGCCATGTATATCTACGGAGTTGTTTGTGAGCAGCACTCATTAAAATAACACAAATTACATTGCCAACATTTTATTTTTTAACTCTATGTAAATACATCATTCCTGCAGGAATAAGGTTTATTTATTTTTTAATCTCAAGAGTGTGGTTGTATTATTTTTGAAAATAATTACTTGCAGCATGTCCACGTAACCGTAAAAAACACAGATTATCAAGATAGGGAACCTTGGTTAACAAAGGAAAATAAAGGTTTGATCACGAAAAAGAAACTGAATAAACTGTTAGTGAATAAACTGAATAAACGGTTTTAAACTGAATAAGGGGGGTGGGGTGTCAAATGGGATAGTCGAGGGTGGAGTTAAAGGAAAAGAGAGTAAAGGGATGGGTAATGACCCCAGAATTAACGGGAAAGGAAGCTCACAAAGGGATATGGCCAAGTATAATAGGGGTCGATGTGAAAGGTGATATGCGTAAGGATTTCAAAGTATTGTATATGAATGCGCGAAGTATAAGAAGTAAAGTAGATGAGCTTGAAGCTCAGTTAGAGGTTGGTAGATATGACATTGTGAGGATTACTGAGACGTGGCTGCAGGAGGATCGGGCCTGGGAACATAATAATTCAGGGTTATACATCCAATAGAAAGGACAGGCAGGTGGGCAGAGGAGGGGGGGGGGGGTAGCTCTGCTGGTGAGGGATGGAATTCAGTCCCTTGCGAGGGAAGACAAAGGGATTGACGAGGTAGAGTCACTGTGGATTGAGTTGAGGAATTGTAAAGGGACAAAGACACTAATTGGTGTTATATACAGACCCCCAAATAGTAGCCCGGATGTAGGGTGTAAGTTGCAGCAGGAGTTAAAACTGGCATGTAACAAAGGTAATGCCACTGTGGTGATGGGGATTTCAATATGCAGGAAGACTGGGAAAATCAAGTTGGTTCAGGACCCCAAGAAAGAGAGTTTGTAGAGTGCCTCCGAGATGGTTTCTTAGAGCAGCTTGTAATGGAGCCGACCAGAGAAAAGGCAATTCTGGATTTAGTGTTGACCAATGAACCAGATATGATAAGAGAACTCGAGGTAAAGGAACTGCTTGGAGGTAGTGATCATAATATGATCAGTTTTAATCTGCAATTTGAGAAGGAGAACGTTAAATCGGAAGTGGCAGTGATGCAGTTGAACAAAGGGGACTATGAAGGCATGAGAGGGGAGCTGGCCAAAGTAGACTGGAAAGGGATCCTAGCAGGAATGACGGTGGAACAGCAATTGCAGGAATTTCTGGGCATAATCCGGAAGACGCAGGATCATTTAATTCCAAAAAGGAAGAAAGATTCTATGGGGAGTAGGTGGCAACCGTGGCAACACAGCAAAGAGCAGCAGAGGATTGGGAAACTTTCATAGGACAACATAGGACAATAGGGCTAAAAAGATGAAGTATGAGGGGAAGCTGGCCAGGAATGTAAAGAAGGATAGTAAAAGCTTCTTTACATATGTTAAGGGAAAAAGAGGAGCAAAGTCAAGTGTGGGTCCCTTGAAGACAGACATGGGTAAAATTATTATGGGCAACAAGGAAATGGCAGAAGAGTTGAATAGGTACTTCGGATCTGTCTTCACTAAGGAAGACACAAACAATCTCCCAGATGTACTGGAGGACAGAGGATCTAAGGAGGTAGAGGAACTGAAAGAAATTTTCATTAGGCGAGAAATAGTATTGGGTAGGCTAATGGGACTGAAGGATGATAAATCCCCTGGGCCTGATGGTCTGCATCCCAGGGTCCTCAGGGAGGTGGCTCTAGAAATAGTGGACGCATTGGTGATCATTTTCCAATGTTCAAGAGATTCAGGATCAGTTCCTGTGGATTGCAGGATAGCTAATGTTATCCCACTTTTCAAGAAAGGAGCGAGAGAGAAAACGGGGAATTACTGAGCCTGACTTCGGTGGTGGGAAATATGTTGGATTCAATTATTAAAGAGGTAATAATGGGGCATTTGGATAGCAGTAAAAGGATTAGTCCAAGTCAACATGGATTTATGAAAGGGAAATCATGCTTGACTAATCTTCTGGAATTTTCTGAGGATGTGACAAGTAAAATGGATGAAGGGGTACCAGTGGATGTAGTGTATCTAGACTTTCAGAAAGCCTTTGATAAGGTCCCGCACGGGAGACTGGTGACTAAAATTAGAGCACATGGTATTGGGGGTAGGGTGTTGACATGGATAGAAAATTGGTTGGCAGATCGGAAGCAAAGAGTAGGATTGAACGGGTCCTTTTCAGAATGGCAGGCAGTGGGGAGTGGAGTGCCGCAAGGCTCAGTGTTGGGGCCACAACTGTTTACCGTATATATGATTTGGAAGAGGGAATTAGGAGCAACACTAGCAAGTTTGCCGATGACACAAAGCCGGGTGGCAGTGTGAACTGTGAAGAGAATGTTAGGAGGTTGCAGGGTGACCTGGACAGGTTGAGTGAGTGGGCAGATGTGTGGCAGATGCAGTATAATATAGATAAATGTGAGGTTATCCACTTTGGCGGCAAAAACAAGGGGGCAGATTATTATCTCAATGGGGTTAGGTTAGGTAAGGGGGAAGTACAGAGACCTGAGTGTCCTTGTACACCGGTCACTGAAAGTTGGCGTGCAGGTACAGCAGGCAGTGAAGAAAGCTAATGGAATGTTGGCCTTCATAACAAGAGGATTTCAGTATAGGAGTAAAGAGATTCTTCTGCAGTTGTATAGGGGTTTGGTGAGACAACATCTGGAGAATTGTGTACAGTTTTGGTTTCCTAATTTGAGGAAGGACATCCTTGTGATTGAGGCAGTGCAGTGTAGGTTCACGAGATTGATCTCTGGGATGGACTGTCATATGAGGAAAGATTGAAAAGACTAGACTTGTATTCACTGGATTGTATTAGAAGGATGAGGGGGAATCCTATAGAAACATATAAAATTATAAAAGGACTGGACAAGTTAGATGCAGGAAAAATGTTCCCAATGTTGGGCGAGTCCAGAACCAGGGGCCACAGTCTTAGAATAAAGGGGAGGTCATTTAAGACTGAGGTGAGAAAAAACTTTTTCACCCAGAGAGTTGTGAATTTATAGAATTCCCTGCCACAGAGGGCAGTGGAGGCAAAATCACTGGATGGATTTAAGAGAGAGTTGGATAGAGCTCTAGGGGCTAGTGGAGTCAAGGGATATGGGGAGAAGGCAGGCACGGGTTATTGATAGCGGACGATCAGCCATGATCAGAATAAATGGTGGTGCTGGCTCAAAGGGCCGAATGGCCTCCTCCTGCACCTATTTTCTATGTTTCTATGTTTCCATGTGTATTTTATGAGAGGCAAATTGAGGTGAGGAGACAGGAAATATGGCATATTGCCAGTGACACATACATACTTCCACAGATAATCCTGGGAACCACAGGAAGGTTGAAAGGGAGGCATAGTGGTAAGTCAAGCAGCATCTGAACAACAGGCTTCTGAACAGTCCTTCCATAAGCTAGGGTATTGTTTGGTTAATTTCTATCCCATTGAGGACATTGGACTTTGCTTAAGGAACTGATGTGCCACACTGCTGAGAACTCTATTCTGAACTCTGTAACTTCCACTTTACTCTTATCTATTGCATACGAGTTTGAACAGGTTGTTACTATTTATGGATCTGTTTGGATAGCAGGCAAAACAAAGTTTTGGAACATGTGACGATTATAAACCCAATCTAGCTTTCTTGCCTTCATAGGCATGGAATATGTTGCAGCAGTACATGACATTGGTTAGGCAAGACTTGGAATATTGTGTGCAATTCTGTCACTACACTTTAGAAGGATGTAGTAGTGCTAGAAACTGTACAGAAGAGATTCACCAGGAAGATACCTGCAGATCATAGTTACAAGGAGGGATTAGATAGACTGGGATTGAACACAGGAGGACGATCTTGTAGACATTTATAAATGGGCACATCGATAGAGTCGATAGCCACAGTCTTTATCTGGGTAGTGTTTAAGGTGAGAGGGAAATCTGTCAAGCAAGATTTTCTGTGAGGCAAGGTCTGAAGAAGGGTCTCGACCCGAAACGTCACCCAATACTTCTCTCCAGAGATACTGCATGTCCCGCTGAGTTACTCCAGCATTTTGTGTCTACCTTCGATTTAAACCTGCATCTGCAGTTCCTTCCTACACAGGCAAGGTCTTCACAGAGTTGTACATGGGGCAGAGGTGATAGAGGCACGTATGTATAGTCACCGAGCTTCCCCCCTGCTTTGCCACAATACTTTTTATTGGATGTAGAAACCTCTGACAAAGTCAGCAGTTATCCCCATCCCCAATTGCATATGCAGTTTAAGAGGTGATAGGGAGCTTGATTCATCTAGACAAGTAGAACGTCTCCCATCTTGCTCCTGACCTTGTAACTAGTGGAAAGAATTTAGGAAATCAGAAACCAAGTCACTAGCTGCAATTGTTGAGTTACTGTCAAAAGCAGGCCTCAGGTGCATGCAACTGCTTGCTGCAGGACGCTCAGCCTCTGATCTGTTTTTGCAGCTACTTTGTATCTGTGGCTAGATACAAATTCCCTGTACTAGATGAGTTTTTGATCAAGAGTGAGCCCCAAGATATTGATGATTGAGGATTTGGTAATGGTAATGCCACAAAATGTCAAGTGTAAGTGGTTAGATCTCTCTAATCATCATTCCCTGGCACCTAATATTGCTTGATTTTTGTCAAGCGCACCGACACAGTAAAAAAAAACAACTTTATTTTGCATACTATCCAGACAAGCTGGTTACCAAACTCACAGAACTGGGTCTCTGCGCATCCCTCTGCAATTGGATCCTCGACTTCCTCATTCACAGACCACAGACTGTTCATATTGGTGGAAATGTGTCAGACTCGATAACAATCACCACGGGAGCACCTCAAGGCTGCGTGCTCAGCCCCCTGCTGTACTCACTCTATACTCATGACTGCGTAGCCGGTCACAGTGTGAACTCCATCATCAAGTTCGCTGACGACACCACTATAGTGGGACGTATCACTGATGGGGATGAGTCGGAGTACAGAAGAGAGATCGAGCAACTGTCCATAAGGTGCCAGCACAATAACCTGGCCCTCAACACCAGCAAAACCAAGGAACTGATTGTGGACTTTGGAAGGAGTAGGATGGGGACCCAGAGTCCTGTTTATATCAACGGGTCGATGGTTGAAAGGGTCAAGAGCTTCAAATTCCTGGGCGTGCACATCCCTGAAGACCTCTCCTAGTCCGAGAACACAGATGCAATTATTAAGAAAGCCCATCAGCGCCTCTACTTCCTGAGAAGGTTACGGGAGAGTCGGTCTGTCAAGGAGGACTCTCTCTAACTTCTACAGGTGCACAGTAGAGAGCTTGCTGACTGGTTGCATCGTGGCTTGGTTCGGCAACTTGAGTGCCCTGGAGAGGAAAAGACTACAAAAAGTAGTAAACACTGCCCAGTCCATCATCGGCTCTGACCTTCCTTCCATCAAGGGGATCTACCACAGTCGCTGCCTCAAAAAGGCTGGCAGCATCAAGGACCCACACCACCCTGGCCACACACTCATCTCCCTGCTACCTTCGGGTAGAAGGTACAGGAGCCTGAGAACTGCAACAACCCGGTTCAGGAATAGCTACTTCCACACCGCCATCAGGCTATTAAACCTGGCTCGGACAAAACTCTGAACATTAATACCCCTCCATCTGTTATTTGCACTTTATTAATTTATTAATTAATGTGTGTATTTAAGTATATAACTGTAGTCAATGCCTACTATGTTCTGTTGTGCTATGCAAAGAAAGAATTTCATTGTCCTGTCAGGGACACATGACAATAAACTCTTTTGACTTTACTTGACTTGACAGATCATACCATACGAGTACCACAGGTAGTGCAAAAGAGAAAATAATCAGAGAGCAGAAAATATTGTTACGGCCACAAATAAAATTTAGATTTAAAAAGTGCAAGTGATGCAACCTTGGAAGGTCGGGAATATATCCTGAGCATTTGATAACCACAGGGAATTAGCAGTTCTTCAATCTGTGTGCACAAATTTTAGTTACCACTTCTAGACTGCATTAGTGCATGATCTTATGTTTTGTAACATGTAAATAGCAACTACACTATTTGCTGAGGTGTTGTGAATTGCATTAAACATTGTGTATTGTGAATTTAATGTATAGAGCATCCCAACTTCTGACCAGATAAAGCAGATGTTTCGACCTGCTTTCAGAAACTCCTGCAATGATGTCCTGGGGACTGGGGCAACTGGCCTCAATCAATGAACAACAGGTGCATGAGTAGGTCATTCGGCCCTTCGAGCCAGCACCGTCATTCATTGTACATCATGGCTGATCATTCACAATCAATACCCCGTATCCCTCAACTCCACTATCTTTTATGGCCGCTTTGAAAGGGACAACCAAGAGTTGGCCATCAAGGCTGTGCTCCCCGATGACCACCAGCCCCTCACACTCAACCCCTATGACGTGCAGCATGGCACTGAGTAGGATCAATGTACGTAAGGCTCAACGGCACTCCACTCCGCCCTCTCCCACCTCGACAACAGAAACACTTATTGAGAATGTTGTTCATCGACTACAGCTCAGCATTCAACACCGTTATCCCCTCGAAATTGATCGCCAAACTCGATGACCTGGGCATCAACCCCCCCCACCTGCAATTGGTTACTGGACTTTCTATCCAACAGACCACAGTCTGTTAGGTTGGATAACCATTCCTCTTCTACACTAACCCTGAACACTGGCGTACCCCAGGGCTGCGTGCTGAGCCCCCTCCTCTACTCCCTCTTCACCTATGAGTGCATACCTGTACATGGTACTAACATCATCATCAAGTATGCAGATGACACAACAGTGATTGGCCTCATCAGCGACAACGATGAGTCGGCCTACAGGGAGAAGGTTCAGCTCCTAACAGCATGGCGTGCCGACAATAACCTGGCCCTCAACTCCAAGAAGACGAAGGAGCTCATTGTTGACTTCAGGAGATCAAGAGGCTGCACGCACAACCCCATCCATATCAACGGGACGGAGGTGGAACGTGTCTCCAGCTTCAGGATCTTGGGGGTCAACATCTCCGATGACCTCTCCTGGACCCACAACACATCCTCGCTGATCAAGAAGGCTCACCAGCGTCTCTTCTTCCTGAGGAGACTTAAGACGGTCCACCTGTCTCCCCAGATTCTGGTGAACTTCTACCGCTGCACCATCGAGAGCATCCTTACCAACTGCATCACAGTATGGTATGGTAACTGCTCTGTTGCCGACCGGAAAGCTCTGCAGAGGGTGGTGAAGATCGCCCAACGCATCACAGGCTCCTCACTCCCCTCCACTTGAGTTCTGTCCATAGTAAACGATGCCTGCACAGGGCGCACAGCATCGTCAGGGACAGCTCACACCCCAACCACAGACTGTTTACCCTCCTCACATTTGGGAGACGCTACAGGTCCCGCCGCTGCCGGACCAGCAGGCTCAAGAACAGCTTCTTCCCTGCGGCTGTCACACTTCTCAACGCTGCACCTCAATGACTGCCTGTCTCCACCCCTCACCCCCTCCCGGACTATCCAATCACTAGCAAATTGCACGGACACCACTGCATATGTATATGTATTACTTGTTTATTCGTAAGTTCGCCCTTCGGAGATACCAATTGCATTTCGTTGTCTCTGTATTGTACACTGCACAATGACAATAAAGATTGAATTGAATTGAATCTTTAAGTGCTCCATCTAACTCTTTCTTGAAAGCATTCAGAGAATTGCTGTCCACTGCTTTTGAGGCGGAGAATTCCACAGATTCACAACCCTCGGTGTGAAAAGGTTTTTCCTCATCTCCGTTCTAAATGGCTCATCACTTATTCTTAAACTGTGCCCCCTGGTTCTGGACTCCCCCAACATCGGGAACATGTTTCATGCCTCTAGCATGTCCAAACCCTTAATAATCTTATATGTTTCAATAAGATTCCCTCTCATCCTTCTAAATTCCAGAGTATACAAGCCCAGCCACTCCGTTCTATCAACATATGACAGTCCCACTATCCCGGGAATTAACCTTGTGAACTAACCTCGTGAACCTACGCTGCACTCCCTCAATAGCTAGCAGACCGAAACAGCACACAATATTCCAGGTGCAATCTCACTAGGGCCCTGTACAGCTGGAGAAGGACCTCTTTGCTCCAATACTCAACTCCTCGTGTCATGAAGTCCAACATGCTATTAGCTTTCTTCACTGCCTGCTGTACCTGCATGCTTACCTTCAGCAACCGATGGACTAGGACCCCAGATTTCCTTGTACTTCCCCTTTTCCTAACATGACACCATTCAGATAATAATCTGCCTTCCTGTTTTTGCCACCAAAGTGGATAACCTCACATTTATCCACATTAAACCGCATCTGCCATGCATCTGCCCACTCATCCAACCTGTCCATGTCACCCTGCATCCTCATAGCATCCCCATCACAGTTCACACTGCCACCCAGCTATGTGTCATCTGCAAATTTGCCCCATTTGCCCCAAAAAACCCCAATCCCCTAATTTAAATTATCAATGTACATTATAAATAGCTGCAGTCCCAGCACCGAGCCTTGCGGTACCCCTCCAGCCGCTGCCTGCCATTCTGAAAGGGACCCGTTAATCCCTATTCTTTGTTTGCTGTCTGCCAACCAATTTTCTATCCATGTCAGTACCCTACCCCCAATAACATGTGCTCTAATTTTGCCCACTAATCTCCTATGTGTGACCTTATCAAAGGCTTTCTGAAAGTCCAGGTACACTACATCCTCTGGTTCTCCCTTGTCCATTTTCCCAGTTACATCCTCAAAAAATTCCAGAAGATTAGTCAAGCATTATTTCCCCTTCATAAATCCATGCTGACTCTGTTATTGTTACTGCAATCCAAATGTGCAGCTATTTCATCTTTTATAATAGACTCCAGCTTCTTCCCCACCACGGATGTCAGGCTAACTGGTCTATAATTCCTTGTTTTCTCTCTTCCTCCTTTCTTGAAAAGTGGGATAACATTAGCTAACCTCCAATCCACAACAACTGATCCTGAATATAGATCAGTCTGAAGAAGGGACTCGACCCGAAACGTCACCTACTCCTTTTCTCTTTAGATGCTGCCTCACCCGCTGAGTTTCTCCAGCACTTTTGTCTACTTCTGAATCTATAGAACATTGGAAAATATGTGCACTCTGATGTCTGAATGTTGTCTGACCTGTAGGATTGGACTGCTTAATTCACTGAGATTTGAATGGTATTGCACATTATGCAGTTATCAGCGAACATCAGGTGGGAGAGCAATAACTGCAGTAGATGTGTGACTGACAGTGGTGGGATCCCGTTGGAG
This sequence comes from Okamejei kenojei, assembly GCA_035221665.1. NCBI lineage: Eukaryota > Metazoa > Chordata > Chondrichthyes > Rajiformes > Rajidae > Okamejei > Okamejei kenojei. The sequence goes on from CM069140.1 coordinate 40,321,992, forward strand.
GTGGCGAAAATCTCAGAGGATTATAGGTTGTAAGCGACGGCTGGTAGGGTGGAAGGTGAGGACGGGGGACTCTGTCCTTCTTACGAGTAGGGGGATGGGGAGTGAAAGCGGAGCTGCAGGATATAGAAGAGATCCGGGTGAGAGCCTCATTTATAGTAGAAGAGGAAAACCCGCATTCCCTAAAGAATGAGGACATCTCCGATGCCCTGGTTTGGAACACCTCATCCTGGGTGCAGAAGCGGCATAGATGGAGGTATTGGGAGTGGGGGATAGAATCCTTACAGGAAGCAGGTTGGGAAGAAGTGTGGTCCAGATAGCCATGGGAGTCAGTGGGTTTGTAGTAGATGTCGGTCAGTAGTCGGTTACCTGCGATTGAGATGGTTAAGTCCAGAAACGGTAGGGAGATTTCGGAAATGGTCCAGGTGAATTGAGTGCCGGATGGAAGTTAGTGGTGAAATGGATGAAGTCAGAGAGTTCTGCATGGGTGCACGAGGTAGCAACAATGCAGTCATCAATGTAGCGGAGGTAGAGTTCGGGGATAGTGACTCACCCTCTGAGTTTCTCCAGCTTTTTTGTCTACCTTTGATTTTTCCAGCATCTGCAGTTCTTTCTTAAACACCTCTTATCGACAGGATCAGTTTCTTATATAACCATAAAGCTTCTTTACATAAAGTTATAAACATAAGCAGGAGTGTAAATTTCAGGAATGTCCTTCTGGATGGAGGCAGTTTGCACAAAACATAATTTTAAATCCTCTCTTTACCAGAAACCCATTTCAGGCTTATAACTTTTAAGATTTTGCATATTCCCATTTTGTTCCTCTAATTTTTCTGTAGCTTTGATGTGGTCCAATATGTTTCATTACTTAATTATAAGAAAGTGAAAGGATTGAATACAAAGAGTGCTAGAATTGTGGTCTGAGTTAGTTGAAAAATTAATTGCGCCCGACTGACACACACAATTATTAACAACCCCGTGCGCATCTTGTGACAAAGATGCTCTATGTCCTGCTGCTCCATTCTTGCTTCATGGAGACCACATCCCGCACTTAACTATTCCTGTGTTTTATCTAATTTGCGGAATTGCACATTAACTGCCTATCAGATTAATCATAGAAGAGTGTTCGGTAATTAATAAATAAGTAATGTCCCCTTTATAACAACTGTCAATAACAGCCAATTCATCTCATCTGTCCATAATTCAAGTATGGAATCATGTTTTCTTTCAACATTGAAAAGTTGGTTGTTACTTATTCTTCTATACCTGATTTAACGTGGAATTCATCCACTCAAATTCGTCCTCTGACCAGCCCATGCTATTTCTCAATTTCGATCTTTTACGAGCTATGGACTGTCCATTATCCATCAGTGTCCGGTTATCATTAAAATGTTTAGGCTGAGAATTGATTTGACACTCCAAGACCGTGAGATGTCCTGCTGCAGGAAATTTCCAGCCCATTCTGGGAATTAATTACCTTAACAAAAGTTAGCTTAAACAGTTTAATAATGATCAAACATTTAAAAAGAATCCCACATCTATTTTTATAGACACAATTATTCATAGCACAGAGAAGACAATATATACAGACAATAAACAATGCTTATTGGTAGTAAATGTAGCTTCATACAAAATATCAACTGAACAGGTAGAATACAATAATACTGTACAAAACTGATTTATTAATCCTGTATTTTTAAATTGTAACTCATTAAATTGTGATTTTTACTCACACCATAAAACTGCAACAAGCTATATTAAAGAACCTTTTCTAAATTAGGGCTGTGCACATGAATGATCACATATCCTGCATATACTTTTGACTTCAATCTCACAAATGGTCAAATATCTTTTAACCGAAAAATACAGACATTGCTCTGGAAAAGTATTTATAGTATGTTACCATGCATTAACATGAATGTCAATATATTCCTTCTACTTTGATTTTAACAAAAAACAATGCATAGCAACTTGAGCAATAAGTGAAAAAATGACATGAAACAAATGAATGCAGAATATTCATGAACCATATATCATAATTTGGAAAAAAGAACATTAGATGGTAGCTTCAGCTCCAACTTGATTTGCCACCATCTATTTTCCCGATTCATAAGAACTCTCGTAAATTGCAGCCTTGGATCAAAAGTGAAAATCAATTCAATATTCCCCAGTGCTTTGTGATCGGTGGATTTGCTTTGGCTCAAGCTGTGACTAAATACTTTGGCAAGTAACTCACTTAATGCTATCTGCATAGATTTTCGAAATACTCATTTCTTGTGACTTGTTTGTTTTTAGAATCTCTACACTTTTCCTTTGTGAGCTTTAGTATATCTTGTGAGTTTGCTCTTGGAGACTAGTCATATATATTTCCAATAAAGGAGACTAGAACCTGTGACAGTGTCTGAGTGACTGAGTGATTTGTTAAACAGCGGTAGCCATTTAATGTTGTTGAATTAACCCATGACACTGTTCCAGTCAACTTGGTGTGTCCACATTTTGAAACTGCAGCATTTATCAAAACAGAAATATGGACCGTCAAATACTATAAAAAGATCTAGAAAAAAAACGGGGTTATTTTAAGAATTTAACACAAACAAATATAAAAAGTCAAACCACAAGAGCAAATTTTAAATTGCTTATGTGGTTTTTGAACTATGAGATTATGCAAAACAATATTATGCAAAACAATGCACCAAGATATGAAAGCTTTTTGTACTGATTGTTTCATCGAGTGGAATAAATTCAGTCATTTTTTTACCAAGTCATTGTGAATCAAAGGAAATATAACTACTTCTTTGAAGTCTGCAGAAGTCATTCCGCTTTTATTTTACATTTTACAAATTGCATTTTTCATGAAATAATTCAATTTCGTATTTTCCATGCTGTTTTGATTAGGACTATCTGGATTGTGTAATGAATTGGAAGATAAATAAATCATATTGGTAAAAGTTTTTCCATTTACATACCATAACAAATTATGCTAAACCACATTATCATAAAGTTAAATGGTCATTCTTTGATTTATTTGAACAGTCCTAATCCATTAACTAACAATAAAGCAGATACATTGGAGATGCACTGAACCTTCTGGCACAAACACACCAAAGCTGGGAAAAGCTGGGATAAAAAAAGTACTATAAATGTTGGTTGCTACATATATACTGGAGTAACTATAATTCTTATTAAAAATATAGCTTGATTCCTGTTACAATGAAGGTAGTGAAGTACAGGTGGACTAAAATGAGGGAAATGCAAGAATGGGATAACATGAAACTAGTGTGACTGGGTAATCAATGGTTGGCATGGACTCGGTGGACCGAAGGGCTTGTTTTCACGCTAAATCTTGTAATCAATCTTTTAATCACATACTAACAATTTTGAACTCTCAGGTTAGACAATTTTTAAAGGCCAGTAAACTCATTGTGAACAGGTAAAAATACGTTTGGAATTACGAATAACAGAACATTTATCAGTGGTCACCATTCTGCGTCTAAAAACTATTGCCAACTTCCAGCAATTAAAACTATTTAGCAGCAGGAATCCAAAGGGATTCCAAAATAAAGCAGAATTAAATTCCAGAAACCCCACCACACTGCAGACTCTAAGTCAATTGCTTTTAAGTTACGTTATCTTTAATTTTCAGTGAGGTTTTTTAGCGAAGGCAGCAGATGTCTCTGTTAACAACTGGCATGCATAACAACCGCTGCCGTTGGGTAGCTTGATTAATAACTGTGACAGAATTACTGTGGTTATACCGAGAAATGACACAGCTAGTTTATGTGGTATCTATTGATGATTAATTTCCCTGCCTCGTAAAGCAATAATTTCCACCAGGACTTTTAAAGAGGTATCCATCTGTGCAACCATGGGACAGCAGTTCAGAATCTAAAATTATTTCAAAGATATCAAGGAAAGCTCATTCAGTCACAGCAAATACTAATACAATGTAATTCATGATGCTGAATATTTTACATCGTGAAAGTTGTTTTGATTATTTTGCAATAAATGGTATATTTCTTTTAGCTGGGATCATTTGGGATCATATTGTCAGTCAGCAAATCTGACATTGGTATCAATCACTCTGTATGCAACCTGTCATCTTTATTATTTTACCTTTTGCATCTATCTTAATTCTGAAATGAAATTTGATTAGCACAGGTGTCAGAGGTTATGGAGAGAAGGCAGGAAAATGAGGTTAGGAGGGAGAGATAGATCAGCCATGATTGAATGGTGGAGCAGACTTGATGGGCTGAATGGCCTAATTCTACTATTTCCTATGAACTTATGAAACTAAAAATTATCTGTAACATTATTGTAAACGGTATTACCTATTCTTTCTGATGCATAGAAGAAGGATAAAGTAACATCTTGACTATTTTTCAGAGAAGCAGATAGGAAAGACGGTCAATTCTGGATAAGCATACAACTGCCATGTCAGATTGCACTATAAACAACAAATTAAAACTTATTCTTCTGCTAACAGCCCAGATTTCAGTAGTAAGACTCCACATGCCATTGTATGAGCTGAATCCAGAGGCTCATAGTTCCAAATGTTATACACGTCTCAAAACCCTATCTTGTTTTTGAAAGAGAAAATACGCCATTTCAAGACATTAGAGAAACGCTCGGTGCAACATTACTGCACTCAACATCTGTGGAAGTCCTCCTTAAATTATTTATTCCTTTAAAAAGTATTCCAGTCATTTAAAATATTTTTAAACTAGAAAAAACTGACTTGTGCCATTGAGACCCTTGTAGAAAGCCTTGCTAGCTTTGATATTCAAGTTAAAATAACAGAAATGTCTCAGAGGACCACGTTCAAATTCAAAGTATGACAGTTGGCCACATTCGGATGTAGATTTTCAAATAACTTGGATTTAGATGTTCTTGTCTGGATCGCAGGGGCCAGCTATTCCCCAGAAGCAGTTTGTTCCCAAATGAGCCACTCTAGAAACGGCCCAGTAGATAGATTTCTTGATTAAGTCGGGTGTCAGAGGTTATGGGGAGAAGGCAGGAGAATGTGGTTAGGAGGGAGAGATAGATCAGCTGTGATTGAATGGTGGAGTAGACTTGATAGGCCAAATGGCCTAATTCTACTCCTATTTCTTATGACCTTATGAGTGATCACACTCCATTGCAGCGGGAAAATTGCACGCCTTTACATTTTTTTAAAGTAAAATCCAAGTAAAGATCATTCTATTCATCTTTTTAAAAAAAAGTAGATTGTGGCCCAGGGAAATATGATGGACTTTACTGATATCTAATTTCCTTCAACAAACAAACCAAATTGTACTGAAAATTCTTCTGCTCTTTTACAGGTATTTCTAATTACCTTTCTTAAAATGCTGCTAGATTTTTCAATGTTGTTTCGTTTTTGAAAGTGAAACATCAGGTACTGATACCTGACAAATACATGCAGAATGAATTAAGTAGTTGATTCCACTCGACGCTCCACAATAGTTTCAAATTTACTGTTCTTGTCTTCGACAGTATAACCTGAAAGGAACAAATCCTCAATCTGGGCCAGAAACTCTTCTGTGACTGCAGTATTCCACTGATTCTCCAATGTTTTCCTCATCGATTCAAGCAGCTGCAGTGCAAGAGAGGATAAAAGTATTTTTATACTTTTTCATGTGATAATTTCATACTTCACAATATACTTAATCCAATATTTTAGTGCATGCTCAATATTACGATAACAACTTTTAGCGTTACATTATCTTTAACACTCATGAGCATCTCAAGACTAATTAAATAATATCCAACATTAATCCACTTAGTTGGATGTTGGGGAAAATGATCAAAACCTGGTCAAAGAAACAGGTTTGAAGGAGTATGTTAGAGGACAAAACACAGGCAGAGAAGTTAATGGAGAGAACTATTGGTGCCTAAGTTAAAGTATGTAGCAGTTGAGGGCACAGTCATCACTACAGGAATGATTAAATTCAAGAGGGCTATAGGAGGACAAAAGGTAGTTCTGAAATAATGGATCTGGAGGAAATTACAGAGACAGGGAAGGCTGATGTCAAGAAGAATTCCTAACATTAAACAAAGCATCAGGAGAGGTGGGCAGGTTTGGAGAATAAAGGGATGTTGAAAAAGGGGCTGTTGTTAGCAAGGATGGAATGGCCAAGGGTTAAGTTTTTGGGGAGAGATGTGACAACAACGTGAAGTGTGGGAAAAGTGAGTGAACAAAAATAATCATTTACATCAGCTAAAGTGGGACTAGAAGGGAATGAGTATTCAGCAATTCTGCTGAATAGATTCAAATGAGAAAGAAGTGGGTTTTACAAATGACCTCAGCCAAGAAACAACATGAGAGAAAAATGCAAATTTGCGAAAAGGATTTGGGAGGAGGGATCAACATAGGAAGAAACCAATTCTTATTAGGTCCTCGGAGCCACATGGGGACCATGATGGTCCAGGCAGGGAAAGAGAAGGGATGCAGAGCCCAGAGCCAATGCTTGGGGGTAACATTATCGTCCATTGACCAGATTTCTATGAAAGCCGTGCTGTCAATGAATATCAGACACACATGAATGACAAAGTAACAAATAAACGCTGAATATAGATGGGAGGGTTGCATGAATGTGGAGAGGGGTAGTTGATAGTTGATTCGCCAGCAGAAATTAAAGTCTCCAGGCAGACTCATTTCCTCAGAACCCCAACTGAACAATTGATTGTTGGTAGCCAAAAATGCTGGAGAAACTCAGCGGGTGAGGCGGCATCTATGGAGCGAAGGAAATAGGCAACGTTTCGAACCAAAACCCTTCTTCAGACTGATGGGGGGGGGGGGGGGTGCGGGAAGCAGAAAGGAAGAGGTGAAGCCAGTGGGCTGAGGGATTGTTGGATGTCTTCACATTTTCCACAGCTGCATGACAGATGATCCATTCTCATAGGCATGAAGTTAGCATAGTTTTATGTCTGTATTCATCATGGGGAACCTCTCCAGCCTTCTGGAATTAGCTAATACTCCACTTATCTCTTCTCATCATATCAGCTAAACAGGCAAATACACATCTCTAGAGAGCAATTGTCGATTCTTTGGCCTTTACCATGAAATAAAATTGTGCAAAACTGCTCAATCTACTTGTTTTACTACTTTCAGGCAGCTATGGACTTGAAACCCCAAGATCCTTCTGTACATTAATACTGTTAAAGCACCTGCCATTAACTGTATACTTGATCCTTTCATTTGACCTCCCAAAGTACCACAACTCACACTTGTATGGAATAAGCTCTATCTGCCATTTCTCCACCCATATCAGTAACTGATCATTATCCTGCTATTGCCTTTGACAACCTTGTGCTTATAAAGGAGATGCTGGTCAAGCTTGGATTGTTCTCTCTGGAGTATTGGAGACCTGACAGAAGTACCTATATACAATTATAAGGCATAAATAGGATAGACAGAATCTTTCTCCTAGAGTGGAATTTTCAATTACTAGGTGACATAGCTTTAAGGTGAGAAGGGAAAATTTAAAGGAGATATGCAAGGCAAGTATTTTTGCATAGAAAATGGTGAGTGCCTGCAACACATTGCTAACGGTAGTGTTGGATCTGATGTGATAGTGAAGGGGCTTTTAGATAGGCACATGAAATATGCTGGGAATGGAGGGATATGAATTATGTCAGGGCAGAAGCGATTAGTTTAATTTAGCATCCTGTTTGGCATTGGCATCATGGGGTGAAGATGTCTGTGCTGTACTGTTCTATGTTTCATATTTCTGACTATATCAATGGTTAGTAAAGGAACATGTAAAACAGTTACATTAAAATAGAATAGAATGAGATTTAAAAAACGGCCTTATTAAAGGCATACTTGCAGCACAAGGTTGGTATACTTAAATTTCAGACAGTTTTATCCCCATTTACACAATGGTATTATACATAAAAGGTTTTTATCATGTTTTTTTATTAATATACCTTTTGCAGACATGACAAATTGGAATCTCTGTGAAACATTCGGAGCATTGGAACACTGCTGTTAAAAAGAGAAAAGTAAATATTCAGTCACCGATCATACGTAATCATTTCTAAAATGTTTGATTGCTTACTTAGTATGCTCTGATGTTAACATTGGGGAATTTCAAAAATTAATTGAAATGATTAAACAGATATTTCTGCAATAGTAGCCTAAACATTATTGTCACTTTCATTTTTCACATCAATCAAGCAGCGGTGCATGTCCCGCATTCCCCTCCCTGAGTAAAATTTCATTGTACAGTCATCAACTTGTACAGCACAGAAACACACTCTTCAGCCCACCATGCCCATGCCACACATTGTACCTACACGATTCCCATTTACCTGACGTAGATCCATAGCCTTCGGAGCTTGATCATTCAAGTACAAGAGCAAGTGCTTTTTAAATGTTGCAGGACCATGTATCTGCACCATTTCTTCAGGCCACATGTTCCTGACTCCAACCACCCTCTGAGTGGACAAAATACATTCAGATTCCCTCTAAATCTCCAGTCTTTTAATTTAAACCTTTTCCCTCATCCTAGACATCACCAGCATGAGAAAACAGATTTTTACTATCTACCTTATCACCTCAATGGTATATACCTCAATCCTTAGCCTACACCACTGCAGGGAAAACAAATCCAAATTATTTATATAACTGAAATGTTCCTTCTCTTCTGAATTGTAAATCTTCTCAGCACCCTTTCCTATGCAGTTAGTACATCAACAAATTAGCTTTATGATGATATCTCTCTCACCAATTTCCATCCACCTTCCTACGTATCATCTCCATGCATAAATACAGATCTATGATTGCCCACGTCCAAAATGTTATGCTACCTGTGATCATTGGCCAAAAGTATTAATGCGCCCTGCTGTTTTGTCACTAGATATCAATCAGGAGATGGTTACCCTCCATGTATGAGGAATATGAAGGCTGATTGTAATGACCCTATTGTTATCTTGGTTGTGCTTAATCAGACTAAGATATACACTTTTCTTTCTTTCCTATTTATCTTTTCGCCCATCCACCGGCAATACGTATTTAACTATGGACTGTGAGCATTGCATTATTGGATACATTTTTGAGGACATACGTTTGCTCAGTTATTCATTGCACGTATCAAAAGATGCAAAAGATTTGTTAGAAAAGAAAACATAGTGACTTTTTATCTGATAAAGTATATACTAAGTATATCACTAAGTACATACACTGTGTATAGCATTTTGCTTCACTATCAGTGGTAGTTTTTTGGCATGGCTTTGCTGAAAATAAATGGAAGATAAAAGGTCAAGATTATTGGCTGCCACAAGGACCCAAACCAAATGTTATACTTCCTTGGTGAGGCAAGCTGCCAGTATGATACATAATCTCAACAGGCAGCTTGTTAGTTATGAGCTTCTTTCAGCAGCTTAAAGGGAAGGTGCATTGTGCTACGGAAGCAAAAGATTAGAGCTGCAGGAGTGTGTCTGCAGGAGTGTGTTTTGGCAGACTTTTACACAATTTGTTTATAGATTCCCAAGGCAATACACGCACTCTTCCTACAAGAGAAGCTAACCGATAACAGATACAAGCAACATTTGTGACATCAAGGTCTTCCCCTAGTCAAAAAAGCCATTTTTTGATGGTGACTCTCAGTGTTGTTGGAGCAGAGTAATGTACAATATAGAACAATTAAAGAAGTGTCTCGACACCAAACATCACCCATTCCTTCTCCCCAGAGATGCCACCTGTCCCACTAGGCATAGGCATTTTGTGTCTATCTTCGGTTCAAACCAGCTTCTGCAGTTCCTTCCTACACATAAAATATATAGGACATGCTTTCTGGGCTTTACTTCAAGCAATTAGCGATTCCCGGGTACTTGAAACATGATTTAAGGACTCCAATTGTGTACTACTACAAGGTGTCTAGTTGAGCCAATAATACCGCAACAGTAGAGCCTGCACTCCTGAACATGCATTCTGAAACAAAAACAAATAATACGACTATTATGGGATTGGACACGCTAGAGGCAGGAAACATGTTCCCGATGTCGGGGTAGTCCAGAAGCAGGGCCCACAGTTTAAGAATAAAGGGTAGGCCATTTAGAAAGGTGATGAGGAAAACCTTTTTCACCCAGAGAGTTGTGAATCTGTGGAATTCTCTGCCTCAGAAGGCAGTGGAGGCCAATTCTCTGGATGCTGTCAAGAGAGAGTTAGATAGAGCTCTTAAAGATAGTGGAGTCAAGGGATATGGGGAGAAGGCAGGAACGGGGTACTGATTGTGGATGATCAGCCATGATCACAGTGAATGGTGGTGCTGGCGTGAAGGGTCGAATGGCCTACTCCTGCACCTATTGTCTACTAGTCCATGGGTGAGGTGAATCATTCTGGTTTGCAGTGAATTAAATATTTAATAAGTAGGAGTTAACTTATTAAAATATTTAATTCACTGCAAACCATTATTGGGTATTCTGTGGTACAAGGTAAGGTATTTTTTAATGCGCTACAAATCTGTTTGGTTCCGAATTATATTAACATATTTCCCATCGCCAGGCTCATCACTTTACAGCCGTTTTCAACCTTGTGGAAAACATACGGCACACAGCTTACAATATCTCAGTCACTTAGATTGTAAAATGTCCAAGTTCATTACTGTGCTTCAGGCTTCCCCAACAACTACTATTACTTTAATAAGGTACTGAGCACAGTAGATAACCATGTTCATTATGAACGTGACCATCATTATTGTGGGTGAGATGCTAAACATATTTTCTATCTGTCTTCACTGTAAAATACATAATAAATGAAACAGAATGCAGGAGATGTAAAGTTCAAATGGTGGTGTACAATCTGGTAATGCCAAGGGGGACTAAAACCAAAAACCTCCAGATGTTGGGAATCTACTAACTCAATTTCCACTTCCACAGATGCTGTCTGACTTGCAGAGTATCTCCAGCATTTTCCGTTTCTTATCCATGGATCTGTAATCTGCATCTCAAAGTTGCAAGAGAGGTTGATGTAGATAATAGATATATACAAGACATTACTAGACATTATCTCCCAACATTTTCTAAATTCTGGAATAGTCACAACAAACTGGAAAGTAGCAATTAAGATCACCATTTAAAAGAGGAAGAATATAAATATTCTGTATTTTCAAACGTCATTTTCTGAGGTACGCCACACAAGGAATAAAAGGCATGGATTAGCAAGGTTGGACATAATGTATTAAAACGGATTGAAGAACAGAAAACAACAAACAAATCTATTCGCACGTCAGCATATAGTTGCTGGTCTGGTGCCTCACTCATCAGTACAGGGACCTGAACTAATCATAACTCAAGTTAGATGAAAAGACACTGTGCAACGTATCCACATTTGCTGGTGATACAAACTTTGGTGTGATAGTGAGCTGTTCAGGAGGTGGAGAATGATAAGACAGATTTAGGATAATGGGTATGTAGGAAGGAACTGCAGATGCTGGATTAAATCGAAGATAGACACAAAATGCTGGAGTAACTCAGCGCGTCTCAAGTCGCCTAACTGGGACAGGCCATTAGGGAATCACAAAAAAAGGGGAACCGATCAAAATAGCTTGAGGTACTGGATTAGCCATGGTCTTCATGAATAGAAGAATGAGTTCAAGGAGATTGAACTCTTGCAATTCAACATGAATATTATCCATGCTACTGTTCACTGGCATAATAACCCTGTACAGATCATTCATTTAGTGAACTGGTTTGCTGATGTAAACATTTTGAACACTGCTCTCTCCAGAGAAAATTACTCAGCTTTTATTGGTGGCAGGATTTACATTACATTAAGTGGCTTTCACTCCAACCGAGGTTGAGTGGTGCCACCTGCATTTTGCAGTTTTGCTCAAGCATAAGCTGGGCGGATGAGCAGTCCTCTCCCAGCAAGAAAGAAAGAACACAATACAGAACAGAAATTAAACATAAAACATCCACCACAGAGGGACCAGCACATCCCTCTGTGATGGAAGGCACTAAAGTTCAGTCAGTCTTCCTCATTCTGTGGACCCATGGTCGGGGCCCTGAACCCTCTGCAGTCGCCGCTACGGATGGCCCGATGTACAGGTCCTCTCGGGATGATGGATGAGGACGGATCGGAACACCCTGTGGCTTGGAATTCCCGAATCGGCCGCTTCCTACTGGCGACGGCGGCTTCATGATGTCAAGTCCACAGGCCCAACAGTCGGGGCACCTCTTCAGGCGGTCCTTGGCGTAGGTCGCAGGCAGCTCCACGATGGTAAAGTCGTGCCGTGCCCACGGCTAGAAGCTCCACAAACCGATCTCCAAGATGTTAGAACAGGCCAACACTGGAGCTCCGTGATGTTGAATCCACGCTGCGCCTGCTGCTGAAGCTCTGGGCTGGTCTCCGGTCAGAAATGCCACACCAATCCAGTTGATAGGCCACGAGGGGATTGTAAACGCGACACAGAGAAAAGTCACATCTCCACCGAGCTAGGTGACTGGTAACGGCTTCCCCCATTCCCCACCAGCACCCCTGGCATAAGACACACCAAGAGACACTAATACATACATTAGGACACACTAAAAATAACCAAAAGTGGAAAGAAACACTCGAGCTGGTGGCAGGGCTGCCGCGCGTGGCGCCATCTTGGAAGGACAAGATTTAACCTTAGGAAAATGTTGCTTTATGTCATTGCTTGTCTTTGGCAGATTAGCTCTCAAATTTTATTTCTCAGTCTTTAGTTACAAACTTTGCACTTTGTAATCTCTGACAGTACACCTCCTGATAGCTCGAACAATGCCTCAAATAAACCATATGAAGCCTATTGCTCTTTCCAAATATGTTTTCCTTTACTGTTACTCGAGGAGAGTAGGGTTTATTGGATCAACACACATTTAGTTTACAAAGCAGATTTATAATGCATAAAGCATGCATAGTTTGTGATTTGCATGACCACAATCAAATAAACAATAACCTGATAATTAAATGCTTTTGATTTTGTTGAAAATAAATTTATATTATTAAAAGTCTGATCTTGACCACTTCCTGTTGTACTGTATATTGATTTTAGAAAAAACACAGCCACTTACGGCTGTGATTTTTGGCCATCCCCCCTCCGTTGCACAGGACAAGAGGATTTTTTCCATCGATGAAAAATAAAAGTTATTAGTGTTTAAAAAATGTTGAGATCCTCTCTCCTGAAGGCCACGCCAATTCCGGAGGGACTATAAAACCCAGAAGTGTTGAGTGCCTCAGTCAGTCTCTGCAAGATGGGAGAGCGAGAGGGTCATGTCTCTCAGTCTGAGCTGCGAATTACACTGAACACATGTCTACTAAACTGTGAAAGGTTTTACTGACCTGTCAGTGCCCTTAATGTGGTTTGAAAATATAGTTTGGAAATGCTAAAGCTGTGTTAGCTTTGGTTTGGAAATGCTAAAGTTGTGTTGCCTTTGGTTTGGAAATGCTAAAGCTGTGTTGCCTTTGGTTTGGAAATGCTAAAGCTGTGTTGCCTTTGGTTTGGAAATGCTAAAGCTGTGTTGCCTAATTAAAGTTGCCTTGCCTAATTAAAGTTGCCTTGCCTTCTATATAATTAAAAGTCTAATCTTGACCACTTCCTGTTTGCGTTTTATATTGATTTTAGAAAAAGCGCTACCACGTACGGCTGTGATTTTTGGCCATCTTACTCAGAGTCCCCTCCACTCTTCAGGTGCCGAGGATTTTTTCCATCAATGAAAAATAAAAGAGTTATTAGTGTTCAGAAAATGTTGAGATTCTCTCTCCTGTCAATCACGCCATGAAGGCCACACCCCTTCTGGTGGGAGGGGGAGGGAATATAAAACCCAGAAGTGTGGGCGTGGCTCAGTCTCTGCAAGATGGAGGAGGGAGAAGTCACGACTCGCTGTCTTTAGTGGCCTTGCACCCTGCTTGAAATGGTATGAAACTGCACTTAAATTTGGTGGCCTTGCACTCTGCTTGAAGTGGTAAGAAACTGCACTTGAATTTGTTGGCCTTGCACCCTGCTTGAAATGGAATTTCAAGGAATAGCCGTGAGTCAACTGTTGCGTTGGGGGACCAGCTCTCCTGTGTGATGATAGGACCCAACGGGTCCCACTTAGTCTATTTCATTATAAAATATCTGAGAAATGTTTTCTGTCAAACTGTAACTTTGGATCCGAGCCGCATCAGTGGAAGAGGAAAGTGGAAACCGCTTAATTCCAGGATAATGGTTGGGACTGCCAACAAGTTTCTGTCACTGGTCACTTTTGAATATTACGTGGGAAAAACGGATTAAATATCCTAAGAGTGTAATCTCAGAATTTACGTACAACAATGGGCTTTGTGCCAACCACTTTTATAACCTTGGAGCTAGCTTCATTTATGTTAGCAGATAGCCCTATTGCAGAGATCATTCAGACTATCTGATTAAAATGATAGATGCATTCCAAAGCTTTCCTTAAACATGCTTTTAACTGAGAGGTTTATTGTTGTAAGAAAGCAACAAAAATGTAATTTGCCACAAGTTATCTAATATCTAAAATTAATGATAAGGCGCAATGTTGTTTACATTTTCGAGTTTCTTGATTAATTCCTAAGCATGCACTGATTTAAGTTTCATGGTGTAATTAGAAACTGAAATGTTTTCACTACCATTACGTTTATTGCTATAGTCTAGTCAATCCAAGAAAACATAAAGCAACTTGCAATTTGGACGATTAAGTGGCAAATAAACTTTAGCATAGATAAATATAAAGTGTTGCATGAAGATAAAAGTTTTTTGTGGAAATAAGAAATATTAGCTAAATATGCAATTTAAAAAAGCACGTCTGAAAAGCAATTAAAATGCTGAAAATAATCAGTGAGTTTTATTCCAACGGGTACAGAATTAATGATAACATGTATATGATACTAGTCAGTCTGCATTTAGACTACTGTGTAATAGTCTGGCTTCCCCAGTATTAAAGAGTTAATTAATTGGAGCCAAAAAAAGTTGTTTTTTTAAATACGCTTCCAGAATTGAGAGACCATAGCTATCAGGAAACATTAAACATGATGGAGTATCTACAAGACTGATATGTGATCTGTGGTCTGTCGAACATTTAACGTTTTAATACACTATATAGGTGGCTGATCAATTGCTTAAATTGATCGTTGCCGCAGCATCTACCTGCCTGCGTGACTACATTCGATGTGATCATTTATTTAAAAGTGCTCCTGAGGTTAAAACAAACTACTCAGTAGACTCCGTGTGGTCTATAAATACAGCATTCTCAGTAGGGAATTATGAAACATAGATTTTGATGATGTGTGAACTAACAATTTATGACTGGCAGAAACTACGGGTAAGTTATTGAGATTTTACTCTCAATTCTAAATGATAGTATTCCCCATTGCAAAACTACTTTCAATCTTCATTACAAGGGTGAGAACATTCCTACTGCAATACAGCACTTATTTATCTACCTGATATTCGTCACTCAGAATTTTAATTTTAAAAAGTACATTTGTTCATGAAGTCTACAACCCAGCTAAGATTTATTTCACATTCCTTAGTGCCCTAAGAAGATGATCAGCCACTCTCTGGGACCAGTACATCTTGCTATGTTATTTCTGACGACAGTTACTCGTGCACTTTGACATCACTGCATCCATTGTCAGAGGATTTTGGTAAATGGGAGATTTCTGTACATTGGGGGCAAGAGGAGCTCTTCGGCTTAGTGAGCTAATTTAATAATGTTTGACATGGCAGAGTACTACAGCCCAGTGAATGCAGATCATGTGCCCTCCGAGAACACCAGGACAATCAAAGATGCAGGAAATGTCACCAACTAGAAGAGCTCAAGTTCTGGGGATTAGAGCGTGGACATGAGCTGATGGCCTGGAAATCCATCTATGCGGCTGAATATTTGATAGGGAGCACTTTCTATCTGATGAATCACCCCACAATTAAAAAGAGTGCAGGCAAAGAGGACAAAGAAGGCTGCTAGGGAGCCAAAAAGGATTAGGCAGACTTGAAATCATGTTGGTCTCTAATATAACCATTTTCTGAAGAGTAGTGGAAAGCTAACTGCAGCACCCGTCATGGAGCTTCCTGCAACCTTCGCAGCACCTGTCCAGGGATGGTAGAGAAAGACCCAGAAATGAATAGTTACTAGACCAAGTGGGACCAATTGGGTCCCTGTCACACGGGAGCAGGTACTCCGGTTTCCTCCCACACTCGAAAGGCGTACATGTTTGTAGGTTAATTGGCTTCAAGTAAGTTGTAAAATTGTCACCAGTATGTCGGATAATACAAGTGTATGGGGTGATCGCTGGTTGGCGTGGACTCAGTATGCTGAAGGGCCTGTTTCTGCGCTGTATCGCTAAAGTCTAAAAGAGTGTAGATAAATGCATAGATATAGAAGTGGAGCTGGAGGGAGTGTTTGGAATCCGAGCATACTGGGATCAGGTCTGTAGGAAGCAAGACCTGTATTAGCCAGACCAGATGTTCGGCAACACGGTCAGGTTCGATATCCATGTGGGCAGGTTTGTTAGTGCTGTAGAGGAGATAGAAGTGCAGACCTGGAGACAGACATGCAGAAGTGGAAACAGAAGGTGGAAAATTATGAAAGGCAGATAGAATGGTTACAGAATAGGCAGACAAAAAAAGTCTTGCCATACTTAATGGCATATGACTAAATGCAATGTGTGTGTACTGAATAAGGCTGATGAGCTGGGGCCAGTGGAAGCATAGTAGCTATCACAAAAAGGTGGCAGTGGGCAAATGCGAGTTCCAACCACAGTTCTATTAGTTTTCAAATAATTATTAAAAAGAACAGGGCTGCTCCCCGAGTTGAAGTTCTAATTTGGGCAGGGCAATTGGTATTAGACAAGAAATTGCAAAGGTGGGAGGCTTTTAAAAGTGTTTAGTGAGAGTTCAAGGTATCAATGTTTATGTTAGAGTGAAGACTAGAAGCAAGAATAAGGAATCTTGGATGATGAGAGAAATTGAGGTTCTGGTCAGGAATATGGAGGCTGTTTGGATCAGGTATACTGGAGGAATATAGGAGATTGAGTAGCACACTTAATAAGGAAATCAGAAGGGGAAAAATGTATGAGTTAGTTCTGGCAGATAAGACCAAGAAGAATCCAAAATGATTTAGAAGCATATTTAGAGAAAAGGACTAACTGGAGAGAAAAGAACCCCTCAGAAACAAAAGTGGTCACTTATGTGTGGAGCCGCAGGAGATGAACATGGTCCTCAATGAATATTTCTCTTCTTCAGACTGATGTCAAGGTGGTGCTGGATGTCTTAAAAAGTATGAAAGTAGATAAATCTCCTGGGCCTAACAAGGTATATCGAAGGATACAGAACGTTAGAGAAGAAATTGCAAGAGTGGTGGAAGACTGGAGAGTAGCTGATGTTATCTCTCTACATAAGAATGGCTGCAAAGAAAAAAACTAGGAACTACAAATGGTTATCAACAATTACAACTGAATCAGCTGGGCAAGTGGGCCAAGGAATGACAAATGCAGTTTAATGCAGATAAGTGTGGGGTGTTGCATTTTGGAAAGTCAAGCCAGGACAGAACCTTCAAAGTGAATGGTAGGGGACTGGGAGGTGTTGTAGAGCAGAGACATCTAGTAGAAGTATGTAGTTCCCTGAAAATGGTGTCATGGCTAGATCAAGCAGGATGTGAAGGAGGCTTTTGATACACTGGCCTTCATCACTGGGAATTCAGTATAGAAGTTTGGACGTTTTGTTACAGGTGTATAAGTTGTTGGTTGGTGAGGCCACATTTGGAGCAGTACATTTAGTTTTGGTCACCCTGCTGCACGAAAGGTGTTGTTAAACTTAAACGAGTACAGAGAAGATTTATGAGGATGTTGCAAGATGGCTTAAGTTATAGGGAGAGGTGGGGCATGCTAGAACTTTATTTCTTGCAGTATAAAAGACTGAGGGGAGATGTAGTAGAGATATATAAAATCATAAGAGACATAGAGTGAATGGTCATTTTATCGGGTAGGGTCATCTTGGTTGGCATGGACAAGTTGGATCAAAAGGCCTGTTTCTGTGCTGTTTGACTCTATAAGTAAGCAAGCTGAAAACACCCATGTGAAGGTAAATCAATCTTGGAGCCATGGGAATCCTTTCAAAAATTATTAAGGGATTCAATGCATTCCCAGAAAGAGAAAGGATGTAACTGTTAAATCCAGTATCCCATGGAATGCAAAGTGCATAGACAGTAGGATAAGGCAAAAATAGGAAACCTATGGGTGGCATAGTGAAATTACTATAGAGCAGAGTTTACAATTAACAATGTTAATTCCACCACTGTGACAAAGGATAGGGGCCGCCGTCCTGTATGGTATGGCTGCCCATCCTGTAGCTGTTTGTTTTTCACTCTTTTCTTTAATTTTAGTGAGTTAAAGCATTTTGTTTTTGGAGTTCTATTCTTTTTTATGTGGGGGGTGGGGGGCTACCAGCGGGCCTGGAGCGGCGTTTCCTGAGGAGACCGCCCAGAACCTGGGCTTCGGCAGCGGCACAGCGCTGGAGCGGGCGATGCCTTGCCTGGGCCGCCACGCTGGAACTCCGGTGAGCTGAAACCGAGAAAAACATCACGGAGCTGCGGGACTGTGGAGCGGCCAGCTGCGGGCGGCGGCGCTGAACTTTACATCGGGAGCCAGTGGGGGAGCTCCATTCAGCGTGGCCTTGTTGGCTTCGGAAGCCGTGGACTCCGGTAAGGAAGCGGCTGTTCCAGGTGTCCCAAGCCACTGAGAGGATTCTCCCGACGCCGGAGCACCATCACCCGGTGAGAACGGCCTGAAACATCGGGCCTCCGTGAAGGCGACTGCGGAGGCCTCAATAGGCCTGACTATGGGTGGACATGGGATGAGGACTGGACATTGCGCCTTCCCTTATAATGGGAACCATTGTGGGGGGATGCTTTTTATGTTTAAAATCTCTTTATTATTGTTATGTCTGTCTTTTTATGTGCTGCATTGGCAAGAAACATTTCACTACACCAATTGGTATATGTGACCAATAAAATAACCTTTGAACCTCTCACTAAACATTATTCCCTTTATCCTGTATCTGTACACTGCGGATGGACTGATTGTAATCAGTATAGTCTTTCAGATGACTGGATATCACACAGCAAAAAAGCCAATCACTGTACCTCAGTACATGTGACAATAAACTAAATTAAACTAATGGCACTGGAATTAGTAGATACAATTTCAAAATAATGCTGAACAATCAAGTTAAATACATTATTCAAACCACTTATTCAGATCAAGTGAATTATCAAAGTAAAAAATAAGTGGAAAGGATCTATAGGTAAGGGGCCACTGAAAAGACTAAAATAAAAGATTGGAACTTGTTAAAATGGAATTAAGATGAACAAGGAAAAACATATGAATAAACTAAAGCAGTGGACTATAATAATCCACATTATTTTAGTACACGAAGAGGGTACTCAAAGAAAATATGACAACCTTAAAAACTGTGACTTGGCTTCCAACTAAGGACTCTTTCAAAACGATAAGTGTTCTGAGTAGTTGTTAATTCAAAGTATTCACAAAAGGCATAAGTAACATTCTTATCACAATGAAGTTAACAGAAGTAAACGGACAGATTTCAATATTAATAAATAAAAAATCCTTCTGAGCTAAAGGTGCTCACAAAAAATCTGCAGACACAAGTATTCACAGAGAATATTGATTAGAGAGACAAAGAAAATAATACTGTGCATTGGTCAAATTGGCACAAGTTCACCATATTTATCCGATGACAAAATTAAAGACAAATTCAGGAGTTTAGGAGTGCCAGTTGTTACATAGGTCTTGGAGTGTTTATTCCACCGCTCCCTGAAAGTGGCAGTATAGGTGGATAGAGTCGTAAAAACAATATCTGATATGCTTGCCTTCATTTGCCAAAGTATTGAGATGTGATATCACGTTGTAAAACATTAATTACATTGCATTTGCAATATTGCGTACAGTTCTGCCCACCACCCCAGATGAAGGATGTGGTAGCAATAGTGAAAGCGCATGAGAGATTTACCAAGATGTTACCAGGAATAGACAGTGATAGAAGCAAGGAGAAATTGGACAGGCTGGGTTTACTCCGACGGGAATGCAAGAGGCTGCCACGTGATCTAATAGAGGTTTATAAAGAGGTTTATAAAATAGGACAGAAAGTCAGAATATTTTACCCAGTGCAGGCGAGTCTAGAACTAGAAGGTACATTTTGCAGGCTAGGGAGAATATAAATCAAAGGAGATCTGAAGGATACATTTTCACGCAAGGGATAAGTTTAATGTAGATAGGCATTACGGTCGGCAAGGATAAGGTGGGGCGAAACAGACTGTTTCTGCGCTGTATGATTCTATGATTCAAAAGTAACATTAAAACTCCAGTCCATGTGTAAAGACAATCCCTGGGACCAAATGGCTCAGCAGTGAAGAAAACCTTCCACTTTGTGACTTGGAAAGGACAGGTCCAGCAGAAGATTCCTCCAAAATACATTAAAGATAATGAAAAAATAACATTGACCATGGGAATATATGCATTATAGCCAAGTACATTCATAAATAATGACTTACACTATTATCATGCCCTGAGTGACTGAGCTGCCAGTCCACCAGCCCTGAGTGACTGAGCTGCCAGCCCACCAGCCGAGTGACTGAGCTGCCAGCCCACCAGCCCTGAGTGACTGAGCTGCCAGCCCACCAGCCCTGAGTGACTGAGCTGCCAGCCCACCAGCCCTGAGTGACTGAGCTGCCAGCCCACCAGCCCTGAGTGACTGAGCTGCCAGCCCACCAGCCCTGAGTGACTGAGCTGCCAGCCCACCAAGCCTGAGTGACCGTGTTTCCAGCCCAAGAATCCATTCAGCCCACAATGTCCATACTAGCCCTCTGGAAACCAATCGCTTCAGCCCACAACACACCCACAGAAGCGCTCCAGAAAGCCCCCCCCCCCCCCCCCCCCACTGGCCACCAATATTGGATTTGGTGGAGAGGTGGAATATTGCGTAGGGGGACCAGCCCTCCCGTGTGAACATGGGACCCAACGGGTCCCACTTAGTCTGGTAATAGATAGATGTGTCTAATGTTGAAGCATTGAACAGATTGTTTTATCTGTGGACCACAAACAATGAATTGTCTGTAGATAGCTGTAAATGGGTGAGAACTGACAAGTTCAGAATTATAGAGATAGTTTATATTGAGCATAGTGCTGAAATTGTGTGACACAATAAAAGGTGATGGAAGACCCCAGTTTTAGATAATTGTGATGCACTATGCATGTGTGCATTTGTTCATTAGGTTACCAACAATGAGCACCCAAACTGGAATTAAGACCAGAAGGAAAGAATGCACAGCAATATAAATAGATTTGATTCCTTCCACAAATCAACAATCTGTATCTTATTACTTGCCTGAGGGATAGTTTGTACTTCTCCATTATCCATCGTGCTTTATCTATCAATTGCACCCAGAGAGGTTCTTCATTCAACTGATTCAACTCGCACTTATATGGAAGGCCTACATTAAAAAAACATAGGTTCAAAAGCTTCCCTACATTCTTGCACATAATCAAACTTTATTGGGTACAGGCAGTCCCCATACTATGACATTTGCTGAGAAATGTTTGTAACTTGAATTAGTCCCAAGTCGAAAATAAACAAAACTAGTATATGGGAGAGGATCACAGGCACAGCTGTGATGGGAGTGGGAGCAAGTATGGGAAGAATGGCACCAGGTGGCCTCAATAACTCTCTGTGAGTGAGTGAATCTGCTTAGCACTCCCAGCTGTGTTTAACTGGACCAAGCCCCCGATTGATGCGGCTTGAGAGGGAGGGGGTATGGAGAGAAGGCACAAGGAAACGCTACATTCCCTCCTGGCAGAATATGCTTTCAGCCGTGCAGCAGCTGGCAATGCCTACTTCATGTATTCCACCAATCTCCCAAACACTCGCTTGTGTATAGGGTCTCCACAAGTTTGGCATACCTTTACACTTAGTGAAGAATTTTGCTTTAATTAAACTGGTGAGAATGCAGGTCTTTATTGTTAGAGTGACTGAAAAATAGATTTTCTGCCCCTATCTGAGAAATGTATGCGTCAATAATATAGTAATTACTAAGTAAATGTCAGAAATTAGATAGGGCAAAATGGATGTTCATGGAAACACTGCAATTGCCATCCACAAGTGTGAAGATGCAGTAGGAGAGGTAGATAGCAGAGGAGTTGGAAAGTATTGTCTTGTCCCCTGAAAAATGTCATGATATGTTTTCAACTGTCCATACTTACGGAAACTGCCATCTGCACTGAGTTCTTCACTAACTATAAGGCATGTGACTTGGGAATAAGGCAAAGAGTTGCTACTATTGTATGGACTGATTATCATTCCAACGAATTGAGCTCCTCCACGGGAAAAATAATTCTGAAATAAATAGGAACCAGTAATTAGATTCTGATACTAAATTAGATTACAGTAATTAGATTCTGATACAACACTGAACCTCGTACTGCCACACCTTGATCGGAAAAATACTTATGCCAGGATCCTCTTCATAGACTTCAGCTCTGCTTTTAACACAATCATTCCTCAGCAGCTGGTGAAAAAGTTGCAGTTATTGGGGGTTGATGCTGGCACATGTAACTGGGTCCTGAACTTTCTATCACAACGGCAGCAGACAGTCAGGGTGGGCAGTAGGACATCAAAAACCATAGCCGTGAGCACTGGCTCGCCCCAAGGCTGTGTCCTAAGCCCCCTGCTGTTTAGTCTGCTTACACACGACTGTACTGCTAGACTCAACAACAACTTCATCAACAAGTTCGCTGATGACACAACAGTGGTGGGTCGCATCAGTGACAATGATGAGTCAGCGTACAGGATGGAGGTGAGCTGCTCACAGGATGGTGTAAATCCCACAACCTCATTCTCAACGTGGGAAAAACGAAGGAGATGGTGGTTGACTTCAGGAGGGCAGGAAAACAACGCCATACACCTCTGCACATCGATGGAGCTGATGTGGAAAGGGTCAGCAGTGTGAAGTTCCTAGGACTCCACCTGTCAGATGACCTGACATCCACGACCAACACCACAGCATTGGTCAAGAGAGCCCTGCAGCGACTACACCCTCTCCGAAGACTACGGAAAGCAGGTCTCCCCACTGCACACCTACGAACATTTTATAGGGGGACAATCGAGAGCACATTAACCTACGGCATCACCTCCTGGTTCAGGAGCTGCAAGGTGTACGAACGGCACCAACTGGACAGGATTGTGAAGACCGCCAGCAGGATTATTGGTGCTCCACTCCCTTTATTGCTGGACATATACAGGAAGAGATGTATTAGCAGAGCCATCATCAAAGACCCCTACCACCCATCGCATCACATATTCTCCATCCTGCCATCAGGGAAGAGGTACAGGAGCATAGCTGCAAAACCAGCAGGATGCTCCTCAGCTTCTTCCCGCAGGCTATAAGACTGATAAACGGACTTTGCCCCCTGCCAAAGTATCGCGCACCAAACACCTAATCTGGACACAGTGAAGCAGAGCCATTGTCGTGCCACTGCCGATCAAAACTCGTGATATATGTACTTTTATTCTTTATTTCTATTTATTTTTTACCGCACACTGGTTGCGACACGTTTTTTCGCTTTCCTCTGGGTATGTAAGTACTCAGAAAAATGACAATAAAGATATACAATACAATACTAAGAAAATGGAAAAATACTTCATACATTCCATGATACACCACATAGGACATCAGGAAAAAGCTCTTTGCAAAACAATTTTGAATGAAACCTTCACTACAAAGTGTTTTGTCTAGGACATGGCACAATGTAGCATGAAGAAGAGCCATGGGTTTGATTCTTAGCCTTGCCATGCATTTACATCTCAATCCATCTCAAATCCAAAAATAATTTAACACAGACGGACCAGGAATACTATAAGGAATTAGACAATTTGCCGGACTGTTTGTTATGTTGACAGGGTACAATTGGACATGTCCCAAATGCCAAGATCCTCCCCAGATTGTGTCAAGTTTCTGAAGCCTGAATTATTTTTGGAGCCATTATGTCCTGTGCCTGAGGATGTACTTGAAGAAAGTGCAGAAAATAGCCACGATGACCTTCAGGGTCTTCTGCCTCATTAAGAATTAAAACATTTGAGACAAACTGACAACTCTTCTGACAGTGCTATTTATCACGCAATGACCATTACAGACTATTAATTTTTAATGGGTCCTTGCTGCCCAAAGCGATACTGGACACTAAAGATGAATTGGCATGTGGAATTAGCCAGAAAATACTAAAATTGCAAAGACTGATGATCATCCCAACAAACTGAGCTCCTTCAAGTGAAAAATAATTCTGATGAACTTTTTGGCTCCATTAACTAGAGCACAGCCCTAAGCAAACTGTGTGCATATCGAATGCTTCCATTATTGTACTTAGCTGATAGTGGGTATTCTAAGTACATATGCAATGGCTTTTAACCAACCTGTCAAATTTGTGAATTTGCTGCCATCAATGCTGCTTCTCGGGTCCAGTGCTGCCAAAGTGCAAGCCTATCAAGTATTTCATCTTTTGCATAAAATAATGCATCTGTCAAAATCTGGCAACAAATGCCAAACAGTGGAGTGATAACTGGAGCTGAGCTATCTCCTAAAGCTTCATTTCAGCTGAATATCGCACTCAATTTGTCTGTGCAGTGAAACAGGAAAAGGATAATGCAACAGTACTTCCAATCTTGGAATATTGCAGAACATAGCTTTGTAATATTGCTGGATGCCATATTTTCTTGTAACATAATTCCAAGAAAGTGTAACCAGTAGTTTGTAACTATACTATATCATTAAATTATAGAATGGAAAAATTTGTGCTCAGTGATTTCTGAAACATGCTAAATATTCAATACATCCTAGATATTCAATAAATCCTAATTATTGCTTCTCCTCAGTTTTCGAATTGGAGTTACTGAATTGCTAAATGCGATGAATGTAGGTTCATATTATGATGTAATTATAGATAAATGAGAACTCCACATAATTACACTTTCAAAACTATTAATTAGAAAATATATCTCTCCCTTTAAATCTTAAACCCTGAGAAGTGTTTTTCATTCTGAACCTTGGTTGATTTTGTACCTGATACTTAGCTTGGGTGTCAATATCCCTTAAAGATGGATTAGGATCAAATGCAGGATGTGAATGGTACCATCCAACAATGCTGTATCCTCTTCCAGCTAGAGCCTCAGATGCTTGAGTTTGTGATACCGGATCCATTTCACACTGAAGTCCTGTGCTCAGGCTGTTGCATGGCTCTGCCACACAGATCTGTTAGGAAATAATTGGTTACTTTATATTGATCTTTTTCACACGGTGGCCAAAATAATTTCCCATAGTGCTTTCTTATAACTATTATTCTTTTAAATTAGTAATTTTGTTTCCATTAATAATGCTTTCAGCATCACGTAATATTTGGCGTCCCTATTCTTGTGCCAATTTTAATGATCTTTTGCAAGACTGTTAATACTGCTGCTGCAAGATGATGCACTAAATTTAAACAGACCATAAGAATGTGCAGACACAAACAACTGCAGGTATTGGAATCATGTGTAAACACAGTGCTGAAGTAATTAAACTGATCAGACAGCATCTCTAGAGGACATGGATAGGTGATATTTCTGGTCGGAACCCTTCTTCACACTCAGAGTGTGAATGAAACATTCTGGCCATAAAATACCATAGGTTGGGGACAACGGAAATCCTTTTAATTTGAACACAGTAGAACATGTAGATGTTTATAGCAACACTCAGATCAACAATACTTTGGGAATATTCAGAAGGCTGCAATCAAACAAATATATTTATACACAATGCATGAAACTGAAATTATTGACACACGAATTTGTAGTTGAAATCAATTTTATCTGATCACTTTGATGGGAATTAGACAATAGACAATAGGTTCAGTGGGCCATTCTACCCCTCGAGCCAGCACCGCCATTCAATGTGATCATGGCTGATCATCCCCAATCTGTACCCCGTTCCTGCCTTCTCCCAAAATCCCCTAAATTTGCTATCTTTAAGAGCCCTATCTAGCTCTCTCCTGAAAGTGTCCAGAGAACCGGCCTCCACCGCCCTCTGAGGCAGAGAATTCCACAAACTCACAACTCTCTGTGAGAAAAAGTGTTTCCTCGTCTCTGTTCTAAATGGCTTACCCCTTATTCTTAAACTGAGGCCCCTGGTTCTGGACTCCCCCAACATCGGGAACATGTTTCCTGCCTTTAGCGTGTCCAAACCTTAACAATCTTATATGTTTCAATAAGATTCCCTCTCATCCTCCTAAACTCCAGCGTGTACAAGCACAGCCACTCCATTCTCTCAGCATATGACAGTCCCGCCATCCCAGGAATGAACCTTGTAAACCTACGCTGCACTCCCTCAATAGCAAGAATGTCCTTCCTCAAATTAGGGGACCAAAACTGCACACAATGCTCCAGATGTGGTCTCGCTAGGGCCCTGTACAACTGCAGAAGGAACTCTTTGCTCCTATACTCGACTCCTCGTGTTATAAAGGCCAACATGCCATTCACTTTCTTCACTGCCTGCTGTACCTGCATGCTTACTTTCGTAGACTGATGAACAAGCACCCCCGGATCCCATTGTACTTCACCTTTTCCCAACTTGACGCCATTTAGATAGCAATCTACCTTCCTGTTTTTGCTACCAAAGTGGATAACCTCACATTTATCCGCATTAAACTTCATCTGCCATGCATCTGCCCACTCCCCCAAACCTGTCCAAGTCGCCCTGCATTCTCATAGCATCCTCCTCACAGTTCACACTGCCACACAGCTTTGTGTCATCTGCAAATTTGCTAATGTTACTTTGAATCCCTTCATCCAAATCATTGATGTATATTGTAAATAGCTGCGGTCCCAGCACCGAGCCTTGCGGTACCCTCTAGTCACTGCCTGGCATTCTGAAAGGGACCCGTTAATCCCTACTCTTTGTTTCCTGTCTGCCAACCAATTTTCTATCCATGTCAGCACTCTACCCCCAATGCCACGTGTCCTAATTTTGCCCACTAATATCCTATATGGGACCTTATCACATGCTTTCTGAAACTCCATGTACACTACATCCACTGGCTCTCCCTTGTCCATTTTCCTAGTTACATCCTCAAAAAATTCCAGAAGATTAGTCGAGCATGATTTCCCCTTCATAAATCCATGCTGACTCGGACCGATCCTGTTACTGCTATCCAAATGTGCGGCTATTTCATCTTGTATAACTCCAGCATCTTCCCCACCACCGATGTCAGGCTAACTGGTCTATAACAGCCTAATTGAACTATTCTCTTCAATATTACTAAAATCATCAATAGAAATGCTATTTTTGCAAAACAGTATAACAAAATTGAGGTGCTCAAGAAGGATCTAAACTGGCTGCAGCATAATTTCTCAAACTCAGGATAGAGAACAATCAATACTGACTGGAACCTAAATTCTCTCTTTCAGGCTTCAGAATCTGCCAGAATACATTTGAAGAATTGTTCCCAATAGACATTGTTTGCATGCTCGTGCTCCACAAGCAGTGAAGAAAGCAAATGGCATGTTGGCCTTCATAACGAGTTGAGTATAGGAGAAAAGAGGTCCTTCTGCAGTTGTACAGGGCCTTGATGAGACCTCCCCTGGAGTATTGTGTGCAGTTTTTGTCTCCAAATTTGAGGAAGGACATTCTTGGTATTGAGGGAGTGCAGCGTAGGTTCACAAGGTTAATTCTCAGGATGGTGGGACTGTCATAAATTTAATTTAAAGAGAGTGCAAGATAGGGCGCTTGAAGATAACGGAGTCAGGGGATATGGAGAAGGCAGGAACGGGGTACTGATTGGGGATAATCAGCCATGAATACATTGAATGGCGGTGCTGGCTTGAAGGACCGAATGGCCTACTCCTGCACCTATTGTCTATTGTTCAGGGATGCAATCATTATTTTATTGTAAGTGTGTATTAGCTTACTAAGGATAAAATGTTTTTATAAATTTTACCAATAAAGGACCCAGTCCTATTGGTGGCACTCACATAAAACAGAGATGGAAAACAGAGAATTACAAACTAATGAAAATACATCTTACCTCTAATACTCCCTTCCCTGAAGAATATCGGCCACCTAATAGGCCGATTACTTCTGCCATGGACACATGGGAATGCTATATTGGAGTAAATAACATAATTTCTATCAAACAAAAAATTGCAGCTCAACAAATAAACATGCACCCAGACTATTCGGGGAGTGGAACATAGCAGAAATATTTTGCCATGAATATAACATGAAGTGTAACAGAAACACTTACATACTAATGCAAGTAGATTTAAAAAAATATATATATATTTACTATGCACTCTCATTTCCAGGACATTTAAGCAGAAGCTTTCTGGATCTAATGGTCTAATATGCCACTACATCACAAATAAACTTCCATTGCACTACAAATCCACTGGTCAGAAATCTGTAGAAAAATGATGGAGACCAATAGGAGAATGAATTATTTTTTTGAACCAAGAATTCAATTTTCCTTTAAATGTGCAAAACCAAACCACAGGAGAAAAAAAGACTTAGGACATAGCTACAAGGTTGTAACCAAATTATTTTTTAACAAACCTATGGATAATTCAACAACAAAAAAAAACAATGCACAATGCATATTTGAAGGTTAGTATAATACATTTTGCACAGACTAGTTAATCTGGATTGTATTTTGATTTATGCTTACAGTGAGGCTGTCTGTTTGTATTATTTTCTGCATAACTTTGACAATGCACAGCTTGTGTTCTTTCTCAAAGACATCAAACTAAAAAGCCTACCACATAGAAAAAGGCCATTCAGCAATACAACAACAAGCACATTTCAACATTCACGCAGCACCTGTAAATTGATAAAATATCGCAAAAATACATCTCAGGAATTTTGTCAAATAATGTGTGACACCTTGACGCTCAAGAAGCTATAAGGTCAGATGCAGACATCTTAAAGAAGAGTTGACAGGCAGAGTGTTCTAGGAAAGAAATTAGGTATCATGGCATTGAATGAGATAATTAACACTACAGCCAGACAGTAAGTCCCATTCCTAGCAAGCTCCAGGTTTTTACTAAGGGTCAAAACCCTTCTTCAGACTGATTACGGGGACAGGGGGGCAGGGGAGGAGGGTTGGAGTGGAGATGGGACGGGGTATGGCCGAAATTAGGTGAGCAGAGACAAGGGGATTTATTGATGGGCAAATTGCTGGACAACGGCCCGAGATGAAAAGACAGATGTGAGCCCAAAGGTAAAAGAGTTGTTAATTGTGAAACGAGGATAGAAATGTTGCAAATTGTGAAGCCGGTGGAAGGGATGCAAGGATGTTGTCTGCATTAGGCAAAAATAATATTATGAGTGTTATATTAAAAATACAATTATATAATGTTAATTAATTCACATATTGGCAGCAACATAAACTGTCCATTTATAAATAGATGTCCTTTTTGCTTACCATATCCATCACGAGCAATGCCTCCGCAGCTACCTTCACCTGAAATGGCGCCTGGAAAAGAAAGTTTATGTGCCAACAAATATACCAGAATTATATAAATAAAATAATCAATTATTTGTCATTGTTAGCTGACAAAAACAGTTCAAACTCATACCAGTTTGTCTTCACTGAAGCAGAGACATGGGATCAGCTGGAAAGGATCTAAAGAGCTAAGGAGAAAATGAGACAAACATTTGAAGACTTGCATTGCACCAGGATGGAAAACCATAATTGAATATGAATCAGGATTTAACTAAAACTTTGTATCTGCATATTTATAAAGGGTTCTGGCTTTCTCCAGATGACTCAATGGGAAAACTTAACAGATGGCAGTGATTTTACTAACAAAGTGATCAAATGGTGAAATGGGTCATCAGTGGAAGTTTGCTTAACATACGTGGAGACTGGCTCAACAATTGTCATCCCAATGTAGCTTGCTAACCTTTGGCTGCAAATAGGATAGTCTATGGAGAGGAGTTATCATTATGTGAGGAGAGAAAGCCTTGGGTAATGGCCCATATTATTCTACTGAATCTAGAGAAGCAGTCATACTTCTCCAGAACCACGAGTAAACTCTCAGGTTTTCAAATGTTCGGTGCACTACGAAGGTTGAGTTAATTGGGCGTTGTGGATACTCTTTCCTTTTTGTGGAAGGTTTTATAGGAAAGTCATTGATGCACAGCATTTGGAAGTGATTTATTTGAATTCTGCATTAAGGTCTGTGATCAGTGGTGTACAGTGCTGGGACCTCTGTTGCTTGTGGTATACAGTGCCCTCCATAATGTTTGGGACAAAGACCCATCATTTATTTATTTGCCTCTGTACTACACAATATGAGATTTGTAATAGCAAAAATAAAGTGCACATTGTCTGATTTTAATATACATTTTGGTTTCACCATGTAGAAATTACAGCAGTGTTTATACATAGTCCCCCCCCATTCCAGGGCACCATAATGTTTGGGACACAGCAATGTCATGTAAATGAAAGTAGACATGTTTTGTATTTTGTTGCATATCCTTTGCATGCAATGACTACTTGAAGTCTGCGATTCATAGACATCACCAGTTGCTGGTGTCTTCTCTGGTGTTGCTCTGCCATGCTTGTCTTGCGGCCATCTTTAGCTTATGCTTGCATTGGGGATTAGTCCCCTTCAGTTTTCACTTAGCATATAAAAGGCATACTCAATTGGTTTCAGATCGGGTGATTGACTTGGCCAATCATGAATTGACCATTTTCAGCTTTGAAAAACTACTTTGTGGCTTTAGAAATATGTTTGGGATCATTGTCTTGCTGTAGAATGAACTGCCGGCCATTATGCTATTACCATCAGCAGTTGTATCATCAATGAAGATAAGTGAGCCAGTTCCTTCAGCAGCCATACATGCTCAGGCCATAACACCCCCACCACCGTGTTTCCAAACAGTTGATTTTGGTAAGCCTAAGGTTTGGCTGATGTCTCGAACAGTTTTATTCTTGTTTCTCAGTCTCATAATGGCTTATTTGACTTGAATTGGAACAACTTTGGTTCTCATGTTGCTAAACAGTAATAAAAGATTCGAAAGGTGATGGAAAGACTGGAGGAAAGACTAGGTGCTGAGAGCTCTCTTATACCTGTGTGCAATTAATAAACACACTTGAGCAATTACAAACGCCTGTGAAGCCATGTGTCCCAAACATTATGGTGACTTGAAATGGGGAGACTATGTATTATCACAGCTGTAATTTCTTCAACAAAATAGTATAAAAATACCTTTAAAAAAATCTGACAATGTGCATTTTAACCACACCCAATTTTTTCTATAACAAATCTCAAATTGTGGAGTACAGAAGCAAATAAATAAATGATGGGTCCTTGTCCCAAACATTATGGAGGGCACTGTATATGTGCAAATGACATGGATGAAAATGTAAATGGGTTGGTTGTAAGTTTACAGAAAACACCACCATTTTTGGTTCTGTGGACAATAATGAAGACTGTCAGAGGATACAACTAGATTTAAATCAGTTATGGATGTAGGCAGGTGGAGTTTAATCAAAGCGAATGCAAGGTTTACGCTTTGGGAGGCCGAATGTAAGAGAAATAATGGGGCAACTGGACTTGTATTCACTGGAATTTAGAAGGATGAGAGGCAATCTTATAGAAACATATAAATTTATTAAGGGATTGGGCACGCTAGATGCAGTAATCAAGGATAAGGGGAGAAGGCAGGAACGGGGTACTGATTGTGGATGATCATCCATGATCACATTGAATGGTGGTACTGGCTCAAAGGGCCGAACGGTCTACCCTTGCACCTATTGTCTATGTATCTATGAAAAGTGTACAATTAATTACAACACTTAAGAACTGAATCTCCTGCTCCAGAAATCTTTCTAATTCAAGAATTCACAAAAGCAATTCTTAGTAGTTAATGAAGCTATTGTTTGCAATCACCTTGAAAATATGTTTCTATAATAACAGAGAGCAACCTTAAAATTACCCTAATCTATCATAAATCGATAATGATATCTAGGATGTGCCACAATCCAAAACATTGAAATAGTTTATTGGTTTAAATGTAGAAAAGCACAATTCTCTGTGCTTTGGCAGCAACGGGAATGGGCAGCAAAATGGCAGATGGATCTTAATCCGAGCAATTGTGATGTCTGGCACATTGGGAGGTCGATGTACGGAAGAAATATACAATTACTGGCCTGTCCCTTAATCGTATTGATGTACAGTGGGATCTTGGGGTCCACATCCATAACTTACTGAAAGTGGCAATACAAGTAGATGATATGCTAAAGAAGGCATATGGTAAACCTCTCTTCATTGGTCGGGGTATTGATTATCAGCCAGGAAGTCATGAAGCAACTTTGTAGGGCATTGGTAAGGCCGCATTCAAAGTATTGCATATATATTTCTGGTCACCCCATTGCAGAAAGGATGTGGAGGCTTTCGAAAGGGTGCAGAGGTGGTTTACCAGAATTACGCTCAATTTAGAGCTACTGTGAAAGGTTGGACTGACTTAGATTGTTTTCTCTGGAATGCCGAGGTTACAAGGAGATTGATAGATAGAAATAAAATTATGATAGACATAGATAGGGTAGTAGTCGGAACCTATTTCCCAGGATGGAAATATCAAATACTGGAGGGCATAGCTTTAAGGTGAGAGGGGCAGTCTAAAGAAAATGTGTAGGGCAGGCTTATACCTCCTCAATTGACGTGGTCCTCTTGGTGGTTTGGGAGATTTGTTCAACTCTTCTTTATGCCTTTTGGCCAATTCTTCTGCCGTGAGATGCTAAAAAACAGAACCAATATTCAATGTTATCCATTTACATCTGCTGAAATTCAAAGTTAACAGTCTGACAGTAATACCTCTAAGTACTATTAGGTAATACATGAGTTATTGAGTTGCAGCTTTGGTTTGTTTCCAGTAAAAATGGTGAGTAGTCTACTGGACATTCATCCAAGGGAAAAAAAGTTAAATTGCCAGGTGCTTTACAGGTTGCAAGGTGCTTTACCGATACTCAGCAGGCATTCTTTGACATACACCATCATCTGTCATTTTCCCTCTAAGTCACATTCCACCCAGACTTGGAAATAAATTGGTCTTCCTTCAACAAAAAACTATAATTCAACTCATTCAAACTCTCTGCCCAATAGCATGATGGGAGTACCTGTCACGGGGACTGCCGCAATACAGGCAGCTATAGAATACTGCCTATCTGGATGGAGTTTGTATGTTCTCCCTGTAACTGCATGGGTTTTCACCAGGTACTTTGGTTTCCTCCCACACTCCAAAGAGATAGTTTTGTAGGTTAATTGGCTTCAGTAAGTTGTAAAATTGTCCCTACTGCAGATGTTAGCGCAAGCAGTGATCACTGGTTGCCATGAACATCATGGGCCAAAGGGTCTGTTTCTGTGCTATATCACTAAAGTAATTAATGGAATTGCAAATGGAGCTCAGTTATTTCAAGTTTTGATTAGAAAACTTTGATTTGATTTGAAAATTCCATTGATTTGTAAACTTTGGAATGTAGATCATCCTTGGGAATTACCATCTTTGAAGCCAACCTTTCTAGTGCTATCTCTTTGACAAATACTTATTTCCTTCAATTCCTCTTTCTTATTAAACCCTTGATTCTCTATATCTGCCACGTTTTGTATTTCTCCCATGAAGACATAAGTAAAGGACTTGGTTCATTTTTTTGCCTTTCCCTTATTTTCCATTGGAAATGTTCATGTTCCATTTTGTGATGGACGTACATTTATTTTAACATTTTCTTTTTCATGTACCATATTTTTACAATCCATTTCTATGATTCTTGCAGATATATTCTAATTTAATTTTCTTTTCAATTTATTTTCTGTGTTCTACAATGCTCCCATTCCGCAAACAAGGCTGCCATTTCTGGCAACTTGATATGCCTTTTCCTTTGATATAATACTATGTTTAATTTCTCTCGTCAGCCATGGAAGATTTTTCTTTTTGGGGTTTTATCCCATAACTGATTTGTCTTTGCAACTTATGTATTATTTCTTTGAATACTAATTGCTGCGTTCCACTATCATACCTTTCTATGTATTCTTCAAGTAACCACAGCCAGGTCTCCTCACATAGCTTCACAAGTTTTTTTTTCAATTGGTTCAGTATACAAAATTCAATTATTTTCCTGGTTGAGTTAAATTCAGCTCTTTTTTTAAAAGATATGTCTAATTTTCCAAAATGCCAAGTATCAACTAATTTCATAACTGAGGTAGCTCCTTAAGTATTGGTTTATTATTGTCATGTGTGCTGAGATACAGTGAAAACCCTTTGTTTCCTTTGTATTCTAGTGTATGGTTTGGTTGCATTCATGTGTGGATGATTTTTCTTGGATAGCATGCAAAACGGAATACAGAATGGCAAATTATAATCAAAAACCTAAGTAATTAAGACGTGACATTTTCACTTTTGGTTTTGTAACTGCATAATACTAAATTCCAGACTATGATATAATTGCTTTCCCTATCCTCATACTTTGAGATTCAAATCAAGCCTATCATTACCAAGTGTTTGCTTGGTCTAGAGGGACACAAATATTTGGTCTAATTGTAAGCAACTATTTTGTTTCCTTTCTCCAGAATAAACTGTAATAGACAATAGGTGCAGGAGTAGGCCATTGGCCCTTCGAAACAGCACCGCCATTCAATGTAATCATGGCTGATCATCCCAAATCAGTACCCCGTTCCTATCTTCTCCCCATATCCCCTGACTCCGCTATTTTTAAGAGCCCTATCTCTCTTGAAAGCATCCAGAGAACCTGCCTCCACCGCTCTCTGAGGCAGAGAATTCCACAGAGAATTCCATTCCAAAGACCAAAGAACTTCCCAAGGAGATTGAAAATGTTCTAGTTTGAAGAACTCAATAAATAATGAAATTATGAGAAGAAAGTAACCTTAATATCAAGATTCTGTAAAAGCTGCTGCATGCCAAAATTAGTGAACATTTTTGGTGTCCACCATCACACGCATAACACTGTTAAGCAGGATACGTTTTTCAAAATCTGCATTGAAACAAGAGCATCTCCTAGTCACTGCCTACTTTTTAACAACCATTTTCTATTTTCAATGCAGTGCCCTCCATAATGTTTGGGACAAAGATATATAAAAATAGCCTTTATTAAAATCTGACAATGTGCACTTTAACCACATGTGATTTTTTTTTCTATTACAAATCTCAAATTGTGGAGTACAGAGGCAAATAAATAAATAATGGGTCTTTGTTCCAAACATTATGGCGGGCACTGTACATGATTTAAAAATTTGGAAACTTACTCTGAACTAATTTGTATTTCTTCCAAATTGAGGCAAATACATTATTTCAATTCTCTGTAGTCAGTATAGTACTCAGTGAATACCCAGCAAATATAAACATGCACACCCAACTCCAGTTGTAAGATGTTTTAATAAAACGGGAGGTCCGATCATTCATTGCAAGCCCCTTTAAGTACCTCAAAGGTTTGTCCCTCCAAATCCTTTGCTTCACGCCAATTCCCCCAAGGGTCTCGCACTCGTCGTCTTCTGGTACGCTGCAATAAATAAGGAATGACAACATGTAAAATGATATCCAATGCATTTATAAAAAATCTGTAAAATCAAGTGCATACTTCCCTTCAAGCAATATTTTAATCTCCACAGCAGCCTGCCCTTTTTGCTGAGACAACAAATCAGTCTAAATAACAAGCCATCAAAACAATTACCAAAAGTACGGTGTTCTCAGCCAATCAGATATATTGTGCACAACTTGGAATTCAGAAAAAATAATAACTTAGAGGAAATATATCCTGAAGGATCTAGGCTAACAGTGTGAGTGAATAGACACTAATCATGATAATATAGGGTGAAAGAACCATAAAACAAGAGGTCATAGTTTTAATCATTGAGGCACAAAGTATGAAATAAATGGGTTATGTCTATTCATAAGTTTATGTTCTTAAGTTATAGGAGCAGAATTAAGCCATTCGGCCCATCAAGTCTACTCCGCCAAACAATCACTGCTGATCTATCTTTTCCTCTCAATTCCATTCTCCTGCCATCTCCCCCGACACCTGTATTAATCAAGAATTTGAAATTTGAATTTGAACAAGACATTTGCAGTTGAAATAGAATAGAGGGGGAAAAAAGTTTTGTTTATTTATAATGATTTGTTTACAGTGGAATAAAAGTCATGAATTCTCAAATTTATGAATAGTTTTGAAACAGTAGTGAACTTTTATTCCCCCACCAGTTGACAAATACATGACAGATAAGTGCTACAAATGCAGTAGAAAGGGAAATGATAAAAAGAGGTACGTTTCGAGAAGAAACACTTCAGAATACAGAGCTTATTTCTGAAGTGAATACTTAATTTAAAATTACTGAAAGAGAAGAATATAAATAAAATATAAATAATATATATATATTATGGGTAATAAGGAGAGCATACTGTTGAGAGTAGAGACCTTAAAAAGCGTTTGCCATTTTTCAACATCAACTTCTGCAATTCAAAACTTTATAAGGGCTAAGCCAGTAAAGTTACAGACAGGATAGAACGGAACACAAGTTCAGACTAATAAAGCAACACTCATTCATGGCCAGTCTAACCAATGATGAATTACATTTAATACTTTTCCCAAGTTAATAGGTTGGTGATTCTGGTTTAACATGAATTATGAAATATTATGAGGGAATGGGGGCAATGACATGAATGGCTGTAAAATTCTATGATTCATCAAGATATGTTAAAACTAATTTTATTGGAATAGCTTTGGTATAAAAGGCTGCTGCAGTGTGGTGCTTCAATTACCATCTATATTCAACTCACCATTGACTGTAATCTCTGAGCAAGCATGTAGGTCTGTACACTGTCCTTCCCTTCTTCTCTATTGCGGGTTCGATCTGCAGGCTGTGGTCGATTATATACTGCTTGCTCTATTGAAAGGAACAGGACTAAGTAATTTCACTAAAAAAACATTAAAACCTGTAGTTTGTGCCTCTAAAATGTACAGTTCAGATTTAGATTTCTATGGAATTTCAATGAGAGCTTCAACAAAAAGTAAAAATCAATTTGTAAAGCTATCACTGTATATCAGTGCTAATTTTTTTTAATTAATTTTACAACACTACTAAAATTAGAACAACTTATAACGCTGCAATTATGCTGTCAAGAAATAAGATCACAATAATACTCTCCCATAGCAATGTTGAGCACACACATGCGCACAAACACAGGCATTTGAAGGAGAGCAATTGTAAATCCTGACCAGATTCCTATACCCAATTACTATCTACTGTTGGAAATATAATTCTGGTCATTAAAAAATATTATCCAAATGGCATATCTATTGAGGTCATTGCAACACACTAATCAATATCATAAATAGATAAATTATTTGGCATCATATTAATATATCATGGTACAAGTATTTCTGCAATAACACAATTGACACATGCCTAAGAATCGCTATGTCATAGAAAACTGCGTAATAAAAAACAATTATGTCATTGTGAAAAGGGGGTTAGGGAGCTGGAGTGTTTCAGACTTGCAATAATAAAGTTATGTTTCCTGCAGCATTTACAAAAGTAAAGGTCTTGTTAATACTCTGTTTATTTGTGTTAGCTAAAAATACTAAAACTTTGATAGGAGCGACTGCTTATGAGGTTCAATGATCATCCGAGGTGAAACTGACAATGTTCTTAAGAGACAATGGTGTCTAGTTATCGAAGGGAAATGACACCAATATTTTTCTTTCCCACAACTGATATTTCCAAGGCAGCTTTATAATTTCTTGTTAATTTCCTAATTCACCTTGTGATTCTCACGTTCGCAATCAAAATTAGGTTATAACCAATTCAGCCCATGTAACATAAGTAGTGTTCCCTGATTCATTAATCATGCTTTATACAGCCAACATTGTGAAAACACACATTGTGGCAGAACTATCTGGATTGCGTTTTCAGATGGGAAGAGTGAGGAGAAAAATTGATTTATAAAAATCATTGTCAATAGTTTTTTTTAAAGAGGTAATTGCTACGCTCAGTAGTAAATTTCCAACTTGATGATGCAAAATGGCAGATTTTCAGAACTAACACATGTTATTCCAAATAATATCCCAAATGCAAATGGGATCTCGGTGAATTTAAATGGAATGTGAGAATGAGGCCCAGGTGAATTTATAATTAGTATGGAAGCAGATCCCGGTGAGAATATAAGGGGTGCAAGGTGGCGCAGCAGTAGAGCTCGCTTGCCAGAGAGGGTTTGATCCTGACTACCGGTGCTGTCTGTGCAGAGTCTGTACGTTCTCCTTCAGACCACTTAGGTTTTCTCCAGGTGATCCGATTTCCTCCCACATTCAAAAAGTGTGCAGGTATGTAGGTTAATTGGCTTCTGCAATGGACTTGGATGGGGTGAAGGGCCTGTTTCCATGCTATATCTCTAAACTCTAAAAGCGCTGGAAAAAGGACCACAGTTTGGAAAAAGGATAAAGTGCCAGGGTACCTCAGCAGGTCAGGTAGCATCTCTGAAGAACATTCACAGGTGGTGTTTTGGGCCAGGACCCATCTTCAGAATGATTGGAGTCTGAAGAGAAATGTGTTTTTTGTGGAAGCTTGAAATAAGTGCTAGAAATGGGACCCAGGTGACTTCATGAAGAGCACTGGAAACAGTCTCCAGTGAGTTTAGAGGGAGCACAGGAATAAGGTCCTCATGGGTTTAAAGATAGCATGATAAACATCACCTGGTCAGTCCTATGTGTAGATGGCGCTATCTCCCAAGATGGCTCCTGCCTGCGGTGACTTTTGCGGAGCACCAGAACCGAAAAGGCTTAGATACAATCTCAATCAACTCACCTGGATCAGGAAAACGGTTTCGGACAAGCTGCTTGAGCACCTTAAGGCTCTCGGAATTTCGCAATCTCCCGCAGCTGCGGGAGCCCCGGACTTTAAATTTTCCCACGCTCGCTGTAAAACACCCGACCCGACTGAGGAACCCAGGTACAGTACCTGGAAACCCCGGGATGACCTCCAGAGCCGATGAGCCGGATCTTCCAGGAACAATGAAGCTGGAGCCGCGACTTTGAAGGTACCCCCGTTTGTTACGGAGCTGGAGCTGCCGTCTGTGAAGGAACTCCTGTTCCAGCGCAGGTTCGCAGAAACTGCAGGTACAGTAAATTCAGTACCTGTAAACAACAAAGGGGAAGCCTCCATTGTGTCTGGAAACGTGGCCGGCAGGCAGGACTTCAGATCAGACTGAAGTGCAGGGGACTTCGGCCCCCTCTCCCTACTGTCCTACTGGCCAACGTACAGTCCCTTGAAAATAAAGCGGAGGACATTAGGGCAAGACTGCTTTATCAAAGGGAGCTGAGGAAATGCTCTGTGTTCTGTTTTACAGAGACATGGATCACCCCCAGCTCCCCAGACTCAGCGGTCCAGCCTGAAGTGTTCTCCATCGACCGCATGGACCGTACACTGGCATATGGGAAAGGGAGAGGAGGGGGCGTCTGCCTCATGGTCAAATCTGTGTGGTGCTCAGATGTGGCAGTCCTGTCCAACTTCTGCTCTCCACACCTCGAACATGTGGCGGTGAAGTGTCGTCCCTTCTACCTTCCGAGGGAATTCACCTCCATCATCCTGACCGCGGTCTACATCCCACCCCAGGCAGACGTCCGTCTGGCACTGGAGGAGCTGCACGCTGTGGTCAACAAACACCAGACGTCTTACCCCGAGGCATTTACCACCATTGCTGGGGACTTCAATAAAGCAAATGTAAAGAAATCACTCCCTAACTTCCACCAACATGTCTCCTGCTGCACCAGAGGACCAAACACCCTCGACCACTGCTACACCACCATCAAGAATGTCTGTCGCTCTATTCCTCGCCCTCACTTCAGTAAATCCGACCATACCGCGGTGCTGCTTCTTCCTGCCTACAGGCAGCAATCAAAGAGCGCACCCCCAGAGGTGAGGACAGTACAGAGCTGGTCAGGGGGGGGGCAGAGGAACAACTACAGGACTGCTTGGAGTCTGTAGACTGGGCAATGTTCAAGGACTCGGCAACGGACTTGAACGAATACGCCACAGTCGTTACAGACTTCATTAAGAAATGTGTGGAGGACTGCATCCCTACAAAAACCTTCCGAGTGTTTCCCAATCAGAAACCTTGGATAAACTTTGAGATCCGCACTCTTCTGAAGACCAGACACCGGGCATTCATGTCTGATGATACAGTGGTCTACAAAAAGTCCAGATACGACCTTGGTAAGGCCATCAAAAAGACCAAAACGGACTTATGCTCCAAACTGGAGGATGAGACAGATGTTCGGCAGCTGTGGCGGGGCCTGAATGCAATCACCTCCTACAAGGCGAAATGGACCCACTGCAGTTCGCTTACCGCCACAACAGATCAACGGTGGATGTGATCTCACTGGCCCTCCACTCCGCTCTGGACCACTTGGACAAAAAAAACTCAAATGTCAAGCTGTTATTCATCGATTACAGCTCGGCATTTAATACAATCATCCCCTCCAAGCTGGTTACCAAACTCGCAGAACTGGGTATCAGCGCATCCCTCTGCAATTGGATCCTCGACCTCCTCATCCTCAGACCACAGTCTGTTCGTATTGGTGGAAATGTGTCAGACTCGATAACAATCAGCACAGGAGCACCTCAAGGCTGCGTGCTCATCCCCCTGCTATACGCACTCTATACTCATGACTGCGTAGCCGGTCATAGTGTGAACTCCATCATCAAGTTTGCTGACGACACCACTGTTGTGGGACATATCACTGATGGGGATGAGTCAGAGTATAGAAGAGTGATCGAGCAACTGTCCATATGGTGCCAGCACAATAAACTGGCCCTCAACACCAGCAAAACCAAGGAACTGATTGTGGACTTTGGAAGGAGTAGGATGGGGACCTACAATCCCGTTTATATTAATGGGTCAATGGTTGAAAGGGTCAAGGCTTTAAATTCCTGGGCGTGCACATCTCTGAAGATCTTTTCTGGTCCGAGAACACTGATGCTACTATTAAGAAAGCACATCGGCGCCTCTACTTCCTGAGAAGATTACGGAGAGTTAGTTTGTCAAGGAGGGCTCTCTCTAACTTCTACAGGTGCACAGTAGAGAGTTTGCTGACCGGTTGCATCGTAGCTTGGTTCGGCAAATTAAGCGCCCTGGAGAGGAAAAGACTACAAAGAGTAGTAAACACTGCCCAGTCCGTCATCAGCTCTGACCTCCCTCCCATCGAGTGGATCTATCGCAGTCGCTGCCTCAAAAAGGCTGGCAGAATCATCAAGGACCCACACCATCCTGGCCACACACTCATCTCCCTGCTACCTTCAGGTAGAAGGTACAGGAGCCTGAAGACTGCAACGACCAGGTTCAGGAATAGCTACTTCCCCACAGCCATCAGGCTATTAAACTTGGCTCGGACAAAACTATGAACATTAATAGCCCATTATCTATTATTTGCACTTTATCAGTTTATTTATTCATGTGTGTATATATTTATATAATGATATATGGACACACTGATCTGTTTTATAGTCAATGCCTACTATGTTCTGTTGTGCTGTAGCAAAGCAAGAATATCATTGTCCTATCAGGGACACATGACAATAAACTCACTTGAACTTGAACACTTGAACTGTGCCCAATTATCAGGTATCGGAAAAACTCAATAATGGATTATCTGAGTTTTACTGAATGTGGGTGGGGCATTACTCGATTACACTAAGAGTCCCATTTCTGCTGAATCTTCTGTAATTTAGGATTTAGTAATTATATTGTACAAATTATTGATTTAACACATAGAACAGTGTAGCACAAGAACAGGTCCTTTGGCCCACAATGTTTGTTCTGAGCATGATGCCAAGACCATCACTTGTCTACCTACACATAACCCATACCCAGAGCTGCCACGTTTTGTCAGAGCATTTCAGTATTCTAGTACCTGAAAATCAGTATTTTGCTGAGGAAATCAGTATTTTTACGCGGTGCCATTTTGCTGAAAAAAATGTTATTTTATGTACGGTCATACGCATGTAAGAGTACAAGAATGCATAACTTTGCTAGCAATTGATGTGTCTTCTACGCACCTTACGTGACAGTGCATTCATTGCCATCTCTTTGTATACTGCTGTTGGAACAGCTGCTTCCTGCTTTTAGCACCAGGTGATGTAGAAGCCATTTTACTTCGGAGTCACGTGATTGACTACGTGAAGAACCCCGCCTGGCGCTGGAACGGCATTACGTCGATGCTGACGGCAGAAGGAAGAGCTGCAGAGGCTAGCTCGTCGACAGCGGTAGGTACGGAACCGGCAGGTAAGTGCAGTTGAAAAACTTTTAGGGTCTGGAAAACTCCGTGCCTGGTGTATTGAACCAGGATTTGAAATGAATTTAAAAACAAAAATAAAATAAAAGAGTAAAATAGAACAAAAATACTCTGTATAATACAACGGAGTTTAAAAAAGAACGTCCCGGGGGAATACCCAGCGATCGGGACGGGAGATTAATTACGGAGCCGGTTCCGATACTGGTGACCGTTAAAAATACGTTAGGGAGGTTTAGATGCTCCACAAACTTTTGGCGGGGGGGGAAATTTTAAATAAGTCAGAAAGGCCATATTTTAAAAAGTTAATAAAGGCCTTCAGACGGAAAATAATGGAAATATTCCCTAACCTACCCTAAGGGGGTTTCACATATAAAAAGGAAAAAATATGATGAAATATGGTGGGAATATCTACCTCAGATATTTCTGAAGGTAGTCTCCTTGAGGGGTAAAAAACTCAGGAGAAACAAGGGCAGTGAAAAATAAAATGGAAAAACTGACCCTAAAAATGCACTGATAGTGGTGGCTGGTCATGAAGTACCCACCACAGCACCAAAATATATATATATATATATATATATATACACACAGGTGTATGCACAACACCTGAATAAGAAGTGAGGCCATGGAAAATTACCATGGAAACCAAAATTAGTTGGTCTCTCACTAAAAGCTGTTATGGTTAAAACAGCAGAACTAACGATGAGTGAGGCCATGAAAAGTAAACATGGAAACTAAAAACTCACCAAAGCTGTAATGATTGAAACAGCAGAATATGATAAAACTTTTATGTTTTATAAAGATATCAACGGTGAATCCGTTAATGATATCCATGTCTCAAATTATATGAGATATAAAGAAATACAATTTCAAAGTATTTCAAACTGGTGCATGGCATTACTATTCAAAAAGAAAAATAAAATAAAATAAAACGTTGTGCAAATAACTAATACTTTTAAAATAAAATAAATTGCCATCAGTTTGTGGAGCTCAATGGGAAGAAATATATATAATTTACCAAATCTGCACTCTAGATTCGCAGATCAATATAAATCAGGTTATGTTAAACTCCTGATTATTATGGAATAAACCTGCCTTATGATAAATCAAAGATATTGATTACAAAAGAACAGACTACTGATCTTTAAACTTTGGGGGGAAAAACTATGATCCAATGAAAGATTTGATAATGGATCAAAACAAAGGCAGAAGTGGTATAATCCAACATAGCCTTATCCAAACCCATATAATTGGGAAAAGAAGGCTTGAAGTACGTTGAAGAGG
The DNA here is from genome assembly GCA_035221665.1 of Okamejei kenojei. Lineage (NCBI taxonomy): Eukaryota > Metazoa > Chordata > Chondrichthyes > Rajiformes > Rajidae > Okamejei > Okamejei kenojei. The sequence goes on from CM069140.1 coordinate 40,365,628, forward strand.
TGCAAACATCTTGTTACAAAATAAATTCATGAAATCTCCAATTGTGGGGGATTACAGGTGTATTATGATTGCTAATTTAATATAACTAAGGAAGGATTGGTTCACCTGTATAAGAAAACCTTAAAAATTGATTTTAGGTTTGCACTCAAAAGTAACTCCAATAAAGAAGGGGTACGTACATATATATTATAAAATTACCTCAGTGTAAAGATTTGATGGTATAAACCATACAAAACATCATTTTATATACACTTTCACAGTGTAAGAACATTTATTAAAATGGAAACATCTAGAACATGGAAATACAGTTGCTATTAACAAATTGTTAATCAATACTACAGGTGCTTGAAATTAATTAAAATGGGTCAAGCTGTGCAAGTTAAAACATTGTCCAAAGGATTAAACCAGTTCAAGGCTGTTAAACAGAATACTGGAGGAACAATTATGCTGATAAAAAGATCAGCACTTGCACTAATGAGGTCATCGTCATGGGTTATCTTGATTACATTTAAATTGGAAGGTTATAAGAGTCGGCTGCAAATTAGTGCTGCAATTACAAACCTGGTGGATGGTAAGGACCTGACCCATTATATAAAGCGTATGCTTAGGCATTAATAAAATATTCATAAATTACTATTCTGAATTTAGAAGTAATTCAGCACCATAAGAGGGGGAAAATTGTTCCATGATACAAATATGTCTCATTGTTGTTGACATACTTTGTCCCTCCATTAGGTTAGATAAAGGGTAAATAAAGCTCCAAAAGAAGGAATACAGAAGCTTATAAGAAAATGTATGCCTTTGTGAGAAGCTTATGCAAATATCAAATGATACATTATCATTATTAAAGTAATGTAAAAAAGGTTCACAAGCTGCTTCAACTATAAGCTTAACAGCTGTTGCAAACTGAAGCAAGTGTTACAGATGATGTACAGCTTATGTGAATGTTTGGGTAAAGATAAGAATATTATCTATTCATAAGAATAATTGATACGTCTCTTGTTGGGACTACGGACAATAATACCAGGTGAGCATAAATGGATTGTCCTAAGAAATTTTCCAAACATTTGTATTAATTATTGAAGTATAAGGAGTTATGGATTAAAATATCAATTGTTTTATTATGGAAGTGTCCATGTCGTATCAAGGTGAACAATACCACGGCTGTGGCATATGTTAAAACACACAAGATAAGTCAAATAACAATCATGGGATTATCTGAGTAAACAGATGTGGCATATTCTAAAAAAATTTAGTCCAGCTGTTTATCTCTAAGGAAGAGACAATGGTATCGGAGACAACAAATTTTGGGAGGAAAAACACATTGTCATTAATATGGATTACTTACGATTAATCTGGTTGCATACAGATTAAATCACCGATCTTTCAAATGTTTCTTGTGGGTAAACCAAGAACAGGAAAGGTGGATGCTTTTCTCTCAATTACATGAGGAAAAGATGTTCTTTTGTGTTCCTCATTTTGTTTGATAGGGCAGTGTCTGATGAAAATGTAGCAGGACACTGCCAGAGGCATTTTGGTGGTCCAATACGGATCCTTCATGGTTTCATAAATATTGAGTGATGTTGAACCACTTATGATGATTCATAGTTGCAGTAATTTATTGAAGTCTGAGGAAGGGTCTCGACCCGAGGCGTTGCCTATCTCCTTTCGCTCTTTGGATGCTGCTGCACCCGCTGGGTTCTCCAGTTTTGTGTAACCCTGCAGTAATTTATTGTTGTACAAAGGCATCCATGACATGAAAATATGAATTTGACTATCTGCAGGTTGACCAGACCATTACAACAGCTGATGGTCAAAGAAGTCTATGAATGTTTAACTAATATAACAACATAACAATAAAATAATTATGTATAAAAGAAGTGTTATACCTGCAATTTGCAGAAATAAGTTTAAAAAACAATATTTTGTTATAAGAAATTGGAAGTCTGTGTATACAGTAAAGTTATTTTATCATATTAGATATATGGAGTTCCTTGTGGATTGCATTTTTCTGAGCATCTAATTGATAGAGCCAATAATAGGGCTCAGAGTGTTACCGTCCTATTGAACGGACAATATACTAACCAAGAAGTTATCAGGTGCATTCATAATATTCCGATATGGAAAGGGATATACATGTGTGTATGTGTATGTATATATATATATATATATATATATATATATATATATATCTGTCCAAAATTGTAATATATAAGTCGGGAGATAAATAATCCTGAATTGCCTTAGGCAATGGACTCTAACTCTATCAATGATTCAAAAAAGTTAACATTGAAAATAATAATGCTGATGACTTTAGTTAACATTGTTAACAAAGTTAACATTGAAAATAATAATGCTGATGACTTTAGTATCAATATAAGAGTGCAAACATTGCAAATGTTACGTTATAATTGCATGTGGATACAGATTGCATTATCATATATGTTTATGAATTTACCAAACAAAGCACACCAAGAGGAGCTGAAACCAAGGTAAACCTATAAGCATATCCTGTCGGCCTTAAGGTGTGTGTGTGTGTGTGTGTGTGTGTGTGTGTGTGTGTGTGTGTGTGTGTGTGTGTGTGTGTGTGTGTGTGTGTGTGTGTGTGTGTGTGTGTGTGTGTGTGTGTGTGTGTGTGTGTGTGTGTGTGTGTGTGTGTGTGTGTGTGTGTGTGCATTGATGAAATATGTTGAAGTAGGTAAGAGTCTCTGTGGTAATGAGACAGCACTACTTATTACACACAAAAACCACATTGGTTCAGTAAAAACTGATGGTTCTAGAGGAATGTATTCTAGATGGTTAGAAATTGGATACACTCAGTGGAACTAGACACTGAAAGGTGGAAAATCACTCTGTTAATGAGGTAGATACATTCACAGGAATGGCACGGGATGAGCCACTCGAGCAAAGATGCAAGGCCGCAGGAGGATGTAAATTAATGTTAAAGTAAAAAGGAACCAGTCATGGTGTCAGGTTTGGACACGGAGTGTTGGGTTCTCTATAATTGTTGCTTTGTCATACCATCAAAATATATATATCAATTGATATTTTGTGATAAACTTGCCTTTCAATGGAAAGGGCATTACTTTTATTCTTTATAATGTGAAATAATTTATCACATACTTGAGGCAATGTTTGGGGAAAAATGTGTTATTCGCTCGTCACTGTGTTGAATGAGCCGGACTGTCATATGGAATAAATTCTACGACATGAAAAACACAGAAAGCTTCAAAATCTTCACGTAGTCACTCACGTGACTCCGAAGTAAAATAGTAAGATTAAACGAGAACTTACCAGTTTGAAGTTTGATCTTTATTTTATGAGGAGTAATGATGAGGGATTACGTGCCCTCCACTCCCCACCCTCATAGAATAAATGATCATCTGGTAGTTCTAAATCTATGAGAAGCCTTACTATCTTACTCTGGCTATTATGTTCTGTGTTTTTCATTCCGCTGCTTTGAAGTATGCCGTTCCAGCGCCAGGCGGGGTTCTTCACGTAATCCCTCATCGTTACTCCTCATAAAATAAAGATCAAACTTCAAACTGGTAAGTTCTCGTTTAATCTTACTATTTTGGAAGTCTCCCTCTCCCTCCTTCTCTCTCTCTCTCCCCCTCCCTCTCCTCCCCCCTCCCTCTCCATCCCTTTCTCTCCCTCCCACCCTCCCTCTATCTTCCTCCCTCTCCCCTTTTTTCTCCCTCCCTCTCTTATTCCCTCCCTCCCTCTCTCCTCTCCCCACCCCTATCTCCCTCTCTCCACCCCTATCTCCCTCTCTCCACCCCTATCTCCCTCTCTCCACCCCTCCCTCTCTCCCACCCCTCCCTCTCTCCACCCCTCCCTCTCTCCACCCCTCCCTCTCTCCACCCCTCCCTCTCTCCCCCTTGAGCCCACCCATCGTTCAAGGCCAATCCCAATGTAACTGCAATCACACTGGTAACTTTTCACCACTATGCTTATCCAGAATTCTACCACTGCCTGAAAAATAAGCAAAGGCTGAACTTCCACTGTGAAAGAGAATTCCAAAGACTCATTGTTATACGAGTATTTTCCCAAGCAGTCTGTGACCCATCGCGCTGTGGCCATAGCGCTATGTATAAAGCCCATAGCGCTCCAGCCGGTAGCGCTGTAGCTGACAGCTCTTCGTTTAAATTCCCATGCGTTAAACTGACAGCGCTCTGTTTAAACTTGTAGCGGGGCAGGTAGCGAGAAGCTTACAAAAATAATCATCCAGATCTTGAAATTTAAAATACTAATAGATTTAATCTGCTATAATTTTTAGAGGTACAGTATGACTTTTTATATTCTTGCATTTTTTAAGCAGCAAGATCTTAAGTCAATTTCACTGGGTTATTACTTTTCCGTGGTATTCCGTGGCGAGTGGTATGTCAATGAAACAGAAAGTCGGGCCGATTTAAAAAAAATCCGTATTTAACAACGCAAAATCGTACATCAGTATTCTTATCGCATTTCCGTACAAAATACGGAAAATCCGTACCACTTGGCAGCTCTGCACACCGCTCCCTGCATATCCATATTAAGTCTTTTCCCTGCATATCCATATTAAGTCTTTTACATGCCACTAATGCATCTGCTTCAACCACGACTGCCAGTAGCACATTCCAGGCACTCAAAAGGCTCTGTGCAAAGAAAATTGCCCCACACATCTCATTTAAACTGTATTAATAATGTAAAAGTTAATGGATTCTAATAAAATAGTTCATCAACATACATCAGTGGAAAAAACAGCTGTTAGAACGTCAGATGCAAGTTTCAAACCTAATATTTTGGTGTGGGATAAAAGTAGTAATATTTAACTGGAGCACTTACAAGACTAGAATTCAAATTTACTTACGTTTAGTTTAGTGATATAGCACGGAAACAGTCCCTTCAACCCACTGAGTTCTGCCGACCAGCGATCCCCGCACTTTAACAATATCCTACGTACACTAGGGGCAATTTTACATTTTTCCCTCTTTGGAGTGTGGGAGAAAACCGAAGATTCCTGAGAAAACCCACGCAGTCATGGAGGACTGCACCCGCAACTCTACCGCTGTGTCACCCGGTAAACATCCAGTTTAAAGTATCTCCTCTATCCACATAATAACAACTTGATTGAATAAATGTTCAGAAACATTTTTAAAGCCAATTAACATGTTTTAAATGAGTTTAATTGATATTAAAATAGTTGCGGGATTTGGGGTTATGAGAATCATGCTGATGGAAGTGTTTAAACAGCATGTAGAACAGCGTGATTCCATAGCTGATGGAATGAAAAAGGAGACAGCTGGAAATCACTGATAATACAGCAAGAAGAGATATTAGAAGACTGTCATTTAACTATTTTAATTTATACTAAAAATGCCTGATTAATACAACAAACAAAATTAATTGGGCTCCTAATGGGCCTGTCCCACTTCGGCGATTTTTCAGGCGACTGACGATGACTGTCAAGTTGCCAGCCTTCGCCTGAAAAACCGGCAACTGGAACAGCGACTGTAAGAGTGGAACACAAACACCCACACACACAAACACATCGCAGGCGGTGGGCAGAGCAAGTGGGAGGAGTGCTGTCTGAAATTCACATGGTGCAAAACCAAGGTGATACAGACATACACCGCGATGAACAGGAAGCGTGGCGCTGTAATTAAGATGGCTAAAGCACAGTGTACGGTAAGTCCTTCATAGGAGGGGGGAGAACGGATGGAGAAAACAATTAAAAAGCCAGAGATACGCGGTTGTGAAGTTCGGCGGACATTTAACATAACCGGTCGGTTATCCTTGGTTCTGAAAATTACTGCTGACATTTTTTTTTCGGTCAGCACCGGTTACAACCTACAAGAGCCTACAAGGACCTTCGACCACCTGGCAACCCACTAGGATCTCCTGGCGACCCACCTACGGCACGCGTATTCTCACTACTCTCCATGGCGGCTTCATTCTAGTCGTTGCTAATTTTTCAACATTTTGAAATATTTGCGGCGACCATGAGGCCACGACTAGCTTCCAGAATGCGGGAACTCCTCATGACCATGAAGGCGACTCCCCGGCAACCACCCACGAACATATGGTGACTGCATAGACTCCTGCAGTCGCCTAAAAAGTCACCTAAGTGGGACAGGCCCATTAGTTTCTCCTTAAAATGGAATGCAGAGAGTACTCCCAAATCCCAAGTCAGATTTGTTGCAACACAGGGCTTTGTAATTCTGTGAACAAACAATTCCCTTGGCTGGGTGCTGCTAACATTGGCTTTGTATTTGCCAACTCGAGCATAGATTGAGGGCAACATAGACAAAGAGCTGACAAATCGCACAGCTGAATCATTTCATCGTGTAAAAATGAACGACATTTTACATTTTTTTCCACACAGAGGGTGCTGTGTAAATGGAATGAGGAAGGTAAAGGTTCTTACCATTACAACATTTAAAAGGCACTAGAACAGCCACATAGATAGACGGATATGGACGAGGCACAAGCCACTTGGTCGGCATGGATGAGTTAGGCTGAAGGGCCTGCTTTCACACCGTATCGCTCAATAACTCTGTGAGACCTAATACAAGTTTGGTATTATTCCCCAGCATCAGGAAATGAAGGCAGCCTTTTTGGAAGTCCATATCTTAGCCCACGGATATTTCTAATATTTTTTATTTTCATCTGCCGTTTCTAATTTTCAACAGCCCACTTTTTAATCTCTAATATACCCCAATTTCAGGGTATACCATGCCCACAGTGGTGTGCCATGCAGAACTGCAGCACACCACTGCAGCACAGTTCAACCCTCTGTAGGAACATGTCAAAAATGGAGTCACAGCACCACCCAAAGGAAATATGAGACACAGTTACAATGTCACCCAGACTAAAGGATTTTCTGGGATGAATTTTACCTTGCTAATGTATTGGGACAGAGGGCTAAGGCAAGAGAACGAGGGACACCAATACATTTCTGGAAACCCACGTGTTAGTGCAGTTTAGCTGTATCGGCTTGTAATAGTGTTATTTCTGGCAACTATGTTGTCTGGGTTGAACGATAACTTGCACGTATCAATTTAATTCTAACATTTAAATTGACAGCAGAATATGGGAAAAAAGAGATTACAGAGTGTCGTTGAACAAATGATCTTGCTCGGTTTATGCTTTTGGATGCCATAATGCAGGTACTTGGAATTGCAGAGATAATTTTATTTGTTGAGTAAAGGAAGAGGATTCATGGGGGTATGGCTGGGAAATGTCACAGAAGTGAATGGCAAGGACATGGATACCACTTTCCCAGATTCTGGACTGAACACAATTGCCTGTTTAAGAAAGGGGCGCACATTGGAATACATACTTCTAGTCCATTTATACATTCAGTGGCAGTGACATTAAGTAACTGGAACATCAGATACATGACCACAGGGGATTAATTTTCAGTCATTCAAGTATTCTGTACTACCCGTCCACACTTCTCATAACACTCACTGTGTGAAAATCATCACGCACATGATAGCACCAAACTTTCCAATCTTGACAATTCTATTGTATCATAGAGCATTCAACTGCAAGCAGAATCATTACAAGGAGAGCACAAGAAGTAATCATTCACACCAAGAATGTAGCCTCATCAAACTCACTTGGACAATACATCAGCTTCAGAAGAACTGCCTAGAAAGATTTTCAACTGGTAACACATACATTACAAGTTTAACAGTCTTTCACAGGGCACTAATGGTGCCTCAGAACCCTATGGTCTCTGGTCAGAAGCATGTCAACAGTCGGAGATCTGTGCAATCCAACTTTACCCTTGCTGAAGACACTGATGTTGTCCCACAACGCCAAAGTAGTGAAAGCAAAGATATGTAGTTGATCAATTGGGCATGTGCCTGGCAGTTTATGCAATGGATTATGTCTCCATCGTTTTCACTCATAAATATTATTTGTTTCACTTACTCTGTCCTTTTGCTCAGCTTTGGTTAGTGCATGGTAATTTGTTTTTACTTATGCTGAAAGGCAAGGCATGAATTGGCACACAACATTAGGGAGTTACAAAAGGAATGTTTGCATGAATTATTTATGTTAGGGTTTGATTTAGGGACAGTGGGACTGCTGGATAAGGCAGGTAAATGGATGACCCACAAAAAATATCCTGTAAGCTTGGCATAGATGCATAGATAGGATAGGCAGTCAGAAGCCTTTTTTCTCCCCCCCCCCCCCCCCCCCCCCGAGGGTAGAAATGTTCAATATCAGAGGGCACAGCTATAAGGCGAGAGGGGAAAGTTTAATGGGAGATGTGGGAGGGGGGAGGGAGATTATTTTTTTTTACACCCAGAGTAGTGGGGGGAAGAAACACATTGCCTAGGGTGGTTGTGGAGGCAGATACGATAGTTTCATTTAAGATGGACACAAAACATTGGAGTAATTCAGTGAGACAGGCAGCATATCTGGAGAGAAGCATTGGGATGTTTTGGGTTTAGTCCCTTCTTCAGTTTGAACTCTAGTTCAGACTGAAGAAGGGTCTCAACCCAAAACGTCATCCATTCCTTCTCTCCAGAGATGCTGCCTGTCCCGCTGAGTTACTCCAGCTTTTTATGTCTATCTTTGGTTTAAACCAGCAACTGCAGTTCCTTCCTACACAGTAGCATTTAAAAGTCTTTTAGATAAGCATGTGGACATGCAGGGAATATGGATCATGTACAGGCAGATGAGATCAGTTTAACTTGGCATCATGTTTGGCACAAACATTTTGGGCTGAAGGGCCCATTCATGTGATATATTGTCCTGTGAATCTATGAATAATTACCGCATTGTTGTGCTGGACACATTACTTTCCTCCTTGACATCCTGTGAAGCCGCTCTACACCTTTTAGCTTGTGCCACAACGAACACGCTGTCTGAGAAGGTGGTGAAGGGAAGTACTCTCATAACATTTAAGAAGCATCTGGACAGGTAACTGAATCTCCAAGAGCATTGTAAATGGGATTAGTGTAGATTGAAACATAGAAAATAGGTGCAGGAATAGGTCATTCAGCCCTTCGAGCCTACACTGCCATTCAATATGATCATGGCTGATTATCCCAAATCAGTACCCCATTCCTGCTTTCTCCCCATATCCCCTTGATTCTGTTAGCCCCAAGAGCTATATCTAACTCTCTCTCTAGGAATATAATGGTAAGCATAAATATGTTGGACTGCTGCTGCGCTTTATGATTGTATGGTTTAAATGTTGTTGCTGCAAGATCACTTCAGCTACCAAGCTTATTTAATGGTTGGGCTCCGTGGATACTTGAGCCATGTATATGAAGGCATTTCTTTGTTTCCAAATAGTCAGCTAAGGGGGAGAAAGAGATCAGGTATGATGGACTGCCATAGGACTGAAAATCTTTTGCAGACCTACACAAAATTCTTTGTGGGGTTTACAGCAGCTGCATGTAGATGTACTTTAACTGTCACCTGCAAGCAGCTAATTACATACGGTATCTGTGAAAAGGAGTCCAGTGCAACAAAACCAACCATCAAATCATTCTGACTGGTCCAAATGCAGCCTATGATGTTATAATTACCAATCCCAGTAAACACACTTTAGTTACCCATTTAATTTATTTGTGTGCTGCCTATTATAAGGAGTGCAAATATTTCCACCAGAGACTTGGAACGCTCCTGAGGACAGGTAGTCGAGGCCAGTGGTGACTTTGTCAACAATGGTGAAGTATTGTTTCAAGATCTAATTGGAAGCGGGTCTTATTCCAGTGGCTGGATATGTCTGCATCATCACTTGAGATAATGGTGTTGACATGCTGAGGTATGTGCTCTACCAACTGCATTTCTCTGTGGATCCCTCCCCCTTGTGGAGATGGAGGCTGTGGTGGAGGCAATTGCTGCTCCTGTTGCTCTCAGCTTGATTCTCATCTGAAGGACGTCAGCATAGCTGGTGTTATGTTGATGTGTCCAGTCAGAGCTTTGAAGTAAGAACACACGGTAATTTCAAATTTATAAATTCTAAAGGTAAACTAAGTCAGCCCTCACCTCAGGTTCTGTGAACAAAATCACTCTAGGGTAATAGAAGTAATTGTGAGCTTGCAAGAATTTCTAAATAGACAGTGAGCTCCAATGTTGTTATGTTATCATCCTGCATACACTAATGAGTCCCATGAAGTCCAAAAAACCCAAGCACATTGATAAATGTACAAAACTAAGATAAATATTGCTGCCATTGTGTAAAACATTGTGTCACTTCACAAATAACAAAGACACACGTCGCTTGTGGCAGGTATTTCATGCCATCACTGACTACAAGCCCCCCCCCCCCCCCCCCCCCCCCCAATGCGGATATGCCAAAACGACCCCTCTCTACCAGATGAACTGAACGAGTTCTACGCACGGTTTGAGGTTAAAAACAGCACCCAGATACGTGCACTACTGCCATCTCCCAGTGACCAGTCGCTCAGGCTGTCCGCAGCCGGAGTTAAAAAGGCCTTTGCCAGCATCAACCCAAGCAAAGCCACAGGGCCGGACAACATTCCTGGATGCGTTCTAAGAGACTGCGCCGAGCAACTGAAAGATGCCTTCACAGACATTTTTAACACCTCGCTCAGCCAGGCAGTTGTGCCAAACTGTCGTAAGAGTGCCACCATCGTTCCTGTCCCGGAGAAACCAAACCCAGCCTGCCATAATGACTTTCGACCAGTGGCTCTAACACCCATAGTAATGAAGTGTTTTGAGCGACTGGTTATGCAGCATATCAAAAATAGCCTACCTGCCGACCTAGACCCACTGCAGTTCGCCTACAGAGCCAACCGATCCACAGAGGACGCAGTCTCAACAACACTGAACCTCGTATTGCCACACCTTGATCGGAAAAATACTTATGCCAGGATCCTCTGCTTTTAACACAATCATTCCGCAGCAGCTGGTGGAGAAGTAGGAGTTATTGGGGGTTGATGCTGGCACATGTGACTGGGTCCTGAACTTTCTATCGCAACAGCAGCAGACAGTCAGGGTGGGCAGTAGGACATCAAAAACCATAGCCGTGAGCACTGGCTCGCCCCAAGGCTGTGTCCTAAGCCCCCTGCTGTTTAGTCTGCTTAGACACGACTGTACTGCGAGACTCAACAACAACTTCATCAACAAGTTCGCTGATGACACAACAGTGGTGGGTCTCATCAGTGACAATGATGAGTCAGCATACAGGATGGAGGTGGAGCTGCTCACAGGATGGTGCAAATCCCACAACCTCATTCTCAACGTGGGAAAAACGAAGGAGATGGTGGTTGACTTCAGGAGGGCGGGAAAACAACGCCATGCACCTCTGCACATCGATGGAGCTGATGTGGAAAGGGTCAGCAGTGTGAAGTTCCTAGGACTCCACCTGTCAGATGTTCTGACGTCCACGACCAACACCACAGCACTGGTCAAGAGAGCCCAGCAGCGACTACAGCCTCTCCGAAGACTACGGAAAGCAGGTCTCCCCACTGCACACCTACAAACTTTTTATAGGGGGACAATCGAGAACACATTAACCTACGGCATCACCTCCTGGTTCGGGAGCTGCAAGGCGTACGAACGGCACCAACTGGACAGGATTGTGAAGCCCGCCAGCAGGATTATTGGTGCTCCACTCCCTTTCCTGCTGGACATATACAGGAAGAGATGTATCAGCAGAGCCATCTCCATCATCAAAGACCCCTACCATCCTTCGCATCACATATTCTCCATCCTGCCAACTGGGAAGAGGTACAGGAGCATCAGCTGCAAAACCAGCAGGATGCTCCTCAGCTTCTTCCCGCAGGCTATAAGACTGATAAACGGACTTTGCCCCCTGCCAAAGTATCGCACACAAACCACCAACCTGGACACACTGAAGCAGAGCCATTATCGTGCTGCTGCGGATTGGAACTCATGATATATGTATTTTATTTCTATTTATTTTTTACCGCACACTGAATGGACACTGATTGAGCAACATTTTTCCGTTTCCTCTGGGTATGTAAGTACTCAGGAAAAATGATAATAAAGATATACAATACAATACCTACAATACAAAAGGAGGAGCGATGGGGTTTGTTTGCATACAGGTTGATACACTTGAGATAGGGGGAATCTAGCTGGTTGGTGATGCTTCGCAGTACGCTTTCAATGTCAGTACACTTAACCCTCACCTGTTTCCAAACCCACATGCTCACATACGTTTAAAAAATACTGAAAAGAAACAAAAATAAAAAAATTATAAAAGGAATAGAGAATCAACCCATTTTTCAGAAAATTTATATTTTTTGAAATGGTGTCAAATGTTAATACCATAAAAAGAGCATGGAAACTATTTCCCACAAAGTTTGTTTTAAGTGGGATATTTTCCCTCAGGTTCATACCAACAGCTTTAGGAAAGTAGACTGTTAAATATATTCAACTTGAGTATTTACAACTAAATTTCTCCAAAATAAAATGTGGAACAAGCTTACCACAGCCAAAATTTATAGCTCCAATTAGCTCCAAGTACGTGTGTATCCGTCCAATACAATTTACATCTCCACAGTTTTTCAGCCCTGGACGCACTGATGTTTTATTCAGGTATTTGGGTTTACATTTGTCCCTGAAAGTCCAAAACACATCATCATCCATCTAAACATTCTGACTGTAGTGCAGCATTCCAGAACTAGTTGTGCTACTTGCCAAGTTGTTCGAGTACTTGTTAGCAGTGATGGAGAAGGTCAAGATATCTGTCACTAATCCAAATGATTCAGAACAGGACTGGTAAATGCTTGCATTGCATTACTTGTAAGTGCATGACAAAGGATATTCCAAATGAGACAGAAATAAGAGGATTCAAGGGAAAATTATCTGATGTACGTACTGCTCTGCACAGTAAAATTCACATTGATAACTTCCTGGTATAATTGTGGAAACCTCAAGAAATACTATCCTTCATTTCAATCTTTAAATTGATAGGAAGCATGACGAATTCTAACCAAAAACTTATACCATTTAAAAAAAATTCTAAATATGCAAATAAATGTTTTCTGACCAAGTTATAAAGTAATATTATTTGTACAAATTCATAAAATCACAACTTATTTCAGTGTGGTCGTTAAAAATCAGCTTTTTTTGGTTTGATTACAGGGTTTTCCCACAAGTAACAAAACAATCGCATTAAAATGTTACTATGTTTTATTGTCAATATTTTGAAAATGGGTTTAAACCCAATTTCTCTTACCACTGATCCAGGATGTAGTTGCGTATTTTCAGAAAACGTTCTGGTGTTTTTGATGATCGGCCTTCAAAAAACTCAGGAATAGCCTGTTTCTCATATTTTGAAATCAAATTTTTGTCCAATACTACTTCTTGTGCAGGGGGGTTCAATATCTCCCCTTCTTCACTATCACAGATCTCTTCATCCACTTCCATTTCACAAACTGATTCTGACACATTATATTCACAGTTATCATTTTGAAATTCCTTTTCTTCGAATTGCTTAAATTCTAGAAATTCTGGTACTTGCTTTACTAATTCTTCACTCATCGTATCCAGAGCATGGTCACAACTGGTGCAGCCCAAAAGGTCTTCCTTGGCTGCTTTTACTGTTGTTTCATTTTCTTTGCTGTTATCAATCGTAGACTGTATATTGTCAGTGTTACTACTATTTGTCTTATTATCTTTGGATATTTCCTGTTCATCTAAAATCTGAAGACACGATTGCAAGGTCACAGTAGGAGTGGAGGAAATAAGCAAAGATTCATCTGGTCCAGAAACACTGTAACCTTGACTATTCCCCTCAGGTTCATTCATCTTTGAATCAAATCGAGTTTTTGCTTCTTTGTGCTCCGGAAGGCCTTCACAGTCATTATCTGTTTCATCCAAGACATCCACATCTTCATCATCAGACATATGCTCAATTTTAACAGCATTGGTAGTGGGAAAAACCTGACCTTGTAATGCCATAGAGCTGCCGTACTCTGGTCCTATCTTCAAATGTCTGGCTTCATTATCAGAAGCAAATGTTGTTTTAGGAGTCCAGATAGTTGCCTCTGTCAAAGGTGTTTCAGTTTTTGCCTACAAAATTTAAAACAAAACAAATGTCATACGAAAGATTTAAAGTTCCAATCTTTTATCTAATACTACCCCTTCATGTTTACTCTTTAATATAGTTTCCCAATTTTAGAGCTCACCTTCCTTCATCGTTTGTTGCTGGCCTTGCTTTGTTCTGCCCTTTTCTTACCTCAGGTTCCCTCCACCCTACATTCAGTCTGAAGAAGGGACCACCCCCCCCCCCCCCCCCCAAACCTCACCCATCCTTTTTTTTCCCCAGAAATGTTGTCTGACCTATTCTAACACTTTGTGTCTATCTCCAGCATAAACCAGCACCTGCAGTTCCTTTCTACACAACAGACCAGTTGTCCTAGAGTCCAGCCCAAATTCTTTCAAGCTACAATGATTTTCTATGGGCTACAATTGACTACAGTGGATCCAAGCTAGGGCACAGAAGTTAAATGAGATTCTTTCAGAAAATCCTATATGCCATCATTAGATGAGTAAGCTGCCACCTTGATTCCTTTGGAGTGCTCACGGGGAAAACTATGTACAGACAGCACCCGTAGTCAGAATCGATCCTGTGTCCTGGCCGTTGAAGGCAGCAAATCTACCACTGCGCCACCATGCCACCCAATTACTTTTCTATAATTCTCACCATAAGCAGCCAAACTTGGACCAGAGTCCTGTGGGCAAAGTACCTGAAGATTGAACCTCTTTCATGATATCCAAGCAAAATTCAGCATCTTTTTAAGAGGACACCAAAAATAAGGTTAATTCATAAATATTATCTTTGGCCAAGCTTACCTTACTCCTAAAATACTGTCGGGCATAACTTTTCACCTGCAGAACTGTCCGTGATTCAATCAGCTTTGCAATTTTTGTCCAACGTCGACCAAACTGGGCCTGAAATGAAAACAAATTCTGTTCATAGCTCATACTTAATGTACCAGTGAAAAAAACATCCAGCAAAGTAATGCAAGACAGAGGTTAAGTTACTGTAAGAGTTCATCATTTTCAATGAGAGCACATTGTGTTCTTGTTCTACATTATCATTTGCATGCAGGACTAATTAAAACAAAGTTTTGAGCAAAACACAAAGTGCTGGAGTAACTCAGCAGGTCAGGCAGCATCTCCATCATAGTTGCTACCTGGCCTGCTGAGCTACTTCAGCACTGTTTTGCCCAAGATTCAAGTATCTGGAGTTCCCGTATCTCCAAAAATAAAGCTTTTATTTTTGTCTAAAACACATAGTGCTGAAGTTATTCAATGTGTCAGGCAGCATCTGCGCAGGATGATATGGATAGGTGATGTTTCAGGTCAGGCCTCGTCAGACTGCTTTGTCTGAAAAACGGTCCCGATTATTCTTGCCATCTGAAAATATTTCTCAAAATAGTTATTCTGGCCATGCTGAAGTGAATTCTCTGTACAAAGGTGCCTATAAATTTGAAATGACTAGGGCAATTTGACAACCTAATTTACTGCCAGTCATGTCAAATTATATGAAAGGCAGACACTTAGGAAATGGAGGAAAAACATACACAAATCATAGCTGTCAAAGGAAACCATGGATAGGGTTAAACTATTGTCATAATAGGCTTGAATCTGCTCTGAAAAATGAATCAGTGTTGAGCAGTCTAAACGATTCAGACTGCTAAGAATCCATGTCCCTTCAGAACAGGTTAGTCTCCATTTCATGTGGGATGACCTCCAGCAAGTCACCAGGACTCGACGCGTTGTGTTCTTAAAGCTTGTAATTCAATTCATATTAGCAGGGTATGCGGCAGATAAAATCATTCCAAATTGCATTGATGAAAAGCATTCTCCTAAATGAAAGTGGTTTCTTCACCATGTCCAGTAAAAAGGAGATACATGAAACGACGGGGCGCTGATTTATAAAAAAAGGCAAAGTGCAGGAATAACTCAATGAATCATGTTGCCTGAACCACTGAGTTATTCCAGCACTTTGTCTTTTCGTTTTCTGGAGAAGATGGATAGGTGAAGTTTCTGGTTGTGACCTTTCTTCAGACAGATTGTGGTCTGGGAAAGAAAGCTGGAAAAGAGGAGCGGAACAAAGCCAGGTATGTGGGTGGGGAGTTGATATGCAGATGTTTGGACAACATCCAGAGATGAAAAGAAAAAGGGGCGAGAAAGAGAGAAGAGGTGTGAATTGTGAAGCATGAGGAAGGGATAACGGTGGAAGTGGAGAAGGATGGGATGAAATGGGTACGAGTCTAGGTGTGCCACCAGCATGGGGGGGGGGGGGAGGGGAATTTTTTATTGTTGGTTAGTTACCTATAATTGGAGAATTCAATGTTTATACCATTTGGTTGTAAGCTACCCAAGCTGAATATGAGGTGTTATTCCTCCAGTTTGTGTATGGCCTGAAAGGTCGCTATGGAAATGGGAAGAGGAGTTAAAATGGCAGCTTAGAAATTAAAAGTTGTTGCAAGGCATGCGAGTTGTCTTGGATGTAGCTCTGAAGAGACCGGACAAGTGGTGGGAGGGAGGGGAGATGGGATGGAACTAAGGTATTTGGAGATGAGAAACAATGGATCTGCCAGGGCAGTCTTGTTTGTGGATTCTGTACATTTCCAGTAATGTGGATAATTGAAAGACAACTGATTTCCTGAATAATACAGGAGCAACAGTACAGGTCTTTCTAAATATATTTTTGAAGATAAATATGCTTTTATTCATCTTGAGTGATTAATTATGTGCAGTAATGCAAACCAGTCTCCATTTCATGTTACATGAAATAGAACAATTTAATGAGAAAGACCAAAATTATGTCCTATTTCTAATTCATCAATATTAAGTCCCATCCAGTGTTCCCATGCAAGCACTATTAGGAAAGGTATATCAAATTATAGTCAGCTAGACATGATACCACCCAAAAAATTATTAATGCAATATCCTCACAATAGTTCTCCATTACAAGTAAATTGACAATATCCCTGGTGTATTTGATTACTTTGACTTTGAATGCTCTAAAATAACATTAGGAACCTTTTCCAGATTATTATTTTTCAATTGAATATTATGTATATTAATATTATTGACATAATTAGCCCACATTAACACTTGAATGATAAAAGCCACAATTAATCAGAATGTTTTGTTTTCACAAAAAGTTGGTTGTTAATACAAGAACAAAGTCATGAATTTGAATTTCCAGTTTATTTAGGTACCTTCAATTAATGTGTCAAAGTGAACATCACAGTAATGTTCAGACTATTCTGATGATCTATTATATTGTGCACTCATCCCATTATATTTACAAAACCACAATAGAGTGTTAAATTGATATTTTGGATGGCAACACAAAACTGACAATTAAAATGGTTTCTGATTTTATTTTTAAATGGATGCAGCTGTACTGAAATAGAGTGAGTCAACAGTGTAAGTGCCTCAGGCAGATAAAATGATGCACCTAAAATGATTTGCATCAAAATATCTATCTATCTCGACCTCAATTCCGAAAATATAATTAAAATTATATGCAAACTTCTATGTTGTGCCTTTGATGTTATAAAGCAAGTAGCGATGCAAGAATAGATTACTAAAAGTTATAATTTGCCATATGACAAAGTCACCAAGAGCAAAGTAAAAGTGGCAATGAAGTACCTTTAATTCAATAAATAAACTTTTGCCATTGCTTTTGAAACCCACGGTCCTGTCAAAATAAGTGATTCCTCCGACCTCAGAGTCTCTGCAAAAAGGACTAGCAACCTCAGTGAGGACAACTTCCACTTTTCCAATACTTGCAGCTGTCAGGCATTTTTTTGTTTAAAGGGTTATTAGCTCCAAGGAGAAGTTCGACAAATCTGGATTGTTTTCTCTAGAATGCCACAGGTTGAGGGGAGACCCGATAGCAGTATCTAAAATTGTGAGGCAAATAGGATAGACATTCAGAACCTTTTTCCCCCATAATGGAAATATGAAAGAATTTCATAGCTTTCAGGTAAGAGGGGCAAATTTTAAAGGAGATGTGCAGAGACCATTTTGCTGCCAGGGGTGGTGTGCAGGCAGATGAGGTTAGTTTATCTTGGCATCATATTCGGCACAGCCATTGTGGGCTGAAGGGCCTGATCCTGTGCTATATTTATGTTCCAGGCATCCAACGGCTATGATGTGGTCAATCTGGCTGAGCACTTCATTACATCAAAGACTACTCATAACGGGAACCAATTTGCAATTAACGTTTTAAGCATTTGTGCTAAACAATTATTTAAACATATATGATTAACTTATACAATGTATTTTTATGTTTTAATGCATGGAAATTAAAACAGATTTCAAATATGGGGTTTTTTTTTTAAGAGCCAAAAGATTTTCTAAGCAACACTTTTGGCTTGGAACGCTGTACAAAATTGTGCAATCTTCATATAACTAAGCTTAATATATTTAGAGAACTTTATAGCAGGCCTGACTCATAAATACCTGGAATTTGATTGTTTAAATTACTGCCCTGAACTGGGGTGGAGAACAGGAGATAGACAATTAGCCCATCTAGTCCATGTCTGCATTCAAGGAAGCAATCCCATTCCCCTCTCCTTATTTCCATGTACCCCTGCAAATTATTCTCTCTCACACATGCCCAATAATTCCATTCTGATTTTGTTCTCATTAACCTACAGTGGCTTGCAAAAGTATTCATACCCCTTGAGCTTTTGCACATTTTGTCACGTTAAAACCACAAATGTAAATGGATTTTATTGGGATTTTATGTGATAGACCAACACAAAGTGGCGCATAATTGTGAAGTGGAAGGAAAATGATACATTGTTTTCAAATTTTTTTACAAATAAAAAACTGAATAGTGTGGCGTGCAAAAGTATTCAGCCCCCTTTACTCTGATACCCCTAAATAAAATCCAGTGCAACCAATCGCCTTCAGAAGTTACCTAATTAGTAAATAGAGTCCACTTGTGTGTAACTTAATCTCAGTATAAATACAGCTGTTCTGTGAAGGCCTCAGAGGTTTGTTAAAGAACATTAGTGAACAAACAATGTTCCTTGGGCATCATGAAGCCCAAGGAACACACCAGACAGGTCAGGGATAAAGTTGTGGAGAAGTTTAAAGCAGGGATAGGTTATAAAAAAAATCGCAAGCTTTGAACATTTCACGGAGCACTGTTCAATCCATCATCCGAAAATGGAAAGAGTATGGCACAACTGCAAACCTACCAAGACATGGCCGTCCACCTAAACTGACAGGCCGGGCAAGGAGAGCATTGATCAGAGAAGCAGCCAAGAGGCCCATGGTAACTCTGGAGAAGTTGCAGAGATCCACAGCTCAGGTGGGAGAATCTGACCACAAGACAACTATTTGTCATGCACTCCACAAATCGGGCCTTTATGGAAGAGTGGCAAGAAGAAAGCCATTGTTGAAACAAAGCCATAAGAAGTCTCATTTGCAGTTTGCCACATGCCATGTGGGGGGCACAGCAAACATGTGGAGGAAGGTGCTCTAGTCTGATGAGACCAAAATTGAAGTTTTTGACCTAAATGCAAAACGCTATGTGTGGCAGAAAACTAACACTACACATCACCCTGAACACACCATCCCCACTGTGATCATGCTGTGGGGATGCTTTTCTTCAGCAGGGACAGGGAAGATGGTCAGAGTTCTTGGAAAGATGGATGGAGCCAAATACAGGGCAATCTTGGAAGAAAACCTTTTACAGTCTGCAAAAGACTTGAG
Organism: Okamejei kenojei; assembly: GCA_035221665.1. Lineage (NCBI taxonomy): Eukaryota > Metazoa > Chordata > Chondrichthyes > Rajiformes > Rajidae > Okamejei > Okamejei kenojei. Next base: position 40,385,326 of record CM069140.1, read on the forward strand.
ACTGGGGCGGAGATTCACCTTCCAGCAGGACAACGACCCTAAACATACAGCTAGAGCTACAATGGAATGGTTTAGATCAAAGCATATTCATGTGTTAGAATGGCCCAGTCAAAGTCCAGACCTAAATCCAATTGAGAATCTCTGGCAAGACTTGAAAATTGCTGTTCACAGATGCTCTCCATCCAATCTGACTGAGCTTGAGCTATTTTGCAAAGAACAATGGGCAAAAATGTCAGTCTCTAGATGTGCAAAGCTGGTAGAGACATACCCCAAAAGACTTGCAGCTGTAATTGCAGCGAAAAGTGGTTCTACAAAGTATTGACTCAGGGGGGCTGAATACTTTTGCATGCCACACTTTTCAGTTTTTTTATTTGTAATAAAATTTGGGAACCATGTATCATTTTCCTTTCACTTCACAATTATGCACCACTTTGTGTTGGTATATCACATAAAATCCCAATAAAATACATTTACGTTTGTGGTGGTAACGTGACAAAATTTGGAAAAGTTCAAGGGGTATGAATACTTTTGCAAGCCACTGTATATTAAGAGATGACACAGTGGCAAACTAACTAATTGTATATCTTTGGTATATGGAAATATATCAGAATATCCGAATGAAACCCACATAGTCACTGAAGCAGTTCTCCTCCTCTCTCCAAAGACACTCCGCCTCTCCTTTCTTCTTCCCGCCCCCACCGCCCCTACATCAGTCTGAAGAAGGGTCTCGACCTGAAATGTCATCTATTTCTTCGCTCCTTAGATGCTGCCTCACATGCTGAGTTTCTCCAGCATTTTTATGTACCTAGTCACTGAGGATGCTCAGATATTGAAGGTAGACAAAAATGCTGGTGGAGCTCAGCGGGTGAGGCAGCATCTATGGAGCGAAGGAATAGGTGACGTTTCGGGTCGAGACCCTTCCTCAGACTGATGTGGGGGGGCGAGAAGAAGAAAGGAAGAGGAGGAGACAGTAGGCTGTGGGAGAGCTGGGAAGGGAGGGGAAGGACGGAGAAAGCAAGGACTACCTAATTGGAGAAGTCAATGTTCATACTGCTGGGGTGTAAACTACCCTAGTGAAATATGAGGTGCTGCTCCTCCAATTTGCGGTGGGACTCACTCTGGCCATGGAGAAGGCCCAGGACAGAAAGGTTGGATTCGGAATGGGAGGGGGAGTTGAAGGGCTGAGCCACCGGGAGATCAGCTTGGTTAATGCAAACTGAGCAGAGGTGTTGGGCGAAACGATCGCCAAGCCTGCGCTTGGTCTCACCGATGTAGAGCAGTTGACACCTAGAGCAGCGGATGCAATAGATGAGGTTGGAGGAGGTGCAGGTGAACCTCTGCCTCACCTAGAAAGACTGCTTGGTTCCTTGGATGGAGTCGAGGGGGGATACTGTGCAAACCCAGCAACCTGGAGCTGTGAAGCATCATCATTAATTGTTGCAACTCAATGCTACCATGCTCCATCACATTACCACCAAAGGCTAAGTGGCAGCAGCAATTAAACTATCTTTAACTCAGGACAATGGTATTGCCATTACTTTTACAGATTTCAACTCAAGGTGGTGGACACAATTATCACGATAAATCAAGGCATAATTTACATGCAGACACTCTCTGACTTACACAAGAGGCGACACGTAAATTCGCACTTAACGTGAACAATTCTGTACTCAAGCCGTAGTGCGATCAAATAGTTTGTAATTACAAGTTTACATCGGAAACAGGCCAGCAATGTTTAACCAGAAGGCCGCGCATGGCAAAAATACCCCAAAGGCGATAAGGGACACAAGTGGGAAAGGCAGCAGTGCCTACTGAAAAGGCTGCACGACACAGAAAGTGCCCTGGACACAGTTGATTCAGTTAATACTCTCAGTGACTCATTTTGAGTCATTCAAGTTTACAGAACGTGACCTTTATGTAGGTTAGAGAGTACCTATTCTTTTGTGTAATGATAAACATCATGTTGCTTTGGGATTACAATAGGCTAGAATTTTCTGGAGAATGTGAAATATATATATAAACAAATAATTACTATTCTTTTTTTGTTTCAAATCAGTGGACTGATCCAAATTAACACAAGATCTGATAGTTCAGTTTTGAGTGACAATTAAAATACTCAGTCCTTTCGGTTCTTTTGATTTGTTTAAAATTTTTGAAGTTTTTTTTTGGAAACGTGTACTTATTCTCACTAAACAAAAATTTAAAAAACTTGAATTTATAATCACCTTTCTTGCCTCATTTCCATTGTAGTTAATTTCTCTATCTCTGCCTTTGACGTTTTACGCAGTCAGAAATTATGATTACAAATTTCTTATTTTATTTCAAAGTTCAAGATCATAATATGGGATTATGAACTCCTAAATTAAACAGAACATTAGTTAAATGGACATCACTCTGATCCATAGCATAACATCACTCTCCAACACATATCCTACTGTCCTTTTCCCAAATAACCCATAGGTCTGTAGCACTGTCAATTTGAGAATGGTTTTGGCTTCTGCACTCTGAACCTGTTTGGAGTGTCTCACCCAAGTTTCACAGAGCAATTTAGCATTTAATGAAGAGCTTGGTGAATTGAACTCCGTGGACACAATGCTTACAAGGAAGTATTCCGGTATCCCAACTAATCCAACAAAGAGAACTAAACTTCATTAAGTGTATGTATAGGAAGAAACTACAGATGCTGGTTTAAACCGAAGTTACACACAAAAAGATTGTTAAGGGCTTGGACACGTTAGAGGCAGGAAACATGTTCCCGATGTTGGGGGAGTCCAGAACCAGGGGCCACAGTTTAAGAATAAGGAGTAAGCCATTTAGAACGGAGCTGAGGGAACACTTTTTCTCACAGAGAGTGGTGAGTCTGTGGAATTCTCTGCCTTAGAGGGCGGAGGCAGATTCTCTGGATGCTTTCAAAAGAGAGCTAGATAGGGCTCTTAAAAATAGCAGAGTCAGGAGATATTGGGAGAAGGCAGGAACGGGGTACAGATTGTGGATGATCAGCCATGATCACATTGAATGGCGGTGCTGGCACGAAGGGCCGAATGGCCTACTCCTGCACCTATTGTCTATTGTAACTCAGCAGGTCAGATAGCATCTCTGGAGAAAAGGAATAGGTGACGTTTTGGGTTGAGACCCTTCTTCGGACTATTCCTTTTCTCCAGAGATAGACCGGCTGAGTTATTCTGGCTTTTTGTGTCTATCTTCATTAAATGTATCATGGATGGATTATTCCATTACTCTTACCAGCCCTTGTTCAAAAAGATCTTTTTCCTTTGGTGTCCATCGGGTCGGCCAGGAATAGCTTGCTGTTGCAGGACTCCTAGGGCAAAAATACATGTTAAGGCATGGACCAAATTCACATTATGTATTGCGGCATTTTAATGCTAATATTAGAGAAAATGTAATATTGTACAAAGAGTAAAAATAAGTTATTTTATTTTAAATTTTAATTGCTCTTTGCAGCAATGTGAAAAAAAATGTGAACATTTCATTCTATAAAATTTATCATTCTTTCTCAGGGAACATATAAATAAAAGCCAAACCTTGCTTAGTAGCAAAATTGATTGAAAACATTCAATCTACTTCTCTTACATATTTTTATCTGTTCCACAATTCTAATCACAATGAGGTTGCATGATGTAGGTCAACATGTGCAAGTTGGATCAAATACCTGTGCCATCAAGTCTACTATCCGACTGTTATTGTTGCACGATTTTATTCTTATTTACATAAACATTTCCTGTGATTTGTTTGAATCATTTTCTCCCTCATTATTGGTTTTGAAGCCTTCCAAGAAACTATCCTTGGTCACTCCTTCCTTGGATCTATATTCTTGGCTTTGCATGCAATATCTACAACATTGCTTTTGAATATACTTTTCCCAACGCTTGACTGCTTCATTCTAGCTGACTGTCCACATATTGGAAATGCAATTGCGAACTGTGTTCCCATACAGAAGATGCCCAAAGCAGCCGGTAAATCTATACCATCAGTCTCTCATATGCTCATTCATATATGCAGGCTGTATAAATCGGCAATTTGTAAGCTGGGGAGAACTTGTATTAGATTTTGATACAATTGCACAAGAGATCAGGGGAATTATTTTATATTTATTTTTATATTCAGCAATAACACTAAAAATCTTTGTTTATGTATATATAATATATATATTATATATATATATATATATATATAAAACAGTTCCTGCTGAAACAAGAAGTTGGAGTTTGGGGAACATATGAACAATTTTCAATTGTATTCCTGGACTTCCTCACTTTTATGGGAATAATGTCTTTCTGACAACTGCCCTTCTTGCTCTGTCTTACTATTTAGAATTCTATTCAGAATTAAATGAATCAGATTAAATAGATTTATCCCTCTTTCCTTCAAACGACCGTTAGCTAGTCAAGCCCATTCTAAGTATTTAACACTAGTAGGCAGATTAAGCATGTTGAATCCTCTCATTTGGCCTTCTTTATGCCACTTAATGTATGCACTTAACTGTGTTGCTGCTTCCTACCCAAGCTGGTTGGCACCCAATATTACAGATTTATTGCTTCCGTTTCGTATTTATGATATTTCATCATTCTGAAATCATTAGCATTTACAGTGCATTCAGAAAGTATTCAGACCCCTTCACTTTTTCCACATTTTGTTACGTTACAGCCTTATGTGCCTGTCCCTCTTAAGCGATTTTTTCGGCAACTGCCGGCGACTGTCTTAGTAGTAGCAGGTCACCGAAAAACCGGCGACTGGACCCCACCTACGACAATGTCTACAACAACCTACCACCTAGTCGACGTCAAGCTGCGGCAAGCTGCCGACAACCGGCGGCCCATTAGGACGTCCACCTACGACCACACCTACGCAACCTACGTCCACCCGCGACAAGCTACGACAAGGTACGACCCTTTCGGCGACAACTGAAGACAACTTAAGACAATTCAGTCGCCGGTACCTGTCGCCGGTTGATGTAGGTAGTCGCCAACGGAATTCACCGAAGTCAGCACTGACGACAACCTACGTCATCCTGGCGACAACCTACGACAGCACCTACGTCCAGAGTAGTCAAGCTATGCTCATTGGCATCAAGCCAACTGTCGGCGAAAAGTTTAGAACATTTCAAAATCCAGCGGCGACCAGAAAAACCCTTCGATTCTTTCGGCGACTGAGGTGAGAAAGTTTAAAGATTTTAAGTTACAAAATGGATTCAGCTGTAGATTTAGAAGCAAAAGAAAAATAAAGGCTTTCACCTTTCTCCTATTACACTAGCAAGGTTAACAAGGATGTGTTCGCCATTCTTCCATAACACTAGCGAGATAACAGCACAACTATATGAATGTTTTCCAAATACGATATAAACAACAGGAAAATGTTCAGACACTTGGCATACTCTTTACTCTATAAGATTATGTGCCTCAACTAGTAAAAAAAACAAATGCTTGATCCGCAGAAAAATAGCCTCTTCAGCATGACCATATATGGGCTAACTTTTCCTCTCTTGGAAGAACCTGTCAATCTTAACAAGCAAGAGGCTGTACAATGCTCTGTAAGATAAAGTATTGCTGAATCGCTGATTATTGGGGTATAAATATATCTGATTGAACATTACCCCTTTGTGTGGGGATAGAGTGACTCTGTACAGTCTTTTTACTGTAAGAGTGACAGCCACACCCGCGTGGGCGAAATAAAGATTTTACTACTTGATTACTAATTTTATTGCATTTTGTCTGTTTGAAGTGAAACAATAAACGATTCAGTCGCCGGTTGACGTAGGTAGTCGCCAATGGAAATCACCGGTCAGCACCGGCGACAAACTATGCTCATTGGCGTCAAGCCAACTGTCACCGAAAAGTTTTGAACATTTCAAAATCCAGCGGCGACCAGAAACACCTTTCAATTCATTGGGCGACTGAGGAGGCTACTCACGACCATACAGGCGACACCCGGGCGACCATGTGGCCACAGCCTAGTCACCTAAATAAATCGCCTAAGTGGGACAGGGGCATTATTTTAAAATGGATTAAAAAAAAAAAAATAATCATCAATCTATACACAATACCCCAGAATGAAGGAGCAAAAACAGGTGTTTAGAAATTGTTGCAAAGTAATTAAAATGAAAAAACTGAAATATTACATTAACATAAGTATTCAGATCCTTTGCTATGACATTCAAAATTGAGCACAGGTTCATCCTGTTTCCATTGATTATCCATTGAGATGTTTCTACAACTTGATTGGTGTCCACCAGTGGTAAATCAACTTGATTGGACATGAATTGGAAAGGCACACACCTGTCTATATAAGGTCACACAGTTCACATTGCATATCAGAGCAAAGGCAAACAAATGAATAAGTTTATTGGCCAAGTATTCATTTACAAAGAATTTGCCTTGGTGCTCTGCCTGCAAGTGACAACATGACATACAGTGACAACCAAAAAACCAAGCCATGACGATGAAGGAATTGTCCGCAGACCTCCGAGACAGGATTGTGTCGAGGCACAGATCTGAGGAAGGGTATAAATCACTATCTGCAGCATTGCAGGTCCCGAAGAGCACAGCAGCTCCCGTCATTCTTAAATGGAAGAACTTTGAAACCGCCAGGACTCTTCATACAGCGGGCCGCTCGGCCAAACCGAGCAATCGGGAGAGATGGGCCTTGGTTATCGTGGTGACCAAGAATCCGATGGTCACTGTGACAGAGCTCCGGAATTCCTCTGTGGAGATGGGAGAACCTTCCAGAAGGACAACTATATCTGCAGCACTCCACCAATCAGGCCTTTATGGTGGAGTGGTCAGACGGAAGCCACTCCTCAGTAGAAGGCACATGACAGCCCGCTTGGCATTTGCCAAAAGGCATGGGAAACAAAATTCTCTGGTCTGATGAAACCAAGATTGAACTCTTCGGCCTGAATGCCATGCATCATGTCTGGTGGAAACCAGACACCGCTCATCATATGGCCTATACCATACCTATGGTGAAGCATGGTGGTGGAATGCTGTGGGGATGTTTTTCAGGGGAAGGAACTGGGAGTCTAGTCAGGATTGAGGGAAAGATGAACGGAGCAAAGTACAGAGAGATCCTTGATGAAAACCTGCTCCAGAGCGTTCTGGAGCTCAGACTGGGGTGGAGGTTCACCTTCCAACAGGCCAACGACCCTAAGCACTTAGCCAAGACAACGTGACTAGTCTGTGAATGTCCTTGAGTGGCCCAGTGGCCTTGTGACAAGTCTGTGAATGTCCCGTGGCCTCGCCAGAGCACGGACTTGAACCCAATCGAACATCTCTGGAGGGACCTGAAAATAGCTGTGCATCGACACTCCCCATCCAACCTGACAGAGCTTGAGAGGATCTGCAGAGAAGAATGGGAGAAATTACCCAAATACAGGTGTGCCAAGCTTGTAGAGTCATACCCAAGAAGATTCGAGGCTGTAATCCTGCCAATGGTGCCTCAACAAAGTACTGAGTAAAGGATCTGAATACTTATGTAAATGTGATACTTCAGTTATTTATTTTTAATTACTTTGCAAACATTTCTAAACCTGTTTTCACTTTTTTATTATGGGGTATTGTGTGTAGATTGATGATTAAAAAAAAAAAAAATTTAATCCAACAAAATGTAGAAAAAGTGAAGGGGTCTGAGTACTTTCTGAATGCACTGCATTTATGTTTCTGTGCCAGACCTGCTGACAATGTCTATTAAAATTATGATCTCCTTCTATAAGGAGGGATGTGCATATATTCCAGGTAATTCAGAAAAAAACAGAATCACACTCTTCGGCCCAACTGGTCCATGTGACCAAGATGTCCATCTCAGCTCGTCCCATTTTCCTGTATTTGGCCAATATTCCATTAAACCTTTCCTGTCCATGTACCTTCCCAAATGTCAGTAAACATTGTTATTATGTTTAAGAAGGAACTGCAGATGCTGGAAAAACAATGGTAGACAAAAGTGCTGGAGAAGCTCAGCTGGTGCAGCAGCATCTATGCAGCGAAGAAAATAGGCAATGTTTCGGGCCGAAACCCTTCTTCAGACTGATCAGGAATTTATTTTCTTCCACTCAATATAAAAAAATTCAGCAAAGGAAATGATTGATTGAATATTTAATGCAATAAATTACCAGCCATTTCATAAAGATTGAAACAGAAGAAGGCATATTGAATTGCGGAAAGCAGACTCAGATTCAGTAGAATAACTTCTATGCAACGAACACTACAAAATACGCGTGGATGAACAAAATTTGTCTATCCTTGTTGATGTATTGACCTTAAATTTGTCTGAAGAAGGGTTTCGGCCCGAAACGTTGCCTATTTCCTTCGTTCCATAGATGCTGCTGCACCCGCTGAGTTTCTCCAGCACTTTTGTCTAACATTGTTATTATACCTGCCGCAACTACTGTACTTCTTCAGGCAGTTTGCTCACCAGGTAGATTTCTGGTATAGAGGCTTACCTCATGAGGAAGATCTGAACAGGTTAGGGCCAACACTAGTGGAGATTTGAAAAATGAGAGGTGATCTTATCGAAACACATCTGAGTGGCCTTGACTTGCAGGTATTGAGAAGAAAGTGGAGCCAAGTGTAATAAAAGCCACAATTATTTTGATTGGCAGAATCGGCTTGATGAACTCAGAATTGGACAAAATAAAATAATACATCCAACTTGAAAGAATACATAACTAACATATATTTGCAAGGAAGGAGAAACTGAAAACATTGTTAATATATTGTTTTTGTATACAGTACATTAAATAGGGAAACTATACATACCGGTTTTTCACAGTTTTTCTTTGACGAATGCTATGGTTAAAAACAAGAATAAAAGTGTTCAGCAAGAAAACAAAGCAATAAATAAGCTTCACATTTAAGTACTGAGGAATGACATTATTGCCATAGAGAGAGTGCAGAGAAGGTCCACCAGACTGATTCCTGGGATGGCAGGACTGTCTTATGAAGAAAGACTGGATAGACTCGGTTTATACTCTCTAGAATTTAGGAGATTGAGAGGGGATCTTATAGAAACTTACAAAATTCTTAAGGGGTTGGACAGGCTAGGTGCAGGAAGATTGTTCCCGATGTTGGGGAAGTCCAGGACAAGGGGGAAATTCTTTAAGACCGAGATGAGAAATACTTTTTTCACACAGAGAGTGGTGAGTCTCTGGAACTCTCTGCCACAGAGGGTAGTTGAGGCCAGTTCACTGGCTATATTTAAGAGGGAGTTAGATGTGGCCCTTGTGGCTAAGGGGATCAGAGGGTATGGAGAGAAGGCAGGTACGGGATACTGAGTGGATGATCAGCCATGATCATATTGAATGGCGGTGCAGGCTCGAAGGGCCGAATGGCCTACTCCTGCACCTAATTTCTATGTTACTGCTAACACTGTGACTGCATTTTCCAGATTAAAAAGATTTAACATTTAAACATTTAAAATCAAAGTTCATAATTTAACCGCATTAACTTATTCGTTCTTCCTGTGAAGCCAGACATCATCTGCTGAGTAAGATCCAATACAGAATGAGCCAAACATTCTGCATTTTCACTTATTTAGCAGAACAATTTTAACTTAGAAAAATTGTTGCATTGCTTGTCAGAGAGGATATTACAGCAGTGCTTTGGCAGGATAGATTAGAGGGTTCGTCTAGGGAGGCTATTTGGGTGGAACTGGGAACGGTGTAGCAACACTTTTAGGGGTGTACTATAGACCGCCAAATGGGGAGCGAGAATTGGAAGAGCAAATATGTAAGGAAATAGCAGATATTAGTAGTAAGCACAAGGTAGTGATTGTGGGAGATTTCAATTTCCCAAAAATAGACTGGGAAACACATTCTGTAAATGGGCTGGATGGTTTGGAGTTTGTAAAATGTGTGCAGGATAGTCTTTTGCAGCAGTACATAGAGGTACCGACCAGAGAAGGGGCAGTGCTGGACCTCCTGTTAGGAAGTGAGGCAGGACAGGTGACGGAGGTATGCGTTGGTGAGCACTTTGGGACCAGTGATCACAATACCATTAGTTTCAATATAATTATGGAGCGAGTCAGAACAGGACCTAGAGTGGAGATTTTTGATTGGAGAAAGGCTAACTTTGAGGGAATGCGTGAGGATTTTAAAGGAGTGAATTGGGACACTTTGTTTCATGGGAAGGATGTAGAAGAGAAATGGAGGACATTTAAAGGGGAAATTGTAAGAGTACAGAATCTTTATGTCCCTGTTAGGTTGAAAGAAATAGTAAAAATTGGAAAGAGCATGGTTTTCAAGGGAAATTAGACACTTGTTTCGAAAAAAGAGAGATATCTACAATAATTATAGGAGGCATGGAGTTATTTTCTTCAAAAGGATAACAGGGATAAAATTGGACCATTAGAGAACCAGAATACAGCTATCTGCAGAGCCAAAAGAGATGGGGGAGATATTGAACAATTTCTTTTCTTCGGTATTCACCAAGGAGAAGGATATTGAACTCTGTGAGGTAAGGGAAAAAAGTAGAGTAGCCATGGAAACTATGAGATTCAAAGAGGAGGAAGTACTGACACTTTTGAAAAATATAAAGGTGGATAAGTCTCATAGGATATTCCCTAGGACATTGAGGGAAGTAAGTGTAGAAATAGCAGGAGCTATGACAGAAATATTTCAAATGTCATTAGAATAGTGCCGGAGGATTGGCGTACTGCGCATGTTGTTCCATTGTTTAAAAAGGGTTCAAAGAATAAACCTAGCAATTATAGACCTATTAGTTTGACGTCAGTGGTGGGCAAATTAATGGAAAGGATACTTAGAGATAATATATATAAGTATCTGGATAAACAGGGTCTGATCAGGAACAGTCAACATGGATTTGTGCCTGGAAGGTCATGTTTGACAAACCTTCTTGAACGGTAACTAGGGAAATTGATGGGGGTAAAGCAGTGGATGTTGTCTATATGGATTTCAGTAAGGCCTTTGACAAGGTTCCCCATGGAAAAGAAGGTTCAATCTTTGGGTGTTAATGGCGGAGTAGCAAGATGGATTCAACAGTGGCTGAATGGGAGATGTCAGAGAGTAATGGTGGACGGCTGTTTGTCAGGTTGGAAGTGACCAGTGGGGTGCCTCAGGGATCTGTATGTACATCAATGATCTGGATGATGGGGTGGAAAATTGGATAAGTCAGATGATACTAAGATGTGATTCTCAAAGTCTACAGAGAGATTTGGGCCATTTGGAAAAGTGGGCTGAAAGATGGCAGATGGAGTTTAATGCTGATAAGTGTGAAGTGCTACATCTTGGCAGGACAAATCAAAATAGGACGTACATGGTAAATGGTAGGGAATTGAGGAATGCTGTGGAACAGAGGGATCTAGGAATAACTGTGCATAGTTCCCTGAAGGCGGAATCGCATGTAGATAGGGTGGTAAAGAAAGCCTTTGGTGTGCTGGCCTTTATAAATCAGAGCATTGAATCAAGGCATTGGTAAGACCAATTCTGGAGTATGGTGTACAATTTTGGTCGCCTAGTTATAGGAAGGATGTCACCAAAATAGAGAGAGTACAGAGGAGATTTACTAGAATGTGCCAAGCAACTATGTTACAGAGAAAGGTTGAACAAGTTAGGTCTTTATTCTTTGGAGCGCAGAAGGTTAAGGGGTGACTTGATTGAGGTCTCAGAGTTGACGTGGATAAGCTTTTCCCATTGAGGGTAGGGAAGATTCAAACAAGAGGGCATGACATGAGAATTAAGGGACACGTGAGGGGGAACTTCTTTACTCAGAGGGCGGTGGCTGTGTGAATGAGCTTCCAGCAGAGGTGGTGGAGGCAGGATCGATTTTATCATTTAAAAGCACGTTATGGTGGTACTAATTACATTACAGCTTCCACTCAATATAAAAATGTCAGCAAAGGAAATTATTTTGTTTAAATATTTAAAGCAATAAATTACCAGCCAATTCATAAAGATTGAAACAGAAGGCATATTGAAAGCAGACAGATTCAGTGGAATAACTTCTATACAACAAACACATTCAAACCTACAAAATACGTGTGGATGAACAAAATTTGTCTATCCTTGTTGATGTGTTGACCTTAAATTTGTGCAGGCAACGCGTCGAAGTTGGGGAAAAAGTTGAATGGCTTTCGAAAACTAAAATTGATTCAAAGAACGCGAATCATAAAACTAACCTATATCAGAATGGGGATATGTATAATTAAATGTATCTCCACAGTGTGTTGTCATGTCATAATGCACTTGAGAATATATGCAGAGTAATGTGACTTTACTTTAAAGATAGAGCATGGAAAAAGGTCAATCAGCCTACCAAGTCTATACTGACTAGTGATCACCTCGTACTCTAGCACTGCCCAGAGTTGCTGCGTTACAGCGAAGGTAGCGCCGGAGACCCGGGTTCGATCCTGACTACGGGTGCTGTCTGTACAGAGTTTGTACGTTCTTCCCGTGATCTGCGTGGATTTTCTCCGAGATCTTCAGTTTCCTCCCACACTTCAAAGACGTACAGGTTTGTAGGTTAATTGACTTGGTAAATGTAAAAATTGTCCCTAGTGGGTGTAGGATAGTGTTAATGTGCGGAGATCGTTGCTCGGCGCAGACCCGGTGTACCGAAGGGTCTGTTTCCGCGCTGTATCTCTAAACTAAACTAGGGACAATTTACAGAATCAATTAATCTACAAACCTTTACGTCTTTGGAGTGTGGGAGGAACCCGAAGAAAACCCACTCAATCACAGGGATTACGTACAAACTCTATACAGATAGCAGCCGTAGTCAGGATCGAACCTGGGACTCTGGCACTGTAAGGCAGCAACTCTTCTTTTGCGCCACTGTGCCGCCCTGTGTATTCATGCTCACAATTTCTGTCCAGATATATTTCTAATGATAGTTATTTCTTTGTCAGAAAATATTGGTGGACAATTGCAGATAGGGTTTTGTTACTTTAGAGCAGCTAACTCACAGCAGACAATAGCAACAAATTAAAAGTTTATTTTGAAATGAATCTTCCTGGTCATAACATTTAAGGCAGCAATACAGTATAGCTAGTAAAACTGCTGCCTCACAGCTGTTGACAATCTGTGACTATGGATTTCTTTTCTGTGCACTAGTTTCTTCCCACTCTCAAAATCAACATGTTGGTAAGTTAAATCAGCATTGAAAATTGTGCAAATGACTAGTAGAATCCAATAAAATTGGTTAGGATAGAACCAGCGTACAAATGGTGCTTGCTGGTCAGCCTGGACTGGCTGGGCCTATTTATTGTACCAATATTAGCAACCTGATGCAAAACGACAAAACCCAATGTTCCATGAGAAAAATAATGTAAATTATGGAAATTTGTGCTATGGCAATATTTTAACACAAAAATGTGCATCCATTAATATGCAAATAAACCAAATATGCAGGTGTACTGTTGTAATAGTAGTGTTTATTTAGTTAGTCCAGGTGAGATATTTGGTCAACAATACCAGGATAATGGTTGGGGAGTGGGTGATGATGGTGAGGCCATTAAACATCAAAGGGAAGTGGTCATAGTCTCTCGTTGTTGACCATCATTGCCTGCCATCTATGAGGCATATGTTACTTACCATTTATCAGCCTATGCATGAACATTCGGAGTTATTGCATCATGTCAGCATGGGATACCTCATGGGCTGAGAGTAGTGGATGCAATTGAACATCATTGTATAATTGTATAAGGGGCAAGAGCGATGTAAAAACAAGCCTGAACGCTTTGTGTCTCAATCTGAGGAGCATTCGTAATAAGGTGGATGAGTTGAATGTGCAGATAGCTATTAATGATTATGATATAGTTGGGATCACGGAGACATGGCTCCAGGGTGACCAAGGCTGGGAGCTGAACATCCAGGGATATTCAATATTTAGGAGGGATAGACAGAGAGGAAAAGGAGGTGGGGTAGCGTTGCTGGTTAGAGAGGAGATTAACGCAATAGAAAGGAAGGACATTAGCTTGGAGGATGTGGAATCGATATGGGTAGAGCTGCGAAACACTAAAGGGGCAGAAAACGCTAGTGGATGTTGTGTACAGGCCACTTAACAGTAGTAGTGGAGTTGGGGATGGCATCAAACAGGAAATTAGAAATGTGTGCAACAAAGGTAAAACCGTTATAATGGGCGACTTCAATCTACATATAGATTGGGTGAATCAAATTAGCAGGGGTGCTGAGGAAGAGGATTTCTTGGAATGTATGTGGGATAGTTTTCTAAATCAACATGTAGAGGAACCAATGAGAGAGCAGGCTATTCTAGACTGGGTAATGAGGAAGGGTTAGTTAGCAGCCTTGTTATGCGTGGCCCCTTGGGCAAGAGTGACCATAATATGGTTGAGTTCTTCATTAGGATGGAGAGTGACATTGTTAATTCAGAAACACGGGTCCTGAACTTAAAGAAAGGTAACTTTGAGGGTATGAGACGTGAATTGGCCAAGAAAGACTGGCAATTGATTATTGAAGGGTTGACGGTGGATATGCAATGGAAGGTAGTGCATCCGTGGATAACAAGGGAAATCAGGGATAGTATCAAAGCAAAAGATGAAGCGTACAAATAAGCCAGGTAAAGCAGCCTACAAGAGGACTGGGAGAAATTCAGTCCAACAGAGGACGACAAAGGGCTTAATTAAGAAAGGGAAAATGGATTATGAAAGAAAACTGGCAGGAAACATAAAAACTGACTTGTTATTCTTTTCATAAGAGTGAATAAATTGTGTGCAGGTAATGTCCATGTCACATATGTAGATTATGAAAGAAAACGGGCAGGGAACATAAAAACTGACTGCAAAAGTTTTTATAGATATGTGAAGTGAAAAAAGATTAGTTAAAACAAATGTAGGTCCCTTGCAGTCAGAAACAGGTGAATTGATCATGGGGAACAAGGACATGGCAGAACAATTGAATAACTACTTTGGTTCTGTCTTCACTAAGGAAGACATAAATAATTTGCCGGAAATAGCAAGGGATCGCGGGTCAAATGATCGCGGGTGAAATCCAGGTTAGCCGGAAAGTGGTGTTAGGTAAATTGAATGGATTAAAGGCCCATAAATCCCCAGGGTCAGATAGGCTGCATCTCAGGGTACTTAAGGAAGTAGCCCCAGAAATAGTGGACGCCTCAGTGATAATTTTTCAAAACTCTTTAGATTCTGGAGTAGTTCTTGAGGATTGGAGGGTAGCTAATGTAACCCCACTTTTTAAAAAGGGAGGGAGAGAGAAAACGGGGAATTACATACCAGTTAGTCTAACATCAGTAGTGGGGAAACTGCTAGAGTCAGTTATTAAAGATGGGATAGCAGCGCATTTGGAAAGTGGTGAAATCATTGGACGCAGTCAGCATGGATTTATAAAAGGTAAATCATGTCTGACGAATCTTACTGAATTTTTTGAGGATGTAACTAGTAAAGTGGATCAGGGAGAAGCAGTGGATGTGTTATATCTGGACTTTCAGAAGGCTTTCGACAAGGTCCCACACAAGAGATTAGTATACAAACTTAAAGCACACGGTATTGGCGGTTCAGTATTGATGTGGATAGAGAACTGGCTGGCAGACAGGAAGCAAAGAGTAGGAGTGAACGGGTACTTCAGGATGGCAGGCAGTGACTAGTGGGGTGCCGCAAGGCTCAGTGCTTGGACCCTAGTTATTTACAATATATATTAATGATTTGGCCGAGGGAATTAAATGCAACATCTCGAAGTTTGCGGATGACACGAAGCTGGGGGGCAGTGTTAGCTGTGAGGAGGATGCTAGGAGGCTGCAAGGCGACTTGGATAGACTGGGTGAGTGGGCAAATGCATGGCAGATGCAGTATAATGTGGATAAATGTGAGGTTATCCACTTTGGTGGCAAAAACAGGAAAGTAGACTATTATTTGAATGGTGACCGATTAGGAAAAGGGGAGATGCAACGAGACCTGGGTGTCATGGTACACCAGTCATTGAAAGTAGGCATGCAGGTGCAGCAGGCTGTGATGAAAGCAAATAGTATGTTAGCATTCATAGCAAAACGATTTGAGTACAAGAGCAGGGAAGTTCTTCTGCAGTTGTACAGGGTCTTGGTGAGGCCACACCTGGAGTATTGCGTACAGTTTTGGTCTCCTAATCTGAGGAAAGACATTCTTGCCATAGAGGGAGTACAGAGAAGGTTCACCAGACTGATTCCTGGGATGGCAGGACTTCCATATGAAGAAAGATTGGATAGACTTGGCTTGTACTCGGTGGAATTTAGAAGATTGAGGGGGGATCTCATAGAGACTTACAAAATTCTTAAGGGGTTGGACAGGCTAGATGCAGGAAGATTGTTCCCGATGTTGGGGAAGTCCAGGACAAGGGGTCACAGTTTAAGGATAAGGGGGAAGTCTTTTAGGACCGAGATGAGAAAATTGTTTTTCACACAGAGTGTTGAATCTGTGGAATTCTCTGCCACAGAAGTTAGTTGAGGCCAGTTTGTTGGCCATATTTAAGAGGGAGTTAGATGTAGCCCTTGTGGCTAAAGGGATCAGGGGGTATGGGGAGAAGGCAGGTACAGGATACTGAGTTGGATGATCAGCCATGATCATATTGAATGGCGGTGCAGGCTCGAAGGGCCGAATGGTCTACTCCTGCACCTATTTTCTATGTTTCTATCATGCAATCAGCATACATTCGGATTCTAACCTTAATGATGGAAATGAGGTCATTGGTGAAGCAGTTGAAAATGGTTGGGCCAAGGACACTGTGCTGAGGAACTCCTGCTGTGATAATAGAGATTGGGTTGGATGACGGACCAACAACCATTTTCTTCTGTATGAGGCACGAGTTCATTGATTGGAGTGTTTCTACCTTGATACCCACTGACTTCATTTTTACCAAGCATCCTTGTTGCTTCACTCAGACAAATGCTGCCTGAATGTGAAGAGCTGAACTCATTCCTCACATCTGTGATTCAGCTCCTTAGACCATGATGATAATAAGAATCTGGAGCTGAAATATCCTCACAAAACCTTGAGTATCAGTGAGCTGGTTATTAGTAAGTGGAACTTCCATCATATCCAATGTTATTATTATTATTTTTTAAACGTTATGCATATGTCAATTCACCTTTTGACAGATATTTTCTCTTTCTCTGGGTGATCAGACCAGTTGCTTAGTGGATGTTTTTTCCCAGTTAGGTAATACCTATTCTGTGGTTAAGGAATATACATTGGAAAAAGTAACAAGTTACGTTTGTAGATAATTCTAGCTGTGTTCCCTTATAATGCCGAGTGGTGGCGCCATTGAGTGTGGCAGCCTCGCCTGCAGCTGTTCGTATTTTCATCCTTTTTATTTTTAGTTCGTCAAAAAGCTTTGTTATGGAGGTCTTTTAGTCTTTTTATGTGGGTGGGTGGGGGGAGGAAGGAGAAACTGTTTTTCAGTCACTACCTGGGTCGAGGATGCGTCTTTCCTCCAAGCCGCATCTTCGCCCCCTCCTCGCGACCTACCATCTGGATTGGCGCGGCCTTTCCTGCCGGAGACCGGCCAGAGCTTCAGTGGTAGCGCAGCACTGAGGTAGCATCGCGGAGCGGCGGATGCCTTACTAGGGTCGCCGTGTTGGAAGCTCCAGAATGCTGGGACTGCCGACTTTGACACCATGGAGCTGTGGTCTGCGGAGCCACCAGCCGCGGGCGGCGCTGACTTTAACATCGCGGAGGCCTGGGATCTTTCGCCGAGGTAGCCGAGCTCCGCCCTGCTCGGCCTGTGGACTTCGGGAGCCGCGGTCTCCGGTAAGAAGCGGCCGATTCGAAAACTTCAAGCCGCTGAGAGTGTTCTTCTGATGCTGGAGTACCATCATCCGGCGAGAGGGCCTGAAACATCGGGCCATCTGTAGCGGCGACTGCGGAGGCCTCTAGGCCCCAACCACAGGTGAACAAGGGGAAGAGGACTGAACTTTTATTGCCTTCCCTCAGTGGGAAACGTTGATTCCACTGTGGGGGATGTTTTATGTTTTAAGTTCAATTCTATAGTGTTGTGCTTATCTTATTTGTGTGCTGCATGGTAAATCAAATTCCACTGCACCAATTGGTGTATGCGACAATAAATGTCCTTTGTCCTTAAATGCGACCTTCTTTTTCTTCTTGCAAATGGCGTGCACAACCTAAACTTGTCAGACAACTTGTTCTATTTGATCTTATTTGAATGTAGACACCAGATTGTACGCATTTGTCGAAACAGGGCGGACCACGTGAAGGTTGCAATCTCCCACCTCATTGCAACCTAAACAAACATTAACTGTACTGGAAAGAAAATCTTGCACTTAGATACTTCTAGCGCACTTTTGGTATCGGAGTTTCAAGACTTCAACTAAATAAACTTGAAGGACCAATAATATTTCAAACTCAGGGTGAACAAGGATACCATGTAGTGGTGTGTTCCCTTGCATGTGGCGCCTTTCATTTTGGTGGTAGAGGTCACAGTTTTCAGAAATGCTCTGGGAGGCAGCCTAGATAATCAATAGCAGTGTATTTTGGAGGTGGTACATAAGGCACTCATTGTGTGCTGGAGAGCAGGGAATTAATGTTTATAGTGATTAATAAAGTTCCAATCAAGGTGCTTTGTCCTTTTTGAGAGTTGTTGATGAACTCATTTGGATCAATGGACAGTATTCCATCATACTCACAAATGTGCCTTTTAAATAGAAAAACCTTGGCGTTTCAGGTGAATTACTCAGTGAAGAATACCACCCTTATCCTGCTCTGGTAGCCGTGGATGGTTCAGTTGAGTTTCTGGCCACTAGCAACCCCAACAAGATACAAGAGATTCACCAGGATGTTGCCTGGATTGGAGGGCTGGAGTTACATGAAATGATTGTTTCGGCTGGACACGTTCTCACTGGTTCAAGATTCAAGAGAGTTTATTGTCATGTGTCCCAGATAGGACAATGAAATTCTTGCTTTGCTTCAGCACAACAGAATTATAGAAGGCGTGAATACGGAACAGATCAGTGTGTCCATATACCATTGTATAAATATATACACACATGAATTAATAAAACAGATAAAGTGCAAATAAACAGATAATGGGCTATTAATGTTCAGAGTTTTGTTTGAGTTGAGTTCAATAGCCTGATGACTGTGGGGAAGAAGCCGATTCTGAACCTGGACGTTGCAGTCTTCAGGCTCCTGTAACTTCTACCTAAAGGTAGGGGGAAGATGAGTGTGTGGCCAGGATGGTGTGGGTCCTGGATGATGCTGCCAGCCTTTTTGAGGCAGCGACTACGATAGATCCTCTCGATGGTAGGGAAGTCCGAGCCGATGATGGACTGGGCAGCGTTTACTACTTTTTGTAGTACTTTCATGAGAGGCTTATAAAACTATGAGGGGCATAGATTGGATCGGTAGCATCTTTCAGCCCCAGGGTGGTAGAGTCTTGAACCAGAGGGCACAGGTTTATGGTGAGAGGCGAAAAAAAGATATCTAAGGGGCAAATCAGTTCCCAAGATTTTGACACACGGAATAAAATTTGCTCTCACAGAATTTAGGTGAAGAAGAGTAAATAAAAAAACTTTGTTTCCAACTCTTTGTTTGCGCACACTCAGATGATGTGATTTTGGCATTACATCATGAAAGATTGCAATACAAACTGATGTCTAACAAGGCAACACACTGCCCCCCCCCAGCAACACAAGGGTCATATGTATCATCAATGATAAGGATACTCTTCCTCCTGTAACATCTTCTCAATAGTTGCTCTATTCTCTTCACTAAGAGAGCTATCCAAAGTCCAGGACTGCAAAAAGAAAACAAAAGGACAAATTACTGTAAATTCACATTTATTCTTCAAACAATGCCAAGCAATCCAGATAGTCCTTTCACTGCTGTTTGCAGCATAGTGTGCACCTCTTAACCTGGTGCCAAGACAACGGACTCTCCCTCAATGTCAGCAAGACAAAGGAGATTGTGATTGACATCTGGGAGCGAAGCAGTACACCCATGCATTGATGATGTCGATGTACAGATGATCTAAAGCTTCAAGTTCATAGGAATAAATATCATCAGCAATTTATCCTGGACTAGCTATATCGAAGCTATGGCCAAGTAAGCACACCAATGCCTCTACTTCCTCAGAAGTCTCAGCAAGTTTCCATGTTCCCCAAAACCCTCACCAATTTCTACAAATGCGCCATAGAAACCATTTTGTCGGGATGTATCATAGCATAGTTTGGGAACAGCTCCATCCAAGAACATTAGAAATTGCGGGGTTGTGAATGTAGTCCAGACCATCACACAAACCAAACTCCTTTCCATTGACCATCTACACCATGCAGCATTGGCAAAGCCACCAGTATAATCAAGGATCAGTCTCACCCCAGTCACTCCATCTTCTCCCCTCTCCCATCAGACAAGAGGTACAGAAGTTTGAAAACGTTTACCTTCAGATTCAGGAACAGTTTCATCCCCGCTGTTATCAGGCAACTGAAACATCCGCTCACCAGCTATGTGATCTGAATTCCCATCTACCTCATTGGAGACCTATGAACTATCTTTAATCAGACTTTATCCTTTATCTGAAAACTGTGGACAGCTTAATTGTAATCATGTAGTCTTTTCTTTGACTGGATAGCAAGCAACAAAAATAGTTTCACTGTACCTCAGTACATGTGACAATATTACATGTAATTAAACTAAACTCCTACAATGACTATTCTTCAAAACTTCCTAACTGGGTATAAAACAATTAGATGAACTAATGTAAATGCAAGTTCTTTGTTATTCTTCATTGTTCAAACATCTAATTCACTACTTTTTGAGGTCCTGAAAAGGTAAACGACGTCATGTTGCATGAACTTTTGAAATATCCAACATTTAAGGCAAAAGGATAATTCAGTTGAAGTATTTAAAATTGGCTGGATATCAAGAAACTATTTTCTCTTCTCGAAGAATCTACAACAAGTAGGCAGTCTTTAAATTAAAACTACTTAATTTGGAGATGCATTCAGGAAGAACGTTTTCGCATTGTCACTGCTCACCAAGTTGTACGGTATGTGCTTCCAGTGATTGTGTTCACTGATCACTTCCCCTTTAACATGTTCAGGAATTACGTGAATTAACGAAAAGCCAGTTTCAGCAGGAGTATACGACTCACAAAATTGCATGTGTTAATGCACTCTAATGGGGTAAAGTATAATCGGCATCTCCATTGTGCACTTTTTGGTGCATGAAGTACATATATCAACACTAAAGACACAAAAACAATTGTCTTCAATTCAAAAATTCACTTCAGCAATAACCTTTTAGCAGAATTTTAATGGTCTATTTCTGGTCTCTACCTTTTGCTGTTTTTATCTGAAAATAGCATTATCTTTTAAATGATTTTTCAATATCTTTTGACATTTTTACCATCATGTTTTAATTAATTTCACTCGGCCGAGAGAGCAATTTGAGTTATATGTTCATGTATACATTAAAAAATGGGCACCTGTAGTCCTTTCTCACAAAAAGTAAAACCCTTTACACTGCCACTAAAATAATTGGTACCTGAAAGGGAATCTGTAGCAAATATTTATAATGACCTAAGCACGAGGAGCTCTCAGTTTATAGACTAGCACATGCGCATGGTTCGCTATTGTGGGTTCATTGCAGCAATTAACAAATAAAAAGGTAAAAATACCACAGAAACATATTTTTACCTTTCCAAAAAAAAACACATACCACAACACTGAAGTTATTCTTACCAGAATGCCATTGTTACTTCTCCAGGAGGAATCCAAATAATGGTCCTGCAGGAACCCAGGAACTGTACCACTGCCCGTACTTAAAACACAAACATTTTTTTTTTTTAAAATTGGTTTCACCGCTATGACAACATTTAAGCTGAATCCCACAGATGATCAGAATTATAACTTAACCTCCTATAGAGCTTTAACCAGCAGAACTCTGGTGAGGAATTCTGTTGCAGCAGCTGAGGAAGAAATGTTGGTAGTTGGCTTTGAAATGATGGGCCAACAATGCTGTGTTTGTAGGAGAAAATAGAGACACAGGTGATAATTGGAGAACTGGAATCGTGGCAGAAGCTTTGATGGTGGAAGCAGTCAGATTTTTCCACCCCGACATCAGTCTGAAGAACAGTCTCAACCCGAAATGTCGCCTACTCCAATTTTCTCCATAGATGCTGCCTCACCAGCTGAGTTTCTCCAACAATTTCTGTCCACATCGGTCAGAAGATTTCCTTGATAACTGGGCCCCATCGTAGTCATCATGAGGATAGACACAAAATGCTGGAGTAACTCAGGGGGATAGGCAGCATCTCTGGAGAGAAGGAATGGGTGACCTTTCGGGTCGAGAACCTTCTTCAGACTGAGTAGTCATCACAAGTACAGGCAGTGATCACTGTCACATCTGAGTGGTCAGTAATTCTAGCATTGGGTCTGTCGGTGTGGGGGCTTAATCACTGATTGTGTCCTGGAGTCATACAGCACAGACACATCCTTGTTGGCCCACCATGTTGACAACAACTATCAAGTATCGATCTGTACAAATCTATTTACCAGCAATATGGTCCATAGCTTTTCATGTCTTGGGGACTCAAATGGTCATCTGGATACCTAGATATTGTGAGAATACCACCTCAACCACTCCCTCAGTGAGTGCACTCAAAACTCCAACCACTGTGGGTGAAAGAATGTGTCCTCAAATCCCCTCTAAACCTCTTGGCCCAAGCCTACTCACTAATTTTAAATACCTCTTCAATCTATCCTTTTAATGTTCTTCCTTATAGAAAATAGAGTAGGCCATTCGGCCCTTTGAGCCTGCACCGCCATTCAATATGATCATGGCTGATTATATACTCATGGCTGATCATATATTATTTTGTACACCTCTATCAGGTTTCCCCTCACTTCACTCAAACAAAAACATGCCCAGTCTATTTAGTTTCTTCCCAAAACTGAAATGCTCATTCCCAGGCAATTACATCTTTTCTATAGTGTGATGACAGGAACTGTACATTTAAAGGCCCAATTATTGTTATATAACCATAACTTCACTGCTCATAATATATCCCAGGTATGACAGGAAATACCTCAGTTGCCTTCACCACTTTATCTGTGTTGTCAGATTTAGGAATCCTTGTACATTGACGTCCCCCAGCTTCATGGTTTCTGATCATAGGGGGAAGTCAGTGATCGAAGGTTAGTAGGTCACTAATGGAATAGGCTTGTTGATCACATGAAAGTAGTTATTAATAATTACTTGACCAATGACCAACAAATGTGAAGCTGCATAGAGTGATTTTTTTTTCAGCTCAGCTCTATTGAACTATTTGGATTTCTTGGTGTTTAGAAACTCAAATGAGCTAACACCAAGGCTAGAAAATTGATAAAATGTAAAGCTTAATCCCAAAGTTTAATCTGCAAGCTGAAGTTTGAAGAAGTGAGTGTCAGATGCGTTGGATTTTTACTTTTAATTTTGCCCACCCTAAACTTCCAATTTTACTGGAATGTTTTTTTATTTATTTAATTGCCATTTTACCATCAATTGCCACAGGTAGTTAAAGCTATGATACACATCTTCCAAATTGTTTCATTTAAATCTGAAGTACAATTCACATATGGAGTTGAGTGTGATTTTGCAATTAACATCTTGCAAAAAAAACATGTAGTCATTTACTTATAAGAATTTAAGAATACTTATTAACATTTTACCACTGGGTTTTAATAATAACACACATTGGGACCACCCTGCTTTCCTTTAGATAATTTACATTGTCTATTGGGTATTAACGTCACCAAAGCAAGTCAGTTCTTGCTGGAGATTCAGATAAATCATTTCAAAAACAATGACAAGACAATTTTAAACAGCTATCCCAAATTACCAACCACTTATGAAATTAACCAAAAGATGCCAATTCAATTAACATTTTCCAAAATCTTTGATAATTGCTGTTTTTAACCAGTTCTCATTACATTTATTACAATTTTTGCAGTTTTGAGGATTTCATTGAGGAGAGGACCAGACCACAAAAACAGACAATTCTACTTGTAATCACCTTTAATTTATTGGTAAGAGATAACAATTATTTAAAATTGAAACCAAATATATGAACTGCTGGTTCTTATTTTTGGTGGGAAATCCCAGGCATCAGCTTGGAATTGTAGACAAAAATAATTAATGCTTCATGTTAATAATTTTTGTTCTGAATCTTCATATGTTTAAACATGGGTGAAGTGTTCAACTCTCACTCTCTCTTCAAAAATGCTGTCTGACCCACTGAGTTTACCCAGCACTTTGTTTTACATTAGATGTCCGACATCAATATTTTTTTTTGCTTTTGGAACTCATATGGTAATTTATCCGATTATAGAATACAACTGAATTCTGAAAGAATCAACCCTTGGCACTTCCAGCAATGCAAACTCAGCAAATGGACTAGCCAAGACTCAACAAATAATCTGCTGGAGGAGTTCAACAGGTCAATAAGTATCTGTTGGGAGGGAGAGAGTGGGGGAAAAAAAGACGTGAGATTGTCAATGAAACATGAACAAGTCCCAACACACACACAAAATGCTACTCAACCCACAAAATTATTCTAGCAGATTATGTGTTGTTCCTGATTTCAGCATTGCAGTCTCTCGCGTGGCCAAGAGTCAAAGTTTACTTCAGCTACGTATTCAATGATATGCACAGAACGTTCATAACACCATTCTTTACTTTGTTTGAAAAGGATTCCGCCGCATTTAATTTACCCACAGATGGGCATGCGTGAGCAACCAGGAATTTAGTAACCACAAGCTATCACTCTAGCCCATTGTGGCGTTATCCCTTTCATGTGCAAACAGGTTAATGAACGCAAAGTACCGTTTAAAAAAGAAGGGTGCAATTCAGATGAGCACATTATCCCTGACCGCACCAGAAACAGACCATCCTGTCGTTTCAACCATTCTTTTGGAAACTCGCAGTGTGCAAAGTGGCCGGTGTGTTTCGGCTACGACAGTTAAATATTTAGGGAAATGTCTAACTCCAAACCTCTGCCTCAAGTCCACATTTAATAGTTAATGCACGGTGTTGCAGCCGCGCCGGTTCCTGCACCAGCACTGGGAGTGACAGCAACACGGGGCTGGCGAACCCACGGCCACTGCCGCGGCCACAACCCGCCCGCTGCACCTCACCGTTGCACTTCCTCGGCCTGCCAGACCCGTGGGTCCCTCCCCCGTCTCCCCCCTTACCCGAGGCTCAGCTCAGCGCCGTCTCCTTCAATATCCACATCCACCTCCTCCGCCATGTTGCCCAGCGGAACAGCAGCTTCCGCTCTGCTCGTCACTTCCGCGCGACGGCTGTGCAGAGTTCACGGCCCCGTTCACCCTTTGCTTCTGTCCAAAGATGCTGCTGCCGTGATCTTCGCTTCTGACAGCGACTACCCGGTTCGAATCCAATCACCGCCCAAACATTCCCACAACCTGCATCTTTACACTATTTTAATTCGCATTTAATTAACCGGAATGCAAAACCACGCATCAGATTTAAGCACTCAGCAGCTCAAAGAACTGAGCGAGAGTTGCTCGCCATCATGGGGGCAGTGTTAGCTGTGAGGAGGATGCTAGGAGGCTGCAGGATGACTTGGATAGACTGGGTGAGTGGGCAAATGCATGGCGGATGCAGTATAATGTGGATAAATGTGAGGTTATCCACTTTGGTGGCAAAAACAGGAAGGTAGACTATTATTTGAATGGTGATCGATTAGGAAAAGGGGAGATGCAGCGAGACCTGGGTGTCATGGTACACCAGTCATTGAAAGTAGGCATCCAGGTGCAGCAGGCAGTGAAGAAAGCGAATGGTATGTTGGCATTCATAGCAAAAGGATTTGAGTGCAAGAGCAGGGAGGTTCTACTGCAGTTGTACAGGGTCTTGGTGAGGCCACACCTGGAGTATTGCGTACAGTTTTGGTCTCCTAATCTGAGGAAAGACATTCTTGCCATAGAGGGAGTACAGAGAAGGTTCACCAGACTGATTCCTCGGATGGCAGGACTTCCATATGAAGAAAGACTGGATAGACTCGGCTTGTACTTGCTGGAATTTAGAAGATTGAGGGGTGATCTCATAGAGACTTACAAAATTCTTAAGGGGTTGGACAGGCTAGATGCAGGAAGATTGTCCCGATGTTGGGGAAGTCCAGCACAAGGTCACAGTTTAAGGATAAGGAGGAAGTCTTTTAGGACCGAGATGAGAAAATCGTTTTTCACACAGAGAGTGGTGAATCTGTGGAATTCTCTGCCACAGAAGGTAATTGAGGCCAGTTCGTTGGCCATATTTAAGAGGGAGTTGGATGTGGCCCTTGTGGCTGAAGGGATCAGGGGGTATGGAGAGAAGGCAGGTACAGGATACTGAGTTGGATGATCAGCCATGATCATATTGAATGGCGGTGCAGGCTCGAAGGGCCGAATGGCCTGCTCCTGCACCTAATTTCTATGTTTCTATCATTTTTTTATATCTCTCTTTATATTTCATTTCTGCACCAAGCAAGATACAAATATAACAACCACAATTTAATAAGCTCAATTATGAGCTGTCACCAGTACAGATGAAGAGGAACAGTGGAAAATACTCAAAACTGTACTTTATCTCTGGGTTTGGCTGCCAATGACATAACATCGTGCATTATAATTAGATATTTATAAAATATTAATTCACACAGAAGGAATCAGTATAATCTTTAGCATTGTCAATCAGAATGAAAGTGCGAGATAATCAGAATAATGTACAATGTATTCACAAAGCAGATACATTTTTCAGATAAATATTTACATACATCCAGCAACGATAGTACTTTATGCAAAAATACTTAAAGGGCACTTAGGCGATTTTTTCGTCGACTGTCATAGTCGAAGCAGGTCGTCGAAAAACCGGCGACTGGACACCCTTACGACAATGTCTACTACAAGTTACACCTTGTCGATGTCAATCTACGGCAAGCTACCGACAACCGGCGACCCAATCGTCGCGATTTAGGACGTCCACCTACGACATCCATCTACGACAAACATCTACAATAACTGGACAACCTACGTCCATCCGCGATAACCTTGTTGGCGACAACTGAAGACAATTCACATCATTTTGGCTTCCAAAACAATGGAATCGCACCATTTTCCTATAAAAGAGATTGTAGGGTGCAGTTTCCAGTCATTCTGCATCATGACTACCATGTAGCAACATCAGAGGGCATTGCTCTCACAAGAAGAAGCCCCGCTGCTTGCAGCAGCTCTCATGCTCAAAGATCAGCAAGACAGGATAAGAAGAATGGGGAAGAAGAAGCCCAAGAAGAGGTCTGTGTGGTTGAAGTCCTTGTCCCTGAACAGATGCAGGTTGGGCCAGTATGACAACCTGATGACTGAGGTCCAGCAAATAGATGGGGCTGCCTTCCGAAACTTCACTAGGCCTCCTCCTGAGCTGTTTCAGGAGCTGAAGACATGGGTGGGCCCTCTCCTGGAGAAAAGAGAGACCTTCAAGAGGAAGACACTGGAACCAGGCCTATGTCAAGCCATCACCCTCCGCTTACAGGCATCCGGAGACTCTCCTACAGCTTTCTTGTGGCCCACAACACTATCAGCAAGGTTATCCTTGCGAATGGTATGTTGGCATTCATAGCAAAAGGATTTGAGTACAAGAGCAGGGAGGTTCTACTGCAGTTGTACAGGGTCTTGGTGAGGCCACACCTGGAGTATTGCGTACAGTTTTGGTCTCCCAATCTGAGGAAAGACATTCTTGCCATAGAGGGAGTACAGAGAAGGTTCACCAGACTGATTCCTGGGATGGCAGGACTTCCATATGAAGAAAGACTGGATAGACTCGGCTTGTACTCGCTGGAATTTAGGAGATTGAGGGGGGATCTTATTGAGACTTACAAAATTCTTAAGGGGTTGGACAGGCTAGATGCAGGAAGATTGTTCCCAATGTTGGGGAAATCCAGAACAAGGGGTCACAGTTTAAGGATAAGGGGGAAGTTTTTTAGGACCGAGATGAGAAAATCATTTTTCACATAGTGAGTGGTGAGTCTGTGGAATTCACTGCCACAGAAGGTAGTTGAGGCCAGTTCATTGGCTATATTTAAGAGGGAGTTAGATGTGGCCCTTGTGGCTAAATGGATCAGGGGGTATGGAGAGAAGGCAGGTACAGGATGCTGAGTTGGATGATCAGCCATGATCATATTGAATGGCGGTGCAGGCTCGAAGGGCTGAATGGCCTACTCCTGCACCTATTTTCTATGATTCTATGATCCGAGAGACCAGTGAAGCCATCATCAATGCTTATGAAGATGAAGTCATGGAGTACCCTAGTACACCAGATGAGTGGAAGAGAGTGGCGCAGTGCTTTAATACCAGATGGAACTTCCAGCGCACAGGTGGGGCAGTGAACGACAAGCATGTGGCCATCAGGTGTCCACCCAAAGGAGGTTCTACGTACTTCAACTAGAACAAGTTCCATTCCATCGTAGTCATAGCTGTGGTAGATGCAAACCACAAATTCCTGTTTGTGGATGTGGGCATGTTAATATTGGCCAAATTAAAGGTATTATAAAATGGACGGTCTTTGCATTTGTAAGGCATGCTAGGCCTCTTTCTGTGAAAAGTTGCAAGCTGTGAGCTGGCACCAGAAAATCTGGAGCCTAGATGAATATGCAGGATGAGCTAAGGTCCAGATGTCCCTTCGTTTGTTACAATGAGCTCAGATGTGTTGCAAATGCATGGTCAGGATTGACCAGATAAGGGGGAGTTGTAAATCTATATTACCAAAAGTCTGATCTTGACCACTTCCTGTTGTTCTGCACATTGATTTTAGAAAAAACGCTGCCACTTATGACTCTGATTTTTGGCCATCTTACTCAGTCCCCCTCCGCTGCGCAGGACCAGAGGATTTGTGAACACTGAACACATATCTACTAAACTGTGAGTGGTTTTACTGATCTGTCAGTGCCCTTAATGTGGTTTGAAAATTTGGTTTGGAAATGCTAAAGCTGTGTTGCCATTGGTTTGGAAATGCTAAAGCTATGTTGCCCCATTAAAGTTGCCTTGCCTAATTAAAGTTGCTTTGCCTACTATATAATTAAAAGTCTAATCTTGACAATTTCCTGTTTTCGCTTTATATTAATTTTAGAAAAAACGTACCATGGATTTTTGGCCATCTTACTCTGTCCCCCTCCGCTCATCAGGTGCCGTGGATTTTTCCCCATCGATGAAAAATAAAAGTTCTTAGTGTTTAAAAAATGTTGATATTCTCTCTCCTGTCAGTC
This sequence comes from Okamejei kenojei, assembly GCA_035221665.1. Classification (NCBI taxonomy): domain Eukaryota; kingdom Metazoa; phylum Chordata; class Chondrichthyes; order Rajiformes; family Rajidae; genus Okamejei; species Okamejei kenojei. Next base: position 40,414,541 of record CM069140.1, read on the forward strand.
ACGCCATGAAGGCCAAATCCCTTCTGCTGGGAGGGGGGAGGGACTATAAAACCCAGAAGTGTGGGCGTGGCTCAGTCTCAGCAAGATGGAGGAGGGAGACGTCACGACTCGCTGTCTTTAGTGGCCTTGCACCCTGCTTGAAATGGTAAGAAACTGCACTTGAATTTGGTGGCCTTGCACCCTGCTTGAAATGGAATTTCAAGGAATAGCCGTGAGTCAACTGCCAGCCCACCAGCTGTGAGTGAGTGAGCTGTCAGCACAACAGGCTTGAGTGACTGAGCCGCCAGCCCAAGATTCCATTCAGTCCACAATGTCCATACTAGCCCTCTGGAAACCAGTCTCTTCAGCCCACAACACCCATACTAGCGCTCCAGAAAGCAGTCCCCCCCCCCCCCACCACCAAATTGGAATTGGTGGAGAGGTGGAATATTGTGTTGGGGTACCAGCCCTCCCGTGTGATACTAGGACCAAACGGGTCCCAATTAGTCTAGTAATCACATAAAATTTGAAATTATCTATTATAAATCTATAAAGATCATCACTAACAACAAAAAAAGTTTGATTTATTATTAGATTGTAAAGAACATACAACAGTGCTTAAATATTATCACACATTTAAAATTATCTATATAATAAATCTATAAAGAATCATCACTTTAACAACAAAAAAAAGTTTGTTTTATTATTGGACTAGACCAACTGGGACACGTTGGGTCATCACACGGGAGGCCTGGTCACCCAACGCAAACCGTTCCCCAATGCAATATTCCACCACTAACCCATAGCCCCCACGGGAATCGTGGTCCCCCAACTGAACCCGTTCCCCAATGTAAGATTCCACCACTCCCCTGCCTCCCCAGCACTGGACCAAAAAATAAAAACCCAAGTTGGACTTCCCCTGCCTGCCGTAGCATTTCCAATTGCAATACCAATTCATCCTCCCCCTCCTGTTGAAGCACTTGCTGCCAGGAGCTGGAGTGTTGTATTGTTGCAAATATCGGGTGCAGAACAGTGATGGTGGAAGCAGTGTTCCTGTATTGCAACTTTGTATCAAAGTTTGTTGGAAGCTGGCAGGAAGGATCTTAAGAAACCTTGAAATATCAATAACATGATATGTAACATCAAATCTGAAGGAAATGGACGACGGGAAAAAGCCGAGTAAGATTCTGCAAATTATCTGTCTGATCAATACCATCAATCTATAAAAAATACAATTAATAATATCAAATAATGGCACATACGTGAAATTGTATTTACATTTATTCAGTTCCCTGTATTTCTCTCCATAAAACTTGCAACTTCAACAGGTCTGGCAGGCATGTTACAGATACCTTTAACTAATATTTTATAAAAAGACTGCTTATGGAAAGCTCAAACATTACACTGCAAAGATGTGAGATACAAATAAAAATACAAACATTCAAAACTAGAATACACTTCAATAATCAGTTTATCTTTCTTTCCTCATTTTGCTTGTACTGTTAACGAGATATTGTATGACTTGTATATATGTATTGGTTTTCAATTATTTATGTACTCCCATACCCCAAGGAGGGTTGTTGAGTTTCAATAAACTTCAAACATAATACAAGTACAAAAACATACAAGACTTAACATCATTTATGGACACATTATACAGATGGGTGATCTGTGTCAATTAATCCTGTAAAAGTCAAACTCAAGTCCCCACTTGCGGCCTGGGTCTCTGTTCTGGGAGTACCCCCGGTGTCACTGGTGCAGGTCTGGGTGTGTCAAGGCTGGGGTAGTCAGTGAATGCAGCTGAGAGTGCAGAGAAGCTACTAGATCTTGTAGGCTGCAAGGCAGTGTATGTGGCTGCTGTGATGGTGTTGATGAAGGTGATGGTGTTGATGTAGGCTGCCGCTGCTGTTTCTGTGAGTACTGCTGCTGTGAGTAGGGCTGCTGCTGTCCTGTGGAACTGGGTGACCTGCCCACCGGTGAGGTGGCCATCGGTGAGCATGGCATCACTGGTGGTGGCATCTGTGGTGGTGCCATCAGTGACTGTGGCTGCAACACAAACATGTCTATATTAAGTAGAAGGCAAATAAATTAAAACCTTTCACGAGCTGTGTGTGACAAAGAATTTCAAGTCTGATTCACAAAAAGTATTATAAAATTAGATACCTGGTGAGCCTGCTGATGTGGTGGTCCCATCAGTGGCATCTGTTGTTGTGGTCCCATCTGTTGCTGAGTCTGTAAGACACATGAATTCATTGTGAATATTTCAGACAAAAACATACATTTTAAGATTAAATATTAAAGTAAAATGTTCCCAAAATTCCACAAAAATTACTTTAAATAGTTACCGACTGGGAGAATTTATGGGCCATCGTCATGGCCGACACGGAATAGTTGAACCACAGGTTCTCTGGTATCTTGAGCAGCTCAGTCTTTAAGAACCCCAGGAAGGTGTCAACAGCCCTCTCATGTGGTGTCTGGGGCTGTGTCATGGCCTGCCTGGCCTCTCTGGCCTCTGTTGCCTGTTGCATGAGCTGCAACATAAATTAGTATGATACAGGTCAGTAAATTTGGAAAAAAAGATGGATGGATGAGAAGAGAAATCTGCCGTAAATTTCCCCAAAAGTACTTACCGTCTTGATCAGCTCCTGCTGACTTGCCTCTCTCTCCTCTACCTCAGTTGCTGTTGGGGTGGAACCTGCAGTGGAGCTGGCAGTGGTCCTGCTCCTCTTGCTGTGCTGCTGACTAGTGGAGGGGGTGGATTCAGAGGTTCCCTCAAGTGGGTCAAACTCCTCTTCACTGGACATACTGGGCCGTGGCTTCTTCTTGTCAAACTGGAAGAAAATACATTTGTTTCACAAACTTTCAAGACCAGCAGGACATGGCAAGCAAGATGACAATAAAATTAGCAATTTCACAATAACTATGTTATAATAATTACCTTCTTGGTGCTCTGTCTCCTCTTCTCTTGTACTATATGTGAATTGATAAAGCCCCATTTGTCAATGATCCACTGCTGCGTCGGGGTAAAGGTTTTGCCACCAGACCCTGACTTGTTCCCACTCTTGCCAGATTCTGATCTCTGGCTTTTGAACCACAGACAGAGTGGGGCATCTGCAAAAACAAAAAAAAAGACCAGTGTGAATGGAAGAGCTAACGCCGGAAACTTGCAAGTTTTAACAGGCTGCACATGTTACCACATATGCAATAAAAAATACACAGAAAAACAAAATGACACCAAAATATACTAAATGCAACAGGGAGGCAAAATGTACAGGCAAACATGCTGGTGGCTTGTGGCATTATTATCTGTCCACAATTTCATGTCATGGCAAGCAAGATGACAAACACATTTTTATTTCCATTATATTTATTCTGGATCAGGAGACAGCAACAGCAGTAGTATCAGTAGTTTTCATTTTATTTTTATGAATGCTACACAATATGAAGTTGCAAATTTCAGTAACAGAAATACAGACAAACAACCCAGTCATGGGCCTGTCCCACTTAGCCGATTTTTTTTGGACAACTGTCAAAGTCGTAGCAGGTCACCGAAAAACCAGCGACTGGACCCCCCCCCCCCCCCCCCAACGACAATGTCTACGACAAGCCACAACAACCTACCACCTAGTCAACATCAAGCTATGGCAAGCTACCGACAACTGGCGACCCAATTGTCGCGACTTAGGATGTCCACCTACGACCACACCTACGGCAACAGATGATAACGTACGCCAACCTAAGTCCACCCGCGACAAGCTACGACAAGCGAACACCCTGTCGGCGACAACTGAGGACAAGTGATGTCATTTTGGCCTCTAAAACAATGGAATCGCAGTTTTCCTATAAAAGAGGTTGTTAGGTGATGTTTCCAATCATTCTGCATCATGACTGCCATGCAGCAACATCAGAGGGCATTGCTGTTGTTACAAGAAGACCTGCTGCTTTTCCAGCAGCCCTCATGCTTAAAGATCAGCAAGACAGAGGGACAAGAACAATGGGGATGAAGAAGCCCAAGAAGAGGTCTGTGTGGTTGAAGTCATGGTCCCTGAACAGACGCATGTTGGGCCAGTATGACAACCTGATGACTGAGCTAGAGCAAGAAGATTAGGCTTCACTAGGCCCCCCCTGAGCTGTTTCTGGAGCTGAAGACACAGGTGGGCCCTCTCCTGGAGAAAAAGGAGACCTTCATGAGAAAGCCACTGGAACCAGGCCTGCGCCTAGCCTTCACCCTCCACTACCTGGCATCGGGAGACTCCTACAAGAGCCTCCCCTACAGCTCTCCTGTGGCCCACAACACCATCAGCAAGGTTGTCCGAGAGACCTCTGAGGCCATCATCAATGCTTATGAAGATGAAGTCATGGACTGCCCTAAAACACCAGATGAGTGGAAGAGAGTGGCGCAGGGCTTTGATACCAGATGGAACTTCCAGCACAAATGTGGGTCAATGGCCGGCAAACATGTAGCCATCAGGTGTCCACCCAAGGGAGGTTCAATGCACTTCAATTGCAAGTAGGTCCACGCCATCGTACTCATAGCTGTGGTGGATGCAAACTACAACTTCCTGTTTGTTGATGTGGGCACACCTGCCAGTGTCACAGATAGTGGGATGTGGAGAGAGACCTCCCCTGGGAAAGCACTGGAAGGAAGATCAGGCTTTCCTGATCCAGAACCTCTGCCAGGTGAAGACAACCCTGATATCCACTACACATTCCCACTTTGGCATTCTCGCCAGCAGATTCAGATATTTGGTGACGATGGAGCAGGATCCCAAGAATGTGGAGACCATTGTCTACGCAGAATGTGTCCCCCACAATCTGATCCGCACCAGAAGTGAAGCAGCAGCAGCCATGGTGGGGTGGGTGACCGAGTGGACAACCTGACGGGCAACATCACACCAGGCTCATGGAGAACTGTAGGACAGGTTGCACGGATGGTGGCACTGGAGACATTGCCAGAAAACACCTGCAACAAGAGAGCCAAGGACCAGAGAGACTATCTCTGCGCTTACTACAACTCCGAACTAGGCAGTGTACCATGGCAGAACGACATGATCTGAAGACCAGCAGCAAACAGTGCACACCACAAACAGAAGTCCACCACTCCAGGAAGAGAGCCCACAACAGACCATAAAAAAAAGCAATTATCAGGGCCACCCACATCCTCCCAAAATATTTTAATTTTCTATGTAGTACAATGCATGTGTTTGTTTTATTGATGAAAAATATATGAAAAGAGTTTGCTTTTCAATGCAGTGCAATGCTTGTGTTTGTTTTATTGGTAAAAAATAAGATATAAATATTTGAAAATATTGCCATGAGACACTAATCTGAAATATAATATCTTCATACATCAATTAGCCATCAAAATGTCAAGCATTTCCTTTATTGATATTGAAACAAACAAAAGTTAACAAAAAAAGGTTGATAAGAACATATAACAGTCCATACAAAAATATTATAATCACATTAAAATTGAAATTATCTATAATAAATCTATGAAGTATCATAACTTCAACAACAAAGAAAGTTTGATTTATTATTAGATTATAAAAAACATACAACTGTGCTTACAAAAATAAAGATATTATATATTCACATAAAATTGTACTCCCATACCCCAAGGAGGGTCAGTGTTTCAATAAACTTCAAACATAATACAAAAACCTACAGGACTTAACATCATTTATGGACACATTACACTGATGGGTGATCTGTGTTCATTAATCCTGTAAAACCCAGACTCAAGTGTCCACTTGCATCATGGGTTTCTCTTGTGGGAGTACCCCCTGGTATCACTGGTGCACGTCTGGGTGTGTCAAGGCTGGGGTAGTATGTGAATGCAGCTGAGAGTGCAGAGCAGCCACTAGATCTTGCAGGCAGTCAGCCTGTGTATGTGGATGTAGTGGCTACCTGCTATGCTGTGGAATAGGGTGACCTTGCCATGGATAAGGTGGCCATCGGTGAGCATGACATCACTGGTGGTAGCCCCATCAGTGACTGTGGCTGCAACACAGAAACATATCAATAAATCGCAGGCAAATAAATTAAACCTTTTCACAAGCTGTGTGAGACAAACAATTTCAAGTCCAATTCACAAAAAGTATTATAAAATTAGATACCTGGTATGCCTGAGATATGGTGGTCCCATCAGTCCCATCTGTGGCTGTCCCATCTGTGGCTGTCCTGTGTCCCATCTGTGGCTGCGTATGCAACACACATGAATTCATTGTGAATATTTCATACAAAAAGATTAATTTAAAGGTCAAATATTAAAGTCCAATGTTCCCAAAATTCCACAAAAATTGCTTAAAATATTTACCAGCTGGGAGAAATTATGGACCATCGTCATGGCAGCCATGGTGAATTTGGACCATTCAAGAATGTCTGGAAGTTGGCAACAACCCTCTCATGTGGTGTCTGGGGCTGTGTCATGGCCAGTCTGGCCTCCGTTACCTGTTGCATGAGCTGCAACATAAATGAGCATGATACAGGTAAGTACATTTGGAAAGAAAAAGGAGAAGATGAATGGATGAATGAGAAGAGAAATCTGCCAAAAATGTCCCAAAAGTACTTACCTCCTTGATCATCTGCTGAGTTGCCTCTCCTCTACCGCAGTTGCATTTGGGGTGTAGCCTGCAGTGGAGCTGCCAGTGGTCCTGCTCATCTTGCTGTGCTGCTGACTAGTGGAGGTGGTGGATCCAGAGGTTCCCTCAAGTGGATCAAACTCCTCTTCACTGGACATACTGGGCAGTGGCTTCTTCTTGTCAAACTGGAAGGAAAAAAATGTTTTACAAACTTTCAAGATCATCAGGACATGGCAAGCAAGATGACAATCAAATTATTAATTTCACAAAAACTATTTAATAATAATTACCTTCTTGGTGCTCTGTCTACTCTCCACTCGTACTATATGTGAATTGATAAAGCCCCATTTGTCGATGATCCACTGTTGCCTCAGGGTAAGGTTTTTGCCACCAGACCCCGACTTGTTCCCACTGTGAGAGTTTGCCATATCTTGTTCTCTGGCTCTTGAACCACTGGGAGTTGGGCATCTGTAAAAAAAGACAAGTGTGAACCAAATGTTTATTTTCATTATATTAATTAATAGAAATACAAACAACCCAGTAAGTAGGTACTTACAGGTGTAGTCAGGGAACTCCTTCGCCTTGGTCAAGTAGTGAGTTCTTCCTGTCCTTGTTACGATATTGTTGGCAGTTCTTATCGTAGACCTCGGGGTTTGCCTGATACCACTCGTCCAGCTCTCCTTCTTGTTCCCTGTTGAACTCATACGGAAGTACCTCGGGTTTCCTGCCCTTCTTCACCTCACTTGAGGCATCAGTGTCCTGACCATCCTCTGATGTTGAGCCTGGGTCAGCAGCAGCAGCAGCAGCAGTACCTGTAGTCTTGACAGGGCGGGGTGGCCGCGGGGTCGTGGTGGAGACACGAGCCACTGCCCTGGTCTCCCCCAGGGCCACCTCCTCCTCCTGGGACCACCTCCTGGAGGTGGTCCCTCAGTCTCTACCTGCATGGTGGGTGGGGATTGGGCCTTGCCCTTGGGCTGCCCCCACTTTCTCCTTGGAGCCATTTTTCAAAGTACAATGTCCCCAACTAAAGATTTAGAATGTCCACGCACTATATTCACCTGACCATGTGATGCTGAGGGCTTGTGTTTTTCCAATGTCCCTACTTGACTTCTCTTGACGCCGGCATCTCTCGCCAGGTTGACGTAGGTAGTCGCCAATGTAACTCACCGAGGTCATCACCGGCAGCAACCTACTTCATCCTAGCGACAGCACCTACGTCAGGCTACGATCATTGGCGACAAGCCCATGGGCACCGACTGTCGCCGAAAAGTTTTGAACATTTCAAAATCCAGCGGTGACCAGAAAAAAGGTACGCCTCATTGGGCGACTGAGGAGACCATACAGGCGACACCCCGGCGACAGCTGAGTCGCCTAAAAAATCGCCTAAGTGGGACAGACCCATAAGCAGGTACTTCCAAGCGCAGTCAGGGAATTCCTTGGCCATGGTGTCAAGTAGTGAGTTCTTCCTGTCCTTGTTTCTATAATGTTGGTGGTTCTTGTCATACAATTGTGGGTTTGACTGATACCACTTGACCAGCTCTCCTTCTTGTTCCCTGCTGAACTCATAAGGAACTACCTTGGGTTTCCTGCCCTTCTTCACCTCCTCCTGGACAGTGGACACATTAGAGACACTTGAGGCATCAGTGTCCCGAGCATCATCTGATGGCGAGTCTGGGTCAGCAGCAGTAGTACCTGTAGTCTTGGTAGGGCGGCCAGTACGGGCTGGTGTGCTGGTGGGGACACGGGCCACCTCCCTGGTCTCCTCCTGGGCCTCCTCCTCCTCCTGGATCTCCTCAGTCTCCATCTGCCTGGTGGATGGGGATGGGGGTTGGGCCTTGCCCTTGGGCTGCCCCTTCCTTCTCCTTGGAGCCATGTTGCACTATCCAATGTCCAATGTCCCCAACACAAAATGCACAATGTTTACACACTATAGTCGCCTGACCACGTGGAGCATTTCCCACGGGGGCGCCGATAGTTGCCAGCTGTCTTAGGTCATCGCCGGTATGGTTGTAGCTTGTCGTCGGTATGGTCGTACATTGTCCCCGATATAGGCGTAGATGGTCTTCATTCATCAGCATCCCGAATGGCTGTTGTAGCTTGACTTCTGTGGACTTGGGTTATTCCAATGCCTGTTCCTTCTTGACGCCAGTACCCGTCGCCAGTTGACCTAGGTAGTCGCCAATGGAATTCACCGAAGTCAGCACCACGACAACCTACGTCACCTGGCGACAACCTATGACAGCACCTACGTCAGGAGAAGTCAATCTATGCTCATTGGCTTCAAACCCACTGCCGCCAAATTTTTTTGAACATTTTGAAAATCCAGCGGCGACCTGAAAGGCGCTACGACTCTTTGGGAGAGGGAGGAGACTACTCACGACCATACAGGTAACACCCTGGCGACAGCCTAGTCTCCTGTAGTCGCCTAAAAATAAATTTTAAAAATTTCCTAACTGGGACAGGTTCTTAAACATTTCAAAAACTCCAAACATAATGTTTATCTGTGTATCACTTATATATCTTCATCCGATGTATAGCAAGACAATCCCAGAATTCCAGAAGTTTCTGTCTGTAAAATAGACTCCTGGGACTTATTCACGATCTTCCCAGCCTGCATTTGTTCTTCGTGTCTGTGCAACTCTGTTGTGGTTCCACAGGAAGAGGTGGTTTGCAGATTTGGTAGCTGAGACAGAAGAATTTTGGTCATATGGTGTGCAGGCTCTCCCATTGTGTTTTGTGAAGTTAAGTGCATGGAGAATCTTGGTGGATTGCGAGCAGAATTAAAAGTCAGTGGTTTGTCCTGAAAGTCAGGGTTAACTGTAGAACAGTCATAGATAACACCATCTGTAATACACGGGCTGAGGTGGAGCTTTTCACTCCCTTCGTCAGATTCCTCAATATAATTTTCATGAGTCACAACTTCTGCTTCATTTGATTGAGGCATGCATGGTTGTTTGAAACTCTGCAACGAAGCTGCAAATAACAAACCTTAAATTTACAAAACAGAATACTGAAGCAATTAATCCAAAATGCTGGAAACAGTAAAATTGCCAACTTAAAGGTTAAGTCTTCAGGGTGCAAGAAAAATTGCTTGTTAAAATAAGATGTCTACATTTTCAATTACAGTAAATTTTAATTTCAATAACAATTATTTCTCCTGATATTTACACCAACATTATGTAAAATCATGCAATTGTTAAAATGTAGATAAATGCACAAAAAAAGTAATTATTTTATTGTCAGTAAATCTAATTGAAAGGCCATAGTTGAGTGAAGTTAGTTAATAAATATCCACAAATACCAATTATTAAAAAAATCAATATGAAATTATGTTTGTCTAAGGATTCTGGGCACAAGTGTTTTGAATATAAATTAGCATGTGGCTCGAAAGCCTCATAATGGATAATAAAATCACCCAGATTTACACTGCATAGCAGAACTACTACCTACAATAGGAAGCCATCAGATAATTATTGCAAATAAGATAAGTCTCCATCAAATGACAAGAATTAGATTTTCAAAGATTGTGCAACTCTTTCAGAGGTCAAAGAAGACCAATATAGTAAAAATCTGAGAATCCTTCATCAAATGTTGAAATCCCAAAGGTTCTGCATTTGGTTCACCAGGTAATGTTTCATGCACTTTCAATCAATGCCCTTAGGTTTGAAAAAAAATGTTTGAGGAAGTAAAAGATGAATTAATAATAAGCCAGTGTGGAAGATTAGGCAGGAAAGTGATATTTAAGCTGGAGAAAGTTGGATGTGAACAAATGAGAATATTAAAAAATGTGCCAAGATTCTAAAATTAAGTTGCAAAATATTTGTAATAAGGTACTGCACATACACAGTTGCTGTTTTTCTATGTCAAATTTGTCTGAGGTGTAACTTTACATACCTTGTTGGTTGATGGTCGCTGGTCTTTTGCGGGTGTAAGCGCGGGGTTTCCACGGATGCTCCTTGTGGGAAGGATCTAAATGACGCAGTTTCCACAAGTAACATCGATACTCCTTCTGAAGCTCTTCTATGTGGTTATCAAATTCCTGGATCTTCCGTTCGGAGTAATGGGATAGTTGCGATTGCTGAATAGCAGAAAAAGCATTTCTTATTACATATTTTGTTAACACTTCAGTTTCTTATTAAAAAACGCAATCCCAGACCCAAAAAAAAGCCCGAAGCAATAAACTGAAATATATTTTTTCACAATTAAAGCAAAAACAGCACGTAAATTAGTTAACAAAGAGTTGTGGGGAAAAGCATAATTTACTAATTAAAAATAAACCACTACAGAATCTAGAAATGTAATACAAAAGTAGAAAATACTAGAAATACATAGCAGGTCAGGCAGCATCTGTCATCCTCAAGACAGATGCTGACTATTTCACATGTACTTTTTTTTAAAAAACCCTAATGAGACTTTTAGACACCAGCTTTGCTTTTATACATTTTCATTCTTTTAACTTTGTTCATTTGAGCTATTAAACAAACATTGCAAGGTATGAGCAGAAGAATATGGAAGATAACAAATGTAAATGGTTCATACTAAAAAAGATAAAAGGTAATTTAGTTGAGGACATTTGTTCCCTGTAGTGAAATAATTCTACTGGTTCATAGTTTTTACAGCAGAAAAGTAACATGTTACCTGCAGGTAGTACTCAATCTCAGACTTGATACTTGGAATCCATTTCTTCACGTCAATGGCTGAACTCAAAGAAGACTACAAAAACACACAAAACATTCAAATGACTAGACATAAATGATCACTGAATTGAAGCCATCATTTAATAATAATAATTTCATGATCAAACAGGCAGCACTGTGGTGCAGCAGTGGAGTTGGTGCCTTACAGCACCAGAGTCCCGGGTTCGATCCCGACTACAAGTGCTGTCTGCATGGAATTTGTACTTTCTCCCCCGTGAACTGCGTGGGTTTTCTCCGGGAGCTCGTTTCCTCCCACACACCAAAAACAGAGGTTTGTAGGCTGGTTGGCTTGGTAAAAATTGTAAATTGTCCCTAGTGCGTGTTGGATAGTATTAGTGTGCGGGGATCACTGGTCGGCGCGGACTTGGTGGGCCAAAGGGCCTGTTTCCGCACTGTATCTCTAAAACTACAAAGTGTTTTATTGCCATATAGTGCCCTCCATAATGTTTGGTACAAAGACTCATCATTTATTTATTTGCATCTGTACTCCACAATTTGAGATTTGTAATAGACAAAAAAAAAACACATGTGGTTAAAGAGCATTGTCAGATTTTGTAGCCTCCTTTTGCTCTGGTATTTTGTATCAATCACATGTTTAAACTATGGTGATTTGTTCTTAATGTTTTAATGATTTATGTTTTATTCTTAATAGTTTACTGTCTGTCGTGTTGTTGCTTGCGAGCGGAGCACCAAGGCAAATTCCTGTATGTGTACATACTTGGCCAATAAACTTATACATTCATTCATTTTAATAGACATTTTTTAATACATTTTGTTTTCACCATGTAGAAATTACAGCAGTATTTATACATAGTCCCCCCCATTTTAGGGCACCATGTTTGGGCCACATGGCTTCACAGGTGTTTGCGATTGCTCAGGTGTGTTTAAATGCTGCCTTAATGCAGGTGTAAGAGAGCTCTCAGCGCCTAGTCTTTCCTCCAGTCTTTCCACCTTTGGAAACGTTTATTGCTGTATCTCAACATAATGAACAGCATTATCAAAGTTGTGCCAATGAAAGTCAAATAAGCCATTATGAGACTGAGAAACAAGAATAAAACTGTTTGAAACATCAGCCAAACCTTAGGCTTACCAAAACCAACTGTTTAGAACATCAGTAAGAAGAGAGCACTGATGAGCTTACTAATCGCAAAGGGACTGGCAGGCCAAGAAAGACCTTCACAACTAATGACAGAAGAATTCTCTCTATAATAAAGAAAAATCCCCAAACACCTGTCCGAATGATCAGAAACACTCTTCAGGAGTCAGGTGTGGATTTGTCAATGACCACTATCCGCAGAAGACTTCATGAACATAAATAGAGGCTACACTGCAAGATGCAAACCACTGGTTGGCCACAAAAATAGGATGGCTAGGTTACAGTTTGCCAAGAAGTACTTAAAAGAGCAACCACAGTTCTGTAAAAAGATCATGTGGACAGATGAGACGAAGATTAACTTATATCAGAGTGATGGCAAGAACAAACTATGGAGGAGAGAAGGAACTGCCCAAGATCCAAAGCATGCCACCTCATCCGTGAAACATGGTGATGAGGGTGTGATGGCCTGGCATGTATGGCTGCTGAAGGTACTGGCTCATTTATCATTATTGATGATACAACTGCTGATGGCAGTAGCATAATGAATTCTGATGTGTATAGACACATCCCATCTGCTCGTTGATACATACGCCTCAAAACTCATTGGCTGACAGTTCATTCTACAGCAAGACAATGATCCCAAACATACTGCAAGAGCAACAAAGGAGCTTTTCAAAGCTAAAAAATGGTCAATTCTTGAGTGGCCAAGTCAATCACCTGATCTGAACCCAATTGATCATGCCTTTTATATGCTGAAGAGAAAAATGAAGGGGACTAGTATTGCAGTACTAGCTAAAGATGGATGAAATACAGGCCTTCAAGCAGTCATTGCATGCAAAGGATATGCAACAAAATACTGAACATGACTACTTTCATTACATGACATTGCTGTATCCCAAACATTATGGTGCCCTGAAATGGGGGGACTATGTATAAACACTGCTGTAATTTCTACATGGTGTAACCAAAATGAATAAAAATGACCTTTATTAAAATCTGACAATGTGCACTTTAACCACATGTGATTTTTTTCTATTACAAATCTCAATTTGTGGAACTTGGAAAACTTTATTGTCATTTAGACCTTGCGGTCTGAACGAAATTTTGTGGAGTACAGAGATAAATAAATAAACAATGGGTCTTTGTCCCAAACATTATGGAGGGCACTGTATGTCCCAAAATGGAAAAAATGAAATTCTTATTTGCAACAGCACAACATATGTGTAAACAAAGTACTCTATAAACACCATAATAAACAAAAGTTCAGTACATTAAAAAGACAAAACATAATTTAAATAAGTGTGCAGGAACACTTTCCTAAACCTATCTTACAGTGGTGTTAAAACATGCATTAAGGACTTGCTAGGTTATAATGGAAGCCAGATATTGTGTATAATTTCCAGGTTGCTCATTGCAACAGATCAAAAGTTTATTTTTAAACATCTTGTTTAAGTTCCGAAAAAGAACCATTACATGAATACAAACATAATTCATAGATTTGGAAGAGCTTTGAGACATAGAAGTTATAAAAAAAGTCACATAAGTGTGCGTTAATTACCATTCCTTATGCCGTTGACGTTTGTCACAAATGAGCCTTTGAACTTTAGCATGGCTTGGTTCTTCCGATGAATGAAGAAAATTGGTATGACTACTGTTAGTACAGCAATGCTAAATGTGTATATTAGTTTCAGAAAAAAACAGAATAAACGAATGCTGGATGAACTCATCGGGTCAACAACAAATCTGGAGGCAAAATATATAATTAGATGTTTTGAGTCAAGTACCTGCATCAGGACTGAGATGGAAAAGAAAAGATTTTACAAGTATATTTCAGGGAGAAGGGAGGCAAGTTAGATATTGGTAGGTAAAGGTGGAACTAGAAGAGGATGAGATGGGCATTTGAAACGTTGGGCAAGTAGATGTGAAGAAAAAATAAGCAGGAAGAGAATACTGGGATGGGTTACTGGAAAAAAGATGTTACTGTCATTGGATTGTAAGCTATAATTGATATGTTGTTCCTCCAAATTATATTTTTCCTTTCTGTGGCAATGGAGAAGCCAAGGGCATAAGAGGAAAAAGAAAAAAGGTAGGCAACTGGAAGCTCAAGAAGGCCATTGCGGTCAGAACACAAAGGTCCCATAAAACAGTCTCATACACATTCAAAAATGGAATGGTTTCACAAAGTGCCAGTATTGACAAAGTCAAGGTTATTTTCCTACTTGGGATGATGACAACAATAGAATGTTGTCAGGTATTCAAAATCTTCACTGGAATACAAACCAAATTTAGTTGGTAACATGATGACGGATCATAAAGGAAAACTAAATAGAGAATTAAAAATAACACTCAACAATCAGCACTTTTAGGAATTTCTTGCACAATAATGTTGTGTCAATTCTGCAACCAAATATGTTGTGGTTCAATTATGTATTGCAAGCTGTGCATACCCACCAGTTTGGGACGATTTTGATGGATCTCTCTTATGCGACCCTCTATTAAACAAAAACAAAGTGATTAACAATCGTCAGACAAGACTAAATTCTTCAATTCATATCCAGATGACAATTTACATTTATGTAACATTTATAATGTACATTTTTTCTAAAGTTCTTCATAAAAGAGAAAAAATTGACATAGAATCGTACTGAAATACAGGAAGTAACTAAATGTCTGTTCAAAGTGATAAATATTAGTGTTCTTAAAGGAGGAAAGAAAAGTAGAGGTTTGGGGATAGAGTTCCAGAAGCTGGTTCCCAATTACTGTCGCCAATGGTGAAAGCATGTATTTAGAATGCAGGAGAGGTCAAAATGGTAGGACCAGATATCTCAAATAATTGCAAGGCTTGTGGAAGTAAATAGGTTACAGATTACCACACTAGAACGTTTAGAGGCTCCACACACAAGTTTGTTTAGTGGTCCATGGAGTTCTCAAACAGTGCCTAAAAAAACAAGATTAACAACTTAATTGAAAGAGTAAATCTCCAGCTTTTGATTGTTTGATCACAGAGTTATGAATCAGGATATCTTTTAGAGAAGCCATCAGTGACAATAAAACTGCGATATAGGTATAACTACTGAAATTAGACCCGCATGAAATAAAATACAGCAAACTAATAATCTATTATTCCTATTGAAGAGCCTCTGGCTTTGCTGGGACTCAAGTTATAGAGACTGTAAAAGTTGAAAACAACAAGACAGGGCCATTTGGTTGCAATGGGAAACAGCGCTTGGGCAGAAGAGCAAGTTGTCACTACAGCAATACGAAATAGCCAGAAGCCCAAGTTAAGACAATTCACAGGGAAGTCTTCAGAAACAATCAAACCCATATTCCTCTACATCAGATTAGCTTGGTATCAATAACTAGAATGCAACATAAATGGTGAAGTGGAAATAGAGGTAATTACTAAACCCTGGAACAGATGAGCACCTGGTATTGAGGCAAGAACCTACAATCAATACGAGAAAAGGAGGGAATAAATTTGGGATTCAGAAAACTAGAAACCAGAAGCCTGACTTAAGGATCACCATGTGTCTAGATGGGCAGAATATTGTGTAAGCTGACTGCTGTACTTCATCTTTGCAGTTGAGGGTTTGAATATGGAGAACTCCATAAAGCATTAACCACCCTTGCCTGTACAACCTCCAAACAGTTTTCAAAATGAAAAGGTAAACTATCCATCTGCTCTAGGGTGTTACTTTTAAATCGGGTGTCAGAAATGTTTCTCCAATTAGTGTGAATTTAGTTTAACAGGCTCAAGAAGATTTGAACACATGAATTAAGAGTGGGTTGTTCTGTTCCTTGTGCCTGCTCTGACTTTCTAGGACATCGCGTTCGACTTTCCCTATCAGCACCACTTCCCTGTATTAACCCAATGTTTTTGAACAGTCTAAAATCCAACAGGTTCACAATTCACTTCGGAGGAGGATCATAAGAATCTGTAGCCCTCACCTTGGTCTATGTGCAACTCCAGACCCACCAATGTGATGGGCCATTAATTGTTTGCATAGTTAGGAACAATAACAAATGGACATTAAATAAAATATTTGGCAACTTGAAGAAAAATGTGGGTATTTTGTTTTACATGGATGGTTAGAAATCCCATAGATACATAATTGTTTAGAATCCCCAAAGTCTGGGAGGCACATTACCTCCTCGTATGTCACTCAACGATCATCAGTTGACACCATCCCTGATCACCCAAAGCAATGCATTAGATCTCGCCCCATTATCCTATCACCAACTTGTAAATTCTGATGCAAAAACTCATGTTATCCTTATCTTCATGTACATCTGAATTGTTTACTGCTTGGAAATAAAGACAGAAGCTTTTGTTCATTAGTTGTGCAATGTTTGGAGAACAACATCGTATGATGATATGCTGCACAAACACACATATTCCTAATAGGCTGCGGGTACCCCATAACAACACATAGTAGGAAGATTTCTTACAAAGGTAGTGATGAGACCTGCGTTGAACCATGAGGAGTAGAGAGAGGGAAAATAGTACAAGGCTGGGTGGAAATAAGAATTTGGGAATGGGAGCAAGAATTAAGTTCCTTCAGCCTGTTCTAAGACACATGAGCAGAATTAGGCCATTAAGCCCATTCAATCATGGCTGAACATTTTTTTCCTCTCAACCCTATTTTCCTGCCTTCTTCCCGCAAGCTTTGACAATTAACCTCGGTACACGTGACAAACTAATAAGATTTGTTCATGGCAGCAAAGCTATTGAGAACCTAACACAAGCCCTGCCTTCCCAAACATATGTTGTTATGCTTGGAATCCAATTGAGGATTCTACCCTCTGTAGGCACTCCATTATGAATGCAAACATTAAAACAATCATATTATTACATGGCTCAGTGGGGAGTGAAATACTGAGGCAATGTACAGCAACTGCCTGTGATTGCCATTGTGAAAGATGCTGTCGCTCAGCACCAAGATGTCCAGGGATGTACCCCGGCCTGCAAGGCTAATGCTAAAAACACTAAGCACTTGTAGTCTTTATCCAACCTCACGGGCGATGAAATTGCAGTCTCCCCCTCCTCGCGTGGCTGCACAGCTCACCTAGTCTGGAGATTTCTGCTTTGTAATAAATTCTATGGCTAGACCTTGCCGTTTCTCATTTCAACCCTAAATGGCATAACCCTGATTCTGAAATTACCCCTTAATTTATAGAATCATCAACAAGGGGACACACCCTCCCGCATTTACCCTGTTAAAAGTCAAGAACCAGACCAACCGTACGAGTAGAACCATGTTTTAACAGTGCTAAGTTGTCCTGTTGGAGAAGCTACTCTGTGCAATCAATCGCAAGCGTCTGGACACTGAAAGTACCCACAAGCATTAGAAAACCCCGCGGCTTTCCCCACGCCCACATTCACTGGCGCCATCACTCACAGCTTGATTGTGCACGGTAAAATCAAGCAAGTCCAAACAAAATGCTGGCGTAACTCAGACCCGCTGAGTTCCTCCAGCAGTTTGTTTTTTTTTGCTTAAGATCCCAGTCTCTGAAGATTCTTGTCTCCAATTTTCATTACCGTCCTTCTCTTTCTGCAACCACAGTCGGTTCAGTTTCCCCAGCTGCTTCTCTTCGTTGCGGGCCATCGTTGCCTCCCCTCTGTGATCTTTGATCGTTGCCTTTTCACCGGCTCCTCCTGGTTCCCGGTCGCCTTTGCCAAAGATACCGGCGGAGCAAGATTGGCCGCTCCTGCTCAATGCGATGGGCTGACGTGGAGCACGCCACGCCACGCCACGCCACGCAACGGAACGCCACGCCACGCCGCGCCGCGCAACGCCACGCCGTCCCACGCCGCGCCACGCCACGCCACGCCATGGAACGACACGCCGCGCCGCACCACGCCGCGCCACGCCACGCCACGCCACGCAACGGAACGTCAATTCCGCCATTTTAGGAATAATGTTATGCCTCTCCCAGTTCAACCCACGTCAGTCCATTGGATTTTGCAGTTTATCTTGGTCTATCTTTTAGCTTTCTATGATAGACCATTATGATCTTTGTTTAAAACTCTTTTTAAACCATTTTGTTAAAGGGAAACTGCGTATGAAATGAGCGACAGTGCGCAATGAAAGGTCTCTGGACCATATGATCTTTGGTTTTATCAGTGTTGTGGGGGAACTATTTCCGTGTGTGAGAGGCAAGATAGATAATAGATTTCAAAGTTCCTCATGGATCAGAAGCAACTTTGATTTAAAGCAACTCATGTACATGCGCCATTCTCATGATGTACACATGCTTAATATATTCAGAAAATATTCCTAAACTGGTATGAGAAAATATTTTAAAACATAAAATAATAAAACATTTTAGCACCTTCGTATCAACTCCAATAATTAAAACTGTTCTCAAAATACCTTTCCCTTAATATAGCAATGTTACAAAATTTTGAGATTTTAAAGATCGTCTGCAATTTATTCCATCAGATAAAGCATAAAAAGAAGTTTCATTTGACACCTAATTCACTTTCATATCTTCAGTATTAGAAACATTATGGCCATTTTCATACTCGGAAATTAGCATCTTGTTCCCTATTGCTTTTCCATTGACTTAACTCAAAAGCTGTGATCAAGGACAGTCAAAAGCCCATAACTTTATGAAAAATTAAGAGAACTCATTGAAATTTTCAGTTATTATAGATTGAAGCATTCTGAAACAAATATGGAAAAAAAATTACTTAGATGACCTGAAATTAAAGCATATAATTAGTTAGTTACCTAATTGTAGCTAATTACAAGATTCAATTACTAGATCTAATTACAAAAATACAGAACAGTTCAGTTCAATATACACATAAATAAGCAGATAAAATGCAATAGGCTGTTACAGTTCAGAGTCTGTTTGTTGGTGAATTTAATAGCCCAATGGCTGTGGGGAAGGGGCTGTTCCTGAACCTGGATGGAACAGATTTCAGGCTCCTGTACCTTCTGCCCGATGGTAGCGGAGAGATGTGTGCGTGGCCAGGATGGTGTGGGTCCTTGATGATGTTGGAAGCCTTTTTGAGGCAGCAACTGTGATAGATGGTGGGGAGGTCAGAGCTGATGATGGACTGGGCAGTGGTTACAATTTTCTGCATCCTTTTCCGCTCCTGGACCCTCAGGTTGCTGAATAAAGCCACGATAACACACATACATATTTCTCTATTTCTTATATATATATATATATATATACACACACACACACACATATATTCATTATATATATGATGCGTATATATGTGTGATATATATAACACACATACAGTGGCTTGCAAAAGTTTTCATACCCCTTGTACTTTTCCACATTTTGTCACGTTACAACCACAAACGTAAATGTATTTTATTGGGATTTTATGTGATAGACCAACACAAAGTGGTGCATAATTGTGAAGTGGAAGGGAAATGATACATTGTTTTCAAATTTTATTACAAATAAAAAACTGAAAAGTGTGGCATGCAAAAGTATTCAGGCCCCTTTACTCGGCTACCCCTAAATAAAATCCAGTGCAACCAATTGCCTTTAGAAGTCACCTAATTAGTAAATAGAGTCCACTTGTGTGTAATCTAATCTCAGTATAAATACAGCTGCTCTGTGAAGGCCTCAAAGGTTTGTTAGAGAACATTAGTGAACAAACAGCATCATGAAGCCCAAGGAACACACCAGACAGGTCAGGGATAAAGTTGTGGAGAAGTTTAAAACAGGGTTAGGTTATAAAAAAATATCCCAAGCTTTGAACATCTCACGGAGCACTGTTCAATCCATCATCCGAAAATAGAAAGACTATGGCATAACTGCAAACCTACCAAGACATGGGCGTCCATCTAAACTGACAGGCCGGGCAAGGAGAGCATTGATCAGAGAAGCAGCCATGGTAACTCTGGAGGAGCTGCAGTGATCCACAGCTCAGGTAATCTGTCCACAGGACAACTATTAGTCGTGCACTCCACAAATCGGGCCTTTATGGATGAGTTTCAAGAAGAAAGCCATTGTTGAAACAAAGCCATAAGAAGTCCCGTTTGCAGTTTGCCACAAGCCATGTGGGGGACACAGCAAACATGTGGATGAAGGTGCTCTGGTCTGATGAGACCAAAATTGAAGTTTTTGGCCTAAATGCAAAACAATATGTGTGGCGGAAAAGTAACACTGCACATCACCCTGAACACACCATCCCCACTGTGAAACATGGTGGTGGCAGCATCATGCTGTGGGGATGCTTTTCTTCAGCAGGGACAGGGAAGCTGGTCAGAGTTGATGGGAAGATGGATGGAGCCAAATACAGGGCAATCTTGGAAGAAAACCTGTTAGAGTCTGCAAAAGACTTGAGACTGGGGAGGAGGTTCACCTTCCAGCAAGACAACGACCCTAAACATACAGCCAGAGCTACAATGGAATGGTTTAGATCAAAGCATATTCATGCGTTAGAATGGCCCAGTCAAAGTCCAGACCTAAATCCAATTGAGAATCTCTGGCAAGACTTGAAAATTGCTGCTCTGCATCCAATCTGACTGAGCTTGAGCTATTTTGCAAAGAAGAATGGGCAAAAATTTCAGTCTCTAGATGTGCAAAGCTGGTAAAGACATACCCCAAAAGACTTGCAGCTGTAATTGCAGCGAAAGGTGGTTCTACAAAGTATTGAGTCGGGGGCAGAATACTTTTGCACGCCACACTTTTCAGTTTTTTATTTGTAATACAATTTGGAAACCATGTATCATTTTCCTTCCACTTCACAATTATGCACCACTTTGTGTTGGTCTATCACATAAAATCCCAATAAAATACATTTACGTTTGTGGTTGTAACGTGACAAAATGTGGAAAATTTCAAGTGGTATGAAAACTTTTGCAAGCCACTGTATATATATTTCTCTAGTTTCTTTCTTGTGATCTCTATTTATTTGTTGGACCTTTTTTCTTTCATTCAACCTCTCTCTCTCTCTTTCTAAAATCCTAATATTGTGAATAAAATATCAATGAACACATGCCAAGATATATTTTCATTCTATATTAGTGTAATGAAATGTGGTGTAAACATACCTACATTGATGCAGAAGTGCGAGCTTTAGACATGAATACTGTGCATTGCTACCATAGTTTAGTTTTTAATTTAACATATATTTGAGGAAATTCTAACATATATTTGAGGGAACTAAGTCACCGTATTTCCCGACAATGAAGACGCACCAACATTTGAGTTGCTAAATTTTGAAAAAAGGATGGCGGGACAGGATCGAGCGTTTGATTTAGTCCAGGGGTCGGCAGCCATTTTTGCATAGGGGCCAGGACCCTCCAGGATTGGCTGCAGTTCCCAGGTTGCCTGTGTGCCCGGGTCTAACTGCAGTTCCGCTGTCCGGTCCCGGCGGCTGCTCGCAGCCACCCGAGCCAATGAGTGAGTTTTTAAATGTCAATATCTCATAACTACACATTTGTGGGTTAGCAGTATGTTGCATCAATCCACTCAATTTTAAATTGTTCTATATCATAATTCATAAACAAGGATAACACTTTTTATTTCTGTCATTTATGGTAAGATTTACATAATTTACATTGTTTTATGTGTGAGGTATACAAGGTGTTCAGAACAAAGACGGCAGTTCTTTGACAAGTACCCCGTAGTTCGGTGTAGGAGATCTTGTCAACGAGTATTCTGGACCCACTGTCGACATCTGAAATTACAGAATATCATATAGAATTAGCATAAGAACAAATTTGATTCTAACTACGTACCTGCAGAATGGATGATATGTCACTTAAATGCAATTGTTTTCAGGGGTGGGGAGATAAATGTATATTGAGAAATTCTCCAGCGTTTTTATCTAACTTTATTATTGTGGTAAGTCTAGATCTATAAAAGAAGACTTTCTAATAACTTGCTCATGTATCAAAAAATGATGTCTTATATAATATAACACATTGTCAGGATCACAATTGAATTGTATATGTTACAGTCATCATACACTGGGAAGGAAATTAAAGCTTTAATGTGTGCTCCTCGTGGCATGTTGTTCCCTATAACACCATTTATCATGTATTTTAAACACCATTGACCCATGTACATTGTGTATATTTACTATTTATCCTGTATTTTAAATAGCATTTTAAAGCGGCTTAAACACACGCCGATTCCTACCAGAGACCGGGGCTTCATGATATTATAGGCCGCGGGCTGGTGGTCGGAGCTCTTCTCCAGCGAGGAATCCCAGACTCTGTGAGGGAAAGTGCACGCTGCCCCCGCGACTAGAAGCTCCACAGACCGAGGCTTCAGGGTGTTATAGTCCGTGGGTCAGCGATCAGAGCAATTCTTTTGGCGACCCCCGGCTCCGCGATCTGAGCTATAGGAAGAGATCGGGCAGGCTACACGACAGAAAGTAATAATTTTTTTCTCACCTTTCATCTTTAGTGGGGAACCTGAAGAAAGACAGGTCGGGTCGCTTACATTGGCGATTCGAATACTTTATAGCAGAACAGCACGCTATGCTTGTAGATGTGGACGCCCATCATAATATCAGACTGCAACCAATAAGCAACTATGTACACCTTGTTTTTCGCAACTTTTCAATTTTGGCATTGTAAACTACAAGTTTTTGCTCTTCAAACCACGCATAACATGCTTTTCTGCCCATTACTTTCCCATTCAATCCGACTTTTTCCAAACTAGGTATACAAGTACAAGATGTATCCATTTTTAAGATCTCTCTTAGACTTGGGCATGACAGAGAAATTCATTTCAAGGTGAGCTCTAGCTGGGCATTTGGATTGACAATTTTGCATTTCTTCTTTGGAGGTATACGTTTAAAATCAGTGTCAGAGTGATACAGTGTGGAAATAGGCCCTTTGGTCCAACTTGCCCACACTGGCCAACAATGTCCCAGCTATCCTAGTCTCACTTGCCTGTGCTTGAATCATATCCCTCCAAACTTGTCCTATCTGGATACCTGTCTAACTGTCTTCTTAAACGATGGGATAGTCCCAGCCTCAACTACCTCCTCTGGCAGCTTGTTCCATATACCCACCACCCTTTATGTGAAAAAGTTAACCCTCGGATTCCTATTAAATCTTTTCCCCTATGTCCTCTGGTCCTCAATTCCCCTTCTCTGGGCAAGAAACTCTGTGCATCTACCCCATCTATCCTCTCATGATTTTGTACACCTCTATAAGATTTCCCCCTCATCCTCCTGCGCTCCACGGAATAGAGACCCAGCCTAAACAACCTCTCCCTATAGCTCACACCTTCTAATCCTGGCAACATCCTCGATTATCATTTCTGAACACTTTCATGCTTGACAATATTTTTCCTCCTTACACCTGTCCCTATACCTCCCTCACTTGACTCCATCCAGGGATCCCAGCGGTTCTTCCAGGTGAGACAGAGGTTTACGTGCACCTAATAACCTAATCTACTGCATTCAGTATTACCGATGTGGCCTCCTGACCATCTGCGCGACCAAGCGCAGACTCGGCAACTGAGTTGTTGAACACTTGCGCTCAGTACGCCAGGACCTGCTGGATCTCCTGGTTGCTAACCATGTTAACTCCTCTTCTCATTCTCAAACCAACCCCTTTGTTTTAGTCTCCTCCATTGCCAGAATGAAACCACAAGTAAACTGGAGGAACAACGTCATATTCAATTTTGGTAGCTGCATCCTAATGGTATGAACATTGAATTCTCCAATTTTAGTTAACGTTCCCTCTCCCCCTCTTGGTTCTGCACACAAACCAGGAATAAATAATACCTTAGAGTACCTGAATTCCCCTCAAGAATTTAGTATAATGATGAGATCAGTTCATCTAACTCAAGAAACATTAGTCTCTTAACTAGTCCACCATCCCAGGAATATTTTTGGTGAAAATGTCACTACACTTTATCACGTACATTCTTCATTAGGTAGTGAGACGATCTATATGTATAGATTATTCAGGATACAGTTTTGCTAGTGTATTCTAAAATTGGAGTAACGCATTTCTAATTTTGCACTGAAATTCTTTTACAAGAAAGACTGACTTACACATTGCCTTTCGACTTCCTTGATGCACCTGTTAACTTTGTGATTCCCATTTAAGGCTACACGGGTCCCTGTGAATCTCAACATTTTTCATTTACGGAGGTTCCATAAAATGTACGTTTCCATAAAGAGTACTTTATCATTATATTTTTTCTCCCATAATGAATGATCCCATATTTCTCCACATTATTATCATACGTCATAACCCCTGCCTCTTCACTCGGTTGATCTATATCTCACTGTTCTCTTCATAGCCCATGCCATTACTATGCTTTGTATTATGAGCCGACTTGAGTATTTTACATTTGGTCCTCTTCCAAATGATTGGTACAGATTGTGAGCAGCTGGGCGCCGTGCCATTACTGTAGCAACATACCTGTTACAACCTTCTGAACAGAAAATAATACGTTTATTCTCACTATCTGCTAATCAGCCTTTAATCCACCCAGTTCATTCCCTCCAACCCCACGTGCTTTACTGTTTACTCTTCTGCATCACATGTTAAACTACAAATCTACTGGCTTGCCCTTTTGTATTCTACCAGCTTCATCCACAAAACACTTGCAGGTTTGTCAGATTTGAGTTCCTTTTCAGAAATCCACTTGGCAGCCTAATCCTATTATTTTTAAGTGCTCTGTTACCACATCCTTTACAATACATTCCAGCAATTTTCCTACTTATGATGGCAGGCTTATTGGTGTATAGGTATCTACTTTTTTTTTCTCCATTCTTTCTTAAAGAGTGGGGTTACACTAACTCCTTTCTGGGGAATCTTAGAAGATAACAACTAGTGCATGCATAATGTTCATTGACCTATTTTGAAACAATAGAATGCAGGTGATCCTGGGGATTTATTGTATTTCAGTTCCATTAATTTCTGCAATATGTTTACAAATTTCACTCATCCTAATTTCTTAGAACTCATTTATTCTCGACATGTAGTTCTCACTTTATCTAGGAAGATTGTTTTCGTCCACGATCCAAATAACTTCAGATTTCACCTTTTCCAGAGCTGTAATGCAACACCACAGTGCCTTCTATGCTGCAGAAGTTTGTAAATCATTTGAGACATCTCCTTCAAGATGCAACTATAACACATTCCTTTGCCTCTTGCATAAAACTACATAACTTTTGGAAAGGAATCTTTGAAATTTTCTCAAAAACACGAAAAACAAAACTGGACCCCCATACCGAACTGATTATTTTCGGAACAGCAGAAGCCTGCCCTGAGCTATCGATATTTCAAAGACATTTCCTTAATTATGGCCTGATAATGGCGAAAAAACTTATACTTACATTTTGGAAAAATACATCAGCCCCTACTCTTAAAATGTGGATTACAAACATGTCTGAGACGCTGCATCTTGAAAATATGAGACTTGTCTTAGCAGGAAAATCAGAGCAATTTTCAAAGACATAGATTCCTTTCATTGATCCATTACAAGGATAGTATGGTGCAACACAACTTCAGAATTAAACCGAATTACGGACTGGGTGATGGGTGGGGGGAGAAATGAAGCAGGTATATCAACACTTTTTTTTTCCATTTTTGTCTTTTTATTTCTTTACGTTTTTCCTATTTCTTTTACTTACTCACTCTTTGACTACACTCATTTGGTAGTTTAGGGGTTCTATTCTTACACATTCACGCTCTCTTTCATTTTTCTTGTTCTTTCTCTCTTTTTCTATTTCATCTTGCTAAAATTAAAATTGAAGCTGTACAATAAATGTATTATGTCATATGCCGCAGTTTATACTTTTGTACACTGCTTCTAATAAAAAAATTTTTTTTTAATAAATAAATAAATTAAATAATTTGAGATGCCATATTTCCTGTCTCTTCAGTAAAGCGAGGCATTGGTGCGCCTTCTAGGCTGTCACATCAGTGTGGTTTGTGTAATATTATTGGTAATATTAGCACCAAGGAACTTGAAGCTCTCAACCATTTCTACTTTGATACCATTGATGCTGATTGAGGCATGCACTCCACCAAGTCTTCTTCCACCCCTCTGACCCAGTCCTCACCCCTGTCCTGTCACCCTTGCCATCTCCCCTGACCTTCATATTTCCGATACAGAATGGTCTGTCCACAACAGAGGCCCTATCTTTGTACCACACCACCCCAATCTCAACTAGTTCCGGGCTCACTTCTGGGCCTTTTTCTATCAGAAGGAGTCTTCACTGCCTAGAGATGACCCTTTCTCCCATCTACAACATTCCTCCTCCTCATAGATTCCGGCTACTGGCCTACCCTCTCTGGACCTTTTTATATCTAACTGCTAGTGAGACATCAAGTGTCTTGACTTTCCTCTTAGTTTCTCCAATCTCTACATGCACATGGTGATGATGGAAGGCTGTTTTTCAGACTAGACACCGGTGAGTGGTGTGCCTCAGAGATCGGTGCTGGGCCTTTCGCTGTTTGTCATGTATATCAATGGGTTGGATGGGAATCTTCATGGCATTATTAGTTAATTTATAGATAACACTAAAATAGATGGTATCGTAATCAGCGAAGATGGTTATCAAGATTTACAGTGGCATCTCGATCATTTGGGGAAGTGAGCCGATGAATGAGTTTAATTCAGATACGTGCGTTGCATTTTAGGAAGTCAGACCAGGGCAGGACCTTCACATTGAACAGTAGGACCCTGGGAAGTGTTATGGAGTAGAGATATATAGGAGTCCCTGATAATGGTGTTGCAGGTAGATAGGATGGTGAAGAAGGCTTTTGGCATTCTGGCCTTTGTTGGTTACAAAATAGAGTATAGAGGTTCGGGCATTATGTTACAGTTGTATGAGATGTTGGTGAGGCTGCACTTGAAGTATTGTGTTCTGTTTTTGTCACCCTGCAGGATGCAATTAAGATGGGTGCAAAGATTGTTTACAAGGATGTTGTCAGGATCTGAAGGCCTGAGCTATAGGAGAGTTTGGGTAAGCTAGGATTTTATTCCTTGGAGCACAGGAGGCTAAGGTGTGGTCACAAAAGTGTATAAAATCATGAATGGAACAGATAGGGTGAATGCATAGTGTATTTTTCCCAGGGTAGGGGAATCAAGAACTAGAGGCCATAGGTTTAAGGTGAGAGGGGAAAGGTTTAATAGAAATATAGGTTTTCATAAACATTTGACTGTCTGACTAATTATTATATCTCAATGAAATCATGATATTCCACACCACGCTATCCAATTACTAATGAAGTTGCATTAGAAACCAAAAAGAGACTCTGCAAAATTAACATAAATGTTGTATTATTTGAATTATAGCTTCATAGCCAGAACATCCATTTTCTTCCTACTTGCCTAATGTATAATTCAATGCATTATCATACATAACCAGTGACTAATCGGGCACGTTATGAACAAGGACCAAGAACACCAAAGAAACTAGAAAAAAATGCAATTTTTTTTAATGTTTTACTTCTTCTGAAACATAAACACCATGATGTCATTGAAAAGGACAGACCAGGATTACAAGAGACATTTATTTGAAAGTCACTGCTGTACTGAAACTCCGCAAATATCATTTGAAGAATGAAACTGCAGTTTTTGTTGCAGTAACACAAGAACACAAGGAAATGGGAGCGGGAGTAGGAGTAGACAAGTCTGCCCTGCCATTCAATATGATCATCGATGATCTATGTGGCCACAACCTCTCTTCTGTGCCAGTTCACCATAACCTACAATTACTCAAGGTTTTCAAATATTTATCTACCTCTATTTTAAATAGCTCTAATGATCTGCCCTTCACCACCCTTGGGGATAATGAATTCCAGAGACACAGCATATTCTGAGAGAAAACAATTTTAAGTACCTGAGTTATCAATGACCAGCCCCTAGCTTTTTCAGCTATCGATAACCAAACATTTCATTTGAAATCCTTCAGGAACTCAGTAATCTTTTACAGGATCCTTGGAATTAATATTTCACTTTGGGATTTAAATATATTGTATTTGTTGTTCTGTGAAAACCGACATGATTTCCTAGAAAGGTTTTCCACATTCTGTATTTTATTCTTGTCCTTTAATAGATGTTCTGATTGTTTCTGTGGCACAAAGGTGCTCTGAGGATAAGCTGAGTATTACATTCAAAGGGAGAAGGGTTAATGGTTGAAATGGAGCAAATCCTAACACTACTTGACAACTTTGCAGTGCAGACATAATTACTTACAATATATGGCTTTTTGGTAAATCTGAGGTGAAATTAGTACATTTTATGTCCTTAAGAACAACGGTATAAAATTAAGGTTTACTGAAAGGAAATAATGATATATATATCCACTCAGAAACTGTAAATGTCAGTCAATAATATTTTAAATATTACACATCCATTAATATTATTTATCATATAATTTGTATGCATTTAAATATTTGTAGTTCTATTAAATTATATTGGCTTTTGCTCAAAAAGGAAACTCCAACTGTTGTGCAGACAGTAGACATGTTTATGTAAAATACAAACATTAATAAGATACTAACATCCTTCATGCCAGAGTAAAAATAAAAACTGCAATTCGTATATAGTAATCCCACAATAATGTGAACAAAATCACAAGAACATTTACTGCACAACCAAAATTTACTTGTAATTAGTCTCTACACAGCAGAATTGATCAACATAATGATATGAACTAAATGGGCCACATTAGCATATATCAACCAGATCAATGTAACTGTTATGGACAATGGTTCAACTGAAGTATATTTATTTGTAAATAACACACATAACAATCTATTGAACCACCAAATTAGCCACAATGAGCAGTGCAGCTTCAGGAAAAAATGCCTTTTTTGCCCATTTTCACCCCCCTCTTTGTCTGAAACTGCTATTGTCCTGAATGTCAAATAAATGAAGACCCCATTGTAATTTATCCAAGTGATGAATATTGATATAAAATTGTGAACATCTTCAGCATCACATGTGAGCCTAATCCTATTCTCACCCAATGCTCAATTACCTGAACAAGGTAATCAGAAACAGGAGTAATTGAATATTTCTCCTGTATATTCTCTACCCCTTCTCCCATCAGGCTCAGGGTAGTGTAACTTCTCAACTCAATCTAGCTGAGGTTGGTTATCTCGGCATTAAATAGAGAGGGAACTCAAACTAAATGGGTGTGCACATCGCAGGCCAGACCCAAGCACTGCCTTGAACCGTCAGTGAAATTGAAATTGTTCTTATCTAGTTAACATCATTTTCTTTCTCAGTAATATTGCTATTTGTTGGTGGTTATCTGTGTCTCCACTTTCTGAAACTTGAAGAGGGGTCTTTTTTAAACTATTTGTAGAGTGAAACTTTGGTTTTTCACCATCAGACCAGTTGATTAATTTCCGGGCAGTATTGATGTTGCCTGATTTGCAGGCACAATGCAATGGTGTGTCTTTCACATTGTCTAAGGCATTAATTGAAGCTCCATTGATCAACAACAATTCTACAAGACCCTCATCACTATGCTCCGATGCAAGATGTAATGGTGTTTTGCGCCAAATATTCTTATTATCAATGTTTTTAATTTTCCCTGCCAATAACAGTGCTTTGACAACAATGCTATGACTTTTGCTGGCTGCATAGTGCATTGGTGTATTCCCATCCATATCCTTTGCAGCACATTTGGCTCTTCTGTTTAACATGGTTGATACAAAGTCCAAATGACCTTCATTCGCAGCCAAATGGAGTGGGGTCTTTTTCTCTTTATTTACTGCATTAGGATCAGCTTGGCTTGACAGAAGTAGCTCTGCAACAAAGGCATCTCCAATCACAGCAGCCATATGCAAGGGCGTTCTCATCAATCTGTCTTTAGCATTCACATCTGCTTTATTCTGAAGAAGACATTCTACTGTTTCTTGGTTCCCTCTTTGCGAGGCAATGTGCAAAGGTGTAATTGCTTCTTTAGTGATGGCATTAACCTTTGAACCTGCTCTTATCAAAGCTTCTATAATTGATGGCTGATTATGAAATGATGCAACGTGCAGAGGTGTTTGATCACCACATCCAATAATATTTACATCCATTCCCCTGTCAATTAGCAGCTTTGCAACAGACAAAGACCCAGTCTGAGCTGCAAGGTGTAGTGCGCTGTTCATATTTGGTGTCCTTTCATCTAAATGGGCTCCTTTAGTTATCAGGACCTTGACAGATTCTGCATGCCCAAGTTCTGCTGCCAACAGCAAAGGGGTGTATTGCATTCCATTTCTGGTGTTGGTATCGATGCCCTGCTCAATTAAAATATCCACAGTTCTGTGGTGATTTTTCTGAACTGCTTTAAAGAGAGCATTGACAAGGATAGTAGGGCTAATCCCACTGGCATGCTGCAAGATCAGTTTAAACAGAGATTGATTATTACCATTTAATGCTGCGTCAAACATATCAAGATCAACCTTGGCTCCTGCCTCCAGCAGTACCTTCACAGTTCTGAGATGTCCCATGGAGATTGCATGAATTAGTGGGGTCCTGTTCTTCATATCCTTTGTGTCTACAGCAGCTCCATGTTTGAGAAGAATTTCTGCTATTTTACTTTCATCTTTGAGAGCAGCCAGATGCAAAAAAGATTTATTCCTCTTATCGATTCTTGCTTCTTCTTTCAACAACAGCTTCACTATGGGGAAGCAACTGTTCTGAGAAGCTAAGTGCAGTGGAGTTCTGGATTCTGTATCCAATGCATAGATGTGCGCTCCGGCTTGGAGAAGGGCTTGAACTGCTGCTGTGTGCCCTTTCTCCGCAGCCCGGTGAAGAGGAGATTGTCCTTTGTTATCCCTTACCTCTAGCTTTGCTCCTTTATTCAATAAATATTCAATGATCTTAACATGTCCATGGGAAGCTGCAATGTGCAACAGAGTTTCATTAGAAGCATTTACACCATTAATATCACTGTGTCCAATGGCTTTATCAAGACCAGCCAGATCTCCCGATGCTACAATCTGATATAGCTGAGCCAGCTCATTGTGCACTTGTTGAGTTCGAGCAGCTGGCTGGAGCTTTTGATTTGACTCCTTTTTAATTGTGACAATTTGCACAGGCTGATCAACTTTTTTTGTCGTACTCTTATGGATTTCATCCTTATCTCTCTCCAGAAGATATCCAACAAGTTGTCTCTTGGCATCCCCAAAGCTGCTTGAAACATCACTGACATAGCTTCTGATGTAGTTGTAGAGAGCTGGTTCAACCTGCTTGAGGCAAGGATAGAAGAAAAGTCTACAGGCTCTCTCACCACAAGAAACCAACATGTCCAGTACCCTGGTGTTCATTTCTTCCCGTGTCCTGTAATTCACCACAGCAATTCTTTTATCCTGTGAAATGACATGATTCTTAATCAACCAATCTAGAAGGTCGTCAGTGTTGATAATCCCCGCTACTAATTCCTTTTTCTTGCTCTGGAGAACTTCAATTGCATATGGATTTGTAAAAATACCTGTGCTGTGTATGGGCATTGTTGCAGGTCGACATGAATCTTAAAGGGTTGAATAACACCAGAAGAGTTTATCTTTCTGGCAATTGTCAAATCTTGAAGTAATGAGACTCACCACATTTTGTTCACGATGTGGTCCGTGGCTGAAAGCCAGACATTATTAAGCAGTCAAAATTGTATCCTCAGAGGCTCGCCTTCACAGCAGTCTGCAGCTTGCATTTGATGAGTTCTTGAAGGAGTCCTTAGTTATTTCACAGTGCCATGGCAACCAGGTTAATAACTTTGTCCCGACACAAAAATAACATAAAAAATGTTGGCAAACAGGTTACATTTGATCTGCAGAAGAAATATTTGATGAAGTCCTTGATATTTTCAGGATAAAACTGAAATAAAGTATCTTTGTTCTACTGTGAGCCATTGTGTTTGCCATGTAGTAATCCTTATGTTAGTGGGCTGATAGAAGTGACGTTGAAATCGGCAGCCTAGTTACTGTTGCTTGGAATCCTTTGTGCTGAGAAGCAATGTAAAACAACACCATACAACCATTGCCAGGAGAAGAGTTCCTCAAACTGTTTGTGGAGTATACACCCAAAAAATTCTACTATTGGCTTCGGGACCAACTGGTGGTTCATTTTCTTCTGTGTTCTTAAAATGGACTTCATATCCTTTCAGCAAGTGCTCCAAATCTGATTATACATTGTGTGTTAGCTAAGCAAACTACACGTTAGCAGCTTTAATTGTTGTACTATTCTCAGCAATATGATGCAATGTTTTTAAAGTACAAAGATATGTTGAACCAAAAGCTGAAGAGTTATTTGTGTGGAACCTGAAAACATAATTATGATGTTGAGAAAACTGACCATGAATGGAAGCCTGATTCTGTTGCCTGACCACGGAAGCCTCAATATGCTGCATGTGCTCAGCAGGCAAAGTCAGACATGTTGATAGTGAAAACCAAAGTCAACCTTTTAAGTACATTACTTTTCAGAAGGAAATGATATAGCTTTAACTGCTCAGTTGAAAATGTCAATATGCAATTGTGTCATGTAGTCTGGGGACTTTACAGGATTAAGATGAGTGATTGATGGTGGTGGGAGGGAGAGAGCATTTTAACCTAATTAATGAGCGAGGAAGGCTATGGGATTGAGTGAATTTTGTTCAGAAAGACTGAGGAAGGAGTTAAAATGTAATCTTGATATTGTTATCAATGTCCCATATACGTTGCGGTCGGCTCTGTGAAATATCAGCAAGTTTAGTAGTAAGGCTGTTATACCAGCAAAACCTTACTGATTTCAGAAGGTGCGTGATATGGTAAACCAACTAGATCTCTGGCTCTGAAATGCGAACCTGTGCAAAGGTTGAAATGCAGCATGTGGGGGTCAGGTGAGAATAGATTCAATCCTGGTTTCTTGCTCAGTCTCATTAACTAACAGTGATCTAGTCTTTCCTGTGCACACTTAGCACAAGGCAGTGACTTTGAGGGGAAAAGAAGAGGTGGTGGTTGAGCTTGAGTCAGGGAGTGAATGTTTAGGATATTGTTGAAATGGGAATTAAAAAGTTTATAATGAGGGAGAAAGCACAAATCAAAAGGAGACGATGAAATGATATATTTGTTTACTTTGGAATTAAGCAATATTCAACATCAGTGTGCACTTTGCATCTGGTGAGATGAATTTTAAAATGGCCTATCATTTCTCCCACTAGTGTTCAATGGTAATCTTGTCCAATAATATGCATGAGTCATTATTGGGGACGGGAACCCATTATCTGTTAATGAGAGGGATTGGCGGACGAGACTTGCTGGTTTTGGTAGTGGGGTTATATATAATGTTGGCAGCAGACATTTGATGAGATCAAGTTACAGCGTGCCCAGTGGATGCAAAGTGCATGCTGATGTGCAAAATTGCTAATTGCCATGCATGCAGCAAGATGACATAGCAGTTATTTAGGGACATGAACCCTTGCTGGAGTTAGCTGGAGTGTAAGGTATCACATTTTAAAGATGTTCAGAGAAAGCTTGCAAGCTGCAATAAGATTCTTCTTCAGTAAATTCAGCATTCAGAAGTCAAGCTTCAATGTGAAGAAAGCTAATGGCATGTTGGCCTTCATAACAAGAGGGGTTGAGTTTAGGAGCAAAGCTGTGCTTCTGCAATTGTACAGGACCCTAGTGAGACCACAACTGGAGTATTGTGTGTAATTTTGGTCTCCAAATTTGAGGTAGGACATTCTTGCTATTGAGGGTGTGCAGGGTAGGTTCACGAGGTTAATTCCCGGGATAGCGGGACTGTCATATGTTGATAGACTGGAGCGGCTGGGCTTGTATACTCTGGAATTTAGAAGGATGAGAGGGTATCTTAGTGAAACATGTAAGGTTATTAAGGGATTGGACACGCTAGAGGCAGGAAACATGTTCTCAATGTTGAGGGAGTCCAAAACCAGGGACCACAGTTTAAGAATAAGGGGTAGGCCATTTAGAACAGAGATGAGGAAAAACGTTTTCACCCAGAGAGTTGTGAAGCTGTGGAATTATCTGCCTCATAAGGCAGTGGAGGCCAATTCTCTGGATGCTTTCAAGAGAGAGTTAGATAGAGCTCTGACAGATAGCGGAATGAGAAGGCAGGAACTGGGTACTGAATGTGGATGATTCACATTCAGCCATGATCACAGTGAATGGTGGTGCTGGCTCGAAGCGCCGAATGGCCTACTCCTGCACCTATTGTTTATTGTCTATTGAATCTATTCACATCAGATATTGAAAGTGTGCATATTAGCCATTGGACTGGTTCACATGCTAGAACCAGAAACCTGGCTGGTTTTCCAAAAGTGTGCAGAGGACTGTGTACCAAAGAAGACAATGTATGTGTTTCCCCAAGCGGAAACCATGGTTGAGCCGCAAGGTCGTCTCCCAGGTGAAGTCCATGTTTGTGGCGTACAAGTTGTATATGAACTTCGCAGAGCCATTAGTGATGCCAAGAGGAAATGCCAGGCCAGGCTGAAGTGCCATTGCAAGGACAGGGGCACTTTAGATTATGGCATGGCTTGCATGTCATAAAGGGCTACAAAGTTAAGTTGGATGGACAGTATCTCTGGCAACACCAATGACCTCAATGCATTCTATGCTCGCTTTGAAAAGAAGGTCAGTGGAAGAATGTCACCTGTGCCATCAGTATTTGGTGCACCTACACCAATGGTTACTGTGGCAGATTGGCTTCCCTGAGAGTGAATCCGCAGAGCTCAACTGTTCCGGATAAAATCCCCAGTGCATTCTTAGGACATTTGCAGACCAGCTAGCAGAGGTATTCACGGACATCTTTAACCTCTCACTACATTCTGAGATCCCCACCTGCTTTAAAAAGACCACTATCATCCCACTGCAAAAGAAAGGGAAATTTGTCTGCCTTAATGGCTACCATTCAGTTGCTCTGATGCCCACTGTCATGAAGTGTTTCAAGTGACTGGTGATGTCTCCAGCCTCCCAGACAGCTACAGTTTGCTTACCATCACAACATGTCCAACACAGATGCCATCTCCCTGGCCCTAAACTCCCTGGCCATCTCCCTGGCTCTGAAACACCCAAACAACAGGAACACCCATGACAGACACCTATTCATCTTCTATAACTCCGCCCTCAACACCATACTCCATTCCAAACTCCTGGACCTAGAGACAGCCCCCCCCCCCCCCCCCCCCCTCTGCCACTAGATTCTTGACTTTCTGATCCATTGTCCACAATCAGTGAGGATAGGTAACAATACATCCTCCACCATATTTCTCAACACCCATGCTTTCTGAGCCCCCTACTATACTCACTATACACCCGCAAAGGTGCAGTCAAATGTGGCTCCAACACCTTCTATAAGTTTGCAGATGACACAACTGTGGTTGGACGGATCATGAACAAAGATGAGACAGAGTACAGGAAGGAAATGCAGAATTTAGTATTATGGACAACAAGTTCTCTCCCAATATGAGCAAGACGAAGGAGCCAGTTGTCAACTTTAGGACGTGTGGAATGCATGCATCAATTAGCAATGCTAAACAAAATTGAGATTTAAAAAATCAAGTCTGCAATTAACCCATCAGATAAAGCATAAAAAGAAGTTTAATTTGACACCTAATTCACTTTCATATCTTCAGTATTACAAAAGCTATGGCCATTTTCATACTCGGAAATTAGCATCTTGTTCCCTATTGCTTTTCCATTGACTTAACACAAAAGCTGTGATCGAGGTCAGTCAAAAGCCCATAACTTTCTTAAAAATTAAGAGAACTGAATGACATTTTCAGTTATTATAGATTGAAGCATTCTGAAACAAATATAAAACATCTTATTGGATGACCTGAAATTAAAGAATATAATTAGTTAATTACCTAATTGTAGCTAATTACGAAATTGACTCTTGTGACGGAAATAGTAATAAGCACCCAGATTGTCTTGAAAATTCAAAAATGTGATATTCTCAAGATCAGAACTTTAATATTATTGTATTATATGCTGTAAGTCCGTAACAGACATGTAAATGAATTACAATTTCTAGCAATAGACCAAGTCTTTATGGAGAAGATCAGTTGCTAGCTGGTACATTGGCATATCATAATCAGTAGCATCATCATACTCCTCAGTACACTCAAGCAACTCTGTACACCTTGATTTTCCTCAACTTTTCAATTTTGGCATTGTAAACTACAAGTTTATGCTCTTCAAACCATGCATGACATGCCTTTCTGCCCACTACATTCCCATTAAGAATGTCCTATAGATTACATTTCTTAAGAAAAGGCTATTTTTTTTTAATAGCCTAAGTATCCAAATAACAACTAATCACATTCACACAATAATTCACAATATAACATGATTTTTAAATCTCACTGTCACGAATTTATATGCCAGATGGAAAGAATTTAATGTTCCCATAAATTAATCCAGAAACATCCATTCAAAATATAATCAAAATTATGTTTTTTTGCACAATACATGTGACTCAAACTATTGTGAATATTTAGTTTAAAAATAATGATCATGGGGAGAGAATAACACAAAATATAGACAATTAGGCAGCTTATGACATGATTGTCCAAAAAAAAGAGCATTTTAATCATCTTGCTTCTGAAATGCGATCGATTGGAACGTTGCACTTGCGGTGAGTTTTAACCCCATATCGGCAGGAAAGACACTGGCGGTTGGTATGGCGCCCAAATTACATTTTCGCAACGTAAAATTAGATTAAAGCCATCACAAGAAGCAAGATTATATGTAAAATAAACGACTTACCCTTTGTTTTGTCCCGTTCTTGCGATCTGTCACGTTGTAGGCATTGAGGGCGTTAGAAGTTAGAAGCTTTTAATTTAATTCAATTATTTAATTGTCCAGCGAATTTTTAAAAAAAAACCGCGAATGGAAGTCCGATCGATTTTTCTTCATTAGCTAGCAGCCCGGGGAAATCCGCCTCCGACAGGCAGTACAAAACTGGATTTTTAATCCCGCCCCCCCCCCCCCCCCCCCCCCCCCCCCCAAAGGCGCCAAAGTCGCGCACACGCACAGTGGCAGAACTGCAGCGCCACTGAAGGTAGGTATTGTAACATCGCTACATCAATGGTGCCGAAGTGGAAATGGTTGAGAGCTTCAAGTTATCAAATATTAAGTTATTAAATATTACACACAATCTTTTCTGTCCAACAATACCGATGACTCTACTTCCTCAGGAGACTGAGGAAATCGACATATCTCCTGACGCCTACCGGAGGAACCACAGTGGTAGACGGCTTCCGGAAGTGCGCTGAGAAGCCGAGGCCAGAGCCTTGAGGCCCGGGTCCCATGGGCCGATAGCGGAAACTCGTGGGTCAGAGCCCAGGCCGGAGCCAGACGGGTCGACGAAGCCCATGGGCATCGGTGCTTGGATCTGCGGAGCCCGCTCGCCTGGGACATGTGTCGGAGCCACGGAGATATCCGGACCTGGCAGCGTTAGTGGAGAGGTTGGTGCGGTGTCCATGGCGCCGAATGACGGATGAGGACGGTCACGCGGAGATGAGAACGCCGCTGCCGATGGAAGGACCAGAGGAAGACCCGGCGTAGGGGTGGCTGCTGCGGTGGAGGGGGATCAACAATGGGCAATGGTGGACCCGGCATGGGGGGACCACCGTGTGGAGGCGAATGGGGAGAAGAACAAAGGGGGACCGGGGGGGGAGCGGGGGGTATTTGTAACTTTGTAAGCGCCCTTTATGGGCGACTATTTGCATACCTTGGGTATGGAAAGCAAATAATTTCATTGAGACTAATTTAATTATTTAATTCCTATGACCCTCACAAACCTCTGTAGATATACCATAGAAAGCATACTATCAGGTTACATTACTGCTTGATTGAAAACAGCTTTGCCCAAGACCACAATAATTGCAGACAATAGTAAATGTAGCCCATTCTATCTGGTCAGAGTCCCCACCATTGACACCATCAGCACCTCATGTTGCCCTGGGAAACAGCAATATTATCAACGGCCTTTCCCACCCCAGTCATTCCTTCTCCCGACTGCTGTCAGGCTGAAGATACAGAAGCTTGAAATCACACACCACCAGTCAGGAATAACTTCTTCCCTTCTGTTATCAGCCTTCTGAATGCTCCTTCCATAAGCTAGGATACTATGCTGCCTTCGATGATACTCCTCTACCTTATTGCGGACATTGGGCATTGTCTCTGAAACTGTTACATTATAATGCTGGTAACTATATTGTGGTCACTGCATCTTTCCCTTCATTCTACCTTTTTTTTTTGTATTTGGCTTGATTGTATTTACTGTATGTATCGTATTATCTGATTTGATTGGATGGAATGCAAAACAAAGCTTTTCACTGTGCCTTGGTACACATGACAATCATAAACCCAAATGTCCACCTATAATGCCCATCTTCCAAAACCACAAAGGCATGTTACAACATCTTTACTGCTGAATTACTTCACATAGCACAATCTCAATTAGGATATAGTTGACAAAACAGGAATTACATCTTATTCAGTCTTTTGGTGCAATATTCCACCCAGTCCCAGTCATTTATAGCCCGTTAACAAGGTCATCCCTTTGCTGCAGCATGCACCTCTCTAAAAAGTGAAATTTTACTTTACTGCACCTGTTACAGCAGGACTATCAGAATATTGTCACTGCTGGTTGCCTTTTAACCCTATCTGCAGTGCATCATCTGCACCATGTTTCTAGGAGGAATGTTGTTCATTCCAGTATATCCATATTGTAGCCCTAAATAGCTTTGAGGTATGATGGTGCCACATTATGGTTGTCAGATCACGATTCTGTGTGTGGATGCAGAGGGGTCAAGCTCAGGGGGAGGGGACGGTGACAATGAAGGGAAGGAATGCCAGCTGCAAGGATGAAACTGTTAATTAATCAAGGATAAAGCTGTTAATGTCAACAAAGTGATTTCTTTTAAAAGTAGATTTAAGACAAATTAGAATGTGGGATTTTTGCAGAATAGGCAAAGACTTGAAACTAATTGCACTACTTCCATATAACAACCAATAAGCCGAAAAATGGTATTCCGAAAAACGGGGATACACACAAAATGCTGCAGAAACTCAGCCGGTCAGGCAACATCTCTGGAGAAAGATCTCAACCCGAAACGTCACCTATTCCTTTTCTCCAAAGATGCTGCCTGTCCTACTGAGTTACTCCAGCATTTTGTGTGTACCCCCGTTA
Source organism: Okamejei kenojei (assembly GCA_035221665.1). Classification (NCBI taxonomy): domain Eukaryota; kingdom Metazoa; phylum Chordata; class Chondrichthyes; order Rajiformes; family Rajidae; genus Okamejei; species Okamejei kenojei. The sequence goes on from CM069140.1 coordinate 40,453,996, forward strand.
ATGACTGATGCTCAGATTTCGCCGGCACCGAGGGGGTTAACTGACAGCCACTGGATAAGGTGAGAGATGCAGCTGACAGTACCCGGCCTGTCGGGGAATCGGTACCTCGGAAGTTGGATCAGAGTTGAGCTGGAGTTAGCACTTCTCTGCACTGGCTGTAAGCCTGGGGCCGCCACTGCTCCGGGCCAGTGTCCCGTCAGGCCAGGGTCATCCGTGACATCGATAAGGCGAGAGGTTCAGCTGACATTCCCGGACAGGGATGGGACACTCAGGATGGGACGAGGACAGTAGTGAACATCGTTCACAAATCTGCCTCCTGGGATTATGCAGGAAAGGGGTGCGAGGTTCGCCCCTGTATAATAACCCTGTATAACCCGGGAGGGCAGCCCGAGTGAGAATGGAACCCATACACCCAGGCTGAGGGGGACCGGACCGTGATTCATTAGAATGTCACTGCTGAGATTTCTGCATAGGGAGAATGTGTCGCGAACTCCAGTAGCAATTCAACAGCAATTGCAGCGCCGGACACCCGGTTCGATCCTGACTACGGATGAATATCAGGTCTGTATACACGCAGCAGCTCAGCTGCCGAGAACGTTTTTCTCAAGTCACCTAAGACCTTGGCATGCGCAGTCGGAATACCAAACTCGCTTATTGCACTTTCTACACTGCAGTTGGAAACAAATGATTTTAATGTTAGGGAACTACAATAGGCTCCCCATTTCCATTTTGTCTTTTGCAGACATAAGATAATTCCACTTTGAGGTTGTGGGAACAAAGACAATGGGGATATAGTTAGTGGAACGAAGTCTGCTCTTTGGTATAATGCTGTTGAGAGGTTGGATATGGCCAAGTGGAATAAAGTGATACTACTTCATATGATTGAACCATATGTAATGATGTGTAGGAAGGAACTGCAGATGTTGATTTACTCTGAAGATCGACACAGAGTGCAGCATCTCTGGAGAGAAGGACTAGGTGATGTTTTGGGTCGAGACCCTTAATGTCACCCATTTCTTCTCTCCAGAGATGCTGCCTGCCCTACTGTGTTTTTCCAGCATTTTGTATACATCTAGCTAATCCAGATATTTATCAATACACTCGTATTTCAATTGTGTGAATCTGAGGGTATGAAACTTGAAGCTATTGAAAGGGACAAATTCAGAATGTGAAAGTAAAGTCCCAGTAGAGACAGGTATTGTACCTGGAAAAGAAAGGGCCAAGTGAAAGATAAAAGGGGTATATACTACCCTGATCCTATAATAGAAAGATGACAAGCAATACTGGATTGGCACCTTCACCTACTGATTAGTCCAGACATATCCAGGTTAATTGAAGTTTTACATTACTGCTCAGAAAAGACAGAAAATATCAAAGCCTAACGTTGTCTTGAACACTGAACACTGGACAATGTGGATATTGGTATCTTTCAAGAGTACTTATGATGACAAATTTATAAAGTTAAGTTGAGTTAATAAAAAGTTTATTTTTACTTAGAGCTAATTCATTTTTTCCCCTAGTTTTCCAGCAATTTGTCACATTGAATGTGGGAAAATTAACATCTATGGATGATATATTTAAGAAAGAACTGCAGATGCTGGAAAAATCGAAGGTAGACAAAAATGCTGGAGAAACTCAGCGGGTGAGGCAGCATCTATGGAGCATCTATGGATGCTCCATCTATGGTTGGAATGTTGCTTTAAGTAAAGGTGCAAAATATTCCCCATGGTGACTACAGCAGTTTTGCATGACCACCAGAGGTCAGTAGTGTTTCAGGGATTGACTGTGATGACTGACTGTAATTGATGATAACTTGAGATATAATTAGACATTGACAGATGGTATACTTGCTATGTAACACAAAGTGTCCCCATAAGTGTCTACAACTTCCCCTCCCAAGCATTTGCCTTATTTCTGCTAAAATGTAATTTCCAAATCAGGCTTGTGATGAGAAAGAAACCAAACCATAGAAACCAAAATTAATACAAATATTTTTAAAAGCAATAATTATACATTTAAGAGGTTAAGGAAGAGAATACAAATCAAGTAAACACATCACAATGGAAATAATATTTTTAAAATTCCCTGTGAGGACAATGCAAGCACAAGCTACCTCAATTTGTTCTGTTTCATTCTACATCAGAGTACCTCGATTGAAGGATCTACAAGAAGTGCCGCCACAAGAAGGCAGCTAAAATCATGAAAGACCCATACTACTCTGGCCACCGTCTCATCTCGCTGCTACCATTGGGGGAAAAAGGTACAGGAGCTTGAGATCATAATCTACAGTTTCAAGAATAGTTTCTTGCCATCAACCATTAGGCTCTTGAACCATCCTGGACAATGCTAGCACCAACCTACCTCAGCACCAAACTACTACGTACTTTAGGGTCGAAACCCTTGTTTTGGCCCGAAACGTTGCCTATCTCCTTCGCTCCTTAGATGCTGCTACACCTGCTGAGTTTTTTGTGTACCCTTGATTTTCCAGCGTCTGCAGTTCCTTCTTTAATACTATGTACTTTACTAAGGTTGCACCACATACAGAATAGCACTGAAGGAAGGGGAAACCTAAAAACACGGAGCAGCAAAAGACGAAAAATAATGTAGTAAAGTAAGAATTTGTTTTTCTTTGCTTTACTCTGCTTGGATGACGGTGGAGGCATAGCATTAGAAAGTATTATTTCCAGTAGTACTCCCCTCAAACTTTCTTAATTGTTTCTTTACTGAGGTTGCTTATCTTATTTCCTGTTGCTGACTGCTGAATTATTCACACAGATCTTGCAGCATGTTTTAGAGAAACAAGTTTGTTTCTTCAGTAGTTATATTTGTTAGAATGAGGAGCAAACTGCACATGAGACTCTTTAGTTTTACAAACAACCTCTCAGATTACAACTAACTTACGGTATTAAAGGGGTCATAAACCCCCCACAACCTTACTTTATAAACTTGGACAGGCCTCTACAAAGGGTAGGTGACTAGTGGTGGTAAACACAATTATAAAACGGTTTTACTTCAGTGGTTGTAATTCTTCTGTATTTAAATATTGAGGGGAGTCCAAGAGATAGAAGGATTTTGATGCAGCTGGAGCAATAAGGCTTTAGACCAGATCCCACATATTAGGCTGGTCCAGAAGGTTAAGTGATAAGGAATCTGAGGCCTGTGGGATAACTGGATCCAAAAATAGCTGGTGATAGGAGGTGGAACGGAGTGGTGGACAGGTGATTTTCCAACTAGATATCTGTAACAGGTGGTGTACTGCAGGGGTTAGTTCAGGGACCTTTGTTTGTAATATATATAAATGACCTATACAGGATGGATATAGGTGGTCTGATTAGTAAGTTTGTAGACTACATGAAAATTGGTGGATTCGTAAATAGCAAAGAAGGTTATTTAGATTTCTAGAGCACCACAATAGGACATAGATATGTTGAATAATTGGACAAAAAAATGGCAGATGGAATTTAATCCAGACAAGTATGAGGTAAAGTGGTTTGAGAAGTCAAATTCTGGTAGGACATTTCGACAGGGACCTTATGAGTGACCTTGGGTTGCAAGTCCATGGCTTACTGGAATTGGCTATGTATTTGGATAGGATATTGAAAAGGGCATTTGGTATTCATACGTACCATAGGCTGAGGCATTGAGTTCAAGAGCGTTTTATTGTCAAGTGTCCCTGATAGGACAATGAAATTCTTGCTTTGCTTTAGCACACCAGAACATAGTAGGCACGAAAACAGAACAGATCAGTGTGTCCATATACCATTGTATAAATATATGCACACATGAATAAATAAAATGATAAAGTGCAAATAAACAGATTATTGGATATTAATGTTCAGAGTTTTGTCTGAGCCGAGTTTAATAGCCTGATGGCTGTGGGGAAGTAGCTATTCCTGAACCTGGTTGTTGCAGTCTTCGGGCTCCTGTACCTGCTACCTGAAGGTAGTGGGGAGATGAGTGTATGGCCAGGATGGTGTGGGTCCTTGATGACGCTGCCAGCCTTTTTGAGGCAGCGACTGTGATAGATCCCCTTGATGGACGGGAGGTCAGAGCCGATGATGGACTGGGCAGAGTTTACTACTTTTTATAGTCTTTTCCGCTCTAGGGCGCTCAAGTTTCCGAACCAAGCCACAATACAACCAGTCAGCATGCTCTCTACTGTGCACCTGTAGAAGTTAGAGAGAGTCCTCCTTGACATACCAACTCTCCGTAATCTTCTCAGGAAGTAGAGTTGCTGATGTGCTTTCTTTATGATTGCATCAGTGTTCTCGGACCAGGAAAGATCTTCAGAGATATGCACACCCAGGAATTTGAAGCTCTTGACCCTTTCCACCATCGACCAGTTGATATAAACCGGACTGTGGGTCCCCAACCTCCCCCTTCCAAAGTCCAAAATCAGTTCCTTGGTTTTGCTGGTGTTGAGGGCCAGGTTATTGTGCTGGCACCATTTGGTCAAACGGTCGATCTCACTTCTGTACTCTGACTCGTCCCCATCAGTGATACGTTCCACAACAGTGGTATCGTCTGTGAACTTGATGATGGAGTTCGCACTATGACCGGCTACGCAGTCATGAGTATAGCGTGAGTACAGCAGGGGGCTAAGCACGCAGCCTTGAGGTGCTCCCGTGCTGATTGTTGTCGAGACTGACACATTTCCACCAATACGAACTGACTGTGGTCTGTGAATGAGGAAGTCGAGGATGCAATTGCAAAGGGGTGCGCAGAGACCCAGTTCTGCGAGTTTGGTAACCAGCTTGGAGGGGATGATTGTATTAAATGCCGAGCTGTAATCAATGAATAACAGCCTGATATGTGACTATGTCTGCGTATGAGATTAGTTCTAATGTTGCATCAATACAAAACTATAGGAAATTTGGCCTGTTTACACTTTAAGGACATTTTATTTCTTACGTTTTAAAAAAATATTTTAATACTGTTCTTGAATCTTTTAGAATAGCAGAAATATTCTGAGTTTTAGCATCTTTCACAACCAGCAAAATTGGGAGCATTCACATGTCAAAGCACTGGAGTAAATCACATTTAGCCAATTGTGGTGAAGACAGTTATTAACATGTTTGTAAGTATTAATAACTATACCTATATGTGACCTGTAATGAACAGCAAAGATTATTCCTTCAACTTGGTGTGGACTTTTACATGGAACATCCACAGAACATGAAGCCAAGTTAATCTCCTCTTCATGCATGTGATCCATATCCCTCCATTCCCTGCATATCCATGTGCCTATCCATAAACATCTTAAATGCCACTATCAGATTTGCTTCCACCACCATCCCTTCAGTACATTGCAGGAACCACCAAACTCTCTGTATAAAGACCTACCCCACACATCTCCTTTAAACCTATTCCCTCTTACGGGCCTGTCCCACTTACGTGACCTTTACAGGCGACTGCTGGCACCCGTCATAGGTCGCCAAAATGTTCAACATTTTGTAAATTCAGTGGCGACCAGAAAGATGCTATGACTCTTTGGAGACCTCTCACAACCATAGCAGACCTCTCACGACCATACAGGCTACCCCTGGCGACATGTTGCAGGTGACCACTCACGACCATAGGAGACCTCTCACGACCATACCATGAGATTAGTTCTAATGTTGCATCTATACAAAACCATAGGAAATTTGGCCTGTTTACATTTTAAGGACATTTTATTTCTTATGTTTAAAAAAAATATTTGCAAAGAGCGATAGCGTCTTTCTGGTCGCCGCTGAATTTTCAACATGTTGAAAATTTCGGCAACCTATGACGTGTGCCGGCAGTCGCCTGTAAAGGTCACGTAAGTGGGATAGGCCTTTTAGCTTACAACTATGCCCTCTAGCTTTTGATATTTCCACCACGGGGAAAAGGTTCTAACTGGCTCCATGCCTCTCATAAATTGAGGACCCCTCAACCCCTGACACTGCAGAGAAAACAATTCAAGCTTGTCCAGCCTCCCATTTTAGCTAATACCCTCTAATCTAGCAGCATTTTGATGAACCTATCTGCACCCTTGCCAAAGTCTCCACATCCTTTGTGTAATTGGGCGACCAGAACTGCATACAATATTCCAAAGTTTTGTTCCAAAGTTAACTATAAAATGTAGATTATGTTATCTTGGTTTTAAAGTGTGTGGAAAAGAAGATTCTGGAATGAGGTAAAATCTATTTAGTTTAGCCAGCAAATAGTGATAGCAGATGGGCAAGGCTGAATTCACAGACACTAAATGATACCAGTTCCCAGACTGATTACCCAGTCTTTACTCGTATGACCTTTTGTGACCTTGCTGTAATAAGGTCGGCTATTAAGCTCAATTAACAGCAGCAAGCAGGGGGAACCTTGAAACTTTATGTTCTTAGAATACTACCTTGTCCACTGGAATGTTAACTGCAGCGAAAAAAAATATTTATATCAAACACGTGATTGATTTTGCAATTAACGTGATATTTTTGAAACCTTTGTGACAAAATGACTCTTTAAGTGACCAATATTATTTATAAGCACTATTTGCCAGGAAAAGCTTTCACTTCAGAGCCCAACAATCTTTCACACAACTTCTGTCACTGATTCTTAAAATTTAACAGAAGGGAAGATGCCTCCTAATTTAATCAGTGGGTAAATCTAAATATGTTTAGTGTGGGTGAGTCATTCCAGCCAGAAAATCCTGATTTTGATATAGATGAGTAGCTATCGATCCCTGTAGTAAGTGCCAGCATGGCTGATCTTTACCATCGACATCCAGTCACTTCACACCTCCATCCCCACCTGGAAGGTCTCAATACCTTCCGGTTCTTGCTTGAACAAAGACCCAATCAATTTCCCTCTACTAACACTCTCCTCAGCCTGGCGGATATTGTCCTCAACCTGAACAACATCTCCTTTGACTCCACTCACTTTCTTCACATTAAAGGTGTAGCTATGGGCACACACATGGGCCCCAGCTCTGCTTACCTTTTATTAGTTACATCGAGCAGTCCTTATTCCAAGCGTACACTGGCACCATGTCCCAACTCTTTGCGATATCAACGACTGCATTGAAGCTGCCTCCTGCACCCGTTGATTTCATTAACTTTACCACTAACCTCCACACACCGTCCTCAAATTCACTGGGACTATCGCTGACACCTCTCTCGCCTTTCTTCATCTTTCTGTCTCCATCACAAGAGACAGACGATCGACTGACATCTACTACAAACTGAAGATTGACACAAAAAGCTGGAATAACTCAGCGAGTCATTCAGCATCTCTGGAGAAAATGATTAGGTGACGTTTCCATTCGAGATCCTTCTTCAGACTACTACAAACAGACTGATTTCCACAGTTCGGCCTATTACTTGCCAGGCCTTATCCAAGTTCTCCTCTCTTCCAGCTTCCACCCCCCCACCCTAAAATCAGTGTGAAGAAGGGACCCAACTCGAAACATCGCCTATCCATGTTCTCCTGAGATGCTGCCTGAGTTACTCGAGTGCTTTGTATCTTTTTTTGTAAAGCATCGCCTGCAGTTCCTTGATCCTTTATCTTCTGAATCATCTGTTATGTCCTTTCTAGTAATGGCTTGCTGCTGAGAAATACTATGGTTACACAAGGGTAAGAAAGCTAATTGCCATTTTCATCAAAACAGGTTTCAGAAGCGAGCCATCTGATAGATCCTGCCTGTTGCCTGAAGCATTTGAAATTGCACGCCTCAACTGGAGGCAAATTGTGAGCTCCCCAGAGTACAACCTGGGCTATATGGTACTCAATGAGCCGAGAGAGCTAAAAACCAAGCACAACACAGACCTGATTAATGCCACCACTGTCTGAATTTTCTCATTTCCTTATGCCCCTGTCCCACTTAGGAAACCTGAACGGAAACCTCTGGAGACTTTGCGACCCACCCAAGGTTTCTGTGCGGTTCCCGGAGGTTTTTGTGCGGTTCCCGGAGGTTTTTGTCAGTCTCCCTAATGGTCGAAAGTGGTTTCCGCTTCTTCTATGTTCCGGCGATTATTTCAAAAAATTCAAAACCAGCCGTGACTAAAAATAGGTTGCCGTTTTAAAAATCGGTAATTTTTTTTAGTCAAAGCCGGTTGCGATGCTAGTTGAAGGTGGTTGCCGGAGGTTGCAGGTAGTAGAAGGTAAGACCTTTTTTTCACCCAGTTTTATTCCACCAGGGAGGTATTACCTTCCACTACCTGCAACCTCCAGCAACCACCTTCAACTAGCTTCAGGTTTCCTAAGTGGGACAGGGGCATAAGCGAATACGGGAAAAATGTATCCTCCCGCTCTGTGCACTCTTGACATTGGAGAGCCAACAACATGCTCATGTGATGAGCGAGCCAACGTTAAATGTGTGGAAAGGAACTGCAGATGCTGATTTAAACCGAAGATAGACACAAAATGCCGGAGTAACACAGCGGGACAGGCAGCATCTCCGGAGAGAAGAAATGGGTGACGTTTCGGGAAGGGTCTCGACCCAAAACGTCACCCATTACTTTTCTCCAGAGATGCTGCCTGTCCCGCTGAGTTACTCCAGCATTTTGTGTCTATCTTTGAGTCCGCGTCAAATGCGTTCATAAAATATAAAAGAGAAGCAACTTCGTAACAATGTGTTTGGACAACCTTTCACTCTTTTTCGAAGGGCAACTGCCCCAATCACGCATACATGATTACAGTATTCGCCCTGGTCTCACTCCAAGGAGCAGAGCAAAGTTCTTCTCCCTCAGCGGAGGGGGTTTGGTTCGGGATTATTCATTCATTGCAGTTATTTGGTGTGGCAATCGCGTCTGCTACAATCTCCCTCCCACAAACTGAATTTCACGGCACTAGGATCTTAATTCCGTGTGGAGTAGCAGGTTGGTGCAAGAGGTGTGGGTGTAAAAGGGATTGGCGGAGGGAGGCACTCAGTTGCACTTCAAACCCACTGATGATGTCGGAGAAAAATATGACAACACACATTAATGTCACCTTGCCAACTCAGTCACGAGCAGCCGGTCAAGGGAAATCAATGCATCCAAGGCACGTAAATGTTGCTGCTTTGTGTGAGTGGAGGAGGCGTTTCATCTGTGACGACTCGGCAGAAACGCCCGCATGTGTTGTGTGGCCTTTACTGAATACGGCGGGGTCCGTGGAGTACTTTCACTGCCACTCCCCCGCCCGCCTTACGCCTCTGTCGCATCTGCCAAACCCAGCTTAGATCACTAAAATGTCAGCTTTAGATTCATCTGGTGGAAACCCCCCGTTTAGACCTAGCCCAGCCCGGGCTAATGCTCAGTTTGGACCTTTGTCAAGCTCCGACCAACACTCGGCTTAGAACCAGTTCTGACTGTACTGAAGAAAGATCCCGAGCCGACCGCCACTAGAGATGCTGCCTAGCCCGCTGAGTATTCCAGTTAATTCTGTTAACCCTTGCTGTCTCCTCCCCTTCCCACCTCTTCCTCAGCCCTCGGGTCCTGGCATTCCCTCTCTCTCTATCTCCCTCCCCCACCCTAGTTGCGCCAGCTTCTCATTTTCACACCACAAACAGCTTACAATGGCTTGTTCCCTTTATCATCGATACTTTTTTGCATATCTTTCATTCATTGTTCTTCATCTCTCCACATCACCGTCTATATCTCTTGTTTCCCTGATCCCTGACCAGTCTGAAGAAGGGTCTCGACCCGAAACGTCGCCTATCTCCTTCTCTCCTTAGATGCTGCTGCACCCGCTGAGTTTCTCCAGCTTTTTGTGTACCCCCGAGTATTCCAGCATTGCGTTTTGTTCTATCCATGTACCGGCTCAGATACAATTCCAACTAAATCTAGTTTGAGGGTCAGTTGCAGCTCCAGTCCCAGCGAAATCCCAGTTTAAACCCAGACTTGGCAAGAGGTCTAATTCAGGCATTGCACCCGATTAAACTTGAATTCAGACCCAGTCCATGATGATTGTCAAACCAAGACTCTGGCCCGGCAAAACCTCAACCCCAGCCCCAGTGCCAAATACCCCCAGCTAAACCTTCTCCCAACCCAGATCCAGTGTCAACTTTCGTTCAACCTCAGACCCAGTTCATTTCCCAGCTGTTCTCGTGGTGGTGACATTCACCCATCTGTAAGTAGACTCAAACCACTCCTTTACACTTTAATAGCATCCGCCACAGAGTATGAAAGTCCATGAAATATAACTGAAGTGTCCCTGTTACAGGAAGGAAATATAATATGAGGGGCGATGCACAGGTACCCATTACTGTCCTATTTTGCAGATAACACACTCAGCAGTCAGTCTTCAGTCTTTCCCTACCATGGTAATTTTCTTTCTTTCTTTAGATTGAAATCATATAACATCAACAGCTATACGTCCAATGGACTTCAGTAAAACTTACACTGTTTGTGCTTATCCCAGGAAAATTATTTCACCACCTCTTATTTTGTCTAGCTTAACCGTCATGTCGGACTCCTGGGACAAGAGGTCAGTTACCTAGGGTGGCTGTGAACTGAAGGTTCCCCTATTGTGAAATTCAGCTGCAAATGGCCAGAAAACTGAGTGCTCAAATCAATACTTCTTCAAGGGACTACAGGAAATGATTTAAGAAAACAGGAATCTCTCTGTGTGCAAAACCGTTGTACAAATTTGTCAGTTCTGGTTGGGTACTGTGCTGGACCTTTGCTCTTATCATGTTAGTAGTATTGATTTGGGAAAGGTTGATGGCTTTGAGGCATAGGATTGAGGGACCTCAGATAACCAGAATCCTTTTATCACAGGACTGACATATGGGAGACATTTTAGATGGAACAATGTTCCTGGATTTTTTTATTAATTCAATGTTAATCCATACCGTTGATCAGAATTCTGCTCCTCTGTCTCTGGGTCAGGTCAGACGTCCCTGAATCTCTGATGCAGTTCACATAATGGGCGTTGCGAATTCTAACCACACCAATGGCAATGTTCAATTTCATTGTTCGATAATTAGAAGAATGTCATAAGAATGAATGACTTTTATTTATGCAATACAAAGTATTGGAGAACTACATTACAGCAGTATATCAATAGAGTAATGCAATGGACCTGCTATCATTTATTATAATAATGGATCATGTCAAAGGCATTGGTATGTTCAGTGATGATATTTAAGACTCAGTGTTGACCAGAACAATCATTGTGTGAACAATGCCACTGAACCTTTTACATCCATTTAACGATCTAGAAGGATTCTCAGTTTAGCATCTCAGTTCAAAAGGATGGCACACCTGTCAGCATTCCCTTAGTTTGGCAATACTTTGTCAACAAGATTAAATGCATGTAAGGCTACTGACCAATTCTTTCAGGTACTGTTTTTCTGTCACGATTTCTATTGTATCTCTCATAAAATCCCTTGCTTCACATTATCTCAACCAGAATGTAACTGCATTAGGGGGTTGGACAGGCTAGGTGCAGGAAGATTGTTCCTGATGTTGGGGAAGTCCAGGACAAAGGGTCACAGTTTAAGGATAAGGGGGAAATCTTTTAGGACCGAGATGAGAAAAACATTTTTCACACAGAGAGTGGTGAATCTGTGGAATTCTCTGCCACAGAAGGTAGTTGAGGTCAGTTCATTGGCTATATTTAAGAGGGAGTTAGATGTGGCCCTTGTGGCTAAAGGGATCAGGGGGTATGGAGAGAAGGATGATCAGCCATGATCATATTGAATGGCGGTGCAGGCTCGAAGGGCCGAATGGCCGACTCCTGCACCTATTTTCTATGTTTCTATGCATTTTCACCCTGTCCCTTGTCCCCCCTGCTCTAGAGAGTTAGATTGTTTCCTTGCTTCTTTGGGACGTTCAAAAGTCTCTTTCCACCACCCGCACTCCAGCGCCATCCAACTCGTTCTCAATCAGCCTGTCAACCAGTTAATAATATCAAAAGATGCTGAAAAAACTCAGCAGATCGGGCACCATCTGTGGTATGGTGGGCGCCTTGATTGTAATCATGATTAATCTTTTCACTGTAGCTGGGTACACGTCAATAATAAAGTAAACTAAACTAAATTGAAAGGCAATGTGTCTCAAACCTGAAATGCTAACTCTAGTTCTAGGTCTGCCAATGCTGCCCGACCTGTTAAGCGTCTTCAGCAGTCTTTGGTTTGATTCTGAGTTCCAGCATCTGCAGTATTGTTGATTTTCATTTTACTTTCAGGCAGGGAACCTGTCAGGACGAAGGTTTGGATAGTTAGGACACCCTAAGTCTCCTTTCCCCCCCCACACGTAACATGGCCATATTAATGCTCAGGCTGTTGTCACTGCTACAATTTTAAAAGCTTGTGGATAACTGAAACCAAAATAACAAAAAGTTATTTATCCTCTGTTTGAAAATACCCCAGTTTACTTATGGTTAATTGATAGCACAGTAACGCCACTGACAGTAAACTTAGATCTGAAGTCTCCCACTGTAGGTGGATCTCTCTATTCCCATTACAGTATGTAAGCCAAGGACCCGGAGTTAGTGTCATCATTATTCAGCATGCTCTGCTCACCTCTGGGACGTAGGATTGATTTTAGTTCCAAAAGTTGGAATGAATCTACAATGCACTTTCTATGATAACTGCTTCTGCTTTCAACAAATATGGGGCTCATCATAACCTAATACTGTACATGCAAATCAACAGTGCTCACAGAAAGAAATGAACTTGCTTCGGAAGGCCTGAGGGTGATAAGTCAGAAACTGACTATTTATATTGGAGTGGTATATTGAAAGCAGTGTAACATGTGTTGCAGGGATTTTTGCAGTAGCCTTTGTTATATCTGACAGCATTGTGCTTGACGTTGATAAAGAATGTCAAAATGTGTGTTGAGTTTTGTTTTTCCTGAAATCTCCCATGATAAGTGCAAAGTTCAATATTAATCACCATCTTGTTCAGTAAGATTCTATTGTGCCCGAAACAAAATATCATGTATCAATTTTACATACAGACATCATAATGAAAATTTGAATTAAATGTGGACCTAAATATTTCAAAAGGCCAAGTTGTTATTAACAGGACACTCTAAACAGAAGTAGCAACTTGATAATCTTTTCAAATGTTTTAGCCAATTGCCAAAAGATTTTATCTGTTTCTTTATTTATTCCTTCCATACATTAATATATCCCATTAATTAATATGATATAACATGAAACCTGTTGACTACAAAGGTATTAGAAGGAGCTAATGTTGCTGTGTTCTCTGAAGGCCTGCTTGAATTTCGAAGTCAAAAGTGTTCAATGATCCAAGTATTTTGGAAAGAGGATCAAGCAATACTGCAAAGATGACACAAAGTTATCACGATGTATAATAGGACAGACATTCTGTCTTAGGCTAAAGAAACAGCATAACTTTCAGGGACTACCTCACCAATAAAAATGAGCCAACTTTAAAAACTAGTAGATGTTGACCAGCAGCAACAAGCTATTGAATTTATGTAGCACCATTATTGAGGTATTTCACGGGAAGTGTCATGAAGGAAAGTGAGGTGTGGAGATTTAAGGGCTTGTCCCACTTGGCCGTCATTTACGCGACAGCCCGGTAGTGACTGTCGCACGCGTCATCATGCGTCAGCCCAGCCGTCTGGAGATCGTGACGTCATTTGAATACCCAGTTTATGATATTTACCCAGTTTATGATATTTATGGTGATTTTCTAAAATGTTCCAGTTTCTTGAGTGGTGCTAGCAATTGGAAAACTGCAGATGTAATGCCCTTATTCAAAAAAAGAGGTGAATGAAAAGTAGCAAGCTGCGGACAAAATTAATCTGTAGGAAGGAACTGCAGATGCTGGTTTAAATTGAAGATAGACACAAAATGCTGGAGTAGCTCGGCGGGTCAGGCAGCATCTCTGGAGAGAAGGATTGGATGATGTTTCGGGTCGAGATGCTTCTTCAGACTGAAGAAGGGTCTTGACCCGAAACGTCACCCATTGCTTCTCTCCAGAGATGCTGCCGGTCCCGCTGAGTTACTCCAGCATTTTGTTTCACTTATCTGGTTTGCTCTTCAATTTCTACCAACTGCACCCCTTCTCATGTCATTCGTTCATCCAGCTGTTAGAGATACAACATTTGTCTTTTAACCTCTTCCTTACCCACAATCCAGGGACCCAAGCAGTCATTGCAAGTGAAGCACCAATTCACTTTTGCACTTTCCGGTTTAGTGTATTTTGGTGTTCACCACGTATTTTTCTCTACTAAAAATGCAAAATTGAAAATCGCGCGCGCTTATATCCATGATGGGCAAAAGACGGGCCAACTGCGTATGGGCGGCGTGCGGTGGCGCATGGTTGCGCACGGTGACGTAATCATGTGTCACCATGTACTATATGTACAAGGTCAGGACGTCAGCTTTCGCGCGGCACGGAATCCTGGAGCGCTGCGTGATACCGCACACAACTCCACACTCCTCCATGCCTCTCCATGCGCCCATCCCACACTACCCACACGCTACTCGTGCATCACAACGCGATGACCACATTTTAGGAGGTCGCGTAAATGGCGCACAAATGACGGCCAAGAGTTCAATATAAACAGCTGAAAACTAATTTTGACAACTTAATTATCTTTCATGAACAGACTCATTATAAGTAAGTGGTATGGGCCCATGCACATATAGAAATATAGAACATACAACACAGAAACTAGTACATTGCCCCACAATATCTCAGTTGATCATGATCCCAAATTAAACTAACTAATATGCCTTACATGTGTTCTTTAAACATTCCCCATTACATCTTAAAGTTAGCATTTGACATTTCCACTCTGGGACAAATACTTTGACTATTTACCCTATCTGTACCTCTCATAAATGTCTATCAGGTATTCTATTGGCCTGTAAAGCTCCAGAGAGAACAATCCAAGTCTATCCAACCTCAGGGCGGTGGGCGTATGGAACAAGCTGCCAGATGAGGTAGTTGAGGCTGGGACTATCCCAAGAAGCAGTTAGACAGGTACATGGATAGGACAGGTTTGGAGGGATATGGACCTAGCGCAGGCAGGTGGGACTAATGTAGCTGGTACATGTTGGCCGGTGTGGGCAAGTTGGGCGAAGGGCCTGTTTCACACTGTATAACTCTATGACTCTGCTTGTAACTGTAGATAAAGATAAGTACAGATGCAGTTTTACAAAATAAGACACCATGTGCTGGAGTAAAATACTGCAGCACTTTGTGTCTATTTCTCCTTATATTTAATATTCTATAATCCAGGCAACATCCTGGTGAACCTTTTTTTTCTCCCTCTCCACAGCCTCCACATCCTTCCCGTAATGGGATGACAAGAACTTCACAAAATATTCCAAATGTGACGTAAATTTTGCATCATAAATGATTTTGATTTTTTTCCAATTAACTGTAGAATGCTGAAAGCTGGGCAAAAGATATTCACCTGAACATTTAAAGTAATTTAGTAATTAAAAAAAGGCCTAATTCATGTACCAGAAGAAATCTGGTTGCCTGTGTCAGAAAATACATGTGAGTGCACCAGCCTTGCTAAGTGAATGTGAGTAGCTGGCTGCCAAAACATGTATATTCTTACCCCTTGTGATCAAGAACAAATGTCTCCCTATAATATTATATAAGCACATAATTTCTGGATTAATTTAAGAACCAAATATTGCTGCAATGGAAAGACTTCTGTATGAATAATTCAGGGCATATGCATTTCTTTATTCATTGGCAGTGTATGTGATCTGCACAATGTTGTTCATTCTGATCATTAAATTACTTTTTTACTGTGGGTAAAAACAATATTGGAATACATTTTGCTCATTTTCTTTGTTTATACTGGATTTGCTTTGCTTACTCCTCTTCTTCTTCTTGCATATGGCCTGCACAGCCTAAAGTTGTAGGACAACTTGTTCTATTTGTTCTTATTTGATTGTGCACGTCGGGTTGATTGCATTCGTCGAAACAGGGCAGATCACGTGAAGGTTGCAATCTTCCACCCCATTCCTCTTCTGTTCCCTGCTGATGTTAAGCTTCCCTTTTACTTCTCAGTTTACATGACACAGGAAATGGACCCTGCACCTGAAACTATCTGCACATCAGAGTTGCTTAAGTTGCTCATATTTCCTTATGATATAGGGGGCAATTTAGCCATTTAAATTCTGTTGACCCTCTGATCAATCCCATTTCCAACTTATTTCTCCAGGAACAGATACAGTACTGAGAAACAGTGGTCAGTAGCACTGGAGGGTAGAATGGGAAATTGTTAAGAGGCAATAATGTACAGAGAATGAATGTAAATATTGCTCTAAAATGCTGATGCCAGTAAGAAGCCTAGACAGTGTGTGTGTGCATAAATCTATTTTTGGAGTTAATCCATACAGAATGGAGTTGTTGATGTGCAGTTAAACTGCCACCTGGCATCCTTCCAAAGCAATACTGAGTGTGTGTTGACATTAATGTGCCAATATGGATGCGGAGACTAAAGGCCATAGGTGCGGGACATCCTCTCCCCATCCCAGATTGTTCTAAATACACTTTATGTGGCCTAAATTCAGACGATAAAGCAGGAGTGATTCCAGCCAACTTTACAGCAACGGAATGCATTATAAATTGCATTCTTGAAATAAACATGCAAACAAGCCAATGTGGAAAAATGTCCTAATATATATGATAGTAGCACCAGGCATATTCATAGCTGAAGATCCTAGATGTTTTTGAAAAAGTCTGCAGGCAATTTAAGAAGAAATCATGCAACAGTATTTACGAGAGAGTAACAACCAAATCATTAAGGCAATACAAAAGCAACAGGGAGCAAAGTAAATGTGGTTCCTATATGGGAACAGTGAGTAGATTGTGAAAATAGTTAATTAGCTGTAAAGCCTTAGGGATATCCAGAGGCCAAAATCAAAAGCCTTCATTCCAATAAAAAACAATGTCACATCAAAACACATCTCACACAATTTAGTGATGAAATCCATAACAGGTTGATTACTTATTCCATTGTTTCTGAAAAATTGCTGCTCAATTAGAATTCTAAAATAAAGCTGATATCTCTCATTCAGATGCAACCTTACTTAACAATTCCACGCTGAGTGTTCTTGTGCCTTTGTGCCCTAATTTGTGCCTTTGCTTCAATTGAAATATATTATTAAATACCTTTTCTATTCAATGAAGCTGGAAAGCAGGTATATATGTCCAGACACGGAATAGATTGGTCCTTTAGTGAAGCTTATTCTGAACACTTTAGTCATTGCATTTGAAATATTATATCCTGAAACTTCCTGGAGATATGTTTTATGCATTGGGTACTATGTATTTGACAGGTTTTACATGTCCCTAATATTCACATTGTGTCCTATGCAAAATGGCTTGCATGAGAATATCAAAACATGATATTCAAGTATCTGGTAGTGGGATGGGAATAGAAAACACAGCTGGGAGGACATTATGCATGGACAAAAACTGTAAAACTTTTTCACTTTTTATAATTTGCCAATCATTCTAGCTCTCAGCTGCCTATATTGGCTTATCATCCCTCAGTGCAAAATCATCTCTTATAAAGCTTTATCCCATTATCCTATTTCATTCTATCAATGCTATTTCCTTTGTCCTTTCCATCATTCCCCATAATTTCCATAGCTTTTCTCTATCTCAGTCCTATTGAAAGGTCTCAGGAAATGTTAACTCTTTATCTTTCCACATAAGCCGTCTGACCTGTAAAACAAAGTAGACGTATTTTCTTCAGTAACTGTCAAACACCAGGGGCAGCTGTTTTAAGAAAGGAGGTAGAGTCATAGGTTCATAAGGTGTGGAAACAGACCCTTTGGTCCAACTTGCCCACACCAACCAACATGTCCCATCTATACTAGTCTCACATTTAGCCCATATCCCTCTAAACATGTCCTATCCATGTACCTGTCTAAATGTTTCTTAAACAATGCAATAGTACCTGCCTCAACTACCTCCTCTGGCAGCTCGTTTCATACACCCACCACACTTTGTTTGAAAAGTTACCCCTCAGGTTTCTATTAAATCTTCCCCCACCACCATTACTTCAAACCTTTGTCTTCTGGTTCTCGAATCCCTACTCTGGGTAAGAGAGTTTGTACGTCTACATGATCTATTCCTCTCATGATTTTGCACACCTCTATAAGAACACCCCTCATCCACTTGCGCCTCAAGGAATAAAGTCCTAACCTGCTCAACCTCTCCCTAAAGCTCAGGCCCATGAGTCCTGGCAACATCCTCGTAAATCTTCTCTGCACCCTTTCCAGCTAGACAATTTTTCATAATATGTGATGCCCAGAACTGAACACAATACTGTAAATGTGGCGTAGATTACACCTGGTGTTTTGGGGTCTAGAGCTCACTGCATAAAAGAGTTATAACCAGATGACCCACTACATATGTATAAAAGCACTCCATTGCAAATTTGAAAATCCATGGGAGGGTTATGGATGCACCGCTGGAAGGTGCAAAAAATGAAAGCTGGCCAAATAGTTTCCATCTGTTTTCTAAATATCTATGTTTTTAATTTTGTTTTTAAAGTTGGAATAAATTAACATACAACTCTGAACAGTGGCACAGTGTAAGTAAAACACGCAGCTGTCATAATATGGAATAATTTATAATTCATTCAGTCAATACATGCAATCTTTTATCCTGTGGAGACACAAGAGACTGCAGATGCTAGAAACTTGAGCAGAAAACAAAATCCTGGTGTAACTCAGTGTGCCAGGCAGCAACGGTGGAGGGAAATGTGCAGATACCTTTTTGGGTAAAGACTGTTCTTCAAACTGATGGAGTAGAGTGCCTGCTTCCAAAGATGGAAACGAGAGGTAGGGATGGGGCAAAAACCAGCAAATGGTAGGTAGAAGACACGGAGTGTTGGAGTAGCTCAGCTGATCAGGCAGCATCTCAGGAGAACATGGATAGGTGATGTTTCAGGTTGTGGGGTGGGGGGGAAGAAAGCTGAGAGAGAGAAGGGGCAAGATAAAGCCTTGCAGGTAATAGGCCAACACAGATGAGAAGGGTTGAGGTGAGTGAGGATAGGCAGATCAGGGCTCAAAATTAGCGGTTGCCTGGGTGCCAATGACCACCCAAAGTGCCGTCGGGGAACCTAAACGCCAAGTAATTTTGCCTGGCTTGGCACTGCAGATACTGGTTTAAACCGAAGATAGACACAAAAAACTGGAGTAACTCAGTGGGTCAGGCAGCATCTCTGGAGAAAATGAACGTGACGTTTTGTGTCGGCGATGGCTGTAGTGCGGGGCAAAGATACCAGGTGTGGGGTGACGAAGGGTCGGAGCGAATGTCGGGCCCCACACAGCAGCAGCAGCAGCAGCGGCCGCGACAGCGGCTCCACCTGCTCCCGCACCGCGACTGCCCTGATAGCGGCCGCTGCTTGCAAATCCGCTAATGGCGATAACCACTTTCAAAACAAACCTTCACGCACACCGAGGCCGAGAGGAGAGAAGGAGGGGGAGGTCTCCTTCCACCATCTGAATCAGCTGCACCAAAGATCCTATAGTTATAGGATCTTTGAGCTGCACCGCTCGGCCCCGCACCTTCCTGTTGACTGGCAAAGGAGGGGAGGTGGTGGTGAGGAGATCCCAACTGTCTCCCCCTTCGGTAGCAGCACTTGGCGGTGGACAGGGATGGCCAAGGCAGTGGGGCAATGTTGTCCGAGGAACACTGACCTTCCTTCCTCCCCACGTCTCCCCCCCCTCTCTCTCTTGTACGTCCCCCCTCCACCCCCCTTATCCTGACACCCCTCCTCTCCATCCCGAACTGATCTCCATTCCCGCCTCTATTCAGTCCTCACTGATATCCTCTGTGCTCCCCTCCCCATCTACCTCCCCCCAATCTATTCATCCTGTGCTGATCACCCTATCCACCTTGCATTGATTTTCCTGCCACCCCTCATCCATCCTGCACTGCGTCCCCCCATTCATCCTGCACTCCCATCCATCCTGTACTGATCCCCCATCCATCCTGTATTGATCCACCCATTCATCCTGTACTGACCCACCCTCCATTTATCCTGCACTGATCCCCCCCCATCCATCCTGTAGTGAACTCCCCAGTCATCTTTTACTGACCCACCCATTCATCCTGCACTGAACCCCGCATTCATCCTGTACTGATCTCCTCATTCATCCTGTAGTGATCCCCCATTCATCCTGCACAGACCCTCCGATCCACACTGTACTGACTCCCCCCTCCATTCATCCTGCACTGACCCCCCCATCCATCCTGTACTGATCCCCCCATTCAAGAAGAATGGGGGAACAGTCTGAAGAAGGGTCTTGACCTGAAATGTTCCCTATTTCCTTCGCTCCATAGATGCTGCCTCACCCACTGAGTTTCTCCAGCATCCTGTACTGAGCCCCCCATTCATCCTGTACTGAACCACCCATTCATCCTGTACTGAACCCCTCATTCATACTGTAGTGATCTCCCATTCATCCTGCAGACCCTCCGATCAACACTGTACTGACCCGCTCCCATTCATCCTGTATTGCTCATCCCATT
This sequence comes from Okamejei kenojei, assembly GCA_035221665.1. Classification (NCBI taxonomy): domain Eukaryota; kingdom Metazoa; phylum Chordata; class Chondrichthyes; order Rajiformes; family Rajidae; genus Okamejei; species Okamejei kenojei. The sequence continues at coordinate 40,474,427 of CM069140.1, forward strand.
CATCCTGCGCTGAACCCCATCCATCCTGTACGGATCCCCCATTCAAGAAGAATGGGGGGGAACAGTCTGAAGAAGGGTCTTGACCCAAAACACTGCCTATTTCCTTCGCTCCATAGATGCTGCCTCACCCGCGGAGTTTCCCCAGCATTTTTGTCTACCCCCATTCATCCTGTACTGAACCCCCCACTCATCCTGTACTTTCCCCCCCATCCATCCCGTACTGATCCCCCCATTCAACAACACTGACATCCCCGTGCTCTCCCCTCACAATTTTACATACGCCAACCAACACATACTAATTCACCTGCCTCAATCCATCCATTCTGCGCTGATTACCTTCTTACCCCCCCCCCCCCCCCCCCCCCCCCCCCCCACCCCGCCATCTATCCACCCAGCACTGATTCACACACCCCCCTCCCTGACCCTATTGTGCTGGAAATGTCTTCAGAGGGAACATTGACTATGTTTGATAACAGAATGCAATCAAATGTGTTTTAATTCCCAATGTTATTATTTGTTTTAGTCCATAAAGATGGATTAATTAAATTGTGAATACGTGAAACATTAAAACCGCAGTGTTCGATTGTCACTGCTACCGTTTACACGTTATTACAGAATTCATTTTAACGGCAAATCAATGCTCTCAATATGGAGTATCAGTACTGTAATTATTTAATGAGCAACATCACAACTATACATTGGATTTATCCAGGTTTTACTTCTACAGTCGGTCATATACATCACAAATTTGCTCAGGAGATATTTCAGTTGAAATTTTAACGTTAATTCTGAAGTGGGAATGATGGACTTGATAAAAGTTGAATGATGAAATTGATAAAATGTATTTTATCAAATGACACCTTTAAACATATTACGAAAAGAACATTTGCTGCAGTTATGTCCTTTGGCCATCTCTTGTCAGTTAGTGTAATGTTTAACCTGTCAGATGGGTATAGTCGGTTTTAACAGCTATTATCATAAAATGCCTTTAGAAATGTCCATGCAACCTGTATATTTTGTTATGGATAAATTATGTGGGAGGCGAGAGTATTTCTGCAATAGCAATAACAACCCATGCTATGGCCATGTCATGGTAATTTTCGGTCCTTCACAGAAAACATGCATCAATCTGTAGTGTGCATGGTTAAGCATATATGTTACCATGGGCCAGGATTTATTGACACAGGTTGATCATACATTGAATAATCCAACCACATTTTTGTTTGGAAATGCAAAGAACTAATAGAAATTGCATTCATTGCAATGTGTAAAAACAGTTGAGATACTGTATTATAATTTTGCTGTATGTCAGTGTGGTATATATCATGTTTTGGTGAATATGTTTAGTTTGTGACTTTATTTGAAGCAGAAATAATATGCGAATGCTTCATTGAGCATAATTCCGACTTGTAACCACGTACTTCGTCCGAGCACATTATCGCACGTGTCATGCAAACCATCTTAAATGACCACCTAAACAGTCACTTGGCAACCTAAAAATCTGCATAGATTGTCCGGCTGGCAACAGGGAAAAAAAGTTAAGTGAGAGTCCTGCAGATGGTTAGACAAAGGCCAAAGATGAAAAGACACAAGGTGTGTGACTAAAAGATTGAAGAGTTGTGAATTGTAAAGCAAGAGGAATGAATGTTGGTGGAAGGGGAGATGAGAAATAGAGGGGAGGTGAGAAATAGGTGTGAGTTCAGGTGGGGCAGAAGGGAAAAAGGGGAGGGGAATAAGATGTGGGGGAGAAAGGAGAGGGGGTGGGTTATGTAGTTACATAATGGAAGTGGAGGGGACAGGAGAAATAGGTGTGAGTCAAGGTGGGGGCCAGGGGAGCAGGGGGTGGGAAAGGAGGGGGTGGGAGGTACAGGGGAGGGCAGCGGGGATTATATGAGGGGAGAGAGGAGGAAGGTTATTTAGTTGCCTAAAATTGGAAAATTCAATGTTCATACCATTGGGTTGTAAGTTTGCATGTGGTCTCACTCTGGCCATGGATGAGGCCCAGGACTGAAAGGTCAGAATAAGAATGGGAAGAGTAAAAATGGTTAGCATCAGATGGATCCTGCAGGCTGTGGTGGACCAAGCATAAGTATTCAGCAAAACAGTCGATGCTTGGTCATTGCCAATGTACAGGAGGCCTCATCAGGAACACCACATGCAGTAGATGAGGTTGGAGGAGGTGCACATGAATCATTTCACCTGGAATGACTGCGGGGTTCCTGGACGGAGGTGAGGGGTATTGGGACAGGTGTTATACCTCCTGTGGTTGCATGGCAAATTACCTGGAGAGGGGGTGGTTTGCGTAGGAAGGGATGAGTGAACCTTATAGGAGTTACAGAGAGAACTGTCTCTGTGCAAGAGCAGGGATGGGAAGATGGCACTGATGGTGGAATCACGTTCCCAATTGAAGGAAATGTTGGGGGATGGTGTGTTGGATGCGGAGGCAGGTGAGGTGAAAGGTGAGAACGTCGGGAACTCTATCCATCTTCCATTTGGGGAGAGGGTGAGCGAGAGCAGAACTACGGGACAGAGAAGAGACACAAATGAGGGATCCATCTAGGAGAGCGGGGAAAAAACATGTTTACTAAAGAACGAGAGTATTTCGGATATCCTAGAATGGAAAGCTTCATCTTGGGAGCAGATGCGGCAGAGACGGAGAAACTGAGAAATTGCAAGAGGCAAGATAACAGTTGAAATCATTAGGTTTGTAGTAGATTTCAGTTAATAGTCCGTCCCCTGTGATGGAGACAGAGAAATCAAGAGATGTGAGAGAGGTGTCAGAGTTAATCCAAGTAAATTTGAGAACAGGGTGGAAGTTTGCAGTAAAGTTAATGAAATCAACATGTTCTGCATGTGTGCTGGAAGCTGCCCCAATGTTTGATGAGCAGATGGATGGACAAAGACCAGGGATGAAAAGACAGAATGTGAGAGATTGAAGGATTAAATAAGTGAGAATTGTGAAACTAGAGGAAGGACTGTAGGTAGAAGGAGAGGCGAGAAATAGGTGTGAGTTCAGGTGGGGCACAAGGAAGGTGGGGGGGGGGGGGGGTAGAGGGGTAAGATGTGGGGAAAGAAAGGAGAGGGGGAATTGGGGAATTAAGTGTTCATGCTGTTAAGCTACCCAAGCAGATTGGGTAGGTGGATACTGGTGAGGTGAGGTAATTGGCAGATGGGTAGAGATATGACACAGGCTAGAGGTGAAAAGGAGACAAAAGGAAACAAGAGGAGTGAAATGGAAAGCTGGAGTGAGCGATATGGGTAGAAAGGGACAGGGGAGGGGAAAGGGGGAGTACAAAGGGGAAATGGTGGACTCTGAGATGGGAGGAGTTGAGAGATGAGCTTTAAGAGAAGGGGAAGGAAACATGTGATTGGGATGGTGGCCTTAGTCAGCTACACGGCATGGGAAGAGACCATTCAGCCTATCCTGTCTATGCTGACCAAGATGGCATATTGAGCAAGCCTCATTTGCCTGTTTTTGCCCCGTAGCCCTGCATTCTCAGATCTTGCTATTCTGTAACACCCTCAAAGCCTCCACCATTTACTATGTTAGCCATGTCCTGGTTCGACAAACCAAAGTGCAATACCTCCCACTTATCAGAGTTGAATACCATTTGCCATTTGTTGTCCTACCTCCCTGACTGATCTAGATCGTGTTGTAAATTTAGATAACCTTCACTCTCTACTATTCCACTAATTTTGGAGTAATTTGCAAATTTACTAACAACATTAACTACTTGTGGTCTGTCTGCCAAGGCTTCTTTATTGCTGGATGCTACCATTTTATTTACTATTCTGTCCTTTATTTACCTCTCTGTCCTTGGCCTCCACTACCAAGGCAAGACCACACTTTTATCTCCTTTTTACATCTAGACTTTGTCACTATCTCCACGCATCTTCCAATCACCCCACTCCCCTCCTCATCTGCCATTATTTATACTCGCTAGGATTTGCCCCACCATTACCTCGCTTTTCCCCGCCCTGCTACCAGAGTTTGAAGGAGGGTCCCGACCCGAAACATCATCTGTCTATTTCACTCCACAGATGTTGTCAGTTCCTCCATCACTTTGTCATGTTTTTAACCTTTATCCCATAGACGTCTCGGGTGCGTCAAGTGCTTGAGCCACATTATTTAATTATTGTGCGTTTATCAGCGTTGAAAATGAACCAATAAATGATGGGGCAATAAGATTTCATGCAGCACAAAACGGGGTTAGATGCTTTCTGTTGACACTTGTTGAAAATGCCACAGTGAAATTACTGGCTGGGAAATAAAAGATAAAAGGAAAATGAATTTCCTGGCGCAAGCATATGTCGGCGTGAAATGGTGAGGGCGTTACTTTGGCTGAGTTACTCAACTGCACGACCGGCTCTGCTTCTTGCAGACACTTAGATCGGGGTTGACGTGCGCCTTGCACCTCTGGCCCGCACAGTCCCTGGGAGCGGGAGCCTTTGATCGTCCCACAGGCCCCGCCCACCTGGCCAACCCCGGCCCGGCCTGTGACGTCCGCCTTCCGCAAACTCAGACGTTGAGGTCACCGCGTTTCCCATATTTGGACACAAACCTCCCACGTCCCCGGGCGCCGCCCTTACGTCAGCACGTCGTGGGCACGCAAGGCTCGAGTGGCTCGGAGAAAGCGAATGAGGCGGCGCGCAGATTCCTTGCAAGGGAGTGACTCCAGCCCTAGACCCGTGCTTTTCCGGGATTTTTATATTCATATAGCACATAAACAGAAACGCAAATGTAGAACAATATTTCCACCGTTATTTTCATTTTGTTCTTCCGTTTAAAAAAACAATCACCGTTGGACAGTGTTGCAACGCCGGGTAACTTTTAGTGACAATCTCACTATAGGGCCGACTGTGCAACAAGTTTCAGTGCGCGGATTGGCTTATTTCAAATTGCATAGTTAACCTGAAATTTACAGGTTGGATATTTTTATTCCCGTGTGATTAATTTAATCGGACCAGCAATTCAAATGGGTAATATCTGTTTAAAATCTTAGCTTCAAAGGTTTTTATACTCCAAATGTGTAGGTAGAAACTGCAGATGCTGGTTTACGCCGAAGATAGACACAAAATGTTGGAGTAACTCAGCGGGACAGGCAGCACCTCTGGAGAAAAGGAATGGGTGGCGTTTTGCGTCGAGACCCTTCTTCAGATATCACAGCATTTTGTGTATTTGTTCCTTTCGGACTAAACGCTTCAGTATGTACAACTATTGGAAGATACTCGACCCGAAACGTCACCCATTACTTCCCCGTTGCGTTACTCCAGCTTTTTGTGTCTATCAGTAGAAGACCCCAAATGGTTACGCTGTTTTGCGTTTTAAAGAAACTCGAAATGACGACTGCAGCAGCTACAAATTAATATATATATATTTAAAAAAAAACCCGTATTATTGTATAGATTATATTATATAATTTGATGCCAGGTTGACTTTATTGCCATATGCACGTGCGGTGAGGTACAGCTGCAGTGATAAATTAGTAGACTCAAATTAACGCACACAATATAATTTTACAAAAAACAGACATAACTTATACAAGACGAAAATAAGTAAAAACTCTGCAAAACAAGACATTAGTGCAAAACAAGCCATAGTTGTGCAAGGGCTATTCCGAGCTGGGGTGGGTGTTGGCTTGTGCAGGAACCTGATGCCTGTGGGAAAGTAGCTGTTGCTGAAGCTCCTGTCTGACGATTTTGAAGTCAGTTAATAAATTTTAATTTTACAATTTGAATGAAATTGGCACTCTCAGTCTATAAAGAGATAAGGAATGTACTATAAAGAAGCATCTGTCAGCCTTAATCAATCATGTTTAAAGCAGTTTTCAAACGAAAAGTTGCGCCTATTTTTCTTCTATCTATTTATTATATATCAAATGCACAATGCTTAAACATCTCAAAATTGCTACGATTCATGATTTAAACATTTCTTTGGATAAGACCTTATAGTTACAAAGTTTGTAAGAATTATTGAAGTGCATCAATCCATTATATCTCTTGATACAGTTTTCATTTCCCCAGCAGATTAGTTACAGCACAGACCTTTCAGCCTTCATGGAGGATTAGAACAGCAGAGTAGGCTTGGTGTTATCATTTGGAGTTCAATAATGTGATTTTATACATTGTAGCTACTCCTTCCTTTCTGAATTGCAACTTCAAATAGTAGAGCTTAATTTGACCTGTTTCGATTATAATTGTCAAATACTGCAACAAAGATCAGCTTCCTGGTTTGTGTGTGGATAACCTTAAGCCTAGTAACTTATTTGTAGCCGTTTATTTTTGTATCGAATCTATATTATATTTATTCCTAAATGCCATGTTTTACAATACAAATTCATACTCGACTATATTTTTTTGGGGGGAAAAACCCCGTATGGAAGCTGTGATGCCTTGCTCTCAAAATGACATGACCTGCCCACACCTTAAAAGTTTATAGGTAACAACTTTAGAAGTGATAATAGTGGACAATAATAAGTTGTCTTAATCTAAATCAACGGAGAAGCGTTTGGGATTTTAAAATAGGTCCTCAGTGACATTTTTTGCCACTTGCCTTTTCCCTCCAATGTTAGTTTTGAATCTCTTAAGAACTTTGCGAGTATACATTTTCATCGAGGCTATATATATAGCCAAGTGGATTATTCCTGTGTAAACTTTTGTGCAATGGAAGAAAATCTGGCTACGAAGAACAGTTCTTTACATCATCCCACTCTGTGTGATTTCAACACTCAGATTCAACACAGCATTGTAACCACAAACACAATTTCCAATAAAGAGTACAAAAATAAATGTCTTTTCAAATATTTTATTCATACATTTTAAATATAACTGAACTTTTCCCAGAAGTTCTCAGAAACGAACATAAAAAATTATATACTTTATTACAAATGGTAAACTTACAGTCCTCCAAATCTCTTATTTACATGAATATATTGGGGGGTCTATCCCAATGAGGAACATAAAAAATAACTTACAAAGGCTATCGCTTGAAGCGGTTACGTTTTGTTGACAGAAACTGATCTTTCATAAAACAAAACATAGTCTGTACATTTTCCAAGGCAAGACGGCCTCAAAGCTTTTAACCTCCCTTAACGCCCTCCCACGCCCTCCCCACGTTATACTACATCAGAAGCGATCTATGTCATCGCACTTTTAAATTCGCTAATACTGGATGATTCCGAACTGCTTCGGTCCATGCAAGATTTGGTCAAAGTAAAACAATGACTCGATATTCATTTATCTTCTGCTGCAAACAGCTTATCAGTCATTCTGGATTTCTTTTTTACATCAAGCAGTCCTCCACGTTTTCCTCCGTGCACGCGCGCTCGGGGCGCAATCAGGACTTCTTCTGGCTTGATTTATTTAATGCAGTCCTCTTTGCATTTCTTCACCAACAGTTTCTCCCTTTACTTTCTTGAATCAGAACGTTTGCAGCTGCTGCGTTAGCATGAGTTGACAACCGCTGTTTACGTGATTCATAACTTTCTGTTTCAGCTGGGCAACCTGCTCCCGGAGCACGTTTGCCGTGGATGCCAGTTCAGAGTTCTGCGCCTTTAAGTTTTTAACTTTATCTTCCAGCCGGGCGATTCTTTCCAGTTTCCTCTTCCGGCACTTTGAGGCGGCAATGCGGTTTCTCATTCGCTTCCTCTCGGCCTTGATTCGCTCCTGGGACTCCATGTCAATAGGAGACAACGGTGGGGTCTCACCAGGCATCTCAGGCACAGTCTGAGGTTCCTCCTTCAGGGCCTGAAGTCTGGGATGCTGGATGGGCATTTGAGTGTTCATTGCATGGTGCTGGGGTGTTGCATAGTTCATATTATTCGTACTGTAGTTAGGCGGAGTAGTAATGGTCGTAGGATTAAAGTTATTGAGATTAGCATACACAGGAGGCTCCTGGTGCATATTTGAATTGTAAACAGTGCTTGCACTAGGTAGAGAGGCAGATACCGCAATCGGCGTATTCACAGACTGAGTTGAACATGTCACGCTGGGCAGAATATTCTGTTTATGAAGTTCTTCCAGAGCTTTGACAAAACCTTCTGCGAAACCCTCCTGTTCGTCCGTAACATTCCTGGGGCACAGGAACTGTGTCGGCGTTGGGGTGGTTGTGATCAACCCGTTGCTAGACTGGATTATAAGGCGTTCAAGTTCAGGTGATGCAAGTTTGAGAAGTCCCACGTCCGGAGACGTTAAGATACCTTCACTATTCTTGTTCCTCAGATGCGGTTTCAAGTTGCTGGCTGGATCAGACAGGTTTAAAGTCATATTTTGTTTCAACATTTTCGGACTATATCCATAACCGGAATTCTCAGGCTGTGCAAAAGCTGCGTTCAGTGCATCGTCGTGGTAGAATGGTTGCTCCATCTTCGTAGACATAGAATACCGATGGAAAAAAAAACTCTTGATGCAAAGTATTTCAAAATAGAAAATGTAGCAGAGTTTTTTTTCTTAAAAAGAGTTCAGATCTGCTTCCACGTACCCTTTACTCAAACTCGAAAGTTCAATAGTAAATGTACTTTTAGAAGTCCGTTGGTTTTCTCCTCAGAACCTGGAATTATAAGCTGTATTTTTCAGTAGGAAAACTCCCAGATCAAAAAAAAGTGTGCAAACTACCAAGTTCCTTCAGCTTGTTTCGCACTCGACTCTGAGCACTTGCAGCGTGGGTCCCAGGCTTATCTGCAACTGGTAATACACCCGAAATAGCAATGATGTCACCTCGGCCGCCTCCCATTGGCCGCTCATGACACAGGGGCGTTCGAACATTTGCATGTCGGGTTCGGTTTCTATAACAACAGCCCAGAAGATTCTGACCGCCGCGGTGCACGCCGGGCTGAGGTAATGCGGCGGCGCGGGGCACCCTGGGATGACGTCGTTATTTTGAAGCTCCGGTTACCCGCCTTCTCGCGGCGGCCGCCAAATGGCGGGAACGCACTCTCTCAGCTTCTTCTTCCCGCAACCCCGAGACGGTCCGGGATCCCTCCACTCCCTCCACTGGGGGCGAGCGGCGAGGGGCAAGGTGTGGTGGAGACGACCTCAAAATAAGGGAAGGTATCTCACGCCAGTGGGCCACACGGGTGGCAAGGGCGTGGGTAAAATGTGTGATCTGGGTCAACACTAAACATCAGTCTGAAGAAGGAAGGGTCTCGACTTGGAAATGTCACCCGTTCCCTCTCTCCAGACACGCTGCCTGTCCCACTGAGTTACTCTAGCATGTTGTGTCTACGGTTTAAACCAGCATCTGCAGTTCCTTCCTACACAAACAGTATTGAATGTCGGATGAATTTTATTCCACGGTTCCTGTGTGGTATATATTTATTTACTTGTATAAAGTATATATTGATTTAAAAAAACGTATAGTCATAGATACTGCGTGGAAACGGGCCCTTCGGCCCAAATACACCAGTCCCACCTGCCCCATCGGAATTAAAGGGCACACTTTTATAAAGGAAGTGGGCAGGCACTTCTTTAGTCAGGGTAGTTAATCTGTGGAACTCATTGCCACAGAGGACTGGAGACCAAATCAGCGGATTTTTTAAAGATCAGAAATAGACAAATTCATGATTAGAAAGTGTGTCAAGTGGAGAAGGCAGGAAAATGGGATTAGGAGGGAGCGATCAGCCATGATTGGATGGCGGAATAGACTTGATGGGCCGAATGGCCTAATTCTACTATAACTTGTTTGATCCGCAAACCCTCGAACCCTCGATTCTCCAGCATCTGCAGTTCCTTCTTTAACACTTGTTTGATCCATATCACTCCAAACCTTCTCCCAGTGCTATATAATGAGCGGAACAGATAGGGTGGACGTACAGTCTCTTGCCCAGAGACTGTAGAGAGCCAGAGGACATGGGTTTAACCGGCATAAATCTTAACCAACATATGCAGCTCCTTCCTAGACACAGGTTTACGGTGAGGAAGGATTTAATGACGAGGGGTAGCTTCTTCCACGCAAAAAGTGGTGGATGTATGGAATATGCTGCCGTAAGAGGTAGTTGAGGCAGGGACTATCGTTACGTTTAAGAAACATTTAGACAGGTACCTGCATAGGACCGGTTTGGAGGGATATGGACCAAACGCAAGGCAGGTGGGGCATGTTGGTCGGTGTGGGCAAGTTAGGTCGAAGAGCCGGTTTCCTCTTTAAGACTCTAATTATTAGCATAAACCTACTCCCAGAATACCCCCAAAACGATAGGGCTCATCCCAACTGGTATTAAAATGACGTGTAAGAAGGAACTGCAGGTGCTGGTTTACACGAAGACAGACACAAAAACTGGAGTAACTCAGAAGCAGCATCTCCGAAGAGAAAGAATGAGTGGCTTTTCGGATCGAGACCCTTCTTCAGACTCATTAGTACTAAAGTGTTTATGATTTTAGCTGAAGGCCGGGCTCCGATGTTACAATATTGTTGAGGAGTTATCGTTGTCAACCTTAACGATAGGTGTCAGACCCAGTCTGAAGAAGGGTTTCGACTCGAAATGTCGCCTTTTCCTTTTCTCTAGAGATGCTGCCTGACCCGCTGAGTTACTCCACCTTTTTGTGTGTGCGGATTAAACCAGCACCTGCGGTTCCTTCTTTACACAATCGTTAAGGTGGTTGCACATTTGCATCGGCTTGGACAATCGGAGTCAACTCTGATAGGCAGCAGTCGAGGCGGGGATGCGGAGTGCCGGCCTGCCGTCACGTCTGCTCCTGTCGAAGCTCCTCCCGCCTTCAGCGAGGGCTCCAACCCTCCGTCCGTCCTGGGGGGAGCAGTTCACGGGGCAACTGCAACCCCGGTTGATCCCTTGACAGGCGGCTGGAGCAGCGAGTGGGAGCGCATCGCTGGTGAGCGTCCACCAGTGGCCGAGGCAGGGTAGGGCGGACCCTCGGGGAAGCGTCGCTGACCTAAAGTTGACCGTCTGCGCCAGTGAAATGGATCCGAGTGCGTGTGAGCTGGGACCCGGGTCTCTGTTCACACTTTCAGTAGCAGGGACGTGTGGTGTCGCCCTGTCGCCATTGATTTGCGGCTAGCATAGGAGGTTTGATCTGGAGTCGAGTACAAATTGTAAAAGCCACTAACCCACCCGCCTTTAAGATACTGAAAAGAAGGGAGCACGACTTTTTGCAAAAGTTTGAAGAAGGGTCTCGATCCGAAACGTCACTCATTCCTTCTCTCCAGAGATGCTGCCTATTCCGTCGAGTTACTCCAACATTTAGTGTATATCTTAAAAAAATACTGAAGCTCGTTGTGTCCCGTTGTAGAGTGGACTTGCATGCCCACTTTTAATTTGCGCGAACATTGATTTTTCTCTTGGAAAGTGCATGTGGCTGTCGATAAGGATGTCTCGGGGGATTTCTTCCCTTGAGTTCATGTTTATGTGGCAAGATCGTTATAGTATTAACCCATCAGAAGCAGCAGCCGCGATTAACGCGGTCTGTGAGGATTTTTTGACGGGAGGGAGCACTTACGGCTGGTAATCTTCATACTGTGGGATTTCTTGCTGGTGGACTGAGCACTGTGTTTTTTTTTTTCGGTTACCGCCACACACCGGTAAACAACCTTCCCAAACTGAAACTTGAGCCATCGGATCCAGACCGAATGCGAAAACAGGCTGAGGATCTGTGCTCGCAGTTGAAATCCGATGCAGTAAAAGGTGCCTTTACTCTAATCCCGTGAAAAATCCTAATTCACATGCCGTATTCGTAAAGGTTTATGGATAATTATTCTGAGGAATAGTAAGTTTTTTTTATGGTTGGAGTGTTTATGTGCATATGGTGTGCGCGCAAACTCCGCATATCTATAGTTATACGGATAAACTCGTGATAATTCTGCATGTAACCATGTGTGATAATATGCGAGTTTCAAACTGAAAGCAAAAGTATGGTTCTCACGAACACCGAGCGTGAAAATCTGCAGGGAGACATTTACATCCGTGTCCCGACCTATCTTGCCTGGGTGTTGCACTCGTGAAAACGTTAACGAACAAGGGAAGAGCTTTTAAGCTCCAGCCTTTCGTTGTACTTCATTGCATCACTGATAGATCTCGTGGGTTAATGGAATGAGGATCAAACATGGGACAATGCAATATTTAATAAAATCAGATTTGCTACTCTGGCAAAAAAAGCCACAAAATTCTGGATTAACTCAGCGCATCAGGCAGCATTGCTGGCGAACATGGATGGGCGACGTTTTGGGTCGGGACTGGTCGGTCCGGTTCGGGTTTGTACTCTGTCCTGGACGTCAGATCTCAATTTTTAGAACTGTATTTTGCATTGAAACAACTATATGGTCGGCACGGACTGGAAGGGCCGAGAGGGCCTGTTTCTGTGCTGTAATTGTTGTTATAACTACAATTATATAATTTTGAGATTACAACATTCAAAACCTATTTCTTGCACTCCTACAAATGTTTTATTTAACATTTTCAGCAAAATTTCCTGCTTGTGGAAGATCATTGTTATAGTGCTGCAGTTAAAACATATAGGTGTAAAGGGTCTTTTTTTAATTTGGAACACATTTTTTTAAGTGCTAGGATATGTTACAAGATTTCCAAGGTCAGTGAATTAAAAATATTTGAATAATGAGATTACCTTAAACACACCTACAAATTTACTAATTCCTAGTGTTATCTGGACGACACTTCCTCCCACTGCCTCTTGCAATAATGCTATTCCCTACTCTCAATTCATCCGTCTCCACCGCATCTGCTCCCAAGATGAGGCTTTCTATTTTAGGGATGTCCTCTTTCTTCAGTAAATGTGGGTTCCTCCCCCTTGTCACTGATGGATCACTCCCCACCTCTCCTCTGCGTCATACAGTTCTGCTCTTGCTCCCCCTCCCCTCAGATGGAACAAGGATAGACTTCTCCTCTTTCACCCCACTAGCTTAGCTTCCAACGTATCCTCCAACATTTCCGTCACCTCCAACATGATTCCACCACGAGTCACACCTTCCCATCTCCACCCCTTTCCGCCTTCTGCGGAGACTAATCCCTTTGCAATTCCATCGTTCACTCAACCCTTCCCACCCAACAACCCATACCCAGGTACTTTCCCCTGCAATGGAAGGAGATGCAATATCTGTCATAGATTGATAAAGTGTGGAAACAGGCTCTACGGCCCAACTTGCCCACACCAGCCGACATGTCCCAGCTACACCAGTCCCACCTGCCTGCATTCGGTCCATGTCCCTTCAAACCTGTCCTATCCATGCACTTGTCTAACTGCTTCTTAAATATTGAGATAGTCCCAGACTCAACTACCTCCTCTGGCAGCTTGTTCCATACACCCACCACCCTTTGTGTGAAAAACCTGCCCCTCAGATTCCTGTTAAATCTTTTCCCCTTCACCTTAAACCTATGTCCTCTGGTCCTTGATTCACCTGCTCTGGGCAAGGGACACTGTGCATCAACCCGATCTATTTCTCTCATGATTTTATACACTATTCCTCCCATGGTTATATACATTATCCTTCAACTTCCTCTCTCGCCACCATCCAAAGATTCCAACAGTGTTTCCAGGTGAAACAGAGGTTCACATGCACCTCCTCTAACCTTATCTCCTCTATCCAGTGTTCCCGATGTGGCCTCCTGTACATTGGCGCGACCAAATGTGACCGTTTCGCTAATAACATGTGCTCAGTCTGCCAAGGCATACTGAAATCTCCCAATTGCTAACCATTTTAACTCCCCATTCCCATACTGACATTTATCTCCACGGCCTCCTCCATTGCCAGAGTGAGGCCACGTGCAAACTGGAGGAACAGCACTGTGTATTCTGCTTGAGTGACTTATAATCTAATGGTATAAACATCATAGACACAGAAAGTTGGAGTAATTCATCAGGTCAGGCAGCATCTCTGGAGAAAAGGAATATGTGATGTTTTGGGTCACATAGAACATAAATTCTCTAGTTTATAGGTAACTCTCTAACAACTCCCCTCCTCCCCCTTCCATTTTTCCCCCCATGCCCCACTCTCTCTCCCTCACCTCTCCTGTGCCCCATCTGGACGCAACTATTTCCTCGCCCCCTTCCTTTCTCTGACTTTACAATTTGCTGCTCACGCATGCCCGAAAGATCATCTACGCTTGTTCTCCAGAGATTCTGCCGGACACATAATGCCCGAGTTACTGCAGCACTTTGTCCCCTTTCTTTAGTTAAACACATTATTTTTTTCTTGAGTGTATACCTGGCCTTTACTGAAAATTTTGACATGTTGTCTTTGACAAATATTTGATGGCTGACCGCAGTAAGAAAACACAATAGGCTTTATTTATGCATGTACAAACATGAAATACTGGCACTGATTAGATATTTACGTTATGGATCAAATAAGTATGTAGAAAGTCATGTTATTCAAATTTCCAAATAACTTGCTATTGAAATCCATAAAATGTAAATATAGTTTAAACTTTGACAAAAGGTAGACACAAAACTCTGAAGAACTGAAGAAGTCTTGCCCCGAAACGTCGCCCATTCCTTCTCTCTGGAGATGCTGCCTGTCCCGCTGAGTTACTCCAGCATTTTGTGTCGAACTTCGATTTAAACCAGCATCTGCAGTTCTTTCTTTCCTACACGTTAATCTTCCACAAGCTGAGCTTCAGCTAATGAATTTGCATAGTTTGCATTTCTCTCTCCCTTAGAAATCTAATATTTCACAATGTGAGGTGTTGTCTCTTAAATTTTAGATTGCTCTGTCCAGTATACTTTGTAATCAAAATGCAGATTATGGAAATCTGAAATAAAAACAGGAACTCTAGGAAATGTACAATTGTGGAAAGAGAAACAGAGTTAATGTTTCACATTGAAGACCCATGGTCCGAAATGGGGGGGAAAAAAAGAGGGAGAAGAGGTAGATTTTTAAATTGCACAGAGTGAGGAGCAATGTTCGATAGCGAAGTGCCAGAATAAGTTGATGATGAAGCTCTCAATTTTGTGGATTAACAAGGAGACGGGGAGAAGAGAGAAAATAAATGGATAATATAAAGTTGTGAAATGCAAGTTAGTGGTGGAAGAAATGCGCAGGAAATCAATTAGACAGTTTGAATGAAGAGAACAAAATGATATTAATATTGCAGATGGATAATTTGGAGGATAAAGCAATTCACCTGAAGTGACAAATATGATATTAAGTCCCCACAGATGCCTCTTGTCCAAACATAAGATGACAGATTTACATTAGACTTCTTTGGAACATTGCAGGTATCCACGGGTAAATTGTAATTGAACTGGGAATGAGAATTAATGTATCGGGCAACTGGAAGCCCAAGATTGCCCCAGAGACTCAGTAATGTTACATTGCAAAGTGGTAGCACATATGTTTGCTTTCTCCTGTAAATAGGAGCTTGCATCATGAGCACCAAATATAATGTGCTTGATAACATTGCGCAGCAGGCCATTCAGCATTTGTAGGGAAACATGTTTATTAGAAGAATGATCTGCTCCAGGAAAAGATAAAATGTGCTTCTTTTCTAATTTGAGAGAAGTGAGGACCAAGAGAAAATCCACAAGAGGGGGCATTGAAAGCTTGTTAATGGCAGGACGAGGTGTGAAGGAAGGAGAGAAACTGGAATAAAGAACACAGCATTTGTTGGAAATCTGAAATTTAAAAAAAAAGATACATGTCATAGATCTGGTAGGATCAAAAGAGAAAAATTGAGTTAATGGTATAGGCTTTTGACTTGCATTAGTTTAGTTTAGGTCAATTTAATACAAATTAGAACAAGTGGCTAATTGAAAATTTTGAATTTGCTTTTGAGTCAAGAGGGATGCAACCTGCTCAGATGGAGGACTGGTTGCTCTTCCTGAATCAACCTGAATAGTGTAAGAGGCCATAAACAAAGGTTAGACTGGGGTGAAGAATTAAAGTGACAAAACAATTGATATAATTCTCAATTTCTTGACATTCTATTGCAGTATTGAAGGAGTGTTATGCGATGTCTTTCGGATGAAATTACATTGTGAACCCTCCTGCTTTGGATGGACATAGAATAAACCATAGGTGTTAATGAAGAGCAGGGTATTTATCTCTGCTGTTCCATATTTATTAATCAATCAACATCATATTATGGGCATTTTTGTGGGCACGGGATTAATTAGATATTTGTAAAGGCATAGCGAGCCAAAAGACCCTTTCCAATGCTGTACTGTTCTATGCTCTGTTACCAAAACTAATTATCCGAATTGTATCAAAATCGATACGATTCATATCTGAATCGTGTCTATGGCAGCTTGCAGTATGCAGATTTGCTGCAATACCTTTTTACAGTCCAAATATTTTTGGAATGTTCTTCCCTTAGGTGTCGGGGCATCAAAAATTGATAATGTTGCTTTATAAATGCAAGTCTGAGCAAAGTGAGGGGTGGATACAAAGGGAAGGGGGTAATTTTTTTGGGGGGGAAGAAAGGAGGGGAAAGGGGAGTATTTGTAGGTTACCTAAAATTGGGTTATAAGCTACCCAAATGGAATATGAGGTACTGTTCCTCCAGTTTGCATGTGATGCCACTCTGGTAAAGGAGGAGGCCCATGATAGAAGGGTCAATATGGGAATGGGAAGTGGAGTTAAAATGGTTAGCAACCGGGAGATCCTGCAGGCCTTGGTTGATGGAGCATAAGGGTTATATGGTTGCTGAGTCTACACTTGGTCTCTCCTATGTACAGGAGGCCAAACAGGGAAAACCGGATGCAGTAGATAAGATTAGAGGAGGTTCATGCGAACCTCTGTCGCACCTGGAAGGACTGCTGGGGTCACTGGATGGAGATGAGGGAGGAGGATGGGACATGTTTTAGACCTCCTGCATTTGCAGGGAAAAGTACCTGGGAACTTACAAAATTCTTAAGGGGTTGGACAGGCTAGATGCAGGAAGATTGTTCCCGATGTTGGGGAAGTCCAGGACAAGGGGTAACAGCTTAAGGATAAGGGGGAAATCCTTTAAGACCGAGATGAGAAAGACTTTTTTCACACAGAGAGTGGTGAGTCTCTGGAACTCTCTGCCACAGAGGGTAGTTGAGGCCAGTTCATTGGCTATATTTAAGAGTGAGTTGGATGTGGCCCTTGTGGCTAAGGGGATCAGAGGGCATGGAGAGAAGGCAGGTACGGGATACTGAGTTGGATGATCAGCCATGATCATATTGAATGGCGGTGCAGGCTCGAAGGGCTGAATGGCCTACTCCTGCACCTAATTTCTATGTTTCTATGTTTCTATGATAGGATGGTTTGGATGGGTTAGGATGAGTGAACCAAGGATTTGCAGAGGGAACAATCTGTGCAGAAGGTAGATAAGGGTGGCACCAGCAATGGCTGCCTCGCCAACAGTCTGTCTGCCCCTTTGTGTTTTAATAGTATGTGTCAAATGTACGTTTTTAGTGTTCTTTAGCTTGTTTTATGTGTGGGGGGGGGGGGGGTTGGGTTAACTTTTTCTAATCTCTTACCTCGATGGAGACGCAATATTTTTCTGTATCGTATCTCCGTCCGCACTGCGGCCTAACATCGAGGAGTTGGCGGCCTTTGCTGGAGACCGACTTTTGAGAGCTCCACCGATGACTAACATCACGGAGCTCGTGGTCTCTGGTCAGAGACCGACTTCGGGAACTCCAAGCTGCAGGAGCTTCGACCGCCTCGACGCAGCAGCTTCGATCGTCCCGATGCGGGAGCTTTGAATGTAATCTGTGGGAGCTTTGATTGCCTCGACCGCGGGAAAATAAAGAGGAAGAAGATTGGACATTTTTGCCTACCATCACAGTGAGGAATGTGGGGAATCCGCTGTGGTGGAAGTTTCTGTTAACTTTTATCTGGTTGTGTGTCTTGTTGCTTTTTTTTCTCGTATAGCTGTATGGTAATTCGCATATCACTGTAGCTTAATTGGTACACGTGACAATAAAAGACCTTTGAAACTTTTGAAGGATGGAGATGGGAAGATGCGACTAGTTGTATTTCATTGTTCAGTTTTTGGCATGTATGACAATTAAATATTGATGACAATGTTCAGCAGTTATTACCATTTGACTGAAGGTATGATTATTTATTTTGGTGGCTTTGTTCACCTTGATCTTTCCAAACTTAACTTCTTACTTGTCCAATGGCTGGCTTGCAAAGCTGATATTAGCTGGCTACCTTCTTGGGTGTTGACTTCTTGGACAAAGCTATCAGAGTGCTCACTAGATTAAGAAATTACAACTATTGTGTACATCTTTACTGAAGAAGTTGTTTTTGTCAGTGGCTTTACTTCTTAATCCTGTCTGGTTTAATAGGTGGTTTATTAATAACAAATTCCATAAAATTGCAAGTGTCTCTAATTCAATGAAATTGGTCTACTTCCCAGGTCATGTGGCAAAATGGATGCAAAACGGGAAAATTAACCCTTGCAATACCAAACCCGAGTTCATTACATGCTCTTGTCAAATTATGAATAACGGTGTAAAATTTCATAAGGACATCAGGAATAGTAGAATCAGGCCATTCGGCTCATCAAGTTCACTCCGCCATTCAATCATGGCTGATCTATCTCTCCCTCCTAACCCCATTCGCCTGCCTTCTCCCCATAATCTCTGACACCTGTGCTAATCAAGAATCTCTCTGCCGTAAAAATATCCACAGCCTTCTGTGGCAAATAATTCCACAGATTCACCGCATTGAATGTGATTTTATTTTTTCATTGAGTGTGTTATATGCCATATAATTTTCATTGTATGATGAAAACATAAATGATAGGTCTTAAGTGAATAATAAGCATTGCCCATTTCGAAATTGCATTCATTTGATATCAATTTTATTGTGACAATAAGATACATTTTCTCTGACCTCAAATGAAATTCCACTCATATTTTCTTTGTAATAAAGTCCTCTCTACTTCTACCTCCTAATCTCAAACTCTTAATAATTTCCACCCTACAGTCACGGTGGCGCAGCAGTAGAGTTGCTGCCTTCAAGTGCCAGAGACCAGGGTTTGATCCTGACTACGGGTGCCGTCTGTACGGAGTTTGTACGTTCAGCCCATGACCTGTGTGGGTTTTCTCCGGGAGCTCCAGTTTCCTTCCACACTCCAAAGACATACAGTTTATAGGCTAATTGGCTTGGTAAAATTGTAAATTGTCCCTAGTGTGCGTAGGATAATGTTAGTGTGTGCGAATCGCTGGTCGGCGTGGACTCGGCGGGCCAAACGTCCTGTTTCCACACTGTATCTCTAAACTAAATTAAACTAAAACTAAACCTTGGTTTATCTGCTGCTGAACACTTCAACACTATGCAATCTCCCAATTTCCAAAACGTTGCTTGTTGACTGCCTATCCTCCATTTTCAATAAAATTCAGCTCCTCTCTCCAAAAGTCTATTTCCCATGTGCCTTGGTACATTGTCCTATCTGGTCTTTGCCAATATTATGTCATATGTTGGCTTTTGATTTTTCATTGAATTTAATTTTATTGTGTGATAAATCCTTTTATCGCAAACGTTACATTTTTCTGTGTTTTATGTATGAATTTTCCTTTCTCACAAGCCTTTTTAGATAACTTCAGAACATGGCACCTCGGTAGTTTATTGAACTATCCCACCTCCCCAACATTTGCATGAGGAAGTAGCTAGTTACCCTGATTAAAGATCAATGTCCATTATTTGATTTGGGCTTTTATGCTTTTAAAAATATGTTAAGTGTGCTTGAATTGTATGGAAACTAGAAAATGTCGAATTGATCCTGGAGCCTGCTTTTCTTAGGAATGTGTTAAAGCACATTAGTTTTGAAATTAATGTGTTTATATGAATTTGCTGTTTTTCTGGAGGTGTTAAACTAGTAAAAATAAAAATGTGATCTCATCTAAAAAATGCTTCCACTGGATACTGGAAGTGAGAAAATGTTTTCATTTTCAAAACCATGCTGGATAATTTCACTGATGGAGAGGGAATTTTAAAATCTCTGTATGAGACTAATTATTGAATTTATTAAGTCAACACCAGAACACTTGCCTTAAATTAAATCATCTATGAATACACCAAATTGGATATTGGGAATGATAATATTTTATTACAGACATATGGAAATTTATGTTAAAAATGAACAGGGGTGTCTATAGCAAATCTGCATCTGATAATGTCATGGGGAAATTTTCCTGTTGATTGATTACGAATGTATTTCTTAGAGTGTAATTATTTTTTGCAAGAATCGCATGTCTGCATTTGCTACTATAAAGTACAATTCATCCATGCTCAAGATGATATACCTTTTAGACCTATTTGCTTAGATTCCTTTTTTTAATTCTTATTTCAAATTCTTCACTAATCTTAATAATTTCTTCCATCCCCTCTATCTCTTTTAAGATGAGTGTTCCTCTTACTCTTGGCCTGTTGATGGTCCTTGAATGTAATTGCCCTACATGCATGTTAAGGCATTACACTTTCTAATTATTTCCTTGAATCTGTGTCTCTATACCTCTCCATTTAATTGAAAGCAGTTCCTCATCTGCCTCTTATTTTCTTTGGCCCAATGCCAGTTTTTATTTGTTCCTGTGAAGTGCTCTGGGATGTTTTGTTGCATTAAAGGTACTTTATAAATGAATGTTGTTTGTGGTCAATGAAAAGCAGATTGATGTAGGGTAACAGAATCTTTAAAAAAAAACCTGGTATTTTCTTTTGTGGCTACTAATTTATACTTTTCATCTTTATCGTAGTACTAGATTAAGTGCAGACCCGTCTGCTCCCTCAACGCAATATTCCACCACTCACCCATTCCCCCAATGCAATATTCCACCACACAAACATAGCCCCCAACTGCGCAGGTACGGCTCATTTCCCCTCATCCCTCCCTCCTCTTCACCCTCCCTCTTTCCCCTCTCCTCGTCTCCTGCCCCAATCCACACCTCACCTCTTCAGTCCTCTCCTTTCCCCTACCCTCAGTCACTCCCTCCCTCTCGCCATAAAAAGCAGCATCTGCAGTTCCTTACTCCACAGGTCATTCATTGTTAGCTGTGGTTTAGATCCCATTGACTTGACGATTGGACCAGTTTGCATCGTGTGTGTGTGTGAGTTATTCAAATTCTGCGCAAACTGCTCAGCCTCCCTGCAACCCAACTCTCCCTCCCTCCCTCCACCTACTCCGGCTCAGCCACCGCTTGGCCCGTCCTGCCTGAATGCCCGCTGCTGCTGCTCGGCCCGTTGCCGTCCTGCCCGCCCGCTGTTGCAGCTCGGCCCATCCCCGCCCTGCCCACCCGCCTACCTACCTGCCTGCTCGCTGCCGCCGCCGGACCAGCGCACGGGGTGGGAAGGAGTCGGTGTTCGTCATGGTGGGCACCACGAGTTTCGAAGAGCTGGTGGAGAAGAACTCCTCCGGGAGGGGCGCGAGGGTGAGTTATTGCAGAGGCAGCGATGGAGACAGATGGTCGCAGCCATTCACCCGGGGGGGACGGGTAGATGGGACAGCCATTGCCGCAAAGTGCGGGCAGGGGAGAGGGGAGAGAGAGACAGGACCAGGGTCTCCAATGAACCCCCCGCGGCCGCCGCCGTCAGCGGTGGGGGAGACGGTTGACAAATTACTGTGAGGAGTGGAGTTTGTGAGTGAGGCGGGAGAGGCTGCGGTGCAGGAAGGGGTGTTGCCGTCCAGGCCGTGGCGTTGACTGACAGGAGAACAATCTGCATGGCGCTGACTGACAGGAGAGGAGACCAATCTGCGCATGCACGATTTTTAAGCTTTGTAAACCTTAAAAACCTTAAAAAAATATACCATCCATCGTAACAAAACTTATTGCACTTGCAGCACAGGATAATGGTGAGTAAGGTAGTGCAAAATTGTAGCGCTATCGCGTACCATTTTTGCACAAATAGAAAAACCACGCAAACCGGAAGAGCAGAAGATCGGAGCTTTAGTCATGTATAGACTAAAATGGTCCAATATTGGAAAGATACAAACTGGATACTTTTACAGAAATCCTTCTAAGATTCAACAGAATAAGGCAATTTCATTCAGCAGACCTGAATCACAGTTATCACCGACCTCGTATAGAAATGCATGAATGATGTGTACCTACAAAAACAATCTGGGTGCTCCCCAACAAGAAGTCGTATATGAACCAGGAGATTCGTAATCTGCTTGGGGCTAACTCAATAGCGTTTAGGACTGATGATACAGAGTCGTGCTAGTCCAAGTATGACATTCTGAAGGCTATTGTGAGTGCAGAGAGATAATTTCGGATCAAGCTGGAGTCATAGAAAGACGGTTGATAGGGATTTCACACTTTCAGCTCTTCCACGGCATATCCGGGTAGTGTAGGGGGCCATCACTTCCAGATGTGCTCAATGCCTTTTATGCACTCTTTGAAAGCGAGATCAATGACACACCAACACGAGCCCCCCAAAGGTCCTGATGACTGCGGTTTCAATCTCAGTCTCTAAGGCCATCGGTGCATCCTTCAAGAGGGTGAATCAGTGCAATGTGTTCAGCCTAGATAGCATACCAGTCTGAGTGTTAAAGACCTGTACGGATCAACTGGCCGAGTATTCATGGACATTCTCAACTTCTCGCCTCTGCAGTCTGAGGTTTCCCCCTGCTTCAAAAGGGCATTTGTTGTACCTGTGCCCAAGAGGAGCAAGGTGACCTGACTAAGTGTCTATTGTCCTGGGGTACTTGCATCCACTGTAATGAAGTGCTTTGAACAAATCAACTCCTACTTCAGAAATGGCCTGGTACTGCTCCAATTTGCCTATCGCTACAACAGGTCAACAGCAGGTGTTATCTCTCCACTCTGCTCTAGACTATTTGGATACAGAAATACATATGTCAGGCTGCTGCTCATTGACTGCAGCTTGGATTTCAACACAATCATCTTTTCCAAATTCATCACCAAGCTCCAAGACCTGAATATCTGTACCACCTTTTGCAACTGGATCCTTGACTTCCTCATTGGTAGACCTCAATCAGTGGAGATCAGTAACATCATCTTCTCCTCACTGACCATCAACATTGGTGTACCTCAAGGCTATGTGCGTAGCTCCCTGCTCCTACACTCTTTACACCCATGATAGTGTGGCTAAGCATAGTTCCAAAGCCATCTACAAATTTGCCGATGACCACCCTGGTTGACTGAATCACAGATGATGATGATGAGCAAGTATATAAGAGAGTGATTGAACATCTGCTTGAGTGGTGCTGCAACACCAACCTCTCGTTCAACTTTAACAAGACCAAGGAACTAATCGTTGACTTCAGAAAGGATAAGTTGTGAGACGATGTGCCAGTTTTCATTGGTGCTTCAGCAGGGGAGAGAGTTAGCAATTTCAAATTCCTGGGCATTAACATCTTCTGGACACAGCACCTAGATTTAATAAAGACAAAGGCATGTTAGGACCTCTATTCTTAAAAGATTAAAGAGAATCTGCAAGTCACAAAATACTCAAACCTCTACAGATGCACCATAGAAAATTGATTGGTTGCATCGTGGCCCGGTATAGCAATTCCAACCCAAACAAGAGGCTGTAGAGAGTGGTGGTCTCAGCTCAGTCACTCATGGGCACAGCCCTCCTAACACTCCAAAGCATCCATATGAGGTACGAAGTCAAGAAGGCAGCATCTGTCTTCAAGGATCACACCGTCAGGGCTATGCCATTTTTTGCTGCTACCATTGAAGCAGGAAGTTGGAGTCCCACAACACCAGGTCCCTGATCAGCTAATTTCCTACAGCCATCAGTTTTATGCACTGAACTGAACAACCCTCATCTACATTGGCAATGGAACACTGTGAACCACGACTTAAAACTTGTCAACAAGTTCATATTAGTGTATTTTGTTTTGCACTATCTTTCTTTTCTCTGACTTGTACAATTTGTGTAATTTATATATATAATTGTGTTAGTGTTGTCCAGGTTAGTGTTGTGCCTGTGATGCTGCTGCAAGCAAGATTCTCATATCAGTACCTCTCCCTACATGTGAATATGACAATGTTATCAACTTGCTTCATTTCTACAAATATTGGCCATCACTGCCTTAATCTAATTGAAAGGTAAGGAACTCGCTTGAAGATGTGTCAGTAACATCCTTTTTTGAATTTTTCTGGCCATTATATGCTAATTTTGTCTCCCTGTGGATAAAGGAAGGTAAGCCAACATTGTTCAAAGTCTGCTTCGCACAAGATTGAGTTCTTAAAAAATTGCAACACATCATGAAGCCATCTAGACTGTCATTCTGTGCTGAACTTATCAAAGAGCTATCCAATAGAAACATAGAAATTAGGTGCAGGAGCAGGCCCTTCGAGCCTGCACCGCCATTCAATATGATCATGGCTGATCAACCAACTATCCTGTACCTGCCTTCTCTCCATACCCCCTGATCCCTTCAGCCACAAGGCCACATCCAACTCCCTCTTAAATATGGAAGTCGTGCCATCAAAGGAATCAGTCTGGCGAACCTTCTCTGTACTCCCTTTATGGCAAGAATGTCTTTCCTCAGATTAGGAGACCAAAACTGTACGCAATACTCCAGGTGTGGCCTCACCAAGACCCTGTACAACTGCAGTAGAACCTCCCTGCTCTTGTACTCAAATCCTTTTGCTATGAATCCCAACATACCATTCGCTTTCTTCACAGCCTGCTGCACCTGGATGCCTACTTTCAATGACTGGTGTACCATGACACCCAGGTCTCGTTGCATCTCCCCTTTTCCTAATCGGTCACCATTCAAATAATAGTCTACTTTCCTGTTTTTGCCACCAAAGTGGATAACCTCACATTATCCACATTATACTGCATCTGCCATGGATTTGCCCACTCACCCAGTCTATCCAAGTCATCCTGCAGCCTCCTAGCATCCTCCTCACAGCTAACACTGCCCCCCCCCCCCAGCTTCGTGTCATCCGCAAACTTCGAGATGTTGCATTTAATTCCCTCGTCCAAATCATTAATGAATATTGTAAATAGCTGGGGTCCCAGCAATGAGCCTTGCGGCACCCCACTAGTCACTGCCTGCCATCCTGAAAAGGACCTGTTTACTCCTACTCTTTGCTTCCTGTCTGCCAGCCAGTTCTCTATCCACATCAATACTGAACCACCAATACCATGTGCTTTAAGTTTGTATACCAATCTCTTGTGTGGGACTTTGTCGAAAGCCTTCTGAAAGTCCAGATATAACACATCCACTGCTTCTCCCTTATCCACTCTACTAGTTACATCAAAAAATTCAATAAGATTCGTCAGACATGATTTACCTTTCGTAAATCCATGCTGACTTTGTCCAATGATTTCACCACTTTCCAAATGCGCTGCTATCCCATCTTTAATAACTGACTCTAGCAGTTTTCCCCACTACCGATGTTAGACTAACTGGTCTCCCTCCCTTTTTAAAAAGTGGGGTTGCATTAGCTACCCTCCAATCCTCAGGAACTACTCCAGAGTCTAAAGAGTTTTGAAAAATTATAACTATTTCTGGGGCTACTTCCTTAAGTACCCTGGGATGCAGCCTATCTGGTCCTGGGGATTTATCGGCCTTTAATCCATTCAATTTACCTAATATCACTTTCCAGCTAACCTGGATTTCACTCAGTTCCTCCATCTCATTTGACCCGCGATCCCCTGCTATTTCCGGCAAATTATTTATGTCTTCCTTAGTGAAGACAGAACCAAAGTAGTTATTCAATTGGTCTGCCATGTCCTTGTTCCCCATGATCAATTCACCCGTTTCTGACTGCAAGGGACCTACATTTGTTTTAACTAATCTTTTGCGCTTAACATATCGATAAAAACTTTTGCAGTCAGTTTTTATGTTTCCTGCCAGTTTTCTTTCATACTCCATTTTCCCTTTCCTAATTAGCCCTTCTGGCTAATTTGTATGCTTCATCTTTTGCTTTGATACTATCCCTGATTTCCTTTGTTAGCCACGTGTGCGCTACCTTCCCTGATTTATTCTTTTGCCATACTGGGATGAACAATTGTTGTAGTTCATCCATGCAGTCTTTAAATGCCTTCCATTGCATATCCACCGTCAACCCTTCAAGAATCAATTGCCAGTCCATCTTGGCCAATTCACGTCTCATACCCTCAAAGTTACCTTTCTTTAAATTCAGGACCCATGTTTCTGAATTAACAATGTCACTCTCCATCCTAATGAAGAACTCAACCATATTATGGTCACTCTTGCCCAAGGAGCCACGTACAACAAGGCTGCTAACTAACCCTTCCTCATTACTCAAAACCCAGTCTAGAATAGCCTGCTCTCTCGTTGGTTCCTCTACATGTTGGTTTAGAAAACTATCCCGCATACATTCCAAGAAATCCTCTTCCTCAGCACCCCTGCTAAGTTGATTCACCCAATCTATATGTAGATTGAAGTCACCCATTATAACGGTTTTACCTTCGTTGCACGCATTTCTAATTTCCTGTTTGATGCCATCCCCAACTCCTCTACTACTGTTAGGTGGCCTGTACACAACACCCACTAGCGTTTTCTGCCCCTTAGTGTTTCGCAGCTCCACCCATATCGATTCCACATCCTCCAAGCTAATGTCATTCCTTTCTATTGCGTTAATCTCCTCTCTAACCAGCAACGCTACCCCACCTCCTTTTCCTCTCTGTCTATCCCTCCTGAATGTTGAATATCCCTGGATGTTCAGCTCCCAGCCTTGGTCACCCTGGAGCCATATCTCCGTGATCCCAACTATATCATATTTATTAATAGCTATCTGCACATTCAACTCATCCACCTTATTACGAATGCTCCTCGCATTGAGACACAAAGCCTTCAGGCTTGTTTTTACAACACTCTTGCCCCCTTTTACAATTATGTTGAAAAGTGGCCCTTTTAGATTTTTGCCCTGGATTTGTCTGCCTGCCACTTTTCACCTTGCTACCTATTGCTCCTATCCTCATTTTACAGCCCTCTGTCTCTCTGCTCACACATTTAAGAAACCCTCCACTTCTTATTCTCCGTTTGTTATTTTTTTCTTCTTTCCCCCCCCCCCCCCCCCACGTATTGTTGCCTGACTGCTTCTCTTCTCTGCCTGCTGCCTCACAAACTGGACTACTTGCTTTCTCTATTTGAGTCCCTCCCCCCAACCGATCTAGTTTAAAGTCTCCCCAGTAGCCTTTGTAAATCTCCCCGCCATGATATTAAATCCCATTCCAGTGACTTATTAAATGCATATATGGAAACTACTAATATTAAAGATGTTTGGAGAGTAGAAAATCCAACTGGACGAGAATATTCCTTTTATTCACCAGTACATAAAACTTACTCAAGAATAGATTACTTTTTGGTCGATGCCAAACTCATCTCACTCACTTATAATTCAAAATACCATAATATTATAATTTCGGATCACGCACCTTTAACATTTAAGATTAAAATAAATGGTAAAATGGAAAAACGGGGACAATGGAGATTTAATCCACAAATTAAAAAAAACAAAGCAACTCAGGAATATATTACAGAACAGTTCAAGATTTTCTTTGAAATAAATGATAAACCGGAAATATCTTCTTCCTTATTATGGGAAACTTTTAAAGCATATGTCCGTGGAATTATGATTTCCTCTCAAGGATTTTATAATAAAAAGAATCGGAGGGATCAACAGGAATTGGAAAAGGAGATTAAACAACTAGATACAGAGAATGCAGCTAATCCATCCATAACAATACATAATAAAATCGCACCACTGAAATATAAATTAAATAATATATTCAGATCAAGTTGTAAAACTCTATCAATGCACTAAACAATTAGAGTTTGAATTTGGAGATAAACCTCAAAAATTATTGGCTCGCCAATTAAGGAAGATGGAGGGAGAAAAAATAATCCATAGGATTAAATCACATAATGGCGAACCCTTAGTACAACCTAAAGATATTAATGAGAGATTTTTGCAATATTATAAAAACTTATACTCTGCTAAAATGACAGAAAACAGGATAGGAATAGAAGCATTTAAAAAAAAATGTAATCTGAATGGGTTGGATTCACAAAATAGAGAATCATTAAATGCTGAAATTTCAGTAAAAGAAATCCAAGAATCTATCAGATCATTAAAAAATGGTAAAACACCGGGACCAGATGGTATTGGCTCGGAATTTTATAAAACATTTTATGATCTGATTGCACCACGCTTGAAGACACTCTATGAATATATTTATACCCAGCAGAAACTACCAGAAATGTTAAATGTATCTATTATAACACTTATACCTAAAATAGACAAAGATCTGGATGACCCAGGATCATTTAGAGCTATAGCTCTTTTAAATACTGATCAAAAAATATTAACTAAAATATCAGCACAAAGGCTAAGTACAGTTATTAATGAATTAATTCATCCCGATCAAACAGGATTTATACCAAAACGATATTCCTCATATAACCTGAGACGTTTATTCAATATTATATACTCGAAAAGAGGTATTAATAAAGATCTAGTAGTTATTTCGTTAGATGCGGAGAAAGCCTTTGACCTGGTGGAATGGTCTTACTTGTTTTCGGTTATGGAAACTTTTAAATTGGGAGAGAAGTTTATTACTTGGGTCAAGTTATTATACACTAACCCAACAGCCAGAATAATAACAAATCAAACGCTATCAACTAAATTCAGTCTATCTCGAGGCTGTAGACAAGGTTGCCCTTTATCCCCACTACAATTTGCACTTGCAATAGAACCATTAGCTCAACATGTGAGATCACATCCTGAAATATATGGGTATGATACCAGAGATACTGAAAATAAAATCTCCTTATATGCGGATGATGTATAACTTTATATTACAAAACCGGAAATTAGTATCCAAAATTTATTAAAATTAATAACTGAATTTGGATCTTTTTCAGGATATAGTATTAATTGGAATAAAAGTGAACTCATGCCAATAATGGTAAATGACTGACATATATTACAACAATTTCCTTTTAAGATAACAAACGAAAAAATTAAATATCTTGAAATTTATGTAACAAAAAGATCTGATTCTTTATTTAAATCCAACTTCCCACTCTTACTGAATAAATTAAATAAGAACATTTTATATTGGAAAACTCTACCCATCTCAATGCTAGGTAAAATTAATGTAATAAAAATGATTTTTCTTCCGCAATTACTATATCTTTTCCAATTGATTCCGATATATCTTTCTAAAAATTTATTTAGGAAGGTGGACTCTTTAGTTACCAACTTTATCTGGGGTTATAAGAGCCATAGAATAAATAAAAAACATTTATGTAAATCAAAAATAAATGGAGGTTTAGCACTACCAAATTTTATGTTTTGTTACTGAGCAGTTAATATTAAAAATATGAATTTTTGGTTAGTAGAGACAGATAAACAACCAATTTGGTTAAAAATGGAAAAAGAAGATTGTTCGCCTTTTGAAATTAGTTCGATAATATTTGCCAATATTAATTTAAGTAATAAAACCTATAGTGAAAACCCTATAATAGAAAGTGGAATACATATCTGGAAACAAATAAAGAAAACATTAAAATTGGAATCTATACCACTAGCCCTTACCATTGTAAATAATGTTACATTTAAACCTTCAATGATTGATAAAGGCTTTTTACAATGGAAAGATAAGGGAATTAATAAGATGGGCGATCTCTACAGGGAAAACTCTTTCCTTTCATTTCAAGAATTACAACAAATTTATGGATTACAATTAAAGGTTATTTTAGATACTTACAATTTAGAGACTATGTAAAAGCAAACACACAGGAAATTAGAAATAGAAAGACAGAAATTTTAGATGAATGTCTAAATAAACATCCGAACACAGAAAAATTGATATCATACATTTATAATATCCTATTGGAAAATGATGTCCCATTGACAGAAATATATAGACAATCATGGGAAAATGAATTAGGCCAAATTATTAGACCAGAAGTATGGGATGAAAGTTTACAACACATACACCACTGTTCGTTAAATGCTAGACACTCTCTTATACAATTTAAAATATTACATAGACTACATTACTCAAAATCCAAACTACATAACATTTTTTTCAAATGTATCTGCCATATGTGATAAATGTCAGCACTTAGAAGCTAACTTGACACTCATTTACAAATTGTGTAAAAATTACAAAATTTTGGATAGAAATATTTAGGATAATTTCAAATGTTGTTAATATGAATCTGACTCCTGACTCAAAGTTAATAATACTGGGAATACTGGAAACAGATCAATTAATAACAACAAATCAAAGAATTTTTATTGATTATAGTTTAATAATTGGGAAAAAATTAATATTAAAATCTGGAAAGGTCCTACATCCCCCACAATCAAAATGTGGATTACAGGAATGTCGGAGACACTCCATCTGAGGCTCGTCCTAATGGACAGGTTGGATCTTTTCAGAGGAATATGGTCTCCATACATTGAATATCTAAAGGGTCAAAATGGCTCGGTGCGAGAGCCTGACTGAAACCTGAATAATGAAGAAATATGTATAACAAATCATGGATATATCTCCAACGATGGATAACTTTTTAATACTCCATTCACTTCTTTATTTTTGATTTTTTATCTCCATTATTTTTCTCCATCTTTCTTACTTATTAAAAAAATGTATAGAAATATAAATAAGTCTTAAATGTTAATATTAATAATATTACGAATATATGTAAGAAGTATTTTCTATTAATATGTATTTACAACTAATAAAAATATTCATCAAAAAAAAAGGATATTGGTTCCCCTCGGGTTCAAGTGCAACCCATCCTTTTTGTACAGGTCACACCTTCCCCAAAAGAGGTCCCAATGATCCAGAAACTTGAATCTCTGCGCTCTGCACCAGCCCTTTAGCCACGCATTTATCCTCCACCTTGCTCCATTCCTACTCTCACTGTCGCGTGGCACAAGCAGTAATCCTGAGATTGTTACCTTTGCGGTCCTTCTCCTTAACACTCCTCCTAACTCCCTAAATTCTCCTTTCAGGACCTCCTCTCTTTTTCTACCTATGTCATTGGTACCTCTATGTACCACGACCTCTGGCTCCTCTCCCCCCCATTTCAAGATATCTTGGACACGTTCAGTCACATCCCGGACCATGGCACCAGGGAGGCAAACTACCATCCGGGTCTCCTGACTGCGTCCACAGAATCGCCTATCTGACCCCCTAACTATAGAGTCCCCTATTACTGCTGCCCTCCTCTTCTTTTCCTTACCCTTCTGAGCAACAGGGCCAGTCTTTGTACCGGAGGCCCGGTCGCTGTTGCTACCCCCAGGTAGGCTGTGCCCCCCAACAATACTCAAACAGGAGTACTTATTGCCAAGGTGTACAGCCACCGGGGTACTCCCTAGTCCCTGCCTCTGCCCCTTGCCTCTCCTAACCATGACCCACTTTTCTGCCTCCTGTGGTTTTGGAGTGACCACCTGTCTATAGCTCCTCTCTATGGCTTCCTCACTCTCGCTGACCAGACGGAGGTCATCGAGCTGCTGCTCCAGGTACCGAATACGGTCCATTTGGAGCACCATCTTGACGCACCTGGCGCAGATGTGGACGTCAGGAGTGCTATCTGACTGCATGACCTCCCACATCTGACATCCAGAACAGTAAGCTGCCCTGGCACTCATCCTCCCCCTTACCCTGGCTACAATACAATATAATACAATGTACAATACAATACGGTACAAAGCAAGGATTATAGCTGGAAGAAATCTGCAGGGATCTGACTGCCAATCAGCTGCTCCCTCGAGTCATCTTCCACCAATCAGCGGCTTCCTCAAGCCCACTTGTTTTGAACTGCGAGCTGCGAATGGAACGTTACGGATTTAGGTTTCTCCCATTGCAACCGCTCCTGGGCCTCTGTGAAAACAAGCCCCGCGAACGAGTTTTTAAACTTACAGGTCGGACGTCGCTCCTCCCACTGCAACCGCTCCTGGGCCTCAATAGGTCTTAACACCTGGTACCACACACCACAAATTACAATTGTTTCTCCCCCTTACAAGTATTCCATTCCATGTTCAATACCCTTATACTGTATATAATAATAGCAGGCAGTTCAGATAATAACGTACTCATGCCTGATTTTAAAACAATACTAGTACTAGATGACATTTCTATCCCTTCATGATGTCTTTTAGCAAATCACGATCTGTCTCCTTTCATAGACCGTAGAACAGTACAACACTCCAAAGACGTACAGGTATGTAGATTAATTGTCTTGGTAAATGTAAAAATTATCCCTCGTGGGTATAGGATCGTGTTAATGTGGGGGCATCGCTGGTCGACGCGGACCCGGTGGGCTGAAAGGGTCTGTTTCCGGGCTGAATTTCTAACCTAAAACTAAACAAGAACAGACCTTTTGGCCCTTAATTTCTATGCCGAACATGATGCCAACTCTTATCCCTCCATTCCCAGTATATCCATATGCTTATCGAAAAGTCTCTTAAATGCCACTGCCTCAACAACCACCCCCAGCAGCGTGTTCCAGGCACTCACGATACCGTGCAGATTACTGATATGTATCAAAATGGAAATTATCCCAGTACTGATTCCCCATGGCATACCTCTAAGGACTCTAAGTTGGTCAGGCAGCATCTCTGGAGAACATGGATCTCCAACGATGCTGAGTTACTACTTCAGCACTTTGTGTTCTTTTTTTGCAAACTAGCATCTGCTTATCTGCTTGTTTCTATACCCTTATCTCTAATTTGAAAACAGTCATTTCCTCCCATTCAATAATGCAACTACTATTCTACACTATGTTTAGTGGGCAGATTCCTCCATGTTACTGCTGGGATTTGCAGCACCAATATGCGTGGGAGGAGAGAAAAACAATTTCCGTATTGTTGATTGTGATACAACAATCTGTTCTGATAAATTTCTTTCTATCCTTCACCCAGTTTCATTTTCACGTAGCCAGAACTATTTTGATTAGATTGACTTGAATTTTGCTAACATTTATTATTGCAGTGTGTTAGCAAATGCTCTCTGATAGTCTGTACACGTAAACTCAATCATAACTGCTTTTATCTGGAGATAAAGTTGTCAGCTGGGCAGTCAACTCTATGATAGTGAGAAATGCCGGACAATAATTCAAGGCAAATTAGCACTCGGAAATGTATGGATTTCTTCATTAATATGAAGTTAGCCAAACTGTATTTGATTTAATTCTCTGGCTACCATTAATATATAGTTCTATGTGTTACTTTTGTCTGATAGTGAAAATACCTTCAGTTAACTTACCATGGATTGATCTCTGTTGCATTTTATAAATGGCGATAATATTTGTACTACTGCCATGTTGAAGGAGGACTGGAGGATTGTGACCATGGTTGCCGCTAGTCCATCTTTACTTGCCTCAGCAAGCTGAGATCAATATCAATCAAACTGGACAACTTGTCTACTTTGAGCATTGCCAAAGGTTTGAGCACCTCTATTCGACTTCCCTGCTGCCTCCTCCTCTGGGGCACTGCCAGCATCCTCTTACTCATTGAAGAAGGATGCTAATTATTCATATAGTAGCTCTGCCACGTCCTGCGCCTCCGCAAGAAGATATTTTTGATCACATATCAGCACACCACTCCTTTTGAGAAACATATAAATAGTATTGGTTTTCTGTGTTCTTTGCTTCACAATTTGCTTCATTATTATTCACTTTGCTTCACTATTTCCTTTTCCCCTTCTCTATATTTATTGTATTCAACTTATTTATATGAATTATGGACCTCATATATGTTGTAAGCTTCTTCTTGCTTAAGTTTATCTGTTTTAAATTTTGTTTTCTTCCCTTGAGGAAATGTTGGTCTATGCTGATCTCATTCCCTTTTGAAAGCTTCCTTTCCTTACCTGGTGTCATGCCCGCTAATCTTTGATTTAATCTCGGCCACATTTCCTTTTAACAATGAAATTGTTCCTCCCACAGAGAATCATAGCGTTTGATTTTATTTTTCCCTCTTTTTATGGTTGCTCTGAGCCTAGTATTTATGATAATTGTTTCCCAGGTAACCACACTAAACCATACTCCATTTACCTCACTTTGTACCTGAGAACCAGATACAGCAGCGTTTCCTATTTCATTTGGCTGGAAGCATCCTGGAAGAAATCTCTTGCGCATATGTCATGATTTCTTGCATTTTCCCAGTTTGTTAATTGTAGCCCTCCCCTTTTACTGCATCATCCTGTAATTTCCACTAATTTGTTCCAGAAATGGTGTAAATGTTTCTATAGCCTGCACAGGCAGGAACATAATGGTTGCTCTATTCATATTTATCCAAATGGATACAGGGGTATACATTTGGTCACTAATGCTGAAGAGGCTCTTGTATTGAGCATTTTCTGTAAGTTTTTAATATGCAATTCCTTTGAAAAAATTGCAGGTACCTCTTGATATTTAATTTAAACAAGTGGCTGATATTTGTGCATTAGACAGTTGAACCTTTATCTTTTGATCTCTAGTAGCTCAAACACAAGAAGTTATCTATATCAGTGGCATATTTGCATTTGCAAAATTCACTGTACAGAAAAAATTACACTCCCCTATTATGTGTGACAGAATTTCTCTCCTATCAGCTGTTTCGAAAAAAATATGTCGTTTGATTTAGAAAAATCTTTCTTGAAGACCAACTGAGTTCAAATCCTGAGTCAATGAATTCCCATTTTTTTAAGCATCTGGGAGTTAAACATCATGGAAATAGGGCGTGCAACAACCATCAGGCACACACTTCCACTAAACCCACTGTTCTCCTTCCCTCTTATGCTCCTTCTACTCATCTACTCAGTGGGTAATTTGTGATAGGCAGGTAGTGCAGGAGTCCCCTGCGGTCATCTCTCCTCCTAAACAGGTATACCATTTTGGATACTGTTGAGGGAGATGGCTCATCAGGGGAATGCAGCAGCAGCCAGGTTCATGGCACCATGGGTGGCTCTGCAGCACATGAGGGGGGAAAAAAGAGGGGAAGGGCAATAGTAATAGGGGATTCAATTGTCAGGGGAATAGATAGGCGTTTCTGCGGCCGCAAACGAGACTCCAGGATGGTATGTTGCCTCCCTGGTGCAAAGGTCAGGGATGTCACTGAACGGCTGCAGAACATTCTGGAGGGGGAGGGTGAACAGCCAGTTGTCGTGGTGCATGTTGGCACCAACGATATAGGTAAAAAAAGGGATGAGGTCCTACAAGGTGAATTTAGGGAGCTAGGAGATAAACTTAAAAGTAGGACCTCAAAGGTAGTAATCTCCGGATTACTACCAGTACCACGGGCCAGTCAGAGTAGAAATAGGAGGATAATGCAAATGAATACGTGGCTTGAAAAGTGGTGCAAGGGGGAGGGATTCAAATTTTTAGGGCACTGGGACCAGTTCTGGGGGAGGTGGGACCGGTACAAACAGGACGGTTTGCACTTGGAATGGAATGGAACCAATGTTCTTGGGGGAGTGTTTGCTAGTGCTGTCGGGGAGGATTTAAACTAATGTGGCAGGGGGATGGGTACAAGAGCAGAGAGGCAGGAGGGTGTAAAATGAGGGTAGAAGCATTAGGTAGCAAGGTGAAAGGTAAAAGTGGCAGGCAGACAAAACCAGGGCAAAAATCAAAAAGGGCCACTTTTCAGCAAAATTGTATAAGGGGTAAATGCGTTGTAAAGACAAGCCTGAAGGCTTTGTGTCTCAATGCAAGGAGTATTCGTAATAAGGTGGACGAGTTGAACGTGCAGATAGATATTAATGATTATGATATAGTTGGGATCACGGAGACATGGCTCCAGGGTGACGTAGGCTGGGAGCTGAACATCCAGGGATATTCAATATTCAGAAGGGATAGAGAGAAAGGAAAAGGAGGTGGGGTAGCGTTGCTGGTTAGAGAGGAGATTAAAGCAATGGAAAGGAAGGACATTAGCTTGGAGGATGTGGAATCGGTATGGGTAGAGCTACAAAACACTAAGGGGCAGAAAACGCTGGTGGGTGTTGTGTACAGGCCACCTAACAGTAGCAGAGAAGTTGGGGATGGTATCAAACAGGAAATTAGAAATGCGTGCGACAAAGGCAAAACAGTTATAATGGGTAACTTCAATCTACATATAGATTGGGTTAATCAAATTGGCAGGGGTGCTGAGGAAGAGGATTTTTTGGAATGTATGCGGGATAGTTATCTAAATCAACATGTAGAGGAACCAACGAGAGAGCAGGCTATTTTAGACTGGGTTTTGAGTAATGAGGAAGGGGTAATTAGCCGTCTTGTTGTACGTGCCCCCTTGGGCAAGAGTGACCATAATATGGTTGAGTTCTTCATTAGGATGGAGAGTGACATTGTTAATTCAGAAACAATGGTTCTGAACTTAAAGAAAGGTAACTTTGAGGGTATGAGACGTGAATTGGCCAAGATTGACTGGCAATTAATTCTAAAAGGGTTGACGGTGGATATACAATGGAAGACATTTAAAGATTGCATGGATGAACTACAAAAATTGTTCATCCCAGTTTGGCAAAAGAATAAATCGGGGAAGGTAGTGCATCCGTGGATAACAAGGGAAATCAGGGATAGTATCAAAGCAAAGGATGATGCGTACAAAGTAGCCAGAAAAAGCAGCATACCAGAGGACTGGGAGAAATTCAGAGACCAGCAGAGGAGGACAAAGGGCTTAATTAGGAAAGGAAAAAATAGATTATGAAAGAAAACTGGCAGGGAACATAAAAAACTGACTGCAAAAGTTTTTATAGATATGTGAAGAGAAAGAGGTTAGTTAAAACAAATGTAGGTCCCTTGCAGTCAGAAACAGGTGAGTTGATCATGGGGAACAAGGATATGGCGGACCAATTGAATAACTACTTTGGTTCCGTCTTCACTAAGGAAGACATAAATAATCTGCCTGAAATAGCAGGGGACTGTGGGTCAAAGGAGGAATTGAGTGAAATCCAGGTCAGTCGGGAAGTGGTGTTGGGTAAATTGAATAGATTAAAGGCCGATAAATCCCCAGGGCCAGATAGGCTGCATCCCAGAGTACTTAAGGAAGTAGCTCAGGAAATAGTGGATGCATTAGTGATAATCTTTCAAAACTCTTTAGATTCTGGAGTAGTTCCTGAGGATTGGCGGGTAGCAAATGTAACCCCTCTTTTTAAGAAGGGAGGGAGAGAGAAAACGGGGAATTACAGACCAGTTAGTCTAACATCGGTAGTGGGGAAACTGCTAGAGTCAGTTATTAAAGATGGGATAGCAGCACATTTGGGAAAGTGGTGAAATCATTGGACAAAGTCAGCATGGATTTACAAAAGGTAAATCATGTCTGACGAATCTTGTGGAATTTTTTCGAGGATGTAACTAGTAGCGTGGATAAGGGAGAACCAGTGGATGTGGTATATCTGGACTTCCAGAAGGCTTTCGACAAGGTCCCACATAAGAGATTAGTATACAAACTTAAAGCATACGGTATTAGGGGTTCAGTATTGATGTGGATAGAGAACTGGCTGGCAAACAGGAAGCAAAGAGTAGGAGTAAACGGGTCCTTTTCACAATGGCAGGCAGTAACTAGTGGGGTACCGCAGGGCTCAGTGCTGGGACCCCAGCTATTTACAATATATATTAATGATCTGGATGAGGGAATTGAAGGCAATATCTCCAAGTTTGCGGATGACACTAAGCTGGGGGGCAGTGTTCGCTGTGAGGAGGATGCTAGGAGACTGCAAGGTGACTTGGATAGGCTGGGTGAGTGGGCAAATGTTTGGCAGATGCAGTATAATGTGGATAAATGTGAGGTTATCCACTTTGGTGGCAAAAACAGGAAAGCAGAATATTATTTAAATGGTGGCCGATTAGGAAAAGGGGAGATGCAGCGAGACCTGGGTGTCATGGTACACCAGTCATTGAAAGTAGGCATGCAGGTGCAGCAGGCAGTGAAAAAAAGCGAATGGTATGTTAGCTTTCATAGCAAAAGGATTTGAGTACAGGAGCAGGGAGGTTCTACTTCAGTTGTACAGGGTCTTGGTGAGACCACACCTGGAGTATTGCGTGCAGTTTTGGTCTCCAAATCTGAGGAAGGACATTATTGCCATAGAGGGAGTGCAGAGAAGGTTCACCAGACTGATTCCTGGGATGTCAGGACTGTCTTATGAAGAAAGACTGGATAGACTTGGTTTATACTCTCTGGAATTTAGGAGATTAAGAGGGGATCTTATAGAAACTTACAAAATTCTTAAGGGGTTGGACAGGCTAGATGCAGGAAGATTGTTCCCGATGTTGGGGGAAGTCCAGGACAAGGGGTCACAGCTTAAGGATAAGGGGGAAATCCTTTAAGACCGAGATGAGAAAGACTTTCTTCACACAGAGAGTGGTGAGTCTCTGGAACTCTCTGCCACAGAGGGTAGTTGAGGCCAGTTCATTGGCTATATTTAAGAGTGAGTTGGATGTGCCCTTGTGGCTAAGGGGATCAGAGGGTATGGAGAGAAGGCAGGTACGGGATACTGAGTTGGATGATCAGCCATGATCATATTGAATGGCGGTGCAGGCTCGAAGGGCTGAATGGCCTACTCCTGCACCTAATTTCTATGTTTCTATGTTAATTTGTGATAAACAATTTACCAAACAGCCTGCACGTCTGTAGTAGGTGGGAGGGAGCTGGCATAACTGAAATTCCCACAATCCCAAGGAAAGTGTGCCGGCTTCACACAAAGTGCCCAAGACCAGGATAGAACTGGGGTCATTGGAATGAGGCTACTTCTTATTTAGCATATCTTTCACTTGGGTATTTTAAATCAAAAGAATGCATATTATTTTCAAATCCATTGACACGTAAAGTAATTTTCTATTCCCTTTCTGTGGAAAAATGTTCTCAGTACTGTCAACCCTCCCCCCAAAAATCATATTTTAGCAGTGATAGGATTGGTCCGAGTCAGTGTGGATTTACAAAGGGGAAACCATGCTTGACTAATCTTCTGGAATTTTTTGAGGATGTAACTAGGAAAATGGTAAGGGAGAGCCAGTGGATGTAGTGTCCTTGGACTTTCAGAAAGCATTTGATAAGGTCCCGCATAGGAGATTAGTGGGCAAAATTAGGGCACATGGTATTGGGGGTAGAGTGCTGAAATGGATAGAAAATTGGTTAGCAGACATAGGGATTAACGGGTCCCTTGCAGAATGGCAGGCAGTGACTAGTGGAGTTCCACAAGCATTGGTGCTGGGACCGCAGCTATTATATATATCAATGATTTTGATGAAGGGATTCAAAGTAACATTAGCAAATTTGCAGTTGACACAAAACTGGGTGGCAGTGTGAGGAGGATGCTCTGAGAATGCAGGGTGACTTGGACATATCTCTTAATAAAGTACTGTATTTCCCGGCAATGAAGACGCTCCTGCGTCGAAGACGCACCCCCATTTTGAGTTGCTAAATTTTGAAAAAAGGCTGGCGGGACATAGAATTTCTCACGCTCAAAAAAATAAAAAATAAAAATAAAGAAAGTAACAATTCAATTTGCCCAATGCTTCCAAATCTCCTCCATTCAGAATTACTGAATGGGTGGGGGGTGGAGGGTGACAGCAGGTGGAGAGATGGTGCGATAAACATGAGCACATCGGGACAAGTTGAATCAGTTGTGATCTTATTGAATGACAATACTAGTTCAAGGGACCAATTGGGGGAGGGGGGAGAGTTCCTTTCTCAGCGTGTGTGGAGTCTGGCCAGGAGTAAAGTTGTGGGGAGGGCAGGAAAGTTGAGAAGGAGGGGGTCAGGGATCGGGGATCATGCCAGCAACTCACTCACTCACCGCTGCCGCGGCCCTCCAGGCGCGGAGCCACCGCATTGTAACCGGGGAGGATAGTAGCTCGGGTGGCTGCGAGCCACCGCCAGCTCACCTCCGTCTGAACATGTCAGCTGCTTCCTGCAAATCCTTCAATTTCGACTGCCGCCGGGAGCAGGACATGGCCTCACCTGCTGCGCCGGGTGACACTGAATAACATTCACTGCCCGGTCTGTCTTTCAATGTAGACAGGACAGTGAGGGGACCAGCTCAAGAGCGGATCAGCGGGCGATGGATAACAGGACAGCAGGCGGTGTAGCTTACTCCAGTGTCAGTGTGAGTAATCTCAATTGGTCCCTTGATCGCTCGCAGCCACTTCCCTCCCCGGCCACAAGGCGCCTGGAGCGCCGCGGCAGTGGTGAGTGAGTGAGTTGCTGCGTGAGTTGCAGCTGGCATGATCCCCGACCCCCTCCTTCTCAATGCTTCTGCCTTCCCCGCAACTTTAGCCCTGGCCAGACTCCCCACACATTGTGAAAGGAACTCTTCCCACCCCCCCCCCCCCCCCTTCCCAGCGATGCTGTCCTTTTACAGCCGCTTCCCACTTTACAGCCGCTTCCCATTAGCTGCCAGGGATGTTCTTGATGTTGCTGTACTGAGGGATAGCCAAATCTATCTTTCTTGACTAACAACCTAGCCTTCGGCTTCCAAGACGCAGGTAAATTTTTGTGCTTTATTTTTGGGTAAAAAATAGCATCTTCATTGCCGGGAAATACAGTATTTAAAAACATAGCTCATAGAAATTTACTTACCACATTATTTGTACCCAAACTCCATTCTTCTCTCTTTGTTTCTTAAGATACCCTTAAGATAATGACAATCCATGTTTGAAAAACCCACCAAGAAAGTTGAGCTGCGCATGCGCAGTAGGCTGCTGCGCATGCGCAGTAAGCAGTCCACGGTGCAAAGGCAGAATTTAGCTGCCTTCAGCTCCCCTTGTCATTGAAGGCTTGAAGTAGCGTCAATGGCACATGAGCTGCACATAATTTTATGTATTACATGTACTGCGGTTGAAAGGCAGGGAGAATGATGCCTACCGAAGTGATCGATCTCTTAGGTAGCCATAATTCTTCCGTACCTTTACTATTTATATTTAATAATTACCGTTTTATAATTTTAGTCAGGTAGGCAGTGCCTACCTTGCCTAGCCTGACGGCACGTGCTTGGGTCAGATGCATGGCAGATGCAGTTTAATGTGAATAAATGTGAGGTTATCCACTTTGGTTGCAAAAATAGGAAGGCAGATTATTATATAAATGGTGTCAAGTTGGGAAAAGGGGAAGTACAGCGGGATCTGGGGGTCCTTATTCATCAGTCAATGAAAGCAAGCATGCAGGTACAGCAGGCAGTGAAGAAAGCGAATGGCACGTTGGCCTTGATAACAAGAGGAGTTGAGTTTAGGATGAAAGAGGTCCTTCTGCAGTTGTACAGGGCCCTAGTGAGACCACACCTAGAGTATTGTGTGTAGTTTTGGTCTCCAAATTTGAGGAAGGACATTCTTGCTATTGAGGGAGTGCAGCGTAGGTTCACAAGGTTAATTCCAGGGATGGCGGGACTGTCTTATGCTGAGAGAATGGAGCGACTGGGCTTGTATACTCTGGAATTTAGAAGGATGAGAGGGGATCTTATTGAAACAAATAAGATTATTAAGGGTTTGGACACACTAGAGATTGGAAACCTGTACCTGATGTCCCTATATAGCTTGTTAATATATGAATGTGCTCCATGGGTTGTTTCTAGCAATGCACACAGAGAGGAACATTCACTGGAGATTATCATCTTGGTGAAAGACACACTTCCGTCTGTCTGATGTTTGCTATTCTAGCAGTGCACTGAGCTGTCAATGTCCAACGATTCAAAACGGCATGTAGTGCAATTAATTGAAAAAGTGGTGTAAGCACAGTTGAAGCTCAAAAATGAAACTCCACGAATTAAGGCCCCTGCTGGGATTAGATGTATATTTTTGAAAATCTTTGACGTTGCTCATGGAATGTAAGTGAACAAAAAATTAGAATTCATGCTGACAGCATTGTATTCAGCACATAGAACAGTACTGTACAGGAATAGGTCCTTTGGCCCACAATGTCTGTACTGGACCTGATACGAAGGTAAGCTCTGAGGAAAAAGGTTGTGACGTCCATCCTATCTATTACTCTCAATAA
Source organism: Okamejei kenojei (assembly GCA_035221665.1). Lineage (NCBI taxonomy): Eukaryota > Metazoa > Chordata > Chondrichthyes > Rajiformes > Rajidae > Okamejei > Okamejei kenojei. The sequence continues at coordinate 40,516,244 of CM069140.1, forward strand.
GTTATATACCTATCACATCTCAGCTCAACCTCCGGAGTTTCAGAGAAAACAATCCAAGTTTGGCCACCCTCACCCTCCTCTCTCTTAATCCTCCACACTCCCCCCTTTCTTCTCCCTCCTCCCCTTTGCCCTACCCAAACTTGCACCTACTTTCCCCCTCCCCCACTCAATGTAAACTCTCAGTTTCATGGTAGGATTTTAACTATGTCTCTTCCAAATTAGCCACGGTCTCTGCATTATTAGTTAACGCATTACATTCCACTATCATTACTGTAAAATGGTCTTCATTTCTCCATTTCAAAAGTGTTCCTTAAATTTGGCAATTGTGAGACGATGTCTAAAATATGTTGAGTATTTTCTGAAGACATAGCTGTGGTCTGAGAAGATAAAAACCCTTGGCACCAACATTCCTTGTTGAATAGGAATAACAGATCAAAGTATTCTGTTGCATGATATTGCCAACGACTTCTGATTTACTACAAACAAATCTGCTGTCTAAGGCTTGCTGCAAATATGATATGAACAGCGGCCTATCCAGAGACCAAATAAATAATTTCAGATCAGTTTGTTGCTTGAAAACATTTTGTATTTTCTGCATTTAACATATATTTTCCAATATGTGCACATCACAACCAACAAATCTATTTTTTTTTTAATTGAAGGTTGGATTCAAAATCTTTCCACCTTCTGAATAACAAATATATATTGGCAAGCATCTCTAAAAAACTATGTTAATTGCACCTGCCTCAGCTAAAAAAAAAAATCATGAACATTAAATAGACTATTTAGTTGAGCAAGAGTTCAGTGACAGTGTGATATTTTAACTCTGGGTTTAATTTCTTTCCACACCTCCATCTGTAGTTAACAAGACTCATTCTTAAATTTCAGATAATGATTTCATAATCCGATAATGCCCCCCTGATATCCTGTAACACCTGCCTACCAAAATGGCATACTTCTTCTTTTCTGTGAGTGTACATATGTAATTTAGCAATCAATTTGCAACTCAGGATCAATGAAATCCAATTAGAGGACCTGACACCATTGCTGTTAGTCCTGCTGGCATAGTGTGGTGACTTTTTGCCAGGTACTGGAACCACTAAAACAGACAAAGGCAAAAGGCAGTAGATGACAAATAAAGCTGCCAAAGTTGCACACCCTTTTAATGTACATATATTTGTGTCCTTTCACCTTGTAATCCATGCCTCTTTAGCTAGCTTTCTGGCCAGCTGGATATGGTGTTAAATCTCACAACAGATATTTATTTTGATTGAATTTGGTTATGACTGGAGAAAGGGTCTCGACCCGAAACGTCGCCTATCTCCTTCGCTCCTTAGATGCTGCTGCACCCGCTGAGTTTCTCCAGCTTTTTGTGTACCCTTTATTTTGATTGAATTTGGTTATGACTGAAATATGATTATGTAGACAAGGAAAGTGTCTGAGGCTTGTGGCCATCACATCTCGTGAGATTTCCTGCAGGAAGTGAATTACAAGAATTCTGAAAAAAGGTATGTTCATTTTGTAACTTCAATATACTGGCTCAGGTCGATGTTATTAAATGGTTATCTTTTCACATGGTGCCTCTTGAAAAATAATCACGAGTAGATGGTGGAGACCGTGGCGCCAGTAATAAATCCAAATCAGAGCCCCCATCTGGTACTTGTCTGGGTGCAGATACTACACCTTGGGTATTTTTCAAAAACACAATACTTCTGCTGCAAAAGCAAAGTATACAAGAAAAACTCAAGAACATACTAATGCAATGTATTCCCCAATAAGGCAAAGTTATAGTAAAATCTATGTGGACTAGTATTTTACCAAGATCTCTACAAGTTTCTAGTTATTATTCTTTTCATAAGAGTGAATAAATTGTGTGCAGGTAATGTCCATGTCACATATGTAGATTATGAAAGAAAACTGGCAGGGAACATAAAAACTGACTGCAAAAGTTTTTATAGATATGTGATGAGAAAAAAAATAGTTAAAACAAATGTAGGAACAAGGACATGGCAGACCAATTGAATCACTACTTTGGTTCTGTCTTCACTAAGTAAGACATAAATAATCTGCCGGAAATAGCAGGGGATTGCGGGTCAAATGAGATGCAGGAACTGAGTGAAATCCAGGTTAGCCGGGAAGTGGTGTTAGGTAAATTGAATGGATTAAAGGCCGATAAATCTCCAGGGCCAGATAGGCTGCATCCCAGAGTACTTGAGGAAGTAGCCCCAGAAATAGTGGATGCATTAGTGATAATTTAAAAAAAACTCTTGATTCTGGAGTAGTTCCTGAGGATTGGAGGGTAGCTAATGTAACCCTACTTTTTAAAAAGGGAGGGAGATAGAAAACGGGGAATTACAGACCAGTTAGTCTAACATCGGTAGTGGGGAAACTGCTAGTTATTAAAGATGGGATAGCAGCACATTTGGAAAGTGGTGAAATCATTGGACAAAGTCAGCATGGATTTACGAAAGGTAAATCATGTCTGACGAATCTTATAGAATTCTTCGAGGATGTAACTAGTAGAGTGGATGTGTTATATCTGGACTTTCAGAAGGCTTTCGACAAGGTCCCACATAAGACATTAATATACAAACTTAAAGCAAACTTAAATTGGGGGTTCAGTATTGATGTGGATAGAGAACTGGCTGGCAGGATGCAAAGAGTAGGATTAAACGGGTCCTTTTCAGAATGGCAGGCAGTGACTAGTGGGGTACCGCAAGGCTCAGTGCTGGGACCCCAGCTAATTACAATATGTATTAATGATTTGGACAAGGGAATTGAATCCAACATCTCCAAGTTTGCGGATGACACGAAGCTGGGGGGTAGTGTTAGCTATGAGGAGGATGCTAGGAGGCTGCAAGGTGACTTGGATATGCTGGGTGAGTGGGCAAATGCATGGCAGATGCAGTATAATGTGGATAAATGTGAGGTTATCCACCTAGGTGTCAAAAACAGGAAAGTAAACTATTATCTGAATGGTGGCCGATTAACAAAAGGGGAGATGCAACGAGACCTGGGTGTCATGGTACACCAGTCATTGAAAGTAGGCACGCAGGTGCAGCAGGCAGTGAAGAAAGTGAATGGTATGTTAGCATTCAAAAAGATTTGAGTATAGGAGCAGGGAGGTTCTACTGCAGTTGTACAGGGTCTTGGTGAGACCACACCTGGAGTATTGCATATAGTTTTCGTCTCCTAATCTAAGGAAAGACATTCTTGCCATAGAGGGAGTACAGAGAAGGTTCACCAGACTGATTCCTGGGATGTCAGGACTTTCATATGAAGAAAGACTGGATATACTCGGATTGTACTCACTAGAATTTCGAAGATTGACGGGGGATCTTATAAAAACTTACAAAATTCTTAAGGGGTTGGACAGGCTAGATGCAGGGAGATTGTTCCCGATGTTGGGGAAGTCCAGAACAAGGTCTCACAGTTTAAGGGGGAAATCTTTTAGGACCGAGATGAGAAAAACATTTTGCACACAGAGAGTGGTGAGTCTCTGGAATTCTCTGCCACAGTTGAGGCCAGTTCATTGGCTATATTTAAGAGGGAATTAGATGTGGCCCTTGTGGCTAGAGGGATCAGGGGGTATGGGGAGAAGGCAGGTACGGGATACTCCCCTACGGAGACAGTTTCACAACCTCCTCTCTAACTGCTCCCCCTGTGTGATACCCCCTTCCCTCCAACTCTACGACCACATCGTCACCCAGACTCGATACCACAGCCACATCTGCTTCCTCGGGGCTTGCCTGCGCCTCCATCTCATACCCCGTGGATTCCAGCTCCAATTCCCTGCCTCCCAGTTCGGACCCCAGACGGACTATCGGTACCGACTGGCTATCTGCCGCCACTCTGTACAATTCTCCAACCGGGCACTAAGATCCACCCTGGTTGCAATGCGCCGGCACCAGCAGGACCTCGCATTGACTCTCCCAAATCTTTGGGCCTCACTCACCCAGACCTGCAACGGACCCCAACTACACTACATCATCTGGAAGATCCACCGCTTCAATCAACAATTCCTATCCCACCTTACCTCCACCAAGGACCTGAAATTAGCCCGCCCGCAGGCCCCAGGCCCCAACTCTGGCCCGAGCCGCCGGCCTGAGTCTCCCAACGCCATCTTGTCCACGAGGAGCGCCTCCAGGACTCACTAGGACGCCGCCTTCACCGACCTCCACGCCGATGCTGGTCAGTGAAGACCTGCCTACCAATGACGCCCAGCCCCACTGCCTGCCCGGTAACTCTGTTTATCTCTCCCTCCCCGATTCCACCGCCCATCACCAGCACAACGCGACCGCCGAACTTCGCCGCCCCCCGGGACCACCTAACCTCATCGTCGTTGTACTGGGCCCGCCGAAGATCACAGCCGCCTCGCCTTGCATCGCCGCCGGACCGGGGCTCCCCGAACATGGCCGCTGCGCCGCACCCCACTTACCTCGCCGCCTCACCGGTTGGACCAAACTGTGCCGCGCTACCGCCCACCCGCCCACCGGGACCTCCCATGCATCGCCCGCCGACCCCGACTCCACTGCCCGCGGACTCCTACCTTCGGGTCCGCCGACGCACGACACTCAACCGTACTCCAGCAGCCCGCAGCCGTCGCCTCACCTGCAGACCAGACTGCAGCAGGCCTGAAGCCTCCACGTTGCTAACTCCTCCCACCACTCAGTTTTTAACGGCAGTGGGTCCTAGTGCCCGTCTCCCCAGCCCCGGTAACCTCAATGGCTATTCCACTGGGTCTTCCCCATCCCCCCCCCCCCCACCATGTAACCCCTGATCTTCCCCACCCACACCACAGCCCCCATACCCCCCCACCCCCTGACCATCCTCCACCCCCCCACCACACAACGCTCTGTCCTCAGTGCACTCACCTGCCTTCCTCCGGCCACAACACCCATCCTTGCCGCGTGTTCGCCATCCCTCCAGACCTCCCCCTCTCCGACACTGAAAGGTCGGTCCTCAGCAGAGGTCTTACCTTTGTCCCCCTCCGTCCCCACCTCAATGAGTTCCATGCCCACCACGACTTGGAGCTCTTCTACCGTCGCCTCCGCCTCACAACGTTCTTCCACGGGAAGAAGTCCTCGCCCCCCACTGATGATCCCTTTTCCTGTCTCCAACGTACCCCCTCCTCTTGGACCCCCCCTCGTAGTCTTCCAGATTTAGAACTATTTATCCAGAACTGCCGTCGGGACATCAACCGCCTCGACTTCTGCACTCCCCTGTCTCACTCCAATCTCTCCCCCCCCCCCCCCCCCCCCCCCCCCCACCGCACGCCCATCGACTCACTCCCTAACAACCCAGACTGGGTTATCAAACCTGCCGACAAGGGAGGTGCCGTGGTAGTCTGGCGCGTCGATCTCTACAAAGCGGAGGCCACGCGCCAACTCTCGGACACCTCCTCCTACTTACTCCTGGACCATGACCCCACTGACGAGCACCAGGCCACCATCTCGAGCACCATAACAGACTTCATCAACTCCGGCTCCCTACCCCCCCGAGCCTCCAACCTCATCGTTTCCCAGCCCCGCAGGCCCGATTTTACCTTCTCCCCAAAATCCACAAACCCGACTGCCCCGGCAGACCCATTGTCTCTGCCTGTTCGTGCCCCACCAAACACATTTCCACATACCTTGACTCCATCCTATCCCCCTTTGTTAAATCCCTCCCCACCTATGTTTAAGACACCTCAGACACTCTCCGTCGGCTCCGCGCATTCCATTCTCCAGGTCCCCATCCTCTCATCTTCACCATGGACGTCCAGTCACTCTACACCTCCATCCCCCACCAGGATGGTCTCAAAGGTTCTTCCTCGACCAGAGGAGCAACCCATACCCGTCCACTGACACCCACCTCCGCCTAGTGGCGTTGGTCCTTACCCTCAATAACTTCTCTTTTGACTCCTCCCATTTCCTCCAAACACAAGACGTGGCTATGGGCACACGCATGGGCCCCAGCTACGCTTGCCTCTTTGTCGGGTACGTCGAACAATCCTTGTTCTCGGCGTACCAGGGCCCCATCCCCAACCTCTACCTCCGATACATCGACGACTGCTTTGGTGTCACCTCCTGCATCCACACACAACTGACTGACTTCATCCATTTCACCACCAACTTCCATCCGGCACTCAAATACACTTGGACCATTTCCGACATTACCCTACCATTCCTTGACCTCACCATCTCCATTGCAGGTGATACACTCCTGACCGACATCCACTACAAACCAACTGACTCCCACAGCTACCTGGACTACTCTTCCTCCCACCCTGCTTCCTGTAATGACTCCATCCCCTATTCCCAATTCATCCATCTACGCTGCATCTGCTCCCAGGATGAGATGTTCCACACCAGGTCATCACAAATGTCCTAATTCTTCAGAGAACGGGGATTCCCCTCCCCCACTATAGATGAGGCTCGCACCAGGGTCTCCTCCATACCCCGCAACACTGCCCTCTCTCCCCATTCCCCCACTAGCAACAAGGGCAGAGTCCCCCTGGTCCTCACCTTTCACCCCACCAGCCGGCAAATACGACACCTAGTCCTCCGCCAATTTCGCCACCTCCAACGTGACCCCTCCACTCGCCACATCTTCCCATATCCCCCCCTGTCTGCCTTCCACAAAGATCGCTCCCTCCACAACTCCCTCCTCAATTTTTCCCTTCCCTCCCGCTCCACCCCTTCCCCGGGCACTTTCCCTTGCAACCGCAAGAGATGCTACACTTGTCCCTTCACCTCCCCCCTCCACTCCTTTCAGGGACCCAAGCAGTCCTTCCAGGTCCGACAGAAGTTCACTTGCACCTCCTCCAACCTCATCTACTGCATCCGCTGCTCCAGATGTCAGCTGATCTATATCAGTGAAACCAAGCGGAGGCTTGGCGATCGTTTCGCCGAACACCTCCGCTCGGTCCGCAATAACCAACCCGATCTCCCGGTGGCTCAGCACTTCAACTCCCCCTCCCATTCCGTATCCGACCTCTCGGTCCTGGGCCTCCTCCACGGCCAGAGTGAACAACACCGCAAGTTGGAGGAACAACACCGCAAGTTGGAGGAACAGCACCTCATATTCTGCTTGGGGTGTCTGCATCCTCTGGGCTTGAACATTGAATTTTCTCAATTCTGTTAACCCTTGCTGTCTCCTCCCCTTCCCACCTCTCCCTCAGCCTTCGGGCCTTGGCATTCCCTCTCTCTCTATCTCTCCCCCACCCAAGTCGCACTAGTTTCTCATTTTCACACTACAAACAGCTTACAATGGCCTGTTTCCTTTATCATTGATACATTTTTGCATATCTTTCACTCATTGTTCTTTATCTCTCCACATCACCGTCTATAGTTTTCCTGATCCCCAACCAGTCTGAAGAAGGGTCTCGACCCGAAACGTTGCCTATCTCCTTCGCTCCTTAGATGCTGCTGCACCCGCTGAGTTTCTCCAGCCTTTTGTGTACCTACGGGATACTGAGTTGGATGAGCAGCCATGATCATATTGAATGGCGGTGCAGGCTCGAAGGGCCGAATGGCCTACTCCTGCACCTATTTTCTATGTTTCTATGTACTCATTCTATTTTCCAGTTTGTGCACTTGTAAAACTGGCCCTTTACTATTCGGTCTGTTATCTGTTTGAGAGACATCTGCCAAAGGCTTTTGAGGAAGCAGGACCATATATACATTGACTTCCAACTTGGGGATCTAACCGTATACAATGGGCGCAGTGGGTACCTCAGTCAGTTAGGAGAGGTGACAACACTTCCTTGACAATAATTCTTAACACTGGTGCTCCAGAAGGATGCATTTTCAGTCCCCTACTATACTGTCTTGATACTCAGAACTGTGTGGCCAGATTTGGCTCTTAACTCCATCTACAAGTTGCAGATGACACCACAGTGGTGGGTTGGATCACAAACATTGATGAGACGGAGTATATGATGGAGAAGGAAACTTTGTTACATGGTGCCAGGACAATCTCAGTGTCAGCCAGACAAAGGAGCTAGTTATCTACTTAACAATTAACAAATAACAATTAGTTATTAACAATGGTGCTGAAGTGGTAATGGTAGAGAGCTTCGCTTCAGCATTAATGTTACCAGTGTACTGCAATGGACCGACCACATTGATGTGACAGCTAAGAAGGCGCACTACCACTTTTACTTTCTTATGAGTCTGAGGGAATTTAGCAGGCCTTGAATAACTCCTACATACTTTTACAGATGCACCATAGAAAGCAACTTGTCAGATTGCATCTGTTGTGTTTGGGAACAGCTCTGCCCAAGACCGCAAGAAATTGCAGCACTGTGAATGTAACCCCTCACACAGATCAGACTTCACACTACTGACTATCTATATTTCACGTTGTCTCAGAAAAGCAACCAAAATAATTACCAAAGAGTTGTCCCATCATGCTCATTCCTCCTCCCTGCTCCCATTGGGCAAGACGTCCAGAAGCTGAAAGCACATACCACCAGACTTGGGGACAGTTTCTTCCCCTCTATTATTAGGCTTCTGAACAGTTCTTCCATAATCGAGGGCACTGTACGATTCATCTCTACCCCATTGCAGATATTGGTCTTTGTCAATGGAATTGATGCACTACAATGCTGAGAACTGTATTCTGCATTCTGTATCTTCCCCTTTGTTCTACACATTGTACTTGAGTTTGATTTGATTCTGTAGGGAATAATCTGATTTGATTGCGTAGCATGTAAAACAGTTTTCACTGTGCCTTGGTACACATGACAATAATAAGCCTAAACCAGAGCTATGTGCTGAAAGACAATCCTCTGGTGTAGCTTCTCAAAGTAAGAGCGTTGGCAGGTTTTTCCACCAATATCAGTTAGGGTTTCAGTTGCCTCTAATTTAAAAAGATCATTAGGGTAAAGGTTGTTGTGGAGAACAATGAGAGCCTTAGCAAAGTTAAAGCTTCCAGAGCTGTGATTTAGAGGGGGAATAAGCCATTTGTGCTTATGTTATTGCTTTTACTAGGAGAAGGCCTTGGAGGTATCCAGGTCTTCACTGGAAGTTCATTCCCAGTGTGGATAATGAAGATTGGTGTATTTGTCACAATATTTATATGCTTAATAATGTGGATTAATCATATAACAACACACTTTTGGAATTCGTATATCCCATATACAAAGTGTAGGTGCAGAGCTCTCATTGTAAAAACAGTCCATTAATCACAAATTAATCTATCTTTGCAAAGAACAATTTGTACCTCTCTGATCCCAAGAATTTTATATCAGAGTATTAAATATCAAATTGGTGCAATTGTTAAACTTTAGAATAGCACATTTACTTACATTTCATATTCATAAAAACACTGAAGAATTGCTACAAAATATATGACTGAAATGCAAACCAGCATGCAATTTAGCACAAGCAACCAGTCAAACACCTTTTCCTAAAGCAAAGTGGAACTTTACTGAATGAAATCCCACAAATAACTTTTTTTTTGACATTGCATTTCTCCCTGGAAAGTATGTTCATAGAATCATATGAAGATATGGGACAGTTGGAAGTCATTTGGCCATCATGTCCATGCTGATGAAAAGTGAAAGCTATTTCAGTCATTACAACTTCCCGGCTCTAAGTCCATTCTCTTATAATTTGTGGTTCACCTGCTCATTCAAGTATATTTTACATGTAATTAAGGTTTCTGCCTTCACCATCCTATGAAGCAGTGAATTCCAGAACACACTACACTTTGGGCTGTAAATAGATCCTTACCTCTTCTTTGTTCTTGGGTAAGAATAGGAGTAATTATTTGAATACAGATCAGTATTCCTGACAGATTCAGATTGAAGCTGCCTCTTAACATGTTGATGCTTTGACACATAAATCACATATAGTTGTTTCCATTAATTATATTGATCAGTATAATTATTTGTTCTTTCAGTTTTGTTCTTACACATTAGTGTAAAACATTTTTTTTTCTTATGGAGAAAGAAGTAATTTTACCCAAATTCCAATCTCCGAGCGACTCAGTTGTAGTTCAAGATATTTTAGCTCAAAATGTTGAAAGTTCAACCTGAAATGTTAACAGTATTTCTTTTACTGTAGATGCTGCTTGACATAGTAAAACCCTTGCAGTTTTTTTCTGTTTTATATTTAAGTCGGGGCTGAAAAAAATTGTGCACGGTGCAGTTGTCTTTCAAAATTCCATTTACAAACTATTAAATACAAAGCACAAAAATATTTTCTTGGATCCAAACTTTCCCTGCTGATGCTTGTGCTTCACCTGACTCTATTCCCAACTTTCATTAGCTAACAATAGACACACAATGCTGGAGTAACTCAGCGGGACAGGCAGCTAACTATCAAATCTCCCTCATGCTTACCCAGCACCCCTCAAATGTCCCGTGCTGTGATACAAATTTTGTATTCTCATTAACAACGAAGGGATATAGTCCAGTTTATTATTTTTGTTCAGTGATAACTTGTATTCCTGATGTAAACCTTTGAATCTTTCTCCCATCATTTTCAATGGCTTTAATCAATTTTATAATATGATGAACCAAAAAGATACATCATAAGCTTGATCCACCCAATCTTTAGTAAAAGTTTAGCAACATTCCTCAAATGTTCAATTCTGTCCCGAATAAACCCCAGCACTTGGTTTGCTTAATTCATTTAGTAATATATCTGAGATAAAAATTAAAATCCAATGGAAGTAAAGGGAGGGCTATAATACAGCGATACATGAAAACACTTAAAAGAGAGAAAGCTGAGAATAATAGTGAATGGGTGTTTTACAATGATGGACATTAGAGAGTGCTTTTTCCCCTTAGGGCGATCTTTAGGAGCACTACAGTTTTTGTATAAATGTTAAAATCTGGATATGCAGACTATTTGGACCTCAGAAATGGAACATCCTTGTGTGGAAATTAATAGCAGAGTTCAGGTAGTGCAGAATGTTTGCTAATAATGAGCAGACACATAAGAACTAAAATTTGTCGAAGAGAATTATGTTGGAAGGAAGGGTAAGTTGAGAAAATATAACTTAAATAGTGCAATTATCAGGTAGGTGCAGAAACTGAGATCCAGAGATGTATATATACAAATCTGTGAAGGTCACAAGTTAAAAAGGCTGTTAAAATTCACATTGGATCTTTCACTTTATAAATAGAGACACAGAGTGCAAGAGCAAGGAATACATAACAAATATTTATATTTAAATATATATATATGCTTGTTATAACTTTTTGAAAGAAGCTTGCCCAATTCTGACTCACCACATTTGTGGTGCGAAAAGAGTCATGGGATATGGCCCCTGGTATGTGAAAGGGATGTTGGAAATGGGGCCCCAGTGTGTGTATGAAACAATGGGAACCGGGATCCTGCTGTGTGGTAGGGAGCATAGGAATCCAGGTGAGCTGAATGCTAAACCATAGGGATTCTCCAACTGCCGCTGCGCACATGATGTTTCCAGATTTATTTGCACATTAGAAAACATTCACTAATTACACTAACAATTCCTGAGGGTAATTAAAATACAACCAAAATAAGTAGATTTTCAGAGCATATATACAAGCAATTCATTAGGTCTTTCAAGAAGATTTGATTCTTGAGTTAACGTTTTTAATGGACTAAAATTTAACACGTAAGGGGCTGGGGTTTTTTTTTGTGTTGCTTTGAGTGCCTTTAGATATGCATTAATGAAACATATTCTCAATTATAAGGTGAATAGTGTTATGTGATATGCTGGTCAATGCATGAAGCACATTGAATATCCACTGAAAGGATTGGGAGCAGATTGATCATGACGTAAATCAGCATGCAGCACTACTTTGATGCCAACATGCTATTTTGGAACAGCGCTCTCACCAATGTTTCCCCTTTTTAACATCAAAAATTTTAAATTCAATTATTATAAAATATAATATTTGCAGACCAAAACAGTGGAAACTTACCCACCACCATAATACAAAATCACCAAATTATCTTAATCACTAAATTATCAATGTTTCCACTTAACATTGTTTGGCATTCAGCAGCAGGGAAAATGCTCTCAGAGTATGAAGAGGATTGGTATAACTAAAAGCCCTGTCCCACAGTACGAGTTCATTCCAAGAGCTCTTCTGAGTTAAAAAAAAATCAAACTTGTGGTAAGTACGGATAATGAACATAGCGGGTACGTCGGAGCTCGGGGATGTCTCTTAGCGGCTCGTAACGCTAACGGCAGGTACTCGGGAAGGCTCGCTAACGGCAGGTAAGCACGGGAAGACTCGTGAAGATTTTTCAACATGTTGAAAAATTTCCACGAGAGTCCCGAATACAGACGAGTGACCATTATCGTAAATATCCGAGTTCGAATCAGGGCAAACTCGGGAGAACTCTTGGAATGAACTCGCACCGTGGGACAGGGCTTTAAGCGGCTTGCTTCCCCACTTCAGACTTGGCTCTATAATGGCTATATAATGGTGGCTCTGGAGGTATATATATATCCACTCTATATAGCTTAAAATTAAAGATATTAAAATCTTCCTGAGATTTTACCTAGTGTGGACCTCTGGGTTAATACTAACAACCTCAACACTATCAAAGCCCATACACAACTTTCTACATCATAGTTCATAACTATGAAGCCAACAAGCTATGTTGGTAGGAGAGGAGTCAGCTGGTACACTGTTCGCTTGGCTGTTGTTAGCTTTCCTGCACTTCAGTGATATTGGCTGCAGAGGCTGCACTGTGGTGGGTCCAGTGATGTGCAAATGGGATTGGCCATCACTTCTAAGGGTAGCAGAGGATGAGTCCAGGCTCTGCTCAGAGAATGGTAGAACGGCACAGCACAGGAATGGAGTATTCGGCCAACTGTGTTAGTGCCAACCTTGATGCCAAGCTAAACTGCTCTCATCTGCTTCTACATGATCAACATCACTCTGTTCCCAGCACTTTCATGTGAATATCTAAAAGCCTCTTAAATACCACAATCATATCTGTCTCCACCACCATCCCAGGCAATGCGTTCCAGTACCCCACCATTCTCTGTGTAAAAAACACTTGCTCTGCACATCACCATTAAACTTTCCCCCTCTCACTTTATAGTTATGCCCTCTGGTCCTGGACATTTCCACCGGGGAATAAAGGTTTTGACTGTCTACTCTATCTATGCCTCATAATATTATATTCTTCTGTCAAGTCTCCCTCAAATTCTGATGTTCCAGTGAAAGCACTCAAAGCCTATCCATCCTTTCCCTGTAGCTGAAACCCTCTAATCCAGACGACATTCTGGTAAATCTCCTCTGCACCCACTCCAAAGCCTCCACATCTTGCCAGTAATGGGGTGACCAGAATTGCACAGAATACTCCAAATGTTACAGTTGATAAGGAGTGGAAGTGCTTGGATTTGAGCAATGTTTTGACACTGTATGTCAGTAGACTATGTAATTTGAAAATGCATTTGATTTTGATCATTCACATGTATTCAAGTACTTGAGGCCTGCTTCCTGGCATTGACTTCCTTCATTCTGCATTCACTGCCCACGGAACATCTGTCTGGAGAGGCTCCCAGCTCACTTCAAATACTAAATATCATTCTACCTTCTTCATTCTTAATGCAATGCCTGAGATCCTTTGAATCCAGCCTCTCCCATATTTTGCTTGCCACATGTGATTCACAAGTTGAATGCTTGCCTGTATCTATTGCACCACAATGTATTGTCCCTTTAAGGAGTACAGGAGAGCTTTAATCAGCTATTTTTAACTAAACTGAAAGACTAAAGACATTACCACCCCTCCCCCCATAAAGCACTCAGCCAATCAACAGTGCATTTATCGCTGGTTGAACGGAAATTATTTAAGCATTAAAATTAAAGTATTAACATTTAAGCATTAAACAATGAAAATTATTTTAGCAACCAGGCAGCACAGAAATTGAAAAAGAGCACAGAAGTTAATGTGATGTCTATATAATTAAGTCTTATCTTGACCACTTCTGTATGTGCTGTATATTGATTTTAGACAAACGCTATCCCGTATTGCTATGATTTTTGGCCATCTTACTCACAGTCCTCTCCCGCTGAGCCAGCCCCAAGGTTTTTTTCTATCGATGAAAATTAAAAAATTATGAGTGTTTAAAAAACCTTGAGATCGGCTGATTGGTCCTCTCGCCTGTCAATCACCATGATGAAGGTAACGCTCCTTCGGGGGGGGGGGCAGAACTATAAAACCCCGGATGCCTGGATGTGAGTCAGTCACTCTGCAAGATCACGAGGGAGAGGTCACGACTGTCATTCTAAGCTGTGAATTAACAGAACTGTGAGTCTGCAATGTACTTGCAATAAATTATTTTTAGCCCTTAATGACAATGCCATGAGTTGTTTGGCCTGCTGCCCTGCTTGTGCTTGAAAGTGCAATGCTTAATTGGAAATGACATGAAATGACAATGCCATGAGTTGTTTGGCCTGCTGGCCTGCCTGTGCTTGAAACTGCAATGCTTTATTAGGTCCGACTGTGTTTGGAAGGAATAAATGCTTTATTAGGTCCGACTGTGTTTGGAAGGAATAAATGCTTCTTTGGTCCGACTGTGTTTGGAAGGAATAAATGCTTTATTAGTTCCAACTGTGTTTGGAAGGAATGAATGCTTTATTAGGTCCGACTGTGGAAGGAATAAATGCTTTATTAGGTCCGACTGTGTTTGGAATGAATAAATGCTTTATTAGGTTTGACTGTGGAAGGAAGGAATAAATGCTTTATTAGGTCCGACTGTGAGGGTGTGTGTCTGTGTCTATGTCTGTGTCTATGTGTGTGCGTGTGAGTATGCGTGTGTGAGTGTATGTGTGTGTGTGGTGTGAGCCTTGTGTGAGTATGTGTCGGTGTATGAGTGTATTTGTGAGTGTGTGTGTGAATATGAGTGACTGTGTGTGAGTGAGTGTGTGTGAGTGAGTGTATGTGTGAGGTGGAGTATATGTATGTGTGTGTGTGTGTGTGTGTTTGTGAGTGTATATTGGAATTGGTGGAGAGGTGGAATATTGCATTGGGGGACCAGCCCTCCCGTGTGAAGCTGGGACCCAACGGGTCCTACTTGGTCTAGTATGCATTATAACTGCCATTCACTGATTGTGATTCTAATACCCAATAAGCTGTGCTTGTTCAATTTAACCTCTTTAAGGTCATATGAATGTTACAAGATGACTTTTGATTTGTGGTTCATTTGCTAGGATAGTAGTACCAAATGGTGGTTTGATATCTTTAAGATTGAATGATAATGGTTCCTACACTTCTGAGCCAGGTGTTGTACAGTGCTGAACAGACTGGTGTAACATATGTTGGATGAAATATTGATCAGGAATAATCATAGTTTTAATGCCATACCCATTTAAGAGCTGTATCATGTCACCAACTGCACTCTGTTGTTACAACAATGTTTTTCAGTGTCTACATGGCTCTGGGCAAAACTTCCCAGTAATAAATAGCTTTTACTTTATTAAATAAAATACCATTGTTATTATTTCCTTACTTACAAAATTAATTAAATCACTATTCAGCCCCTTGAGTCCGTGCTGCTTCTCAGCAGAGCAATCCCATCACTTATTCTCCTCCTATTTCACTGTAAGGCCGTTAGTTTATTTTCTCTCACATGCCCACCAATGTCTCTTTGATTCACTTGTCACTAACCTACACTAGGGGTAATTCACAGTACCTAATTAACCTATCAGCATGTATTTGGATGTGGGAGGGAGCCAAATAGTACTTGGATCATTCTGTTCTGAAAATTCACTCAGAGATACCATGTTAAATGTCAAGCAGGTTTGTATGGCTGCATGTATATTCAGTTGTGGCTTTGTGGTTTTGTGTTAATTATCATTAGCTCCGTTAGTTCAGTTGTTAAGTGCAAAGCACTGTACAGGATCGAGACATAAAGATTCTGGTTTCACTGTAACCAGGGCTGGTTTAGTAGGTTTCAGTCAGGATGCCTGCAAGCTTGTCGCAATGGAGACATATTGATAGGAATTTAGCTTTGTGAGGAAGATGAATATATGATTTAACTATATATCAGTATTTTGTTCATTACTCTCAATTACTTTTGTTATCAAAAATGTATAAATCTCAAAATTTGAAATGAACAATGGGTCTACTAGTAGTTGCCATGCAAGGAAATGAGTTCAATATTTTGAACATTCCCTGTGAATGGCTACTCAGTTTCACTCCTGAAAGGTCTGGGTCAATATCTTAATTATATTCTCTGGTTCTAGACTGCCGAACCAGTGAAAATAGCTTCTAACTCAACAAGTTTCTTAAGTGATAGGAGCAGAATTAGGCCATTTGGCCCATCAAGTCTACTCCACCATTCAATCATGGCTGATCTATCTTTCCCTCTCAATCCCATTCTCCTGCCTTCTCCCCATAACCCCTGACACCTTTACGATCAAGAATCTGTCAATCTGAGCCTCTCCTTGGCTCCATTCCAAAGATATGTCCTTTCATTCTGAGGCTATGGCCTCTGCTCCTAGACTCTCCCACTAGTAGAAACAACATCTCCACATCCACTCTATGCACGCCTTTCATTATTCAGTAAGTTTCATTGAGGTCCCCCTTCATCTTTCTAAACTCCGTACAGGCCCAGTGCCGTCAAATGCTCATCATATGATAACCCACTCATTCCTGGTATCATTCTCATAAACCTTTGCTGACCCCCCTCCAAAGTCAGCATATCCTTCTTCAGATATGGGGCCCAAAACTGCTCACAATGCTCCAAATGCGGTCTGACCAGTGCCTTATAAAGCCTCAGCATTACATCCCTGTTTTTATATTCTAGTCCTCTTGAAATAAATCCCGGCATTGCATTTGCCTTCCTTACTACCGATTTGACTTGCAAAATAACTTTTTGGGGATCCTGTACCAGCACTCCCAAGTCCCTTTGCACCTCCTATTTCTGAATTATCTCCCCATTTAGAAAATAGTCTACACCTTTATTCCTACTACCAAAATGCTTGACTCCACCCTTTGCTATGTTGTATTTTGTCTGCTGCTTCTCAACCCACATTTCCAACCTGTTCAAGTCCTTCAGCAGAGTCCATGCTTTCTCTATACTTCCTGCCCCTCCACCCATCATCGTATCATCTTCAAACTTGGCCACAAAGCCTTCAATTCCCTCATCCAAATCATTAATATACAACGTGAAGAGTAGCGACCTCAGCACCAACCCCTGCGGAACACTGCTAGTCACTGGCAGCCAACCAGAAAATCCCCCCATTATTGCCACCCTTTTGCCTTCTACAATCTAGCTAACCGGCTATCCATGCTAGAATCTTCCCTCCGATACCGTAGGCTCTCATCTTCTTTCGCAGACTCATATGCGGCACCTTATCAAAGGTCTTCTGAAAATCCAAGCAAGCAACATCCACTGATTCTCCTTAGTCTATCCTGCTATTTACTTCCTGAAAGAATTCAACAAGTTTGTCAGGCAAGATCTCCCTTTCACAAAACCATGCTGACTTTGGCCTATTTTCTCATGAGCGTCTAAGTACTTACAGGTAGAAACCTCATCCTTGATATGGCACTCTAAAATCTAACAACCATTGAAATCAGGCCACTGAAACCACTGAAAATAGTTTCCACTCTTCTGCTTTGTTCTCTTCTTGAACAGTGGAGTAATATTTGCAACTTGCAGTTCCCTTTACTATTTAAAAAAAACAAGTAATTGTGTATATGGGTGTTTCCGTAAATACAGCACTCAGTGGTGAAACTGAAGGTCTCCAAACTTTCAGGTTATTTTCCTGTTTTTTTTATGTAATATTCCCATTGTTTCATATCTTGTATTTTAAGTAGAGTAGATCATGGTGTATAGCCAAAATAATGAGATTAAGCAAAAATAAATAAATCTGTTTTTACAAAGAAAAATATCAGATGTGTCCCTGTGTTTTCTTGCCTTTGTTTGTGACGTTTTACAAGCAGGATTTCATCAAATGATTAGGCTAATTTATACCAGAGAGATTACATTAATTTTGCAATTAAATAACTCTATATAACCCAAATTCTGATTATGCTTATGATTTTTATGATTTATCACCCAATGAGATGGTTTTCTAATGCCCCAAGATTTTGGTCAGTGTGAAACGTGTGAGTTCAAAGCAAGGTAACCGTTTTTATATTTATTGTTTCTTTTTTATCGTTTATATATTTTGTATTTCCATTGAAATACTTAATAATGAACAGAACTTAAAATCATGAAATAAAAATCTAGTTTGCTCACCTATTTTATCGATGTCTCATTCTGTAGTCCCTCCCGTTGTCTGACCTCGTCAATGTTATAACTTTTTTTTTGCACTCATCGTGATTTTTTTACAATGCAAGCAATGCGATTGTAATGGCAATGACGTGATCTATGGGTCTCGTGATGAGTTACGTGCCGACATTTTGTAAGGGAGCTTAGAAATCAGTATAAGTGTCCCATATGTCTTATATGTCTTATAAATTTAAAAAATCTAGTTTTTTTTCAAATTTTAAAAATATTAAATTTTGGTCAAATTTTGCTCAATTCTGATCACGAATTAACTCAAAAGGATCATAGGTAGGCCCATTTTTAATGTTGTGGGATTTCATTAATAACTTTCAAATTTGGCCACCCAAGTCACAGGTTGGTACCAGTATTTACGGAAATACCCTTATACAAAAAGTGGGTCAGGCAGGATCTCTGGAGAAAAGGAAGAGGTGATATTTCTGGTTGAGATCCTTCTTCAAACGTCACCTTTATTTTTTTTCCAGAGCTGCTACTTGACCCGCTGAGTTAGTCAAGCTTTTTATGTCTATCTTCCCTATATACCAGCATCCGCAGTTCCTTCCTACACATTTTAACAGCGTATATAGTTTGGTGCAGGTACAAACACACCATGATTCCTTAATTGCCTCAACATCCAAAGAGCATAAGTATCAAAACTGTGAGCCAGTAAGAAAAGAGGTCAATGTGCATATTAAAAGACCTGAAGTAATAATACTAGAGGCATTTGTGGATGAAAGGAGGTGGACAGGTTATAGGATGCCATTTGTTATCATGAATTGCTCAAACATTCAGCTACCTCAACAATGGCCTACACTTCACTATAAAGTATGGAGGGGGTTAATTTGTGGACAATTCTATGGACGTCATACATTCATAGCCTTACTAATCTAAAGCAGCTCATGTCAGCTTGAAACCAAACCAGAACAGCTTTCTGCTTACACTGGTGTAGGAGATAGCATTTGTGCTGCATAATTACCAGGTCTGGACTAATTCATCCCTCGATACTTCAAATTAGCTGCACAAAGTGCAGATACAAGTCAAATTAAAGGTAGACAAAAATGCTGGAGAAACTCAGCGGGTGAGGCAGCATCTATGGAGCGAAGGAATAGGTGCAGAAGGTCATGCACATGGGCCCCAGCTATGCCTGCCTTTAAAAAAAAATCCAAATCCAAGGCGTAGCTAAGGGCACGCGCATGGGCCCCAGCTATGCCTGCCTCCAAAAAAAAATTGCCTCAAAGTCAAATTAAAAGTCATTTGCTCGGATAAATGCAGTTACAACAATACTTGATAAGCTCAATATATTAAAAAGACTAGAAGGTTTAGGCTCAATAAACACCCCCAGCTCATTGATACAATGCAATTGGATTTAAAAAAATCTACAGGATACATTATACTAATCAGGAAACTTAATTCTATAATCTCCCAGCCACTCTGCCTGTAACAAGGAGAATGATAATAGCAGTAAGACCATTGGGAAAGCTTACGATAGGCACAAAATGCTGTGGTAATTCAGCGGGACAGGCAGCATCTCTGGATAGAAGGGATGGGTGATGTTTTGGGTCGAGACCCTTCTTCAGACTGAGTCGGGGAGAGGGAGATACAGAGATCAGGAAGTGTAAGGTGTGAAAAAAAGACAATGGGGCTGGCGATCAAGGAAAATGTAGAATAGATCATTGTTAGCTAGGAGACGTTAACAAAGCAAACAGATAAAATGTAAACAACTCAGACTAGTGAGAGAAGGGGGGAGGGATGAAGAGAAATGGAAGGCAAGGGTTACTTGAAGTTAGGGAAGTCAATATTCACATTGCTGGGATGTAAGTTGCCCAAGCAAAATATGAGGTGCTGTTCCTCCAATTTGCGCTGGGCCTCAGTGGAGGAGGTCCAGGACAGAAAGGTCAGTGTGGGTATGGGAGGGGGAAGTTAAAGTGTTTAGCAACCAGAATATAAGGTAGGTTTAGGCGGACTGAGCGGAGGTGTTCAGTGAAATGATTGCCAAGCCTGCGCTTGGTCTCGCCGATATATAGGAGCCCATACCTGGAACTGCTGATAAAGTAGATGAGGTTGGAAGAGATACACATGAAAAGACTGTCGGGGTCCTTGGACGGAGTCGAGTAGGGAGGTATAGGTATTGGGAAAGCTTGCTGACCTTGATTCATGCTCCATCATCATTGGGTCACGCCAACTACATCATTTGCACCATGACTGGAATGTCTCGGGGCAGTAGGGTAATGGGTAATGAATATGATGTCAACATTGTGTAGATCATAAGAACAAGTTAAAGAAATGTAAGTATTCTAGTTCTAACTCAATTTTCAACAGGACTTTTATTTTTCTAAATAAATTTCAGCTTGTTGAATTGAACACTTATTTTTATTCTCTGCTGCTGGGCTTGTGTTATCTCAATTGTTGCTGATTATCGTCAAATCTAATCATTTGCATTGGGTGGTTTCATGGGAGTGTCAACTCTCCAGCAGCTTGCTCAACCGGCCAATTGAGCAACATTAAGATATTAATCAGGATAGTGAGTTATAGCAGATTATTCAATCACGAGGGGTACCTCTTCAGGTACCTCTTTGGGAAAATTGTTTCATGCTTAGAATATGTTCATTTGGGTGGAGGAGTGAGATGGAAGGATATGAGCATCATAGCAAGGCCAGCATTTATTACCCACCCACAATACAGGTCTGCCTAGAACTACATGATCTCCCAGCTGCTAAACAGTTAACTCCCGCTCCCATTCCCATAATGTCCTTTATGTCCTGGGCCTCCTTCACTGTCAGAGTGAGGCCCAACACAAATTGGAGGAACAGCATCTCATATTTTGTTTGGGTAGCTTACAACCCAGCAGTATGAATATTGACAGCTCTATCTTCAAGTAACCCTTGCTTTCCCTCTCTCTCCATCCCTCCCTCATCCCAGTTCTCCGACCAGTCTGACTGGCCTCATGATTAAATTTTACATTGTATGCTTCGTTGTCAACTTCCCCTAGTTAACAATGACTTATTCTACATTTTCATTTAACTTTGTTCTCTTTGATAGTAAGATTAAACGAGAACTTACCAAGTTCGAAGGTTGATCTTTATTTTATGAGGAGTTGCGATGAGGGATTTCGTGAAGACCCCGCCAGCACGCATGCGCGACATCCTTCAAAGCAGCGGTGTGGAATCACAGAACGCACCATGACTGAAAATAGTAAGATGAAGAACGTAGAACTTCCCAGTTGACTGTATGATAGAGGGTGGGAGCGGAGGGCACGAAATCCCTCACCGCAACTCCTCATAAAATAAAGATCCACCTTCGAACTTGGTAAGTTCTCATTTAATCTTACTATTTTACTTCGGAGTCACGTGAGTGACTTCGTGAAGATTTCAAAACTCTGTGATTTCATGCCCTGGACAACGTCCATGCTATCACACTGCCGCAATCCTGATGGAGGAAGGCTGTTAATGCAGATCAGTCGAACCAGGCTGAAAAATAATGCATATTTATTAACCAAATAATAATAAACAAATAACCCCTAATTCGGGACAAACATTCACTGAGCGGCTCCCAGCACAGCTTCTGCGAATGTCGCGGGGGTGACCAGTGGTTTATTGTAGAACCTTTGGAAGGTTGCTTCACTGGCCCAGCCCGCGGTGGCGAGGATGTGGTCCATGGGCACCTCCATGGCCCTCGCCGCTGATGTGGATGCAGCCCTAGTGGAATGAGATTTTAAAATGTTAGTAGTGACTCCTGCTGCACCCAACACCGCCCTGAGCCACCTGGCGATAGTCTGTACAGTCACCCGGTGATGCGGAGGTTTGTGGCTGATGAGGAGCCCCTGCTCCTTCTTCCTTATGGTTCTTGTAATTCGGATGTAGTGGTGGAGATGGGTGACTATGCAGAGGGTGGCATCAGTAGGGTATGCCCGAAACTCCAACTGCAGCCCATGAGCCCCAGGCCTGTGCTGCTTCAGTAAGTCCTGGGCAAAGAAATTCACCTGTGTAGGGGTGGAGACCATGCTATCCAGCCGCAGCTTTTGTAATGCCTGGACTTGTTGAGCTGTAGTCAGTGCCATCAGCATCACCACTTTGAGGGTGAGCTGTTTGAGTGGTAACTCGGTCATTGGAGACCAGCTCCTCAGTAGGGTCAGAACGATCCCTACATCCCAGGTGAAGGTGTATCTGGGCCGTGGAGGGTTGGTGTTAAACACTCCCCTCATGAATTTAGACACCAGGTGGTTTGAGCCTATACCTATGTCCAGGTATGAGGATAGTGCACTCCTGGCACTGTTGATGGCACTGTAGCTAAGGCCAGCATCGAAATGAAGGCCAGCTAGGAATTCCAGGACATCAGGGATTGTTGCCGTGTTGGTAGTCATAGTCATGTTGGTACGAGAGCAGAATGCCTCCCACTTCCTGAACTGTGTGAGGTACTGCCTCCGGGTTGATTCTCGGCATGATGCTGAGATGAGTTCCATGGCTCGTGGTGAGATGCCCGCTTTGACGAGTGGTCTTTTTAGAACCTGCAGGCCATCAAGTTGAAGTGACCATGGCATGGGTGACTGTCCCCCGTAATGGGGTGTGTAATTAATTTGGGGTGTTTCCCAATCGGAAGCCATGGTCGTTTCAAAATTTTAAGGACCATCGGGTACCATGGCTGTGTAGGCCAGTCGGGAATGATCAATATGCCAGTTGCAGAGTCCAATTTAATTTTCTGCAATACCCGACTGATGAGGCAAAATGGAGGAAATGCGTAGCAAAACCATTTCCCCCAATGGATAGAAAACGCATCCATTGCTATTGCCCCAGGGTCTGGTTCCCAAGACACATATGTTGGTATCTGATGGTTCAACCTGGATGCAAAGAGGTCAATATCTGGTGTCCCATAGTGAGCTATAATGTCTCCAATAATTTGGGGGTTCAACATCCACTCGATGTTGTCATTGAATACTCGTGACCTGGTGTCTGCCACTGTATTAAGCTTCCCTGGCAAATAGGTCGCTGTAATCCAAATATTTCTCTCAATGCACCAGTGCCAAATTGTGTTTGCCAAGTCATCACAAGATAGCGACCTGATACCACCCATATGATTGATATAAGCCACCACCGTTGTGTTATCTATTTGGAGGCGGACATGTAAGTCCCGTGAGTTAGTACAGTAAGCCCGCAGTCCATGGAAAGCTTCAAACATCTCAATATAATTTATCCCATGTGACTGAAGGAGGGTAGACTCATGAGAGTTCCATCTGCCACCACAACTGGACATGGTGTCAGTTGCACCCCAGCCTTGTGCGCTTGTGTCAGTCTGTAGCACGACGGATGGGTTGCTTACTATGATGGGTCTGTGACACTCGCTAATATTGTCAATCCACCATTGTATCTCGGCCCTAGCCTTTGGTGGTAATCGGATTGGTCGATCAAAGTGCCCAGCATTTGCTTTTAATGCTGCGATCTTTGTTCTTTGTAAATTTTGGTAATGTAACGGGCCGAATTGCGCAGCTGAGAATGTAGCTACCAGCTTCCCTATTACTTTTGCCGTTTGCCGGATGGTCGGGACCCTGGCGCAAGCAAGGCTGTGGCACGCTTCTTTTATAGCTATAGCTTTGTTGGTTGGGATGGTGATCATCATTAAGCTTGTGTCTAGGGTGAACCCCAAATAATCCATAATTGGAGAGGGGTGCAGTTTAGACTTGTCTGGATGGATTACAAATCCTAGCTTCTCGAATAAAGATTTAGTCGCTGTAACTGCCCGTATAGTCAATTGGAGGGTCTGACCCACAATAAGGATATCATCTAAATATGCCATGACAATGTAATTTTGTTGTCGGAGGAGGGCCAATATAGGTTTCACTAATTTAGTAAATAGTCTGGGGGCTGTGATGAGACCATTGGGCAATACTTTGTATTCCCACAACTGTTCCTTCCAGACAAATTTCAGAAACTTTCTGTGAGATTCAGTGATGGGCACTGTATAGTATGCATCTTTTAAATCGATGCAGGCCATAAAGTACCCCGGGTAAAGCATCTGCTTGTCTGTTTCAAAGGTATCCATTTTAAAGTGGGTATATTGTACAAAAGTGTTCAGCTCAGTTAGGTCTATAATAATTCGACACCCCCCATCTTTTTTGGTTTTGGTGTAGATGTTGGACACAAACTCAAGGGGTTCGTGCGTTGTTTTCCCAATCACCCCTTTTGCGGCAAGCCGTAATATTTCGGCATGCCCTGCTTCAACCTCTTTTTGAGAGAGTGTAAATTTTCGATGAGGCGAATGCTTGGTAGGGGGATTTTGACCATCAATGAATTCTATGACATAACCTTGAACATTTTGTAAAATAAACTTGTCAGTGGTGATAGTGTCCCAAATTCCCCAAAAGGCCCGCAACCGTCCACCAATTTGTGCAGGAAGGGATGCTACTGTCTGAGAGGAACCAGGCCCCCTTCCCTCCATGGTTAACGACGGGTCCTAGCGTATGGCATTTTGGGAGGACGTTGTGGAGGTTGTCGGGATGGCGACCGCATCTTCCATGCAGGCCGCTATAGGCCTTGCCCTAAAAAAGGCCGCTGTGGTTGGGGAACTGGAGGGTCCTTGGCGTCCTATCCGGCTGACGTGGTTTCTAGTTGGTGTATGGTTGTTGCCGGTGGTATGGGTGGGGTCTAGTCGGAGGAGGTTTCATAAGGCCCGCTGTTTTGGCCTCCTCGTCTAGTTCCTTCACTTGTTTGGAAAGATCTGTTCCAAACAGCTGATGAGGTGGTGGAGCGGTAGATGGACGGCACAACCCCGCAAATTTGGGGTTGAGAGTGGGCTTAATGGAACTCTTGTTTCGAACTGGGCATTGCATAAGAGTGCCAGAGCATCCTGCTGCTCACTGGACACATTGTCCCCATCGAGGGTCCTGGCATACGCCGTTATGCCCGTGGAGAGGAGCTTCAGGATACGCTGGAGACGGACATCCTGCATCTTGGTGGCCGTGCTCAAATGTCCCCAGATCTATGCATTGACCAGGGGAACACTGAGGTTGATGCAGTTCTCAGGTGGTTTTATTTTCTCCATTGTCTCATTAAGTACCTGACCCTGAAGTTGGTGAATGGTCAGCAACTGGAGCCCGCCAGTTTTATGGTGCTTCCCCAGTTTGTGTGGCCGTGGCAAACTTACCCACACGTCCAGCATATCCTCCTCGTGCTCCCCTCGAAAACAGCGGCGCGGCAACTGCGAGTCCCGTTCATCCCGGTCCCTGTCCCGCTGGAGGAGTTGCTCCACTAAGAGCTCCAACCGCTCTATGCGACCGTCCCTGCTATTTGCAGCGGACAAGCCGACTTCCCCAGGCCCTGCGAATCCACTGGGGCTTCCACCATCGGACCACACCTCCGTAAGGTGCTGACTAGGGTCCGATGGAAGGTCGTCGTGGCCTACCACCCGAGTAGGCTCATACGACTCCCGCACGGACTCTCCGCTAGTCTGTCTTCTCACAGACTGTGGCGGCCCACCTGTCTGGTACGAAGGCAGGTGAGTTGGATCGGCGCCGGCCCCCGGAACCTGGCTCCCCGGAGTCCGTGCAGTCTTACCTCCACTGTCGCCCAATAATCGGCGTGGAGGTGCATGGTCGGCCGCTCCCAGAGCTAAGCTGACCGACCGTCTACTGCTGCCACCAATGCCCTTGACTGCAGCCTGACGAGGTGTTTTGCCGGCAGCACCTGCTCCTACAGGGCTGCTCGATGCAGCAGTAGTTCTGCCAGACTGCCCTACGGCAGATATCCCTGGCAGTTGTACGTGGCGGAGTGCAGCTGCAGGGCTCCCCTGTAGCACAGCCGTTCCCCGGCCCGGTCCCCGTGGGTCTGCTGGAACTCGGGGTGAGGTCGCTGGTGACGAGCGAGGCTCCTTCACACGTACCTGTTTGCCCCCCCTCTTCCTGGGGGATGGGGGCTCGAAGTCTGGGTCAGCAGGCTCCAGCTCCGGTGCGGTGAACCATTCAGGTGATGAGTCGGGCGCTGGTGTAACGGGAGCGCCCGATTTCCGCATTCTTGCCCCCGACCGTCCCGAAGCTGCCGGTGGTGCTTGCAGCTCCGGTGACAAAGGCTGCTGGCTGGTCGATGCCCCGCGGCTCCTGGAGACCGTTGCCTTCCGTTTCCCTTTCTCCATCCTGTAGGAGTAAGGTTTCTACTTACCTGACGGTCCTTATGAAGGAGCTGGTGGAGAGAGTGCACTCCCCCCCCCCCCCCCAGCTTGTCGATGCTAATGCGCGTGACGATATGTGACTGCGAAGTAAAATCTCTCGTTTTTCACACCTTACCCATCCATTGCTTTTGTTTCCCTCTCCCTTGACTCTCAGTCTGAAGAAGGTTCTTGACCCGAAACATCGCCCATTCTTTCTCTCTGGAAATGCTGCCTGTCCTGCTGATTACGCCAGCATTTTGTGTCTATCTTTGGTGTAAACCAGAATCTGCAGTTCCTTCCTACACGTAATAAGGGTGTCACTGCTACAGGGAAAAGCAGAATTTTGGGCTGGCAATAATATAAAGAACAGAATGAACATAATAAAAAGCAACCAGTGCAGCAAAAAAGCAGTAAAAGAACCATACCACATCAGAATACTTATTCATGTCTGTGAGCAGGAAGTGCACAAAGACAAGGGTAATAGTAGGGAAAGTGGTAAATAGAATCAAGTCTAAGAATAAATGAATTCTCTATAATCAGAGCAGGTTGATTGCATTCTCTGGACATTCTTCCTTGTGTGTCCTGAGAAGGAAGCTCAAGGAAGCCTATGAGTGGACTAGATTGGTTAGATGCACAGTCTCTTGCCCAGAGTAGGTGTTTCAAGGACCAGAGGACAACGGTTTAAGGTGAAGGGGAAAAGATTTAATAGGAATCTGAGGGGTAGCTTTTTCACACAAAGGGTGGTGGGTGTATGGAACAAGTTGCTAGAGGAGGTAGTTATCGCAGGGACTATCCCAACATTTAAGAAGCAGTTAGACAGGCACATGGATAGGACACGTTTGGAGGGATATGGACCAAATGCTGGCAGGTAGGACTATTATAGCTGGGAACACGTTGCCCAGAATGGGCAAGTTGGGCCGAAGGGCATGTTTCCACACAGTATCACTCTATGACTCTAACTGATCTGTCAGAATTAAAAAGATGTGAAAATGTCTGTTGGCTAATGGCAAATTCAGGAGATGTCGTGAGTCATGATCGGTAAATGATGGTTAAATGTCCAGGAATGTGACCAGGGTTCATGGGAAATATTAGAAATTGTCAGATATTGGGCATTCAGTTTCCTTTATGTCTCCTTTTGTAAATTGATCACCATTTGCAGTTCATTGTTTCTACTCCTCTTTTATGTAGATGCGTTTTTGCCAAAATGCAAGGTTCTATTTTGTTCACAGATTTGATACTGTTATAGATATTGGACAGGAGAGAGTCCGAGTAGAGTGGAGGAAATGGAGAAAGTCACTTAGCCAATTTGAAGAATTCAGAGGTGAATGCAGTTGGAAGAGAATTTTCATCCCCCATCAAGTGGACAATTCATTCAATGTGGTGACACAGGGGGTAACAATATGCATGGATTATTTGCCTACCGAGGAAAGGTCAGAAGAAGAAAGGTCAAAGGGAGCATGAAAATATGACTGACAATATGCTGGTGAAAAGCCTTTGCTTGAAGCCATTGTGTCCACAGATGCTGTCCAAGTTGATGTTCCCAATGTTCTCTAATTTTATCTTAGCTTTCCCATATCCGGCTCTCTGGAAAGGGTTTGGGTTGCAAGGTCCTGACCCAAAACATCAACTTGTCTTTTTCTCCAGAGATGCTGCTTGACCCGTTGAGTTACTCCAGCATTTTGTGTCTATCTTCAGCATAAACCAGCATCTGCAGTTCCTTCCTATACACTATAGCATTTTTCTTATCATAGTTTTGTCCAAAGAATGCAAATATCAGTTCTAATGACCACAACTGGACCATCATTCTTCAATTCATTCTGTTATTTTAAAGATAAGAAAGTATAATTGTGAACTGATTTTCTTGACTACTAAATTTCTTAAGATTGTGTGCATAGATTGGAGATCAATCGCATCATCCCTCGTTCACTGGGGCAGCCTGTTGGAGCAGGCAAAAGCTGCTGCTTCACTATCGCAAGTTGAGAGAGGAAATCCGTTTGTTGCAAAGTGGCATTCTGCTTTCTTCTCGTATGACATTTGCCGGCGTTTTCCAGAAGCAGCTTGGAGGAGATTCAAACCCACTTCCTTTTTAAGAAAAAGATGCTCCTGATTAAAGATTGTGCTTGTTAACAGCGGATGCACTTGACACAGTGTGTGCATCGACACTATCCGGTTCATGCAGTAGTTTAATCCCTCAGATGTTGAAAGTGGACTCATTGAAGCCACACTGAAGTGTGTTTGCAGCCTGATATATTGAAAGTACACTGATACTTCAGTGCCGATATACCTTGACTGAAGAAGTAACAGTAGAGTCTTATGTGTTACTGTAATTCCGGTCCTAGTCTTACCCCCTTAGTCTGGTTCAGTCAAACACCGAATAGAAGCACTGGTAATCAACTCTCTTTATTATCCAACGCAAACACATTACCTATATGATACCTAATCTAACACCGCGGGTCCGATCCTTGTATCTATTCATTCAAGCCCTTCAGCCTCGTGCGAATAGAACAACTCCAGAAGATCAGCATGGTCCCAAGATCGGCACACTCTCATGTGCTCTCCCCTCATTTATGCCTTCACGGACCCTTGCCGCGAAATACATGGGGGAGGCAACACCTACAAGCCAATCATCAATAAGGGTTACATTAATTGACAGTTCGCTAACCCAATCACAAAATATCACATAACATTGTTTCGATAGAAAGCACTTAGTGGGAAACAGTTCCATTATGCAAGGAAACATTCTACCAGGTAAAGTAAACAATTTGGGCAGGGCCCCTCTCCTTGACCAAACACGAGTAAGGGTGCAAAGACCATGCAACATAGTTATCAACGATCATCTCCCAACCAATCCTGAGCATGCATGTGCAGCAGGAACTAGCTCCCTCTGCAAAACCCTCAGACATATCATCAATTAAAGGACATCTGGACATCAACTGGTATTCAACCTCTTCCCAGGCCCCAGACACTCTGGAGCCACGATCCTCTTGGTCATTACTATTTTATTTAATTGGAGTATTGGTATTAGTATTATTGTTTCATGATTAATAATTAGTTTTGTATTCACAGCTTGCTGTTTTCCTATTTCAGCAGATTTAACTGGTACAGTAGTACACCACTGATTCACAGAACATTTACAGTTCTGAGGCTCTATCCTGACCTGAACTCGTAATCTTTCATTTCTTTAAGTTTCAAATCTGGCTTGAAACTGAAGACAAATTTCACAACTGATAAATTAAATTTCCAGCAGTAGTGCTGGAGTAACTATATTTTCAGTTGTAATTTCCAAAGATGTAGTAAATGTATCAGATTAATCACTGCAAAATATATTAATGGATAACTGTTAGCATATTTTACAGTGATTGTCAAACCATCAAGAAGTCTCGGTTCTTCCCCTCATGGGATTTTCAGCCATAAAAACACATGGGATTCAATAAAGTTGAAATTCAAGCATGGCTACTGGAAATTCTAAAATATGCTCAAAAGTAAAAAATGCTGCAGAGCGTGTTATTCAATTAAATCTGGAATAGATTGACAGTGTTTTGAATGGATCATTTCCATTTATTTTACCACTAATAATTGATCTGTTATACATCTTTCATTTTCAGAAATGTAGTAGTTGATGATTTTCTTTTTACCTATTGAAATGTGTATTTTTTAAACCAACAAATAAACTTTTCAGCTCCGATGGTGTGCGATGTTAAATATTATATATTTAAAACTTTATCTATGTTGATATATTATGTACTGTATGTTAGGTGAAACCATAGAACAGGCTGTTTTTCTTTATCCCAAACTACATCAATTGTTGCATAGCATTTTGAGCGTGGCTTGAGGCTACACTCTTGGTAAGAGAGGAAACTGTTGTAAATTTAGAAGTTTATAAGTGTAGAACTCAGGTTTCATCTTTTGTTTGATCATTCCAAGAAATGTTATGCCTTGCAGGCCCTGTTTCATTCATTCCTTCTCAACACCTCTGTCAATAATTACCATGTTCAATCCACAAAACATGAAGGCCACAAAACTCATTCCTTGTTCCCTGATTTGAATTGAATTAGCTAACACCACCCAGGGGATGTTCCTTGGCTTCAATGTGCAAGGAGGAGGAATGGGGAAATCAGTCTGTTTTTCATCTGTCGATTATAATTCGGTAAGCGCTGTGGAAATACGTGTTTGAGTGGACAGTGACAGTAAAGTAGCTGATTGCAATTGGTTCTTCCTGTGGCCTGGACAATAATATCCTCAACTAACTAAAATAGTTTGTTCACTTATTTCATTGCTCTTTGTGAGGATTTGCTGCATGAAAATTCACTACTATGCTTCCATACCTAAAAATTCTGAATATATTTCAAAATATTTGGTGGTAAAGTGTTTTGAGAGATGGAAGGTGCTGAATATGTGGAAACTTTGGATAATTTATTTACTGTTGTCGTAGCAATGAATCATTGAAGATGGGAACAGGATTAGCCCATTTGAGCCCATTCCACCATTCAATCTGATCATTCACCTAATGCCAAATTCCTACTCTCATCTCATGCCTCTTTTGCATCCATAAACAAATCTTTCTCCCAAATCTATTAATTGACAGCCTTTATATACTTTTTGTTTGTGAATTGAACAAATTAATCACCCACCGTGAAGAGAAATTTCCCTTCACCTCAGTTCTAAATCTCTTTCCCTGGAAAAGGAGAGATGATGTCAGCTACGTTTGTATTCACTGGAATTCTGACAGAGCTGGACAAAGCTGTGCCCCTTCTTTCCATCCAGAGGAAACACCTTCCCTACATCCAGCATGTTGAGCCCCTTCAGAATTTTGTAAATTTAAATAAGATCCCCATTCATTCTTCTAAATCCCAATGAATGCAAAACATTGTCACCAAAACCATTCCCTTTGCAGCATTTATGCCATCTTTGAATCAGTTGGATGATGTCTAATTTTTGTCCATCTCTGATCCAATGCAGAAATATCGTCTAAAAACATAGAAACTGTGTTTGCAGATCTGAAGTGAAGAAAATACTGAACAGCATTTGTAGATAGAGAAAAGACCTGCTATTTCAGGGGGTTGCTCTTCATTCTTCTGATGAAAGGACCTCAAGCTGAAACATCTATTCTGGTTTTGTCCCCACAGATGTTGCCTCAAAGTACAATCGTGCCCCAAATTTGATGGATTTCTTAAAAGAATATAGCCATCTGGACTTTGAAATACCCAAAATACAGTTTAAAATTTTTGTAGGGCATTGCCACATCAGCGTGAAAAAAAAATTGCTCGTTAGGGAATGAAATTGCATGCTTCTCATGTTCATGAAAATTATTGATACCCACGAAATACTCATTAATGATTTTTAACAGAGTTTCAAACATGGCATTCCTATTCATGAAATAAAACCATACTATTTATTGCCATCAATGAGATGGCTTCTATGTAAGTATATTTTTATATGAATCCTCCATTTGTTCAGTTGAGTCTTGCTAACTATGTCCTTGATTTAATTTTTTTAAATATTTAATTTTTAAATATTTCTATAAGAGAGTTATAATGCCTGTAAATTACATCTATTATCACTTAAAGATAAATTTGACTTGTAATCATGTTACTATTTATTAATATATCATTGCTAACATAATTTTATCTGTGCAGCAGATTCTAAATGTAACATTACCCTTATATGAAAATTGGAAATTTCTTGTGGGCAGAAGATAACAGAAGACAACAGTGTTACCTTGTTTTGTAATCATAAATATATTTTGCCAAATTTGGTAGGTAAGAAAAAGGATGGAGAGAAAAAGCACCAGAAAATAATTTGGCTGTTTAAAAACAATTATTTTTAATTGTTCCAAATGAAACAACATAAAATGCTACCCCATGAATTTATGTTTAAATCTATGCCCTGGTTGCCACACAACAAATTCTGACAACATTCCTGATCTAAATTGAGATGTTTATTAGTGTTGCATTTGTACTTGGTCTTTTGCATTTTCATATTCAGCTAAATCCCGTGTCTACTTCTATTTAGTCAGAATAATAAGGAATTTAACTTACCTTAGGCTTACATCTTTTTAAGTAGCTTTTATGCCATTTTAGCTTTTTCTTTCTTCAAAGCTGGACAGTGGCCATGATAACCTAATACAGAGCATCATTGTGCAGCCTCACCTCTGCTGCTCTTGACCTAGAAGATAGGACTGATTGGAATTGTTTACCTCTGATTTCTCCCTGGCAAGAATCACCAAGTTCCCCTACTTGGCACCTTTCCCAGGAATTGTACCAGCAGTTCAGAGGCTGTTATGTCTTGGCGCCCAAACTGCAGCTAGCTGCGTTCATGTGGTTATTCAGCAACTGGAGGTCAATTTGACCTGTTCAGATAAGCTGAAACAACTATTTATAGCGGGATAGAACTGGGCATGGTCAGATGAATTATTTTTCCACCGACCATTTAAAATGTTTGTGTTGTGAAAATAATCCAATAATTCACATTTTGGCTATTAGAAGTCACTTGGTTGTGTAAGTTTAAATGGACTCTAAAGGAATATAATAGTAAGATTAAACGAGAACTTACCAGTTTGAAGTTTGATCGTTATTTTATGAGGAGTAACGATGAGGGATTACGTGAAGAAGCCCCGCCTGGCGCTGGAACGGCATACTTCTAAGCAGCGGCATGAAAAACACAGAACATAATAGCCGGAGTAAGATAGTAAGGCCCAACATAGATTTAGAACCACCAGATGATCATTTATTTTATGAGGGTCGGGAGTGGAGGGCACGTAATCCCTCATCGTTACTCCTCATAAAATAACGATCAAACTTCGAACTGGTAAGTTCTCGTTTAATCTTACTATTTTACTTCGGAGTCACGTGAGTGACTACGTGAAGATTTTGAAGCTTTCTGTGTTTTTCATGTCGTAGACTCCTTCCATACGACACTCTGGCTCACACAACATAGTAATGAGCAAAATAACACATTTTTCCCCCCAAACATTGCCTCAAGTTATGTGATAAATTATTTCACATTATAAAAGAATAAAAGTAATGCCCTTTTTATTGAAAGGCAAGTTTATCACAAAATATCAATTGATATATATAATTTGATGGTATGAACAAAGCAACAATTATAGAGAACCCAACACTCCATGTCCAATCGGGACACAATGGCTGATTTCATTTAATTTAATATTTATTTTACACCCTCCTGTGGCCTTGCATCTTTGCTCGAGTGGCTCATCCTGTGCCATTCCTGTGAATGTATCTACCTCCTTAACAGAGTAATTTTCCACATTTCAGTATCTAGTTCCACTGAGTGTTATTCAATGTTTAACCATCTAGAATACATTTCTCTAGAACCATCAGTTTTACTGAACCTAATGTGGTTTTTTGTGTGTAATAAATAGTGCTGTCTCATTACCACAGAGACTCTTAGTTACTTTAACATATTTCATCAATGTTCACACACACACACACACACACAATTTAAGGCCGACAGGATATGCTTATAGATCTACCTTGGTTCCAGCTCTTCTTGGTTTGCTTTGTTTGGAAAATTCATAAACATATATGATAATGTAATCTGTATCCACATACAATTATAACGTAATATTTACAATATTTGCACTCTTATCTTGATACTAAAGTCATCAGCATTATTACTTTCAATGTTAACTTTTTTGAATCATTGATAGAACTGGAGTCCATTGCCTAAGGCAATTCAGGACTATATTGATCTCCAGACTTATGTATTGCAATTTTGGACAGATTATATATATATTTTTAAAATTTTTTAAATTATGGCCTTTCTGACTTTATAAAATTTCCCCCCCCCCCCCCCCCCCGTGCCAAAAGTTTGTGGAGCGACTAAAAAATCTTTCTAACGTAATTTTGACGGCCACCGGTATCGGAACCGGATCCGTAATCTCCCGTTCCGATCGCTCCCCTTAGGACGTTCTTTTTTAAACTCCGTTGTTTTTCAACTTATTTTTTACTTTTAAATTAGTTTTAAATTCTGGTATTCAATACCAGCCACGGAGTTTTTTAGACCCTGAAAGTGTTTTTCCCCTGCACTTACCTGCGGGCCCGTACCTATCGCTGTCGAGGAGCTGCCTCTGCAGCTCTTGCTCTGCTGTCAGCGTCGACGTAATGCCGTTCCAGCGCCAGGCGGGGCTTCTTCACGTAGTCACTCACGTGACTCCGAAGTAAAATTAGTAGAAAAGTATCAATAAAACAAAGGGTGATTTTGGTTGTTTAGGATTTAACAATATAATATGTTAATTTATGGCTCTGATTACAACCAAAATGTGGTCACTAATATTTATGAACATTTATTTATGAAACTGGAATGGCTGGAGCCCTGTTTGTGGGAATGTGTTCTTCATTTTCTTTGTGAAAAAACATGCAAAGAAACATGCCATCTGATTCCTATTCTGTGTTACTTGTTCTCTTTCTCTATTTTACATGAAGTTGATGACAATATCAGAGCTAGCAAAAAGGAAGATGTGGTTTTTAATTATAGTCGGAATTCCTAACTCTCTGAGTTAACTGTACTCTGTGACATGTATCCATTTATCTCAATTCTTTCTGTAGTTGTCTAGTTCTGACTTCACTCTAAACGGTTGTAGTGTTTGTTTCTCTCTTTGTTCCTGCACGATCATTTGCAGAGTCTGCAATTTATCTTTACTTTGAACTTCGAGATCATCAACCTGCATCCCCTGACAGGTTCATCAACAGGCATGGGATCATTGTCTGCATGTCTACTAATTGTGATTCTTCATATTCCAAAACTCAGTCTTTCTGAACTGGCATCAACATTTCTTCTGAACACCACTAAACTGTAATTCTTAGTCATTGCCTTCAATGGAAATGAAATTAAGGTGGATTTAAAATGCTCAATTGGATATTTGCAATTTCACAATCATCAAAGATTAAAATTGTTGTTTGAGTGTGCTAAAGTGTAATGATTCTGTTTAAGGTGATTAGCGAAGAAAGAAGATTCCTTTCTGATTTCATCACAAATCAATTCGTTATATATGCTGGAGTAATTTCTACTATATTTCTTCAATAAGTGGGTAGTACCACTAAATGTGCATTCGGATTTATTATCTCTGTCAAAGTATACAGTGGGACGTAGATCAGTTACAGAAACGGGTGGAGAAATGGCAGATGGAGTTTAATCAGAGCATGTTTGAGATGTTGTACTTTGGGGGGGGTCAAATGTAAGGGGAATATATATAATCAATGGCATGACCTCACCAGCATTAATATACAGCGGGATAGTGGGGTCCAAGTCCATAACTCCCTGAAAGTGGCAACACAAGTAGATACAGTGGTAAAGAAGGTGTATGCTATGCTTGCTTTCATAGGTTGCGGAAATGAATATAAGAATCAGGAAGTAATGATGCAGCTTTTTAGGGCTTCAGTTAGGCTGCATTTGGAGCACTGTGTGCAGTTTTGGTTGCTGCATTACAGGAAGGATGTGGAGGCCTTGGAAAGGATGCCAAGGAAATTTCCCTGAATTATGGCTGCATGTCAAATACTAGAGGGCATAGCTTTAAGGTGAGAGGGATAAAGTTTGAAGGAGATGTGCAGGACAAACTTTATACACATAGGGTGGTGAGTATGTAGTATGCACTGCTAGCATTGGTGGTTGAAGTAGATATGTTAGTAATTTTTAAAATACTTTTGGATAGGCATATGGATATGCAGGGAATGGAGGGTCATGTGGAGGGAGATAAGAAATGGTCTTGGCATCATGTTTAGCACAGACATTGTGGACCGAAGGGCCTGTTTTTGTGTTGTACTGTTCTATGTTCCATGTTGTATCTCCAGATACTCTTCTCAGCAGACATTGCATATCCTGTGATCTACTATAAACCTTTATGCCTGGTATGTTAAGACAGAACCATGGATCACATGATCAGTGGGCCTCCACAAGAGCGTATTACATGCTTCCAAACACATTCCCCTACCTCTTTGCACTATAGACAATATAAGCATTTTAACTCATTAAGCTTTAATGCAGACATTGAAAGAATTAATACTGCTATTTAATCAGGTCAACAAGTGAATAAACAATAAACATTTTAACAATCTGAGCACCTCCAATCCCATGACTTTTAATCATCCTATTGATCTCATGCCCACTACATCTCCCCTCTCATCCATTCATCTGACACAATCTGTTAACCCCTCCAATTACTCCTCTGATCCTACTGATTTCCTGTCCTCTCACTTTCTGATCCCCTGAACTCTAATCCCTCCAATCATCTGCCCACTATTCTTCTGATTTCCTATCCCCTACACCTCTCCTGTTGATGTTTTTCTGACTCCCTTGCTCTCCAATTCCCTCTGCTCTAACCCCAAACCTCTGTCTATCCCTTTGATCCCTGCCCTCCAGCTCCTCCAATCTGCTGTACCCTAATCCCTGCTCCCTTGTCTTCTAACCAATTCAATCCACGATCCTCTGATCCCCCCCATTCCACTATCCTAGTCGACCCTCTTTACCAGCCCTTTTAATTCCCTGTACCTTCCAAACCCCTCTCATCACCTGCCCCTTCGACCTCCACATCTCCTCATGTCTGCACCTCTGACTGTGTCATCTAACAACCAACCTTCTGCCCGCTGTTCCTTCCATCCCTTCAGCTGTAACCCCTCTGATCTTTTCTGTTCTCTTGTTCCTCCGATCCCTGTGTCTTCTCATCATCTGATCCCCAAACAAGCCACAGGCTGAGATAAACAGCTGGCGAAAGCTGCCTGAGCCTCCAGCCGTGCGCGGACCCCAAATCAAATCTGTGGCGGTTCGGAGGCACTGGCCGAGGCTGAGGCAAGCGATGGAGGGGCTGAAATATTTGTGCTGCCCAAGTGTGTGGGAACATGTCGCGCAAGCATTTGGTGCTGCAGTCACTCCTGATGCTGAGCCCAGGATGTCGGTAGATTTGTTTAATTTAGAGGGTGCCTCCCGTGAACTGGAAACACTTACTGGGCCATTTCCTACCCGAAGACCATGCCTGGAAAATGTGTAAACATGCTCATTCTACTCTCGGCTGTGAGACCCGAGTAAATCCACCGTTTTCTGATTAAGTCTCTCTTCAGGCTGCCAGTATAATTCGATAAAACAAAGCCTTTTACTGGTAAACTGTTACTCACAAAGGCGTCAGGCTAATCGGAATCCTGTGCTTTTCTCAAGGGCTGTGAAACAGCTGTCATTAAAAGTCACTGCCCCAGGCTGTGGCCTGCGCTTTGAAATGTGACCAGGTGGCTTCTCGTAATCTGCTGGCCGTGTGCCAGGTTGGGTGAATCAGATAAAATGATACCTTAAGCAGCAAGAGGTCCCAAAATAGTTCTAAGGATAAAATGTGGGCCTAAGTATTTGGCATTGCCAATAATGGCCCATGGGTTGATTCAGCAGTTAATATTTCTTGTCATCATCATGAGGGCCAAAATCACCATGTCTGAAGAAACATCTAGCTGGCAAAATGAATGGCTTGAGCTGCTAATTTCTGTTAAGAGAATGCTTTGCCTGATTAAGGACATTAACCCCCCCCCCCAACACATTGATGACAACATTAAAAAATAATTGAACGACATAGGAGCCTGCTAAGGACTGGACAAGCTAGATGCAGGAAAAATGTTCCCAATGTTGGGCGAGTCCAGAACCAGAGGCCACAGTCTTAGAATAAAGCTGAGGCCATTTAAGACTGAGGTGAGAAAAAACTTTTTTCACCCAGAGAGTTGTGAATTTGTGGAATTCCCTGCCACAGAGGGCAGTGGAGGCCAAATCACTGGATGGATTTAAGAGAGAGTTAGATAGAGCACTAGGGGCTAGTGGAATCAAGGGATACGTGGAGATGGCAGGCACGGGTTATTGATTGGGGACGATCAGCCATAATCACAATGAATGGCGATGCTGGCTCGAAGGGCCGAATGACCTCCTCCTGCAGCTATTTTCTATGTCTATGCTTTTGTCTATATCTAGAATGCGTGTCAAGAGTTATGGGGAGAAGGCAGTAAAATGGGATTATGAGACAGAAATCAGCCATGATTGAATGGTGGAGTAGACTCGTTGGGCCGAATGGCCTAATTCTATTCCTATAACGTGAACTTGTGAAATTGTGAAAGACTGATCCTGAATTCTGACTAAAAAGCAAACTGGTGGAAGAACTCAATGGACCAGGGCGCATCTGTTGAGGGAAATGGTCAGGTCCCTTTTACAGACTAAAAAATTCAAGTGTTACCCACGTCCTCCTCAAATATCAGCCTGTTCAGAACTCACCCACCCACATCCTGTCTAAATCATCCATTATCCCATTTTTAGCACTTACATTGGCTTCTTGTCTTTTAATACACTGGCTTATAATTTGCTGCAAAAAATAGCAATCTTAAGGGTGTCTCCTACTGTAGATGGGATGAGTATTGCTGGCTGGGGTTGCCAGTTTTCATCAGAACTGTCACCATTAAGCTAACAAAATCTTAGGAAGTTCTGCACTTTGTCTGACCACTGTGATCTTGTCTCCTAATTCTGAGGTGCAGAGGGCCCATGAGATTGATCGTGTCAATCCAGCCTGGTTAATGCAATGCCGAATCTGGGAACTTGCTTGAGAGAGTGTGCAGGGCTTTGGTTTAACAGTTCATCTAAAAGTCAACACAACCGAATGTGCTGCACTAGAGTGTCAGCTTGAAGGGACCAAATCTACGATCTAATGGTCATCTTGAGGTCAAATATTACAGCAAAGCCAAGAGTGGACTAATATAGTCATGTGTTGCAGCCAAGGAGACCAGTGGAGTGGGGGGTCGGGCATTGGACTTTGTCATAGTGATTGAAGACAATGATTGTGGTCTTTCTGGTATCTGACAAGAAAATTTAGACTTATCCAGTGCTGGATGTCAGACAAGCAGAGACAGCTGGGGAGAGCTGAATATTATCATTGTGTCCTCTTCAATTGCTTCATCAATGACCTTCCTGCAATTGTTAAGTCATAAGTATGGATGTTTGTCATTGACTCTACAATGTTCAGCACTATTTGTGATTCCTAAGATAATGATTCAGTCCATATCTAAATGCAGCAAGACCTGGACAATATCCAGGCCTGGACTGATTTGAGATGTTTGCCCCATGCAGGCACCAGGCAATGACACTATCCAACAAGAAACAAAGCAGCTAACGTCCCTGACATTCAATGGCATCACTATCGCTGATTCGTCCACTATTAAAATCCTGGGAGTTGTCATTGACTAGAAACTGAACTGGAGTAGCCTTGTACAGGTTGATGAGGGCGGAGTCATAGCCACTGTCAATATGGATTTCAGTAAGGCCTTTGATAAGTTTCTGTATGGCAGGTTGCTCTAATTTTGTGAACTGTTTTGAGTCACACAGCAATTTACTAATTACAGGCTATAAAGTTCAGCAGTGCACCTGGAGAGCAGAGTTGGTGATAATATAATGGAAGGGTATAAGATGGAAACATTTACTGACTTAACATTACCAAAGGCAGTTATCACTGTGGTGTTAAGTTTGAGACCAGTAGTCTAATGATGCTATCAGCACTTTATACATGTGTTTGGAGAAAACTATGATCAGCTTTGACTGGAACATATTCTGTGCAACAGTTTTGAGATGAAAATGTTTAAATAAAAGGAATCTGTGTGGAAGAAATCCTGCGCTTCTGTCCAGCAGTGTTTTAGCTATTCCTTAAAGATGAAAAAAGGTTGGGTTACAAAAGTTGATAGAAGACTTGAAAGTTTGAGGATCTGCCATTACTCACACAGTGTCAGCCTATCGGATTAATAATATTACATTAATTTAAGGCTGCTTGTTATGTTGGGTTAGCCTGGACAAAAGAGAGACTAAAACCCCTGTCTCACGTTGCGAGTCGACCCACGAGTGACCCCGAGTTTAAAACAAATGAAACTCGTGGTAATCACGTACAATTAATGTAGCGGGAACGTCGGAACTCGTGGACGCAACTTAGCGACTTGTGGCGCTAATGGCAGGTACCCGGGAAACTTGTTAACTCTTGAAAAACTTTAAACATGCTTAAAGATTTCCACGAGTAAAATTTACTCTTAAAGTTAAAATTTGAAACATTTAAATTTGTTGTAAGAACGTAGTGAGTTTACCGTAGTGACTCTTGAGTCTACCTCTGGGCACTCTTTAACTCAGTGGGACAGGCAGCATCTCTGGAGAGAAGGAATGGGTGACGGGATGACATTTCCAAAATTCTGCTGTGTCTTTGTGTTACTCCAGCACTGTGTGTTCACTTTTTATCAACCAGCATCTGCCCTTTCTTGTGTATGACATTATTTGTATCCGTGGCAGTTGATTGTCGCTCCCTTCAGTTTCCCAGGGGGTCGGGACCGGACTGGTGTTGGGAGGGAAAGGTGGGGGGGGGGGGCGGGGGTGGTTGGGGTGACTTAGTACGGGAGACAAGTGTACGAGAGGTGTACTGACTGTGGGCAGACACGTTGGTAGTGATTGCCCATGGGGTTCACTGTCAAGGACTTCATAATGCAGAGAGCATTATAAACAGAGCGATTAACCCTGGAAAGGGGGGAGACTTCTCTCTGAGTTGGACCCAGGAAACTGAATGTTTCACGTAGACTTAATATTTTCTTGAGGTTATTAACGACAGATAAATGGATGGGAAGGGCTATGGGCCATATGCAGGCAAATAGGACTACCTCAAGACGCCAACTTGGACGGCACGGCCAAGCTAGGCTGAAGGACCTGTTTCCGTGTTGTACAGCACCATGACTATGGCCTATCCAGTGGGATTGACATGTTTTGTATTTTCCTTTCTAAAGATGCAGTGTATTTTGGTGACTATTGCACACTATAGACCAGAAGCGCCTTCAATATCCAGAGAGAAGGGATGGGCGGGTTAGCTGAGCAGGGTTGTTTGCAGTTGCAGAGGGAGGGGGAAAGGGCGGTACAGTTTCCAGTCTCGGCTCCTGTTGCACCGAGCGTGTGGACGGGTGGCTTGATTGGTGGCGGCCTATGGTGTGGCAGAGCCTGCTGACTCCCATCCCTCCCCCACCCCCCCCGGTCCGGGGCCACACTGGGAGAGAGCCCCCGAGCACCTGTCGCGGGGCGACTGGCACTGACCTGCTGGCGTCCCCGACGTGAAGACGGTGCGAAGCCCCCGTGCCCGGTGCAATGGGCGGGGAGCTGGCGAGGGGAGGGAAGGGGTCACACACATGGCCGGGAAGCTGAGGGGTGGGGGTGGGTCTGGCGACAGACAGGGCCAACAATGAGATGGAGAAAGACAGAAACACCGACGTGCAAAGGAGACCTACAATAGCGCATGTTCTCTTTCGCGTTATGGCGGGTGATTGTCGCCTGCCCGCTGTTTCTGACGCTAAAGCTTTGGGATTGTTGCCCTTTGTGTTGGCGTGGAGGGGGAGGGGGTTAATGTGCTGTTTGATCGCCCCCTGCTATCCCAGCGACAGGGAGGCACAGCGGCTTTTGAGACTGGTGGGCAACCACTACCAAAGGGTCTGCCCATACAGTCAGTGCACCTCACCTGCACTTGTCTCCCATACAAAGTCACCCCAACCTCCCCCCACTTCCTTCACCCCCCCCCCCCCCACCCCCCACCTTTCCCTCCCAACTCCACTCCAGTCCCATCCCGACCCCCTGGGAAACTGATGGGAGCGACAATCAACTGCCACGGATACAAATAATGTCATACACAAGAAAGGGCAGATGCTGGTTGACAAAAAGTGAACACACAGTGCTGGAATAACACAAAGATGCAGCAGAATTTTGGAAACGTCATCCCATCACCCATTTCTCCAGACATGCTGCCTGTCCCGCTGAGTGACCATACTGAGGGAATTCCCACGTATATGAAGCAGAGGGAAACGTGAGTTCTACACGGCTCTGCCCGACTTTTGAGAATGGATTCGGTGGTTTGTACCCACTCCCCCTCCCTGCCCACCCATCCACCCACCAAGCCAGCCAGCCGGACCCCTCCTTGTTACAGCGGCGGAAGCGACATTTCCAAGAGAATGGGGCAGAGAGCTGGGGCAGGGTTGGGATGGGAGCAGGGCAGATGAGGCGCACAAAAGGAACAAACAAGTTGATGGCTGCAAGGGGCAGGCGGCAAAGGTCTTGTGCCCCAGTGAGGTAGACCGCTCTTCCCTCTGGCACTGGACAGTGCGCATTTTCCCTTTGTAGGTCATATCAAAAGATGCGGCCGTGCTGAATTCTATCTTTAACTCAAAGCCGCAGGATGGAGCTGTCTTCTTTAACACTGTTGCTTCGCCGCCACCTCCTCCTTGCTGCACAATGGCAGTGAGTGCGGGGCTGAGATCCTGCCTATTTTGTTTAAGTTCTGAAATTGAATAACTTTCAATACTGAATCAGAATATACTTACTGTATGAGATGCTGTCCAGCTCCTCTATTTGATACTTAAAACAGACCTTCATTCACGGTTGGCTCAAGAGTAACCTGGGAGAGGAACTTGGTAACTCGGGAGAGGAACTTGGTATATCGCAGAAATGAGAAGTAAACGGCAAACTTAGACATGCACGTGGGAACTCGTTTAAATTCGTGAACATAAAC
Organism: Okamejei kenojei; assembly: GCA_035221665.1. Taxonomy (NCBI): domain Eukaryota; kingdom Metazoa; phylum Chordata; class Chondrichthyes; order Rajiformes; family Rajidae; genus Okamejei; species Okamejei kenojei. The sequence continues at coordinate 40,559,133 of CM069140.1, forward strand.
TTGGAATCTCGTGGACAACCACGAATGTGATTTTTTTTCTTTCACTCGGGATCACTCATGGGTGGACTTGCACCATGAGAGAGGGCTTTTAAAAAAATATATAATGTAATTCCTTAGTGGTGATTCTTCTTGTGAAATAAAAGTCATTTTTGCATTCAGCAAAGCACTTTGCATTTTCTAATTATTGATGAACAGTATTTAAAGGATTTTTACTCCAGGCAAGAGTTTAAAACTATCAACAAGTAAATTTACTCAATAAGAATTGCCTGGCCTTTTTGAAAGTTGAACTATTGTATAATGATCTTAAACCCTAAAAGGCCTGTCCCACTTGGGTGTCATTTGCGCGTAATTTACGCAACATCGTGCCGCTCATGTGATGAGTGCATGGTGCGCATTACGCGCGCATGATGCGTGGTGACGTAGGCAGTGACGTGTGGTCGTGCGCGGCGCCCCAGGATTTTGGGATGTACAAAATCTTTGCGCGTCATCTGTGTGACACGCAAATGACGCCCAAGTGGGACAGGCCTTTAAGTAACCTGAAAAATGACAGTGGTCTCATAGACTCATAGAGTTATACAGTACATAAACAGGCCCCTTGGTCCATACCTATGAGAGCTTTATAAATATCATTATAAATACATTTATTGGAACAAGTGAAAAAACAGGCCTTTTCATCTTTTCTCGTAACATTTTTCACAGCTAACCATTCAGAATAATTTTCTTTGATGTGGTACCTTTGACAGTGGTATTGAGGAGAGCAATGTATAAAATGATGTGGTGCATGATCATATCAAATAATCTAGATATTCAGCCTGAAAAACAGCAGTATCATGTGGCAGATCAGAACATAGTCTCACTTGAACAGATCTCAAATGCTTTCCTGTTGCCTTCATAATTTACCCATTTAGTGTCCTTTTTATTTTTGTCTCACATCTCTCTCTTCTTTGTTTGCAGGTGGGCGGAAGTTGGTGAAATATGGTTTTGTTGTGGGTGGATGCACTGACGATGTTTCCAAGCCTTCTGAGAGAACTGCAGTGGAAATCAGCCCAGGTGGCTCCCTTCCTATCTTCTCTCTTTCTTACTCATGCTTTCCCACCACCCCCTTGCTCTCAGCAGTTCTCCAACCTCTTCGCCTTTCCATAACCCATTACATTTCTTTAATGATTGGAGCAGAATTAGCCCTAACCCTATTCCCCTGCCTTCTCTCCATAACCCCTGACACCCATACTAATCAAGAATCTATCTATCTCTGCCTTAAAAAAATATCCATTGACAACCGCCACAGCCTTCTGCAGCAACAAATTCCACAGATTCACCACCCTCTGACTAAATAAATTCCTCCTCATCTCCTTCTTAAAAGAACTTCCTTTAATTCTGAGGCTATGACCTCTGGTCCTAGACTCTTCCACTAGTGGAAACATCCTTTCCACATCCACTCTATCCAGGCTTTTCATTATTAGGTAAAGTTTCAATTTCCTATCACCCCCTCATCTTTATCATTATCCTACCTCTTCCTTTTTAAGCAACTTATTCAATAGCACTTGCCTTCCTTCATTCAGTGGCCTCATCCGAAAATACTCTTGCAGTTCCCGTTTCAAACTTAGTCCCCTCAAGGATGGGTTCGATATAGCCTCCAACATAACAGCTATATCAGTATATAAAGTCATTCATATCAAAAAATCACAGATGCATAAACAAACAAAAATCGATGGTAAGCCATAGAATGATTCACAGAGTAGGGAGTAAAGTAGCTCAGCAAAATTGATGGTAGTTCAAGGTAGTTCGTAAAAGACGATAAGGAATCCGAGAGATGAAGGTTTATTGTAAGAACTCGAGAATGTGCCTTAGAAAACCTGTTGGAGACATGAATGATGGGTGGATGGAAGGTGAAAGTGGCAGAGGGAAGATGAGATTGCACATGAACCAGTATCAGAAAAATAGGGTATAATGGTAAAGAAAAGAGCTTTGAAAGAGAGGAAATTAAACATGAGTATGTCTTGAGGAAAAAGAGAGGCTGATAGAGGATCTGCAACAGGTTAGGATATGGGAAACTGAATTTTGGATGAATTGGTTAATAAGGAGTGTACTAGGGATCTCTGGAGTAGTCAAGTCTTGCAATGACAAAGGATGGATAAGAATTGTGGCAACAGGTAAATGAATGGAAGTGAGTGAGGTTACAGAAGAAGTATGTTCTGCCCTTACTCAAATAATATGTTGATATTGAGGTATGATTAGAGTCAATAATAGGAGAGGAGGTGAACATTGGTAGATAATATTAATGGTGACATTCAATAGCTTGGTACTAAGTTTAATTTGTGACTTGGCATGATTAAATACTGATAAACAATTCAATAATACTCAAATAACAAGGGAAGCAAGTGGTATTGTGGAGAACAATAATCTGATATTATGGTAGAGTGGGATTCATGGTGAATTCTCAGTTCCCACTTACTCCGCTAAAAATCTAACCTTTTACTTTTTTTGCTTCCAAAGGATTACTGCCTTTCTTTGCCGACTATACTTTTTGTAGTCTCAACCTTCTCTTTAGTTTTTGCTCAATTTACCCATTTTGCCATCAATGCCTGGAACTGTTTTGAAGCAGTCATTACTCAATACTGGCAGATGAAGTCAGAGGCTATATTATAGACAGGAACTCTGTGCCAATTTAAATACAGGGGATCTCTACTATCCTTTATAAACAAAGTAAAAATATTCCATTATATTTATTCATTGATTTTCAGAACTATTGAATCATGGCAAAAGTTCATATAGTACGCTATTGTATCATGTACCAAGATACAATGAAATGCTTTGTTTTGCAAAAATCAAGTAAAACATACTCTACATAAACACAATCGTACGCACGTACAAGAATGCAACAATTGTAGTGGGAAAAATAGTAGATTGCTTCTGAGGCAATACATAGAGATTCTCCACATTTCTGCACCTTTCAAGTATCAAGTTCTGAAAAATAATGAAAAGTAAGGGAAAGAGTGCAAATTGCAACAAGGACATGGTGTGCTCAAGAGTAGTCGGCATGGATTTGTTAAAGCAGGATTTTTTGAGAAAGTAATAGGAGTGTTGAAAAGGGTAATGTATTTAATTTACATGAACATGAGCAAGGTTATTGACAAGGTCCCATATGCCAGGCAATGTGACGTTGGATTCCACAGTTATCTCGGTGACAGGAGATATTGATGATGGTTAATGGTTTTTTGATAATTGGAAGGCTGTTACAATTGGGCTTCCACAGGACGGTATTAGTTTCAGAAAATTATCCAGGGCAGAAGCGGGCCCTTCTGCCATTGTGCGCATGCTGATAATAAGGAAGAAAATCCTTCTTCACTCGTCACATTTACTGTCATTTGCTCTTCTCTGCCTGGCGATTCAACAATTCTTCCAGATATTTAATTAGTTAGCCACTGTAGTTAGTTAGAGATGCTGGACTTACGTTAAAAGAAAAGACTGGCAGTGAGAGAACATTTTGGAGGCAGCAATCGTAATTCATTTGGACATAACACAGTTATGAAAAAGGACAAAAATAGACTAGAAGTAAGCATTAAAATTGGGCTGAGATAACTTTGCAAAATGAACTGGAAACAACTATTGAAGATAAGTCATAAGAAGCATCCAGGATAGATGCTTCTGGATCTATCAGAATCCAGAAGCATCCAGAAGATCTATCAGAATCAATCAACCACTTTATAATTGAATGCTAATGACAGAGAGATCTCGGAATGCATCTCTACAGATTCTTGGAGATAACTAGACACTTAAATAAAGTGATCAAATCATTAATAAAATAATGCATAAAATGTCCTTTAATGCCTGAGGTATAGTATACAAAAGCAGAGAGATCATGCTGGAACTGTATAACAGTAGAGTACAGGGTGGCAAGGTGGCACAGCAGTAGTGTTGCTGCCTCACAGCGCCAGAGACCCAAGTTCAATCCTGACTATGGGTGCTTGTCTGCACAGAGTTTGTACATTCTCCCTGTGACCTGCATGGGTTTTCTCTGGGATCTCCAGTTTCCTCCCACACTTCAGTTTTTTAAGTTAATTGGCTTGGTATAATTGTGAATTGTCCCTAGTGTGTGCAGGATTGCGTTAGTGTGCAGGGATCGCTGGTGGGTGTGTACTCGATGGGCTGAAGGGCTTGTTTCCGTGCTGTATCTCTAAACTTAACTACTGTCAGATCGTATAATCTCAATAATATTCTTTCACTGTTAAACAGAGACTTTAGACTTTTGATAATAATGAATCAAAAGTTACTGGTTCAAACTCTTCTGCACATTTTACATTTTTGGCTTAACATCTATTGGGCAACTTGTACAGTGCTTGGATGAAGTGCAAAAATAGTGGAAACAATATTAAAGTAGCTAGGTGTGTCATCTTTACTGTAGGAGATCACAAAAATATCAGGTACTCATAAAGATTTTTCAATGAAACATATATCCAAATACCAAATTTAGGAAGCACTATATGGTGAGTTATTGTTTAATTATATTCTGAAATCCTAGTCCAGTGCAATAACCACACATCTTGTTAGTGGTTTGGCTACCATAAAAAACTCTGTTCCTCATTGTGAATGTTTGTTTTGTTTCCAGCTGATTTATTATTTTACTGATGTCTACTGATGCCTTTGGTCTGCTGTTGCACTAAGCGTCCAGCTTAACTTCTCTAAATTACTTTCTAAATCCAAGGCATTATGCTTGCGTCACTCAAAAGGCTCCTATTTAATAGTGAGCATAACCCAATTTGAAAAGTGACTTTAAAAATAAATTGCAAAGACTGGAATAAGTTACAATTTTAATAGATTTGAGCAATGTATTTTAAAATCATGGTAACAACATTAGATTTACACTAATTGGATTTTGCTTTCAACCATTCAAAGTTGTGAAGGACCCACAGGAATCAAAAAGTTCAGAGATAAATTGGCTCTCCCTTAGTCACAATAGAGCAAATGTACTTTTTTTTAATGAGTCAACAGCACTGGAAATTGCCAGGGAGATGATTTAGTCTGAGCAGTACTTCCAACTAAATAACAAACATGTTTACAATCTTGTTGTAAGTTATTCAGTGAGAGAAATCCTCCTGCTCTGTACTTATTATCTGCTGTGATTATTCTTGTTCCAAGCCACTCAAGCCGTGGTATTATGTTATCTGTATTTTTTGCGTTTTTCTAGGTTCAATTACTTTACAGCTGGCCAAGGCACTCTGTGTACTTTCAAGTCCTTTGGTCATGGGCGCCCTGTTCCTTGAAATGAAGCTTCTTTTAACCTTTCAAGCAACCCTGATACGTGGAAAATTTCCTTGGTCTAAATCAACAGTTTGCACTTTCTGCAAAGCAGTTCACAGTGGTTTGTTTGCATCTGCTTGCAGATGTGGATGGAGGTTTGGGATGTTCAGTTTAGTTTAGAGATACAACGTGGAAACAGGCCCTTTGGCCCACCAAGTCTGTGTCAACCGACAGTCACCCATACACTAGTTCCATGTTATCCCAGTTTCGCATCTACACACTAGGGGCAATTTACAGAACAAATTAACCCACAAACCTGCACGTCTTTGGGTTGTGGGGGGAAACTGGAGTACATGGAGAAAATGTACAAACCCCATAAAGCTAACACCGATAGTCAGGATTGAACCCGGGTCTCTGGCGCTGTAAGGTAGCAAGTCTACTGCTGTGCCACTGTGCTGCCCAAAATAGTTTGCACAAGGGTTGTGAGCGCAGAAGTCCTAAACCTTTATAGAGCTGATGCCATTGCCATTCCAACTGCTGGAACCCTAGGGAACACAAAAATATCTTCAGTTTTCCAACAATTACAAAAAGCTGCCCACTGAACCTGCCCCAGACTAGATCAAATGCAAGATCTGTTTTTCCATTTATATGAATGGAGAAGAATGGCTGGAAAGGAAGAGGGGTAAGTTAAAGATAATCTACATTTTTTAATTTAATTGTGTGGAATAAAATGTATTTAATTGCTTTTAATTTTTCCATTAAAATAAAAGTTTCAAATATTTTAAAAAGCATGTTTAATTTTTTATGGCTCTTTGTCTGTTAATAAATGTCAGAGTTAAGCTTCTGGTAACATTTGCAGTTAATTTAGTTTGGGGTGTAGCTCCATTCTTAGCCCCCCCTCGGTAATGGCTGACCGGGTGTCTCCTGGGTGTTATTCCCTATATGGAGGATGCCTGTGCGTGACTTTGTTTAATGTGGGGAGACTGGTGCACAGACAGACAGCCCACGGTCCTTAACAGACCTGGGTCAGGATCAGTGGCAAGTCCAAGACGACCGGAGACCCTTTTCTGCTGCAGCCTTCATCTGCATTCCCAGCTGTTGTGACGCTCCACTAAAGTCAGCCATCATTCTCCGTCTGTTCCACCGTTGAGGTCTTGGTTGGATTGCTCTTTGTCAGAGACCTCCCCCTCGACCTTACTGCCATGGGTGACCCCACCAGGAGCAGAGCTCCTGACGGCATCGCTCTCAGGATCTCAGGTCCACACAAGCTTCTCCACCACGATAAGGTGACAATCCATGGAGAAGCTCCATTGGCTTGTGATTATTTGTGATTACTGATGAAGTTGGAGTCAGCTTTGCTTAGGAGAGATTGGTGCCGGTGTGCAAAATCCAGGTAAGTGCAGATGTAGTGGGGTTGCATTTTGCCAGATAATCCCAACAACTTCCAGGCCTTTATCTTGATGCCTGAGCAAATGGGGAAAATATTTACTCTGGAGTGGTTGCGTAGATGATATTTATTACACATAACACAAAGTACTCAACATATTTGCACATGCACTGGAAATAAAGGATCTTGGAAATTTTACAGCACAGGGAAGGACCAATGTAAGCTCTTTGAAAGAGCAGAATGATTTAGAATCACACAACATAGAAGCAGGATCTTCAGTCCATCGGTGCAAAAATTTACATTAATCCTATGCTATTCGCATTTTTCTTTCCCTTCATTCCCACACTCTTTCCCTTCATTCCCACACACAGCATTTTTCCAACATCCCTGTAGTTTAGTCCACTTCAAGCACATGTAACTGCCTTTTGAAAGTTCATGTGATATTAATTTTACCTTTTCTTTTTTGAATCTCTCTGTTTGAATTGTTCAAATGGAGCACACTGCAGTGAAAGGCGATTCCAGTAAGTCACCCCTGCAATGCCCTTTGCAGCCACTGCAGCATGGGTTAAGAGCAACTTATTCTCAAACCTCAAACAGGGAATAGTGCAGGAGGAGTGGACGAGCTGAGTGAAGGAGAGGGAAGCTTGAAGAAATAACAATGAGTAGGAGTTGGCCGTGAACCGTGGTTCCGAATGGATCTTGCAGTGTTTAGCGATTCAAACTGAAGAAGATCCTGGACTTCCTTGCAGATGATTGTAATGTAGAAATCTGGGACATCCTGACAAATTCAGGGAAGCCACCCCGTCAGTACACCATGCGACTGGACGGGAGTCCACATGTAATGCGGCGCTGAGCCCAGTTTTGGTGGGACTCCCATTCCTCTGATTAGATCTTGCCCCAGCTTTCAGACCGCATTAATTTCAGGGAAAATAGTTAGGGGGTCTAAGGGTTACCTTCTTGAAATTATTTACTTTTACTTAGTGTTTAATTATTTCAAAGCTCTTTTGTATATATATTTAATTAACTTTATTGACCTGTTTTTAAAGTTGACTTACTCCATTTATAGTAGTTTGGGTCTGAATGTCAGAGGCATACAAGTAAGTAAGTAAGTTTATTGGCCAAGTATTCACATACAAGGAATTTGCCTTGGTGCTCTGCCCACAAGTAACAACATGACATACAGTGGCAGTTACGAATGACTCAGAAAACACTAAACATTAATAATAATAAAACATTAGTGATAAAACACCATTGATCAAACATGTGAACCAACAAAATACCAGATCAAAGGGAGGCTACAGATTTTTGGCTGTTCAGTAGAGCAACTACTCATGGATAAAAACTGTTTTTATGTCTGGCTGTGGAGTCCGGAGTCGCCTTCCAGAAGGAAGTGATTCAAAGAGTTTGAGGCCAGGGTGAGAGTGGTCAGAGATGATCTTGCCCGCTCGCTTCCTGGCCCTTGCAGTGAACAGTTCATCAATGGAGGGAAGATTGCAGCCAATAACCTTCTCTGCTGATCGGACGATTCGCTGCAGCCTCCAGGTGTCGTGCTTGGTGGCTGAGCCAAACCAGACCATGATGGAGAAGGTGAGAACAGACTCTACGATGGCTGGGTAGAATTGGACCATCATTGCCTGTGGCAGATTGTGCTTCCTCAGCTGCCATAGGAAGTACATCCTCTGTTGTGCCTTTTTTGACTGTGGAGTCGATGGTAGCCCCCCACTTAAGGTCCTTGGAGATGATGGTTCCCAGGAACTTAAAAGACTCCACTGATGTGACTGTGGTGTTGTTGATGGTGAGTGGGGTGAGGGGAGGGGGAGCTCTCCTAAAGTCTACAATCAATTCCACTATCTTAAGAGCATTGAGCTCCAGGTTGTTGCGATGGCACCAGGACGCCAACTGTGACACTTCCTGTCTGTAGGCAGATTCTTCCCCATCCTGGATCAGTCCAATCAGGGTTGTGTCATCCGCAAACATGAAAAGCTTGGCAGAGGTGTCTGTGGAGGTGCAGTCGTTGGTGTAGAGAGAGTAGAGGAGAGGAGAGAGTACGCAGCCTTGCGGTGCTCCTATGCTGAGTGTTTGCGGGTCCGAGATGTGCTTTCCCAGCCTCACATGCTGCTTCCTGTCTGTCAGGAAGCTGGTGATCCACTGACAGAGGGGTTCAGGCATAGTCAACTCGGAAAGTTTGGAGTGTAGTAGCTGTAGCTATAAAAATGTTATAAAAATCATGCTTTGCAGCTGTCAAAGGTTGTTCCTGAGCAAGCGTATCCACACCAAGCTACTGTAACCATGTTACATGGATGTGTGGGAAGAAAGTCACCCACATCTGGCCCAGGTACGTATGTTCACAGGTGGTGATTCCAGGCATTGGGACAAAACCACCATGACCCTGGTAATTGGAGTAAATTTTATCTTTGGGTAATTGAGTAAGATGGAGCATTTTGAAATGACTGTCCAAATTGCACCATGCCCAAATCATCACCATGATTTATGTTCTACTGCAAAAGTTCAAGGGTTCTCAAAGAATCTCGGTAGATGTGTGCTATTCACGGCACCAAGTGTATCATTGTTTAGTGGCACAGGTTTTCAATAGTTCCCTTATTCTGCAGCCCAAGATGGTTCCTGTTTGGTGCAAAAAGACCTGCATGAGAAAGCCATTCAGAAATGTGTGTTAGCTGCTAAATGCTAAATGCTGCCTGATAAATAGAGGAACTGAGAGTAAATGAGGGAGAAATGTGTCTATCTCAAGAAATGAGCTATGGTGGGATTATCCAGCACGTTCCCAAATAATGTCGATAAATAAGCATATAGTTAACACTACAAATAGTTCAATCTCACCATTTGTTTTTCGGAACTATCTTTGAAGCACGCAGGCAAATGCAGAGATTCAAATGCCAAGTCCATTTAGCTGCAAACTTAGCTGCAACTAAAATCTAAATCTATTGTCCTGTTTTTACTTTAAAGTTGTGCCAACAAAACAGCCTTCCAACATGCCTTACTCTTACTCAAACATGTTGGGATAGAGGGTGGGCAGCTCAGATCCCTTCTCTGCAATTCTGCAATAGGCGGCATGCAAGCACAGCGGTAGAGTTGCTGCCTTAGAGTGCCAGAGGCCCAGGTTTGTACAGAGTTTACTGTACGGAGTTTGTACGTTCTCCCTGTGACCATGTGGGTTTTCTCTGGGTGCACGGGATTACTCTCACACTCTAAAGACAGTATTTAGAGGTTAATTGGCTTCAGTAAAGATTGTAAATTGTCCCTAGTGTGTATGCTAGTGCACACTAGGGACACAAGTGTACGGGATGACCACTGGTTGGTGTGGACTCAGTGGGCCGAAAAGCCTGTTTTTGCGTTGTATCTAAACTAAACTAAACTAAATTCAAATTTCTATTAAATGAATACTACCTAGCTGGTTGCAAGAGAAAGTAATGAGTTATGAGAAGCAACAATGAAAGGGAGAGGGCCCAATGTCAGCAGCCTTTATATAAAATTCTCTTGTGAACCGGGATGAAGCATCGGGAAATCCTGCTGCATTGAAAAGGTGTAGGAATAGGAATTCATTCACAGAATGCCCGCTGTGCTAAACATTTCCTTGCAAAATCATCATGGAGCATGATTGATAATTATTGAATAGGCAATAAAGTTCATAATTTTCCATCAGGACCCCCTGTACATTGGACACAACAATGCACTGAGTTATGAAATTCAATGGTGCATGAAGACACCGCCAGCTTCCTTCCTCAGATCCTTGTGTTCTTCAAACTATTGAGAGAGAATAATTGGGATTTACAAAAATGTTGAAATACAGAAATAGGGAAGCACAGCCATGAAAACACAAACGTTTTGTCAAAATCCAGTAAAACTAATGCTATGAAGGACATTCCAGTGAGAATTTCTCCTATACACTTTGAAAAAAATAATACCATTTGAAGCTAGAATTGCGGAATGTGCAGTTGATTTCAAGTGAGAAAACAGGAGATTCTGCCATGAAGCACTTTCTGTTTATTTTGACAACTTGCAACTATTTTTGGGCCAGCAGGAGAGGACTTTCACATCAAGGAGAAAAATCTTTGGTGTAAATATAGTGGTGAATATACAGATTCATTCCTTGCCCAATTTTCCAGCTTATGCTAGCACATTAAGTGCTTATGGGACACAGCTGACCAGAAAAAATAACCCACTCTCCATCTGTTTGATTAGGAGGAAGTGGTGCAGAAAATATCTCAAGAATAATAGAATTTTCAAAGCGATGCAAAGTCTGCAGAATAGAGAAACTCAACCTATAACAGAGAGGTCATTAGCATTACGATGTGCGAAATGGGATCAGGAGTGGGCTATTTAAGGGCCTGTCCCACTTAGGCGTCATTTGCGCGTCACGCAGGTGGCGCATGAGGATTTTGCTAATCCCAAAATCCCAAAATCCTGGGACGCCGCGCGCTACCGTATGTTACTGCCTATGCCACCACGCGCCATGCGCACGTAATGCACATAATGCGTGCGTAATGCACACTATGCGTGCGCGTAGTGCGTCGTGACATGTAAATGATGCCCAAGTGGGACAGGCCCTTTAGCCTCTTGTACCTGGTCTGCTGTTTAACAAGATCACCTCATGTAATCTCCTGCCTGTTTCCCACAACCTTGCGTCCCCTCTTTTTCAAAAATATGTTCCTTTCAGCTTTAAAAATATTAATGAGTAAGCAATGTTCCTTTCAGCCATGAAAATATGAATGAGTCAGCAACCACAGGCCCCTGAGGCAGAGAATTGCACAGATTCTGAGCCTTGTGAACTTACCTCAGTTTGATCTTACGTCCTCTCATCATCCTGAGTTCCAACCCACCATGGGAAATTTCTCATTGCATGCATCCCATCATTGCCTCCTCTCCAGATCACCATCTAGTAAAGAGTTAGTGTGTACATGAAACGATTTTCTGATTTTTTAAAAAGCAACTGAATGACAGAGCTGCAGGTTTGAGGATGTTCCGATGAAGTTGCAAGAGCTGAAACAATAACTCTTTTTGTTCCACAGGTGCTGCCTGATCTGCTGAGTGTTTGCAAAAGTTTCTGTTTTCATTTCAGATTTCCAACATCTACAGTTCTTTTTAGATTTTCATTGATAGAAAGATACCTGCAATAGTACTTCACTCTTTATGATCTTGTGACATTGTTAACACATTCAATGTCTTATTAAATTCCTATGATGTACAGACGCAGTTGTAACCTAGGATAAATTGGCAGACAACTTGCACACAGCAATCTCACAAATAGTGCTAGCATTGTGTTCAGTATCTCTGTTTCACTGATGCATATACTGTATATATATTTTCAAATGGTAGTAATAAAGTTGCTGTGTCCGCAACAAGTCTTTAGTAAATATGGGAACTTATGTTAATGAGATCACAAGGATTGGTGACATTTCATTTGCAAATAAATGTAAGTTCCTGGAAGCATTTCTGGGATGGAGGAAAGGGCATCATCAGGGATTTGATTGTGCAGGACAAGCCTCCTTTATTAGATTGGAATGAATTTGTCTCTCAGCCTTCTATCAGCTGCTGTTACTATCTGGCTGACTGCTCTTAACAATTCTTGGCCAACTTCTTGATATTCCTCTGAAACAATTCTGAGCAAGACCTTGTAAAGAAAGGCTGTGAATTAGATCATATTAAGAAGATCATATTAAGAAGATGATCTTGTAGACTTGTCCTCCCCCCTGATCTACATGGACCAGCGAGCTCCACTGATAGGATGCAATTGGGCTCTTCTATGATTATTTGGGTAGTTCTGAGGCCTTCATTATTGCAATATTGTCAAGAGAAAAAAAAGCAGGTGTCAGAAACGGTGGTTCTAAAAGGCAGCATTGTTACCTAGCAACCATAAAAACGCTTGCACTAAACACTATGGACTTTGCACTACTAAGGTTGCAGTACATACTTTAGTATGCATTATCATGTTCTGGTTTATCTACGATAACTAATAGGTTAATGTATATTAATTTGTTGTGTTGTCCCATTATGTCAATATAAAGCTGCAGCAAGTAAAAACTTAATTGTTCTGGTCCCAGTGTAGAAAAGAACTGCAGATACTGGCTTATACCGAAGATAGACACAAAGTGCTGGAATAACTCAGCAGGTCAGGCAGCATTTCTGGAGAAAAAGGATGGGTGACGTTTCGGGTCTCGACCCTTCTTCAGAGGAAGGGTCCTGACACAAATCGTCACCCATGCTTTTTCTCCAGAGATGCTGCCCGATCTGCTGAGTTACTCCTGACAATTAAACTCTCTTGACTTTTGACCCTTGACCTCGGTAGAAGAAATTGTGAATGGTGGAGTGCCTCAAAGCAAAATCATTGTGGTATTTGACCACCAACACCAAGCGCAACCTGTGGTTCCTCAGAAACCAGTTAAGTATTGCGTGACCAGAAGACTTAGTGTCATTAATAGAACTCTCAAAGGAAGCATGAATAATCCACAAAGTTGAAAAAAGTAGAGTAATCTGCTGAATGATATTTGCACCTCCTCATGCTTCTGCAGATATGACTGTCCACTGTAGAGTCTCTCACATGGGGGAAAGAGACATACAGACTACCTCTGAAAAATAGCAACTCAAAATCTCTGTTCCACCATCGGTCAATGTTGCTCCAGTCCCATTTCCTCCCCATTCTTTTCTGTTGTGCTTCTGTTTGGAATCCCTGCATGAGCTGCCCAGGAATCTTTCCATTGTGGATTTGGAAGCCAAGTTCAATTTATTTATGGTAAACACAATACAGTTTTGAGGTTCCAAACATTATCATATCGGCACTGCCAATTGATAGCAGATAATGTGTCGGAAGGAATTACGGATGCTGGTTTAAACCGAAGATAGACACAAAAAGCTGGAATAACTCAGTGGATCGGGCAGCATCTCTGGAGAAAAATAATATATGATGTTTCAGGTCAAGACTCTTCTTCAGACCCTTCTTCTAGCAGATAATGAGTGGGCCAACTAGAAGTCATAAAAGGACCACAGTAGATTGATTGCAGTGGAGTCCATTTTGGAGGCAGAGAACAATGTTTGCTAGCATTATGGATTGGATCTGTCCAAGAGGAACACAAATAATCGTTCTTGGCCTTATAACAATCCTCTAGTTCTTATTCTGCCCCCATGGTAGATCAACTTCTTGTTAAAGCTGGAACTGAATCACTGAAATAAAGTTAGATGGCTCAAGTCACTCTGGAGAACCTTCAGGTAGCAAGAACAAGCTCTCATAATACCTTCTACACAGAGGCTGCCAAAAGATAACATCAAGATCATTTAATTCATCTGAAGAAGGCATTTGGCATGCTTGTCTTCATCGGTAAGGATTTTGAGTATATAAGTTGGAACGTCATGCTGCAGCTGTACATTTAGTGAGGTCACATTTGGAGTATTGCATTATAATGTGACTATCACCCTGCTGGAGGAAGGATGTTATTAAGCTGCAAAGGGTGCAGAAAAGATTCACAAGAATGTTACTAGAACCTGAGGGCTTGGGTTATAAGGAGAGGCTGGATAACCTGGGACTTTTCTCCCTGGAATTTAGAAGGATGCAGGAGGATGTGGAATCGATATGGGTGGAGCTGCGAAACACTAAGGGGCAGAAAACGCTAGTGGGTGTTGTGTACAGGACACCTAACAGTAGTAGTGGAGTTGGGGATGGCATCAAACAGGAAATTAGAAATGCGTGCAACGAAGGTAAAACCGTTATAATGGGTGACTTCAATCTACATAGAGATTGGGTGAATCAAATTGGCATGGGTGCTGAGGAAGAGGATTTCTTGGAATGTATGCGGGATAGTTTTCTAAGCCAACATGTAGAGGAACCAACGAGAGAGCAGGCTATTCTAGTCTCGGTATTGAGTAATGAGGAAGGGTTAGTTAGCAGCCTTGTTGTACATGGCCCCTTGGGCAAGAGTGACCATAATATGGTAGAGTTCTTCATTAGGATGGAGAGTGACATTGTTAATTCAGAAACACGGGTCCTGAACTTAAAGAAAGGTAACTTTGTGGGTATGAGACGTGAATTGGCCAAGATGGATTGGCAATTGATTCTTGAAGGGTTGACGGTGGATATGCAATGGAAGGCATTTAAAGACTGCATGGATGAATTACAACAATTGTTCATCCCAATATGGCAGAAGAGTAAATCAGGGAAGGTAGCGCATCCGTGGCTAACAAGGGAAATCAGGAATAGTATCAAAGCAAAAGATGAAGCGTACATATTAGCCAGAAAAAGCAGCCTATCAGGGGACTGGGAGAAATTCAGAGACCAACAGAGGAGGACAAAGGGCTTAATTAGGAAAGGGAAAATGGAGTATGAAAGAAAACTGACAGGAAACATAAAAACTGACTGCAAAAGTTTTTATCGATATGTGAAGAGCAAAAGATTAGTTAAAACAAATGTAGGTCCCTTGCAGTCAGAAACGGGTGAATTGATCATGGGGAACAAGGACATGGCAGACCAATTGAATAACTACTTTGGTTCTGTCTTCACTAAGGAAGACATAAATAATTTGCCGGAAATAGCAGGGGATCGCGGGTCAAATGAGATGGAGGAACTGAGTGAAATCCAGGTTAGCTGGAAAGTGGTGTTAGGTAAATTGAATGGATTAAAGGCCGATAAATCCCCAGGGCCTAGGCTGCATCCCAGGGTACTTAAGGAAGTAGCCACAGAAATAGCAGATGCCTTAGTGATAATTTTTCAAAACTCTTTAGTTTCTGGAGTAGTTCCTGAAGATTGGAGGGTAGCTAATGTAACCCCACTTTTTAAAAAGGGAGGGAGAGAGAAAACGGGGAATTACAGACCAGTTAGTCTAACATCGGTAGTGGGGAAACTGCTAGAGTCAGTTATTAAAGATGGGATAGCAGTGCATTTGGAAAGTGGTGAAATCATTGGACAAAGTCAGCATGGATTTACGAAAGGTAAATCATGTCTGAGGAATCTTATTGAATTTTTTGAGGATGTAACTAGTAGAGGGGATAAGGGAGAAGCAGTGGATGTGTTATATCTGGACTTTCAGAAGGCTTTCGACAAAGTCCCACACAAGAGATTGTTATACAAACTTAAAGCACACGGTATTGGTGGTTCAGTATTGATGTGGATAGAGAACTGGCTGGCAGACAGGAAGCAAAGAGTAGGAGTAAACGGGTCCTTTTCAGGATGGCAGGCAGTGACTAGTGGGGTGCCGCAAGGCTCAGTGCTGGGATCCCAGCTATTTCCAATATTCATTAATGATTTGGACGAGGGAATTAAATGCAACATCTCGAAGTTTGCGGATGACACAAAGCTGGGGGGCAGTGTTAGCTGTGAGGAGGATGCTAGGAGGCTGCAGGATGACTTGGATAGACTGGGTGAGTGGGCAAATGCATGGCAGATGCAGTATAATGTGGATAAATGTGAGGTTATCCACTTTGATGGCAAAAACAGGAAAGTATACTATTATTTGAATGGTGACCGATTAGGAAAAGGGGAGATGCAACGAGACCTGGGTGTCATGGTACACCAGTCATTGAAAGTAGGCAAGCAGGTGCAGCACTCTGTGAAGAAAGTGAATGGTATGTTGGCATTCATAGCAAAAGGATTTGAGTACAAGAGCAGGGAGGTTCTACTGGAGTTGTACAGGGTCTTGGTGAGGCCACACCTGGAGTATTGCGTACAGTTTTGGTCCCCTAATCTGAGGAAAGACATTCTTGCCATAGAGGGAGTATAGAGAAGGTTCACCAGACTGATTCCTGGGATGGCAGGACTTCCATATGAAGAAAGACTGGATAGACTCGGCTTGTACTCGCTGGAATTTAGAAGATTGAGGGGTAATCTTAAGGGGTTGGACAGGCTAGATGCAGGAAGATTGTTCCCGATGTTGGGGAAGTCCAGGACAAGGGGTCACAGTTTAAGGATAAGGGGGAAGTCTTTTAGGACTGAGATGAGAAAATCGTTTTTCACACAGAGAGTGGTGAATCTGTGGAATTCTCTGCCACAGAAGGTAGTTGAGGCCAGTCCGTTGGCCATATTTAAGAGGGAGTTGGATGTAGCCCTTGTGGCTGAAGGGATCAGGGGGTATGGAGAGAAGGCAGGTACAGGATACTGAGTTGGATGATCAGCCATGATCATATTGAATTGCGGTGCAGGCTCGAAGGGCCGAATGGCCTGCTCCTGCACCTAATTTCTATGTTTCTATGATCTTATTGAAACATATAAGATTATTAAGGGATTTCACACGTTAGAGGCAGGAAACATGTTCCCGATATTGGGGGAGTCCTGAACCAGGCGCCACAGTTTAAGAATAAGGGGTACGCCATTTAGAACAGAGATGAGGAAAAAAATGTTTTACTCAGAGTTGTGAATCTGTGGAATTCTCTGCCTCAAGAAGGCAGTGGAGGCCAATTATCTGGATGCTTTCAAAAGAGAGTTAGATAGAGCTCTTAAAGATAGCAGTCAGGGGATATGGTGAGAAGGCAAGAATAGGGTACTTGAATGTAGTTGATCAGCCATGATCATAGTGAATGGCGGTGCTGGCTCGAAGGGCCGAATGGCCTACTCCTGCACCTATTGTCTATTGAGGCTGAGGGTGCCATTATAGAGGTAAACAAAAGGGGAGCAGTGGTAGATTTATCGCCTCACAGTGCTTGCAGCGCCGAAGACCCAGGTTCAATCCCGACTGCGAGTGCTGTCTGTACAGAGTTTGTACATTCTCTCCGTGGCTGCGTGGGTTTTCTCTGAGATCTTCCCTCCCACACTCCTAAGATGTACAGGTTTGTAGGTGAATTGGCTTGGTTAAAGTGTAAAAAGAATTGTCCCTAGTGTGTGTAGGACAGTGTTAGTGTGTGTGGATCGCTGGTCCATGCGGATTCAGAGGGCTGAAGGGTCTGTTTCCGCGCCATATCTCTAAAAAAAATAATTTGTTAACTCATAAAATCATAGATAAGATTAGGGGAGTCGAAAATCAGAGGGGCTCTATTTAAGGAAAGAGGGGATAGATTTAAGAGATCTGAGGACCAATTTCTTCATGCAGAGTGTGTTTATGGGTTGGGCTGCCAGAGAAATCTGTGGAATGGCAATGTTTTACAAACATTTAAATAGGGACATGAATAGGAAAGATTTCGAACGATATGGGCTAAATGCAGCCACGGTGACTGACTCACTCGGCTATAAAACCTGGTTAGCATGGACATGTTGGGCCAAAGGGCCTGGTTCTTTCTTGGGGCTACCACAACACTGTTGATCTGCTTTCCACCATATAGCCTGGACAGAACAGTCACACAGAACTGTGAAATAGTGCTTGCATTGACAGCTGCAGGAAAGACAGTGAGCAGGGTGGAATTGTTCATCTGGCCTTGTTCACTACATTGGGCGAGATGGTGGTAACATCCCACTGTTGCTTCAGCTAGACTGTAAAACCTTTGTCTCCGTTATATTCTTTTTGAAAGATATTCTGAAAAGAAAAACATAATCTCCTGTAATTTGAAACTTTTCAGAATAAGGCACAAAAGTACTACTGGAACTTTATCAGTTTTTTTTCATATTCATTTTAATGTGAGAAAATTATGGATTGTAAATTGTTAAATATACAGATCCTTTTCATTTGCTTCCATGTTCACATTTGCATGTGAACATGGAAGTGTTCAAGGGAATTGCAAGTGATTTGCATTTGACCACATTGTAGTTTTGTTTCAGTTCCTTTCCTGAAACTTTCAGCAGCAGCTATTTTAATCGGCACAACTTGTAAGCAT